>OZ010574.1:37125299-37405299 GCA_963932145.1 Acanthosepion lycidas
TATTTGAGAGGATATCGATCTTGTTAAAAAAAAAAAAAAATGTAAGGAAGTTGATTGTATTGGAATAAGAGGTCAGGTTTTCGGAACCCCCCCCATGTAAAACTCATTACATTGTGCATGTCTGTTTTACTTCCAGTTCATTGTTGGGATTATCGTAGGTTTGTTGTGAAGAATTCCACAAATATCACCATTCAAGATGAATTTGACTTTACTACTGACAAAATTAGCTCTAATTTTTCCAACTATTCATCATGGCATTATCGAAGTAAACTTCTTCCATTGCTGCAGCCTGACCCTGAGCAACCAGCAGGGGTTAAAGAAGAAGCATTGCTTAAAGGTATAGTTAACATTTTTGTTTATTTCTTTTATTTTTATTATTATTTTTTGTTTCTTTTATTTCATATATTTGTACATTTCTTCTCAGTTATTAGAGCACTGAACATGCATAATTATCTTTAAAATTTAGTTGAGATTAAAATCAAGAGAAATTAGTCTCTTTAATTTGGATCTTGTGTTGGTTTGTTCATTTATGAGTGATCATCTTAACTAGTAAATTGAACCTTAAATTGTAGAATTATATAAGGGGTTACTGAAAAGTTCTCAGTTAAAAAAAATATGATTCTAAAATAAATTTTGATGTTTGTTCAGATTTTGGAAGGTTGAGAAATTTTAATTCCCCCCACCTCTTTCCTCATACTTCTGATGATTTTTTTTTTTTTTTTTTTAACTATTCTGGGTAATGTTGTAATAGACACAGAAATTTGAAGGTGAACAAGAATATCAAAAGATGTCTTCCAGAAACTAAGCAAAGTATTAAGACATAGGAAAATATTGTTAGAAACAAAGAAAAAAGTGCTGAACTGCTATGTAATATCATAATAATATAATATTGTCTCTTATATAGTTTTAAAAACTGAACAATGTCCTCAGATGAAGAAGCAACAGCCAAGAAATGCTGAAAATACCAGACAGAACATAGGAGCAACAAGGACATATTAATGAAAGTAGGGCCAACAAAGAAATTTATATCTACAATCAGAAAGAAACAAATGACATAAGCAGAATGAAAACAGTAACATAGCTGAGTTTGTATGAATGGGTGACAGAACAGGGACAAAGGGATGATAAGGGGTTAAAAATTACTTAAAGCAACAAAAGACAGAAAGTTGTGAAGTGGCCACATCCTGAAAAAAATTGGTACATAAAAGAAGAATCTTGACTATTGTTTTTATTAGTCAAAATTTTGACTTGTCAATTCTACAGATATACTGTACTAAATTTATCTAAAGTCCTAAAATAATTTTTTATCAGAATTTTTGACAAAAATTAGTGGAATTATGTTCTTATATGGTACAATTAGGATATATATTTATTGATACACTTTTGGGTGCCTATTATATTTAGTAATTTTCTGGGAATTTCAGATTGAACCCTTTATTCAATTCACAGCAATAGATTGTTCTCATTCTGTTATCCATGTTATGTAATATCTTGTATTAATTCTTGTTACAGGACAAATGTATAGTGCCTAAACCTTATCTAAGTACATACACTTTACCTGGTAGTTGTGAGTTCAATACTTAGGTCAGGCAGTGAAAATCATATACTCTGGTTCAATAGAAAAACAAAATAGCATCATCAAAAGGATGAATAACTAATGTTAATATACCAGTTCAAATAAATCAGTGTGATCTTTTCAAACAGAAGTTATTATATATGTTTCTATTCTGGAAGAAGTACAATGTTCTCCTACTGAAAAAAATGTTTCAAAATAAGCAGAAATTTTGTCAGTGTGAAATATTTTTTTTTTTTTTTTTTTTTTTTTGATAAAATTTTGAAGTTCTAAAAAGTAAAAATTGCAAAATAAGTCAGTTTTTCAAAATACATCTTGTAAAAAATTTAGAAGTTAATATTTAAATATTTGTATATGCTATTAAAATAATAATCTCAAAAAATATTCTTATAGATATAATTATCAAATTCAAAAATATCTGTTTAAATTATGACATTATATAATTAGTACTTGTAATATTTATTCTAATGCCTTAGACCTACCAGATTTGGTTTAATCCAACAAATATCTACAGAACTTAAGGCCACAGTCTCAATCAGTCATATATAATCTCTTAACTGCCTATACAGGTTGGAGATCAACTTCATTCTACTCACTGAAAGCATTTTTACTATTTTTTATCTACTCAAGTCTCATTTAATCTGACACATAGTATTTGAATCTGAAAATTTCACTGTATAATGCTCAACTTATCTGATTAATGTTCACTACTGAATCAAGTCCTTTCACAAGAAAGATTATGTTGAAAAATAAATACATTTTTGTTATTAGGCTATGGATTTATTGATTTATCATATGTAAGTATAAATTTATTAAATCATTTTGCTGTGCCTTAAATTTTTTATTCTGTACTCAGGGCTCCCACACATCCTGGAAAACCTGGAAAATAAAATGTAAATTTTCCAGGACTGGAAACTCATGAAAAATAGGTGTTTATTTTTTTTTTTTTTTTTTTCCCCAAACCTTGGAAAATGTTTGTATTTTGTCCTGGAAAATTTAAATTATCTGAGAATCTCTCTCTCAAATCACAAAATTAATGTTATTGTTACAGTTAATATAATCGGGATTATTTTAAACATGGGTTTGATATTGTACAATCAAAACTGGATATTTTTTAAATGTATTTAAATATAAACATGTTTCAAATTTCAGGGTGAATATAAAAGTTTATTTCTCTTGGATTTCAGATTGCAGTTTTTATAATAACTAAAACCCATGTCAGAATTTAAATACAAATTGCTTTCATAGCTTCTTCAATCTCTTCTACTTATATGAATGAGCCATTGTGAGCTTTGCATTCCTATACAATAGCATTCTGATGCTCAGCCTGTCGAATAAACTTTTCTTTCCTATCGGCAACCTTGGCTTTGGTGATTTCCTCCTGACTACTGAACCATTTTCTTCTTCATCCAACAGTTTTGCTATTTTCTTAGTTTCCTTGTCAATGGTAATTGCTGAGGCCTGGTATAGTGTCATGTCATTCATACCTTTTGCAGTAAAGTTACAATTCGAACAAGATGATGTTCGAATTGCTACCTTGTCCATATGTGAAAGATCTCTCTCAAAGATGTGGTTGTGTGCAGTGAGTTTTGAAAAAATTTCAGGATCAACTTTAGTCAGATCAGAACATTGTGACCTTTCACCTTCAATGCTGAAACTGAACTCCCGGTCACACCGTCTCTGCAAATCAATTGCTGCTTGTTTGCAAAAAAGGTCAAAGATATATATATCTCTAATTTTGATGTAGGTTGCTTCACATCAAATGAGTAATCAACTGTATACTTTTGCAAAGTGTCCAGATATCTCAGGACATCATAAAGAGCAGGAAGAATGGTCAAGAGGGATTTTTGGTGAATCCAACTCGCATATGTTTAAAAATCTGTCTCTTTTTGCTTAAAACATCAAAAATATTTTAATAATTTCTGTGTAAGCTTTGTAGAAACAATATATAACCATATGTTCAATCAATTGAATCAAAATCAGCAAAGGTTTGTGGCTGGAGTTGTCATTTTTCGTGTTTTTTTTTTTGAGCCCTGGGCAGGTCTGGGCACATTTCAGTCCAGCTCCACCCCAATTTTCAAAAAATTGGCCTATTTCCTTCTATTTGGACATAAATGAGTTAAATAAAACACTTCCCCATTTTTTTTTTTTTTTTTTTTTTTTTTTTTAAAATTTGATATTTATAGCCCACCCCTAATTTAATAACAATAATATTGTGAGTACTCCTTGTTGAGTTTAATTTATTCATTAAAGAAAATTTGGTAAATTTCTACATAAGGACCTGTTCAAGTTCACTAGAGAAAAAAAAAATTTAGTAAATTTTTTTCTGTAATTTGAACTAATTAGACCCACAAACTGACCGCAATTTTAATGTTTTGAAAAAAAACAATTATTTTACATTTTAAAAAGTGTGGTGGAGGTCACTTTCACATTTTAATTCAATGTAAAATGATCACCATTTAGCATTTTACTTCCGTGTGTGGGGGGGGGACTCATTTTTATTTATTTTTATATAGATATATATATATATACTTGTCAGTAATGAGCCCAAGATACTTTATTAACTCTACATCATAAAAAAGGTAAGAATAAAACTGGTTAAATGTGTCAAGATTAGACATAATGGTAAATTATGAAACCTCCATGAACAAGTGCTGTCTTGGAAAATTTAGAAAATGTCCTGGAAATGATTTCCTAAAAAGAGTGGGAACCCTGGTACTGCATAACTATTATTTTAAGGTTAGTATTTTTTTTTTTTTTTTTTTTTTTTAATTCAGAATTTGAAATAGTTCAGAATGCCATATTTACTGATCCTGATGATCAGAGTGCCTGGTTTTATCATAAATGGCTTCTAGGAAGAGGTAAGTGTGCTTTTGTTTCCTTATTATTAATAGTTTTGAAAAATTAAGATAATCTTGTTAGAATTACATTTGTATTATTAAGTTATAATACTGAAGATGCTTTTCAGATTTTATAAGTTAGTTTTTAATTGAAATAGTTTTGATTATTTTAATGTACAAATATATGTAAATATATTGCAAATGCCAAATAATTTAATAGTGGCAATTAAGCCTCACATCACAGTTTAACCGCATTTCCTTTGTATCACTTTAAACTTCTTGAGTGTATCAAATTAAAAGGAAACTGTTAATGAATAATAATGATGATGATGATGATGATAACTGGCCTAGTTTTGTCCAGTTGACATTATATTGGCAAGTAGGGTAATTATGAGAAAATAAATTGCACAAACTCACTCACTCACTCCTTTCTCTACCATCATCGTGTGCAAGTGACAAAACTCTGGTTAAGATAACTGACAAGTGCAGGGAGAATTGGTTTTATAAGAGCATTTTTATATTTTGGTTTTATAATAGTATTGGTACAAATTGATTTTATAAGGTCATTGGTATAAAATTTATATAAAAGCACTATCAACTAGAATTTGGTTCATTGCTTCCATTTTCCAAATTGATAACCATTACACAACCTTGAATCTCCTAATAAAGTATAAAGAATTTACTCTCACGTACAAATTAGAATTAATTATGAAAATAACCAGACATTTAGAATATTAATATATGATTTGTGCATGGATTATGAATTTTAGATATTTTTTTTTTTAAATTAAATGTGAAAATAAAGGAAACAAAATACATTTTTGTCATTTGATGCTCTTATTCTCAAAAAGGAAAAATTGTTGTATAAGCAGTAAAAGATATGTGCCATTTATGGAGATGGTACTCTAGCTGAGCATATTGTCCATGAATAGTTTACTAGGTTCAGAAGTGGAAATTTTGATCTGGAAGAATGAGAATATTCCAGCAAGCTTGGATATGTGAATTGTTATACTATTTTAGGTACCTCACAATTTAACAAAAAAAAAATTGAATGAACCACATTTCCATCTACAATTCTGAGCTCAAATGCAACAAAATTTATCCATTTTTGAAAGTTTATAACAATGTGGAATGAAAAAGGACCTGGGGAAAATGAAATGGGCTACTGTTAACCACTGCAAAAGCCAAAGGTGATACTGTGTATCTGGTGGAACCAGAAGAGCATTGTGCATTAAAAGTTCCTCCTGTAAAATCAGATGATCAATTCAGACAAGTACTGTTTCCAAATGGACAGATTACAGACAGTAACAGATGAAAAGTACCTGGAATTGGGTGGGTGTTGTCTTCCATCCGGACAATGCCAGACCTCATGTTTTTTTACAGACTCTCCAACTTGGCTGGGATGTTCTACTTCACCTGCTGTACTCACCTTTGTTGACCACTTATTTCAATCCCTACAAATTTCTCTTAATAAGAAATTCAATTCTCTGGAAACCTGTAAAAAAATCACTTACACCAGTTCATTAACCAGACAAAACTCTGGGAGGGTACAATCACTCAAGCTGCATCTAAGATGGAGAAAGGTAGTGGAACAAAACGACAAAAAATCTATACAGTAATACCTAAATATGGTCTTTGAAATTCACTTAAAATGCTAGAAACTTTTGTTCCAACTTAGTACTACATTTAAAATTTTGCAATAATGTAGGAGCATCATTCATGTAGAAGAAAAGGTAAAAACATTCATTGTAATATCTCTGAAATACATTTTTTTTTTTTTTTTTTTTGTTATTCTCTTTCTTAGGACAAATCAAATTGGATCTGCTTCATGTTGTGATTATACGAAAAAGCAAACGAGTTGTAGTCAATGTAACCAAACCCATCCACTTGGTAAGACAAATGATAGTTTCAACACATTTTATGAATTAGCAGCTAAGAAATACTATTCATAGTCAAAGCATTGTCAAATATTCATCTCATTTTATTATTTTCATCTTATTTCTGTTTTTTTATTATTACTACTCTCAAATTCTCATTCCACAAACCATGTAGATTGTAAATATAATGAGCCTTTGGTGAAATGAATACAACTAATACTACCAGTATTAGATGAAGATAATGATAGTAGGTCAAATATTTGAGAAAAATAAAGAATAAAACTGTATGGTTAAATATGAATGACTGGAATTGGTTAGTCTTTGTAACCAAGTAGTAGTTTTCTGAAAAAGACAGGCTCTACAGGATAAGAGACACAATTTTGAGTCTCTCTGGAGGCTGAGTCTTTATTTCAGATCCACACTGTTTATATGGAATGATGATCTGGAAGTTGAAAGAATAGCAACAGAAATAAAATAAGAAATATTAATAATAATAAAAAAAAATAATAAGCAATCTATTAGGTTGGTGCAAAAATAATGTCGTTTTCTCACATAGTAACATTATTTTTGCACCAACCTAATAGGTATTCTGTATTGACCAAGATCAGATGAAAATCAATTAACAGTTTTTCTAAATTAGTATATGACCTGTACTCTCAATATCCAAGATTAAATTAACTTCTGTTTTACATTTAAAAGTAGATAGGTTTGACTATCATCTGATTCATACTCCTTCCAAGTCTTTTGAACAAGAGCGGAGGTTTATCCCTTGTCTCCCGTTTAAGATTAGGTTTCTGGTTCCTTCTAAAGGCTTTTCCTTCTCTTTCACTTCCAGTAGCCCCATGTGTCTTTGGATTTTATCACCTTGCTTGAGATGAATTGATTAAACAAAAAAGATTATATTTGTGATACATTTTCTAAATTTTGTCTCTCAAATATTTCACAAAACAAAGATTGAGAATAACTCTAAAAATACATGCTTTCATTCTAATAACTGTACATTTAAATATATATTATATACCATTGTAGACATATATCTACCCTACCTCATCAACCTGAGTTGAAATAATAGAGTTCACAAACCCGAAAACAGTTAATTATGAACTCCATAATATTTTCCAGGACTACATAGACTTTTCAGTTGTCCTTCTCTTAGATTGGTTTCCGACCATGGCTAAATAGTCTGGTCTGTCCTGCTATTTAACCCAAGGTGGGGAGATGAGATAAATTCATATCTTTCCCTAGGGTATTTGTGCAAAAGTAAATGTAACAAACTTGACTGGAATTTGAACTCTGCTTGCCAGTTTCTTGTTCTGAGCCACTAACCATCATACCACCTGCACATCTCTTTAGATATATACTACATGTTTTCTCCCATTTGAAACAATTTTTTTTTTTTATCTGAATTATGATAAACTTTACTCTTTTAGCACCAAATATTGAACCTCCAGTGTTATAATGTTGAGTCTGGTTCCTTAAAATTGATCTATTTTTCATAATGTCACAGATCTACTTTTTCTTCCAGGTTGATACTCCATACAAAATACAGCTTGAAGTTAATGGTAACACAATCACAGATAAATGGCAGAATCCATTTGATACCAATCTTCATTCACCTGTTTGGATATCCTTTTAAAATTAACATTCTGAAATCTTTTGTGAGAATTTATTTTCATTGCTCTACAGTTTTCTTATTAACAGAAGAAAACCTTGCTTTCAGTATTTCTTAATTTTTCAGGAGAATTTCTACTAAAAATGGTCACAATGAATTCACCAAAATTGACCACTCTGTCTCATTTGTAAATTCATAAAAAATAATAGATACAATTTATTTTAGGGCCATTTCTGGTTGAAGTTTTTCGATATAGTTGATAACCGACCAAACTGAGCTTCTGACTATGGTTATATTATTTTGTGCAGTCACTAGTACCTTTGAGGAGTTTTGACCTCATCATCAGTGGAGTCCAGTAGCAATTCACAATTTAGTTATGAACTGAAAATGGCTGGAGAAGAAAGTAATGAATTTGCAGAAAGTGAAGACTCACTTTTTCTCTACTGACTTTTATGAGTGTTTGTGTTTGCTTTTTATAGAGATCTTGTAAACTATCTATACAACCATCTTTCCTACAATAGCTAACTAACCAATTTCACTCTAGCAAACCAAAAGGGAGTTTTAGAGAGTTTAACTTTATTTCAAGATACCAAAATTTAATTAATCTTTCTCTCATTTCAGTATTAAAATCTTAATACAACATTGTATTCTAAATGTCCCTCAAAAGTGACTAGTAACTTACAGTGAATTAAAGATAAGTGTGATAAAACACTATTGCCTCTACATAACTTGACTATCATCCTGACATGCTGCCTTTTCTACAAATATTTTCATAGCAACTGCTTTGATGAGTTTTTTTTTTTTCTGGTTTCCCAACTACATGAATTTAAGCATGCTACTAGATTGGCAACTAGGTCTCACCATTTTACCATTGAACTAGCTAGATGCAACTGCCACTTCTAACAGTTTCTTTTCTCACATTCCCCACCTGTAGAACTCCCTTCCAATTTCTTGCTTCCCTGATAACTATAATCTTCAAAAATTTAAATGCAATGTCAATCTCCATCTTCTTGAACCCTGCCCATTTTATCCTTTCTTCAATCCTCTCCATTCTCACTCTTCCCATTCTCACTCTTCCCTTTCACTATCATTCCCTGTAACCCCTTGCATTCTAGTGGCATTGTCATCTTGCTTGGGGTGAAATGATTAAAAGAAATACTGGAATCATTTTTTTTTTCTTTTGGTATGTTTTTTTGGCACCTGAATACACTCACCACATGTATCAAAAAACCTGGGACTTTACCTGAAGCCAAAATTTTGCTTATTGTACACATACATGTGTTGCAAAAACTGCAGTCATTTGCTTTTCTAGTGCTTTTTTGTGTATACCTATGATTTATTTCCAGAAATCTGAGCATTATTTTGTCACTGTAGCTGAAAATTGTGTATATTGTAAAGTGCTAATTTTTTAGGTTTCATTTAACCATGTCAATGAAAAGTGTGGAATTTTCAAGTTTTGGACTCTAGACCATTGTGAAGTTCTTGCAGAAGAAAACTCCAACTAAAGTCCTTGAGTGTATGATGCAAACATTCATTGATAAATGCCCATCATACTCAACTGTGAAAACTGGCGTGCCAACTTTCAATATGGATATTTTAAGACCCAAGGTGCACCATAATTTAGGAGCCCTTCGACAGTGTGACCTCTTGAAAATAATATTCGTGTTTATAATGTAATTTTGGCCAATCTATAACACCACACCTTGGTTGATCCTGGGTCAGCATGGTCAAACAATCTGACCTTTACCACACTCTGCCTATACCAGAAGATGACTTGATCCTCAATCATAAGATGACGAGTTGATTGTAGGGTCAATCCCTATGCTTGATCAATACTTTTGCTGGTCAAAAGGTTATTGGTCGCTGGCCACCCTGGTCCACACTTTGCTTTGCCCACATTGTGTTTTGTGATCACAGAGCCATGGAGATTGAGTATCGTCAGGAATCATAGCATTGGTCTGAGCCATGACAAAGTTGTGTTGTGAAGTAAAAAAAAAAATAGAAATGTCTTTGCAGGTGAAATAAAAACAAAAGATACTTCAGGTTAATTTTCTATTTGGTTTATATAATACTTTGTATAACAAAGTTAACCATTCCCACTAAAATCTCTATAGTGACTCATTGCCTATCAGTGCTAATTCTTGGAACAGAGCTCAGTCAGGAGTTTTCTTGGCAGCAAGTTACATAGGTCTCAACAGCACCTTCATCTACTCTTTGCTGCTTTCTCTCACCTCTCTCTCTCTGTGCTGGGTTGCCTAAGCACACTCCTTATGTTGACTTCAACTCAAGATTGGAGTGGGGCTGATGGTGTTTGGGAATTTGGGTTTTCTCCAGGTTTCTGTATTGTTTTGAACAAGAGTTTTGTTGTCTGCTTCTCAGTATTAGTTATCTCTCCTGATAGTAGTTGCAGGTATCGTCCTGTCCGTATAACTCATTCTTTCTCTTATTTATGCCTTGCACCATTGCTTCCAAATGAGCAGAGGTAATTTCTCCTTCTATCTTAGTATCTCATCTAAGCCAAATCTGATTTTTAAACTGAGTGAGTGAAAGAGCAGTCTTAACTTTTAGTCATTAATTGTAATTATCTTAATTTTCAACATCTTAATCTTATCTTAATTTCAACATCTTATCTTAATTTTGTTTATGCAATCAGAGATTCACCAGCTGTTTCCTTCAACCCACTTTTAGCAAATATTTGTCTTCATCTTTTTTTTTGGTTAATTAAGCTTATGAACCTTACAGATTCATTTCTTATCTCAATTTCTTCAAGCAAAAGATAAAAATCCTATTTCTCGATTTTGTTTATGTTTCCAAAATTGGTGAAGCTATTTCCATTCTTTGACAAGCAGGCTTAAATCAGTTTCACAATTCTGTCTTCATCTTTGAAATTACCAATCAGAAAACCTTATCAAGTGGACACTTTCAAGTTGATTTTCAACAATCTCATGATAATTTTTGGAATAATTTATCACTTATTAATGGTGATACCACTATGACCCAGAGAGTCAATGAAATAGATGCACTTAGGTTCTGCACAGCCAAAGAAATTGAAAACCCAAAAGTCAGCAGAAAAAGCCAGGGTCACAGTATGTTGGAATAAAGAAGATATATTGATGACAATCTTCAGGTGAGCCAAAGAGTTAGAACTTATTGATAAAAGATCTGTAGAAAGCTTCTTTTTTGTATAACAATGTACCTGATTACAGAGCTGGCAAGACAATGGATTTTTAAAGAATTTTGGGTTTAAGTGCATAGACTATCCATACACACCTTACTCCCTGTTTCTTTATTCCATCTATCTCCTGTTTCAAAACCTTAAAAGGATTTTAAATGATTTGAAGGTGACACACAGACACTATGGGACCATGGATCCTAGTTGTCAACAAAGCACCATGCTGCTAGTGGTTAGATAATGGTAATGGTATAGGGTGTCTTCATGAGGCAAGAGGTTGGGTCTGCTGGTATCCATAAACACATTATTGACCAAAGATTGCTGTGTTACACTGCTCTGATTTATTTGCACCCATTCACAAATTCTCTGTAAACCAACTATAATGGCTTATTCCAGCAAGATAATAGACTGTGTCATTGAACTCAAGTTGCCCAGAATTGGTCTAAAGCGTATTCTGGAGACTTCCAATAAATGATACAGCCATCACATTCATCCAGCATCAACCAAGCATTTATGTGACTTGGTGAAGAGGTCTAGTTAGTTCACAGAAGAGAGCCCACCCACCTACTGATACCGCAAAGGATGAGCAAGCCACTTATAAAGGATTACAAAAATGCAGTAGGGTTAAATCCAACTCTAGCAAGAAAGAGGATGAACCTCATCATGCTTCTGGCAATCTTCCACGACCTTGCAGACAGCAAAGAATGCCTGCTCGATTCAGAGACTTCTTCCCTTTATAAGAATAAGTCAGGGAGGAATGTGGTGTGATCCATCTCCCCCATTAATGGATCCGTCCTGAACACACATATTCAGAAGAACTGCTGATATGCAAAGTATATTAAAACTTACTGATAAGTGATACAGATACATGTCTAGAACAAGTCTACTACAGGTACTTCCAATAATTTGCTGAAAAAAGGTCCCAAACTTGATAAAAGCAAACTTTCATCATCAAAATGTTTATCATTAAAAGGAAAAGACAAAGTATTTTTTTCCTTTCACCATGCTATGCTCTTTTTTTTTCAGAAATTTATTGAGATACTTAATATATATACTACAGTTACTAAGAAAGTGATTCTTGATATCGAAAGGATTAAAACAAAAATAAATAATAAATAGACATAGTATGTTTAAATTATTTAACCAAACCTGTTTGAATACACACACACACACACACACATATATATATATATATATATATATATATATATATATATATATATATATATCTTTGTATTTTTCTGAAATATATAGTAGTAATTCTTTACATGTTCAGTTCTTCACAAAAATAGTCAATTTACATTTCAATGAAATCCTCTTGTATAATACTACAATTATTCCTATTTCTCTTACAATACATTTTTAAATTAAATTCTTTGCAAATTAACTTTATTTAATTTTATTTAATTTATTTATTATAATATTATAATTAATTTATTTATTCTTTGCAAATTAACTTTATTTAATTTTATTATTTCATCCTATTCAGAGTAGATATTTATTTTAAATTTTAATGTCTTTGTTTTTGTTTGTCCTTGACTCTCTTGACATTATGCTGCTTCCTGATGGAATCATGTCCACTGATGATACAATGGAGATCAGTGTAAAATTACTGAATGATTCAGAAACAATCAGTAGTTGCCTTCTCACCATGAAGAGCTCCATGAAACAGGCTTCTTATCATTCCACAACAGTAAAACCAGCTGCCATTTTCAGGTTTTTCTATATTTCTTGATTTCTATTTTCTGAATTTTAATATCAACTTATTATCTATCTGCAGTCTTGAAACTAGTGAAGTCCAATGTATTATTATGTTCTATAAGATTAAGTAAAATTAACTTTTTCATTCTTCCTTTTGTATATTTCAAAGCAGCTTCCCTTTACTAGAAAGAAAGTGTCTCTAGCTATAAAAAAAAAAAAATGGTCAGAACATTGATTTATTTTTTTTTTTTTTTGTGTGTGTGTGTGTGTACTTGTTACATTTACATTTCTAACAGTTTAGAATTCCTCTCTGGCAATAATAATAAAAATAATAATAACCTGTTTCAATTGTAATAATGATTTTACATTCTTTTTGGTCAATGTCTATGCTATAACTTGTCAAAACATCATCTGTTATCTAATAATTTGTACATCTTACACAGTATAAAACTTAATATTATATGTAATAACTTCACTAATAATTGATGATCAATAATATCTCAAAATTATCATCAGAATATTTTCATATAACTGCTGGGATTGTTATTTTTTCTGGTACACTTTTGATATATTTAAACCTGTTGGAAATTTAATAATAATGAATTACTCAATGCTATGCTTAAATGTTCAGAAATAACTTACCTTAAAGAATATATTTTTATAGTTCTTTAATTTTTTCTTTTTTTTCTTTTTTTTTTTCATTTCATTTTTAAATTTAAGTTCAGAATTGACTGCTGCTAAATCTGCAATTCTGGAACAAGAACTACAATCCATCCAAGAACTCTTGGAGTTGGAAACAGAGAACAAATGTTAGTAATTTTCATTTTCATTTTTTTATCACATAGTTTTGAATTCCAATAGTTATTTTCATAACAAGAGTTTTAAAACATGAGATTGCTGAAATGCTACAAAATCATAATAAATTTGTATATATCCTTTCTAAACATTTTATGCATAATTTACGTTATTTCACATTATTTGACACTGCTGACGTTTTTTAATGGGATTCTTTTAGTCAGCTTTATTGGCTAATACAACATAAAAGTAGAATCAAAGTTTTCTACTTTATTCTAGTTACTTTTTCAAATAGCTTTTGAACAATTTACTTTAGAAAGTCAATATCATGCATATGCATTCAAATTCTACTTATGCACAGGTTTTAGCAAGAATCCTTTTTATTTGTAAATTTGAAATTGGTTTTATTTTTTTTATGAAATGAGATAAGATCTATAAAACTTGTTACACAGAATGAGAACTATTAGGAATTAGAATTAAAAGCAGCTGTATTACAATCTCTTATCCAAAATTCTGAAAACTGAAAATTTCTGAAAACAGTTTTTCATAGAGATTGTCTGCAGACCAAAGTTTGTATTTAGTACCAAAGTTTGAACTTATGTGACTATCACAGATTTCTTTAAGTTAAACGAGCATGATGCTTTATATGCTTTGCATGCAGGTGGCCATTTGCAATGCAAAAAGTGTACAAGTCCAATCCGTATAATACTATCACTTGATGAATATTCATAAGTTCAGCATGTAATTAAGGATTCCCTTGGAGTGACAGTGTGCTATCTGCAGCTGTGTTTGCTTCACAGAACCACCTTGTTCACAAGAACAGTGGTCCATGCTTCACCTACTATTTTATCTCGATACTCCTACCAGTCAGATGTGCATTTTTTTACTTAATGATATTTTTAGTCTATTGTGATTGATGCTGAAGACAATGCTCACTGTTTATTTTAGAAATAAAAATTATACTAGTAATTTTATAGACTGTCTTTAGCCACTTTATTTATCACACAAATAAACTGTAATATTATAGTTTTTATTTATCCTACTCAATATTCATATAGTTCATTGCTGAAATATTAATGACATGAGTAAACTTCTGCAAGTCTCCTTTGTAGCATAATCAAATCATACAACCCAAATTCTCAAAGGGGACTTAGCACAGAATTTGTGTTGTATGATTTAATTATGCTACAAAGGAGAGTTGTAGAAGTTTACTGTGTCTTCATCTTTGCTTTTACAATGGAACTAGATAAAAGTTAATTTAAATTTTTTGTCTTTCCTAACATTAATGGAAAACAATAGCATCAGTGAGCAATAAAAATCTTTAAATATTTAATGATTCTATTCAGTGTGTGAAATCATTTTGCTTTCACATTTATGGCAATAAAATCATAAACACTGAATTGTAATTTTCTTGTTTGATATGATTGAGTGTGTTTTTTTGCAGGGGCTATTCTCACTGTTGTGCAGCTTATGAAATCTCTGGATTCTATACGATATGCTACAGAAATAAAAAATAACCTAGAGAAACTGCAGAGTATAGATCCAAAAAGGGAAAGATATTACAATGACTTTGGTAAGGATATTTTCTTTAACTAGTGCAAGAAAAATCTCATGAAAGTCAAATGTTTCTGAAAATTGTGGCATTAAAAATTCCAATGTATAATTACTTTGAGCCATAGAAAGTATTTTAATCAATCATAAAGGATAAAAATAACTAAAAAAAAAATGTACTTGTAAGTTATTAATATTTAATTAAAAACAACTATAGTTGATTTTGTTGATATATTAAATTCATTTGCATCATTCTTTATATTATTATATCAATAGTGCTTCTCAACACTTATAAAATTCATGCATGCAAATAAAAAAAGTTTACAAAAAAAGTTATAAACATATTTACTGTTTTGAAAATTTATAACATATGACTTGAAATCAACTTGGATTATATTGAAATGTTTTTATTAATTAAAGAAAAACTGAAGAAAAAGAAAAGCCCACATCAAAATCCTTTCTTATACAATATATTATATGTCCAATTTCTGTCATTAGGTGCACTGCATTGTTTATAGAGACACAATGGAGTAATGGATAGCAGCTCGGATTGAGGAATCGGAGATCCCAGTTTAAATTCCAGTCGAATCCATTACATTCACTTACGTGCTAATACCCTTGGGAAAAATATGGATCCTCTTCTTCTTCCCCCAGCTATGGGTAAATAGCAGGACAGACTGGGTTCTATAGCCTTGGATGGCAACAGATCTACTACAGAAAGAAATGACAACCTACTGCAGGAAAAAATCTGCCTCATCAGTCATGTATTGAAAGATACATGATCGCCTAAGCGTGTACCACGCATGGCCCATAACTGACTGTATTGTTTAAAAATATGTCATATTTCTTAATCAGCTCATAAATTAATTCAACCTCTCGTCATTTTGGGGGGATAAATTCTGTGACTTAAAAGCTATTAATGCTTATAATTCCTCCATATGATGTAACTATATTTTTTTTATAGAACATTTGTACAGATTTGTGCCTTCAGATTTTTTTCTTTGCACAATTGCTGATGTCTGAATTTCTGATATGAGTTCTCAATATTTACATTTGAACTATTGAATTCATCTTTGTTATGTTACAATTATAACAACAAAGATGAGAACTATAATCTGATGGTAAATGATGTAAATAATTACTGATGTGCTTTAAATTATACTTGGAAACTTTTTGAATACTTAATTATTTTCATTGATCGATACAAAAGTGCTCTCTTGATAAGCTAATTGCTAAGTTAGTTTATTGCTGTTTATATGCCTCTGCTACAGGTAGAAGCATCAACTCTCAACTGAGGGTATGTATATAATTAACTTTGGCAAAAAAAATCGCTATTTCATTACACTAAAAGGGGAAAAGGCAGAGATTATTCTGTAACATTCCAAAATTGTTTTTTTTTTTTTTTTTTTTTTTTTATGGGATCCGGCAATAAATATCAAAATTCAAACACTTAGTCAAGTGACAATTCAATTAAACCTCTTCACTTTAAGTTAAGTTGTGATATTAATATATAGGGATTAAAATTGGGATTTTGTCACTTTTTTTAACATTGCTTTCTACAAGGATAAGTCAAAAATTATCCACACTTTCGCCATAACATATCTTTAGGTTTGTTACATTGCCTTCTGCCCATACATGCTCATACTTGGTGTTACAGTGTAAACATGGCCGCTTTACTGGCAGTGTGCACCAAGGAGGAACAAAGAGCAATAATCCTATTTTTCTGGTTGGAAGTTATGTTGGGACTAAAATTTATTGGAGGCTTTTAACACAATGCAGCGACAGTGCACTATCATGTATGAGTGAATCAAAAAGTTCAAAATCGGCACACTAAGAAGGAGCAGGACACCAATCAACCCCCACCACTGACAAGAAGATTCAGCAAACTCGAGAGATAGTAATGGTGAACTGGCGAGTTATCATCAATAAGGTAAAATGTTCTCTGCAGATTCGGATCACTGCTCTTTGTTTCACACTGCTTATGGAACGGTCTTGTTTTCACTGTAACAGCAACAAGAAAACTGGCGCAATCAAGGTCAAATTTCGATCACGTGACCAGAATAGTACCAACTATAAGCACACATGAGCAGAAGGCAGTGTGACAAACCTAAAGATCTGTTATGGCGAAAGTGTGGATAATTTTTGACTTGCTCTCATAGTATTATTGATTGAATATTTTTATCTAAAATATGTGTATATGATTTATTTTATATGATAGGCTGAAAAAAATTATGAAAATATATTCTAAACATACATATAAAATTAGCCACAGTTTTAACTAATAAGTTAGTATTGCAGAAAATCAGCAACAGCAGCATCACTCATACAGTGCCTCCATGATGTCTGAAACTGAGTCAGGAATGGAACAGTCTCAGGCATTGATCACATGGTAGGGTGGGTGATGGTCTTAGTTAGAGTTGCCAGACCTTGCATTGTCTTTTTACGTCCTCCTCTCCTCAAAAGTGGAACACCCAATATGAATTGCTCTTCACCAGCTCCTTTTTCCCAGTTGTTAGGGCTGATTCAAGTATGCCTGTCTGCTAGGGTGCCTATTCAGGAGGGAAGACATCATTTGGTCTGCATGGAAAATCACACTTTTGTTAAATCAGCCAAATTTGTTCCACTCAATATTCCTTGTATAAAGTTCGACATATTAATTAAGAATGGAAATGATGCCATTCATCCGTTCTATGCAGAAACTGTTTTTACATCTATTTGATAAACACAATGTTAAATGCTGGGACTTAAAATCAAACTAATATGAAGTTAAGTAAATACAACCATGCATTCTGTTTTCCTAAGTTGATGTTTAAATCTTTCTTGTTGCTTTCTTTCACTACCTTACAAAATTTAAAAGAGGGTATGTGGGGTATTTCTCCAATGTACTGTGCCTTCTGACCTAGATGATTTTTGATCAACATTTTGATTATTTCAAATAACTTACATATATTAGGAAAATATTTTTGTTAGAAAAACTAAAGAGAATGTATAGCTAGCTGCTCATTTTTCAAGTATGCCTGTCTTCTAGGATGCCTATTCAGGCACATTTGTTTTATTCAACACCCACACAGCCAACCTGTGGTTTATACTGCAACTGTTGAGCAGACCTTAAATACACTCTCTGAAAGTGTATAATTTGTCATGATCAGCGGGCCAATACACTCAAGCTCTCATGACTTGACTTCATGCTAGGACAACAATTAAAGGTTTTGTCTAGCCAATTTCACTCACAAAACTTGAGTCAACCTGTGGTATGGCTTTCAGGCACACTGGCATCATCTCCCAAAGCTGATAACAAGAATTCCAATTCCTTAACAAATTGACCATGGTAAGATTCAAGCCAAGGTTTCTATGTCAGAAAATTAATGTTCCAGCCATTTGACCATGCACCCACTCTATGATGCAATATAAAATAAAAAAATAAATTTGTAAAAAATGTAAACATATTAGATTTTCATTATCAGTATTTTTTAACATCTCTCAAAACTACTTTTGTAGAATGTGGTATTCCACCAAAGTTCCTGAAAAATAATTTGCAATATTATTTGAGTGTTTAATGAGAATGTTATTGAGTGATGCATATTGAGAACTGATCATTATTTTACTTTGTTTTTATTTTCAGGAAGTAAAATTGTTATTGAGAATCAAATCAAAACTATGGACCCACTTGAATCAATGCTACAATTGAACAACTTATCCCTGACAGCTGCATATCATATGGAGTATTTGCTAATATTACAGGACCTGGATGTCTCACACAATCATATCACAAACGTCAAAAACTTTGCTTATTTGCAGTGTCTGGAGGTGCTCAACCTTGACGATAACCAACTTGATAATGTGGATGGCTTGGAGTTCCTTCCAAGCATTGTTTCCATTTCTCTCAGACGAAACTGTATCCTTTTACTTCGAAATTGTTTATATTCTATTATTTAAGTAAGAAAATGATTAAATACCATAATTTCCAATACGCCTTTTTATTTTCTTAAAAACATAATAAGCAAAATTAGAGGTGTGCATTATGCACAGCTACAAAAAAAAATTGTCAAAAAATTGCCATTTCATAGGTCGATTTCAGTTGTGAAATGACTACTAACCACAAACATACAATTTGACATTACCATTCAGCGATTACAACCCCATAACAATGTCAAATACAATCATATGTACCTAACAATACTTACAAAAATAAATAAGAATTATCATAAAACTAAATTAGAATAATATTATTCTATGTTAGAATCATTTTTTGTGAAAAACTACATACATATCCAGTAGATTGCACATTCTATCGAACAAAAACAGTTTAATGAGTGTGTGCAGTAGGCACAATATAGGTATTTCCATTTCCTTTAGAATCGTGATGATCAGAAATGTTGATAAATATCTTCAATTACGGCTTGAATAAGAGTAGGAAACACGAGCCATAATGAAATTGGAGAGGTACAATTTATAGGGTTTGATTACCAAACAAGGGGTATTATGTTTGAGAGAAGCATTTTCCCACAATTTATGGGGTGCATATTATGCATGAAGGCGTATTATACATGGGGAATTACAGTATTCATAAGAAAGTATTTAGGCTGTGTGTGTTAAAATATACCTTACCAGTAAATTTGATCAAGGGCTGTTGGAAGAAAAGCATAAAAAATGATTTTGGTGAAAGTAAAAATGTACAATCTACCAGATCTGTATGTAGTTTTTCACAAAAAATTGTTTTAAACATAGAATAATATTATTCAAATTTAGTTTTATGATTATTCTTATTTTATTTTACATTTGTAAGTATTTTTAGCTACATATGATTGTATTTCATCTAGGAGATGAAGAAAGATTAATAATGTTTTGTTGGTCTGGTGAAAGGAGTCATGTTTCATAATAAAAACACTGATGTCATGATATATGCAGAGGAAACATCTAGTCTAGAATGCTGATAATAGAACAAGCAGTATGAGGTTAAGTTCAATTTTAACTGATAGGTATTTATAATCTCTCATTTTCTATCAACCAAAACATATACATTACTGTCTAGGAAGTGCTGATTTAAACAAATATGGAAATAAAATTAGAA
Source organism: Acanthosepion lycidas (assembly GCA_963932145.1). Lineage (NCBI taxonomy): Eukaryota > Metazoa > Mollusca > Cephalopoda > Sepiida > Sepiidae > Acanthosepion > Acanthosepion lycidas. Next base: position 37,145,492 of record OZ010574.1, read on the forward strand.
GAAAAAGGAAGCTTGATGAGAGTGGCAGGCAGAATTTACATTTATTTATTAGGATTTTTTATCTGGTTTATCATATTTTTCTTCTCATAAATGAATGCATAATAACTGCCACTAGCCTACCCATGGCTAGTAATAAAGTAGTATAACTTCCTATTCTAAGGTTATTGTTATAACACACACTCATACTTGGTACTATGTAATCCATATTCTCAATATGTAATGTTTAGGCTATTGCCATAACGACTGTATAGTTAGCATGCAGACTGACTCGAATAAAACTGATATTTATTGTATATAAAAATACAATTATGGCACAAAGCTAAAAAAGGGGAGGGGTTAAGCCTGGTCTTCACTAACTATCTTATACCTAGCTAATCCGATTCACAACCCATTCACTCATTACAATTTGCACAGTCACCATAATACCACATCCTCTCAAGGGGGACCTACAAAACGTACCCCATGCCTTAAAAATTAAATGATAATAAATTATTATATATAAAATTATAAAGATGAAGAATGAGAGGGAAGGGAGATGAACCCAATAACAAACTAAAGATGAACACAAAGTAAACTAAACATAACTGATGTTACTAGGGCCCGTCCAACCCTCAATAAAGAGGGGCCGCTGTATTCTGCCCATTGGACACAATCAAGAGGCTATCTCACTAAGGGAGTGGGAAAGGAGAAAATTATATGGACATAAAGAAAAAAGCTGACCTAGTTGAGATAAAAAGGGGTCAAAACAAACTGGGGAGGTTGGGAATCACAACTTGGATCATAACCAAAGATGCAGCCAGAAACAACACTTACTCTATTAACTAGGTACACAAAAGCTTGTCTAACCTAACCAAGGGGAGGGCTCCACAGGAAACCACCCCAATGTGACGTAGGTTGACCTGAAAGAGAAAATCAAGGCTAGTCCCGTTCAAATGAACCAAGCTAGCCTCAGTCACCCATCTTTCACTGAAGACTGTCGAATGCAATCGTTTTCTATCAGTTCTAATCTTCATCTTGAGCTGATGCTCAAAGAATCAGATCAGATCCTGATGAAAAAGACGATTCCCTCGCAAGACTTCCTCCTGTCACGTCGTCCAAATCACCATTTGGGCCGTGGCCAGCAGCGTCAGAAACACCATTCATTTCACCCCAGAATATGGGGGCGACACATTGTTACACGTGTATGCACGATCAATGAGCACAAGCTGTTCGGGAACAAGACAAGCCGTTAGCTCGCCGACATGATCCCATAAGGGGCAGACCTGGGGACAATGGTAGAAGGCGTGTGAAGCCATTTCTTCCAAACCAAGGTCACACTGCTCACAGTCTGGCAAATCCACCAAGCCCCATATGAAGACCATGTCATTGTGAGGCAGCCGATTCCAAACCAATCACCAGGTAAGCGAAAACTCAGAGTTACTGAGATAATCCGCCATTGGCACCCAAGACCAGAAAGAGCGAAACTCATCCTCCAACAAGTCAAGCCACTCACGTAGAGGATCTTTCGCAACCCCCTCCACTAAATAATGATAGAAGACCTTCCTAGTCCATGAAAGGTCACTGGACCAAGGAATGTTCGTCAAGGCATACAGACCCTTGCGAAGGAAATCTGATTGATCCCGGGGTTTACGATGGTGCTCAACCAGCGAGATGTGGGGACTGACTCCAATAAGACTACTACTGTCCTCATACCATAGAACTCTTTATAGTATTGAATGAGTACATAGATCACAGGGAGTGTACTCTTTAATCCACAACATAAAGTCACAAGAAAAAAAAGTTACAACTTGGTTTGAGCCCAGTGTTGCAGATTTTTAAACCATGCTTATTACTGTCAATAATTTCCATGGCATGAGGCATAAAAATTATTTTTCACTAAATCCAAGTTTTGTTGATCCAGAACAGCACTGAGACTTACACTATTCACACTGCCTTAAGGTTAAGGATACTGATATACTATAGAGAAGAACAAGTATATATACTGTACTACAGGGGACCGACACTATTTTTCAGACACTTTATTTTTTCAAGTTTTAGGTAGCACAGGTAGTCTGTACTGTTTTAGTGTAATGGCAATAACATTTAAAAACTGTTTCAATACTACAAATGGAAAAGCAGAATTCAAATTAGAAGTATTTTTATTTTTTTACAAATTTTCACATTACACAGGCGACTGTATTTTTTGGACATTGCAGAAACAATGATAATAGTTTATGGCAGCACCCTTTTTTTCACTACTTCTATCAGTCTATCTTCATAATGTTCGTACATATTGATAATAACGTCTCTTCCTGTTTCTAGCAGTCTATTTTTAGCATCTTGTATGCGCTGACACAGTTCAGCCTCTGGTTATTTCTGGCCGGTCGTAAACAAACTCTGCAAGCATTTCCCATATGTTTTCAATTAAATTTAAGTCTGGACTTCTTGCAGGCCATTCCAGAGTAGTTATATTTGCTTTACACATCCAATTTTTCACTGATTTGGCCACATGGATGCTGCAGTTATCTTGCTGCAAAATAAAATTACTTCCCATTTCTTTTTCTATTAGTGGTAGGGCTCTCTTTTCCAAAAGTTCTCTGTTGCTCAAGCTATTTTGATGTCCTTTTAACCACTCGAGCCACAAGTTTCCATTCAGAAATATACCATACCATAAACTATGACTCCTCTTCCTCCCATCTGTCTCTTGTTGAGAATAACAGGTTCACCTTTTCTCGACCATGTACACCACCTGTCAGGTCCATCGAACTTAAAACGTTTTTCATCAGTAAATATCACTTTCTTGAAGTCAACATGGTTTGCTATCAATCTTTTGGCGCTTCCCAGCCTTGCCTCCTTGTCTTTTCTCGTTAGTGTCATTCTTTTCTTGATTTTAGCATACTTAAGTCCAATATCATGTAGCTTTCTTTGTACAGTTCGAACACTGATGTCAAGTTCACACTTCTCCTTTACTTTCTTCGCTGTCACCTTTTCTCCAGATGATAACAACCTCATAACACTCCTCTTCATTCTTCTTTCTGTTCTCTTGGAAATTGTTTTTTTCCATCCTCTCTTCTTCTTCCACTCATAGTCTGTACTTAGCATGTATTCAACTGTTGACTTCGGTAGCTTCATCTAAGCGGCAATCTTTCGGATGCTGAGCCCGTCTTCTCTCTTCTTTTGGACCAAACTGATGACTTCTTTTGAATACATTCTTCTTCAGGATTGTAATACATTTTCACAGTGAATGGTAAAGATACTCAAATGTAATGTTTAGGGTACAATTTACCTGCAGAAAATTTGCATATTGTAGACGTTTGACGACTAAATCATTAAAAAACCTGGAATTTGTGTCATGTCCGAAAAATAATGTTGCCTAAGTTGAAGTAAAAATAAAGAAAACATGAAACCAAAGACAAACCCATCAATCAATGTTCATACCATTAATGAACAGTTATTGCTGAACTACCTACTCATCAGCTCTCACAAAAACTCTCGGCAGCAAAAAACACCTTTATGCACACTTTTCAAAGTGTCCCAAAAATAGTGTCGGCCCCCTGTATAGATGGGTCATCTCAACATGACTTTACACCAAACATCTTTAATTTACTATCAATTCTGCATATTTACTGAGACTGATTGACATATTAACCATAAATAAGTGAGAATTCAATATTTAACTTTTCTGTAAAAGAATGAGGTAGAATCAGGGTTAACATTGTCCTGTGATTTTTTTACCTGCCAACAAGGATAATACTTTGGGTTGCAGGTTCTCTGTTATAACCAGTAACATCTGGAAAACAGGAATAGTAATAAAATTAAAATATTAATTTACCTTAATCCTAAATATCTGTTAATAATACCAATTGACTTTTTTTTTTACATCTTTGTGTTTAAAGTCACACTGAATCTAAAACTAGTGTTTATCGAAGTTTTCATGGAATTATTAATAGAAAATTTTTGTTTTGTTTTTTAAATTGTATGTGCAAAAGTAAGATCAACATGGTTAAACTTGTCATAGGAATGATTTTATCAAACTTGTATTGATTTTTCATTTTTTTTCCTTATCTCTAATTTTCAGTTCTAGCAAACTTGGAAGTTTTGAGACCCCTACAACGGTGCAAAACTCTAGTGATGCTCTGCCTGGATGGCAACCCTCTGTCCTATGAACCTGACTACCGAAATGAGCTCAAGCAAATGCTACCCCAGCTAAAGATAATTGATGCTATCAGCATGACTTGAAGCTTGGAGTTCACTCTTCTAAATTGTTGAGCAGTTCTGTGATTCAATGTCTCTGTTGTGGGGCACAGAAAATGTATGGTCTGCAATCAAAGTCAATTCTGTTAGACACATCATTTCTGTACCTAGGCTTTCTTGTGATCTATTATTTTGAATCTACTACTATTAATAATAATAATAATGATGATGATGATTACATTTAAATTATTGAGTTAAGGCTTGCTGAGGATCTTGACAGACAGGCTTCAAGTATAACCATAAATTGATTATAATATGTATATTATAGAGATTATTATATACATATTATAAATAGATGTGTGTGTGTGTGTATGTATATATATATATATATATATATATATATATATATATATATAATATCTATATCTATCTATATATATATATATATATATAGGTAAATATCTGTGGTAAGTAATCCAAGTGAGTTCTCGTAATATAAAATAATAAACTGATCCCCAGAATATAGCTCAATATATTTATTATAGAGCATATATGAATTACAAGTAGATAAGATTAAATACCCCATATGAAATATGGCTATTTCACAAGGAATGGACTTGTCAACACCAGGAGTTATCTAACTCCTTCGTGTTTACAAGCCCATTCTGGGCAAAATGGCCATATATCATATGGGGTATTGAATTTTAACTACTTGTAATTTTAAATATATATATGCATTATTGTTATAGTGGATACTTCGTATTTGAAATAGATGCCCTGTTTAATAAATAAAAATGAAGTGTCTATTTCAAATATGACAGTATCCACTATAATAATGTTTGAAGTAATAAAAATGTCCAATTAGAAAGTTTTTTAAAAATACATTAATTCTTATATATATATGTGGATGGAGAACTTTTCAACACCTTGTGAGTGAATGCATTAGAGAAATACACACATATGTTAAATATATTAATAACATCCCTACTATGCACATCACATATATAAAATGTATATGTATTGTATATTATTTTGCATATATAATATGTTTTATTATATGAAAAGAAAATTTGTCCATGAGAACATTTGAAAACACATTGGATGAAAGTAAATCTGAAATATATACATATTCTGTATTTGATTAACAACCAAGAAAATGATATTGATATATTAACAAAATTAACTGCCTTTTCTTTCTTTCTTTTTTTTTTTTTTGATAAAATATTAACTACAAGCATGTTTTTACTGAATTACATTTTGTCTGTTATATATGTACAAATGTTCATGTTATTGTAAATAATATATACTGCATATATAATGACTTGTGTATTAGGTTGGTGCAAAAATAATGACGTAATAATGTCGTTTTTTGACGTATTTTTAACGTCAAAAAACGACATTATTACGTCATTATTTTTGCACCAACCTAATAAGTGTTATGCTCTGTTTTTATATGTGATGGTATGTGTGTAATTTTAAGCACTTTTTGAAAATTTATTGAAAGTTTTAAAACATCACAAAGAGCTTCTTTTTTTTTTTTTTTTTTTTTTCTTTTATTCTTTCAGCTTTGCTTCTTCTGGAATGCTACATATGTTTGTCTGCCCATCGAGTATACATATGTCTATCATTCCCAAATTTCCCCTAATTAGATCAAAGTCTGGTTATGTAAGAAAAACAACTCATATCTTAACATTGTCTCTTTTTGTTTTATTAAAAACAAAATAAATTAAAAAAAAAAAAACTGTTGTTCATTGAGTGTTTCATTTGGATGTAAAATTTGATTTGCAATATTCCAATTAGGTGATTGAAGTATGAAAAAATTTTGTTACAACATTTTGTGATAATATTCTTTAAATTGTTGATAAAAATATGAATTTCAAATGAAGATGATAAATATGTCTTAATTTTCAATAAAAATTGTAAAGAAAGAAAGGGAAAAAAAAAAAAATTCTTTACAATGTTTCTTACAGAGTTAGCAAACCTACACCTGTCTTTTTGCCTAAACAAAAATAATTTTTACTCATAATATAATTCTAGAATTTGTCAATCAGATTTGCTTTCTCTATATTTATGTCTTCAGGGGAAAGAAAAATTCTAATGCGGAAAACTAAAAATAACCGCATGTATGTGTCTGACTCGATATCAACATGAGTAATGTGACTAAAATGTTTATTTTAGCATTTCTGTATTGTCCTCTTATCAACTTATCACTGTGAACAAGATTAAATGTATTCTTGCCCACATTTTTACTGACAAATTACTTGTTGAAAAAGCATAGTGGTAAAATTAATGAAATTCATTAATTGGTCTTTGGACAGTCTGTATCAAGGGATCAGTTCTTATGTGTATGTCATTGTCAATTCATTTTCACATTTCATCCATTTCAAGTTCTGGACTATGTAATTTTGTTTGCATCAAAATAACTGGAAAAAAAAATAAACAAGAAGCCTAATAATTATAAATATTTGAAATATTATTTTACTTGTCATTGTAATTTGAATGAATCTTCAGTATGTCTATTCTTAAAAGTATACTAAACATCAATAAAAAGTTGTTGTTTTTTTTTTACTCCATTTCACTAGTCTGCTGTTACTTCCATATTTTTGACAAACTTTGACCTTTGTACCTGCAAAATTATGAAGTGTCAAAAGATCAGTTTTTTTTTTTTTCTCATTGACACCACTATTATGTTAACTTTCTTCCATCCTCAGTAATGTTTATTGTTTTAAACATCGATGGTTAGAATTGTAATAAAAACTAAAACATTGGAAGAGAATTTATACATTTTTTTGTTTTTGTTTTTGAGAAATTATAAGAAAAATAAACACTCTTTCCAATTCTAATCATCACTTTTCAAAGCAACAAACAGCTGAGGAGTAAAGATAGTTAAAATATTAGTAATGTCAATAGAAAAACTATCCTTTTCACACTCCTTTTTTTTTTTTTTTTTTTTTTTTTTTTTTAGGAGGGCAGGGCAATGTCTGATTTTGCCATATACTTTTTTTTTTTTTTTTTTAATCTGTTTAAATACTAATTCTTCCTAGGGACATGCCATATCACTTTTACAGAGTCAAATCATCCTTATTTCATCTGTGTTCAAATAGCTTCCCTCCCCCACAAAGAACTGCCAGTTTATGGAACAAACAAATATATGGTTGTTTCCTTGAACACTTCAATCTTGACATTTTCAAGTCAAGGATCAATCATCAACTTTTCTCCTTAACCTCTTGTAGTTTAAATAAGGTGCATCAACTGGTGCAGTAGCAGGCGAGTGATTATCTTTAGGCGTAATGTTATACCATTAGACCACCTCCGGGGTAGAGCACTGCTTTCTAGCTACAATGGTTTTGATGCTTTGGTGACTTCTTTCTACTATACCATGCCCGGCAGGTGCATTGGCATATCGGAACTGCAAACGTACACCCCAATTACTCAAAAAATTCTTGAAATGTTTGCATGTGAATGTTGTGGCATTGTCGGTCAATATCTCAAGTGGTGGACTCCCTTCGTAAAAAATTGCCTCTAACTGACGAACTACACTAGTACAATTTTGTTGACGTAGTGGTTGCCATATCACAAACTGAGAAGGTCCATATTCAATAATTGTCAGAAAGTGCTTACCACCATGATGGGTGATGTCCATTGCTTATCTATTCCAGTTGTCCCTCATGTTCAGTTTTCCTTTTCGCCGGAGCCAGGTCAATGGTTTGGCATGCCTCACATTCCTTGACAACTGCTTTTACAACTTCTGATAACACTGAAGGGTCTATCAACCTAACAAAGTACAGGGTCCTTTACATGCCCTTTTCCGGTGGATATTAGCCACTTGATGTGCATCAAACTTGGTTTTGGCAGTGGTGCATACTGACTGCTCTGGCTCCGTTCCCTCCTTGTGTAGATTAAACCACCTCTTTGGCACTCTGGTTAACCAGTCTATCAGATTCATGTTGGATTTGACCAGTGTTATGTCCACCATCAAGCCATATTCAGCTACAAGCTCGCGAAGTGTGTTCAACCATCTCCACACTGGCATTTACCCAGACGCCTTTGTATTTATTCGAGCATTGCCAGTTAAGGTGTTCGAAATCCACTGATGAACGCATGCTGAATCAGTAAAAAGATATACTGTCAACACCTGCCATTGAAGAGCCAAATTGACACCCTTTATCATTGCGTCTAGCTCAGCCAAATTGATGTGCTTAGCATCTCCAGCCGGGCACAGCCACGACACATCCTCAATGACATTTCCATTTACCTCTAATACAACACCTGTGGCTACGGAACTTGCATCTACCCACACGTTCATCTCGCGGCCACTCACACACCAGTCTCCTTCTACTGGATCAGTCTCATGTATCCTGGTCATTATGTCGGCTAATATACAATTAATAGAAACATTCTCAACTTCGTCATCCCATCCTGTGGTTAGAGCGTTTGCTTGTCGTTTCACAAACGCAGTGTCCATTCGTAGCCAGCCACAAATGGGAAAGTGGCCCACAAGTTTTCCACATAAGGAGAACATGTGATGACGAGTTATCCTCATAGGGGATGTCGGGGATCTCTCCACCTCGCCTCCATCAGAGAGTACTATTGTCACACCAGACCTGCAAGCCCAACACCTTAGTTCTGTCTTCTAACCTTATCGGTTCTTTGTATAATAGTCCATACTTGGACAGGAGGTCTTTCACACGTGCGACAGGAATCAGTATATGCCATTGTGGCATTCACAATGGCTTCATCTTATGACAATACTGCGTCAATTACAGCTTTCATGATGAGAGGTGCCACATTTAAACCGAAACCCAGTTGAGTGAGGCAGTATCTTTGACCCTTCAATATGACAGTTTGATAGGGCCACAGCGCCTTCTCAACATGTATCTGCAGATATGCCCTTTGTAAGACCGATAAAGATACATTGCCCCCCCCCCAATCATCACCATTCTTGCAACTTATGTGCATAAACCTCTGAGTTAGTAGTATATGGTTCCACAAAACCATTCAACTCTCGGTAATCCAGTACTGGATGGGCATTCTGCTTGCTCTTTTGTATCACTGCCTTTAATGGGATTAGACACTTTGATGAACCAAGTTCAGGGTATGGTTGCAGCCATCCATTATCCAACCACGACTGAAGCTCCCTTTCATATTCATCCCATGCATAGTCGGGTACTGAATATTCTGCCACTCTATTCTTCAGGGTTATAGGCAATTATCTATTTGTCCACTTCCATGAGGCTGTCCATACTTTGTTACGACAGTCGAACTCTGCACTAAAGTCGGGTTCAATGATGGAAATAGCAGCACATTAGGGCTTACTTTCTTCAGAAAATTGAACTTCTCCTGAGGAATTGATGTGCACTGCTCCTAATTTGCTGAGTGCATCAATCCCAAGAAGAAGATCAAACCCAAGTAGTGGTCCGTCCACAAATAGGGCATCAATGTACATGGGTTGAGCATGACTAACATTCAACGTAATATTGCCCTGTCCACGGCATTTTAGTACCTTACTGTCGGCAGTTAGGACTTTTGTCTTCATTGGTTGCCAATTGTGACATGCGCATTTGCTCACCAACATCCGTGAGCAACCATAATCAACCATGGCCATGCACTTCTTTCCGTCTACGGCCACCTGACGTCTGTTCCCTGGATCCGTTTCCCTGGCACTCTGATGAAATATGCCCGACCTTGTTGCACCAAAAACACCATATCTCGCGGCAAGATCTTCAGGTCTGAGTAGCCTTGCCTGCAATCCTTTGCCAGATGGTTGGGACCAAAACACTTAAAGCACACAATGCCGCCCGTCCATGTTGTAATGTCATTATTTGTCTGTTGAGCTGCTGTGGCAACTGGCTCATCCAGCCCTTTGCTATCAGTCATAACGGCCCAAAAGCGAGTCAGGATCTGGTCCAACGTCATAGTGTCAATTCTGGATGATGCGTAGAAAAGTTGCTTGACTTGTTGCGGCAGTCCAGAAACAAAGGTGCACGTCACCCATCATTCAGGCAGTTGGCCACCAACCAACAAAGCTAGCCATTTCAACTCTGCTAAAAATTCATCTACGGTTTCTCCTGGTCAAAATAATCATGGCACAAACTGCTCATACGCAGTGAATGAATCCACCGCATATGCAGTTATAAGGGCTTGCTTAATCTGCTCTGCATCTTTGTCAGCTTCCAATATACAGAGAGAGCCCCGGTTCGCAAGCGCAGTGGCAGTATCCGCTCGACTTTCTTCATCTTGCAGAGTTCACAAACCAACTGCACATTTCAATCCATTCTACAATTGGTAGATCGGTAGCAGCTCCACTGAATTCAGGTATCAGCCAGAAACTTCTGTCCGCCATGATTTAGAGAAAGGCCAAAATAGCTTGTAGTTTAAATAAGTCTGTATTGCTACGACGTCACTTGTACAAATCAAGATACTGCTGGTTCAATTTGCTGTTCTTCCTTTCTGAACACTTCACAACGTATATTCGTCTTTTGTTCTGCTCTTTTTCACTGCTTCAGCCCTCTTTTATCAGGCCAACACTGCGGTCAACCAACCAATCAGCGTTCTTCGCTTTTATTCTCAGTTACCCAGGCAAATAGCCTCCTCCAGTTCGATCAATCAGCACACGACTTACTTGCTATTGGTTGAAGTATGCCAAACTGTACAAAACCCCTTGTTACTGCACATCTGCTGGAATTGCTCGACGGGAGAGTAATGCCATTTTCACGGGGCAAACTTGCCGATGTCACATGTCACCCGTTAAGGTAAGACCCTTATTTTCCTATGCACCAGATGCAAACTACTCTGGCTTGCTTGCTTCTACGGGACTGTTCACCACACCTCTCAATCTTCTTTTCTTCCCTTCATATTATGCACTTCATTTATCATTACAGTTTTGACAGTAACTCTCTACTTTGAGAGTCTTGTATTGCGCGAAATTTTAGTATATAAAAAATATATTTTTTCTATACTTATTGTATGTGTTATATGGGAATAAAATGTCACTGCCGACTGTAGTTTGAACATAGATAGCCAGATAGCAAACACAGATGATCCAATTTTGAACAAGTAGATCACATATGGTAAAAGAAATGTATATATGGGAATTAGCATGGCATCTAATGGATCACCATTTCTATTCTGTCCTCTATTACTATACGGATCACCATTTCTATTCTGTCCTCTATTACTATACGGATCACTTTTTCTACACTATCCTCTATCTCTATACTATTCACTATACTGATCAGTATTTGTTGGTTACTTTTCAAGCGAGTATTAATGAGCAAGTACTATAAGTGTGAGTGTTATTTGAAGGTGTCTGACACCAGTATTATTTAACAGCATTACTATAGTTGTATCTGTGATTACAAAGTATCCACTACAACAAGCATTATGAAAGTGACAATGAGTATTTGTTGACATTACAAAAGTGGCAATGAGTGTTCGTTGACATCACAAAAGTATGTGTGCAGTCATTTTTTTTTCTTTGCTGTCTTAATGTCATAAGTGTTCACAAATATCTTAGGAAGATTAAATGATTTTATTTGGTAAACTGTGCTAACTCTGCACTCTTGACATGTTCTTTGTACAAGCAATAACAAAGAAATTTACTATCAGTAATTTGTGTGAATGAGAATTTGATCAAAAATAGTTTCAATTCTCTTTACTCCATTGATTGCAAACAAGTGTAGAATATAAAGATTCCTCCATATTCAGTATTAGTTTTGAAGGTTTCACACAAAAAAAATTAGCATTTTTTGTAAAAATCAGCATTTCTGATGTAACAGCAGTGTTGATCCCACCCATTTTAATGGCATGTTGTCCGAATAGTCTTGAATCATTGGTCTCTGTCCTGACTGACAGTTGACAAAACAGTTTTACTGCTGTTACCTGGCCAGTATTTATGGCAGTATACATGCCTGCATATTTATTGTATCTTACTATTTTCCTATATATCAAAGTTCATTTTCTTTATCATATAATCAATGTTTCCTTTCACTGCATGAAAATGTCAAAGGTATGACTCAATTTTGCTCCAATCTACCTTAATACAAAACTGAAATTTGCCCAATACTTTGTGAGCCCAACAGTCTCATTTTCCACTTTAAAATCCAAGCCTTTGGCCATCGTGCTACTGTGACCTATTTTGCTAAATAAGTGAGATTGAACTGTAAAAATATTCTTGCCATTTTTTTATTACTGCAAACTTGCTGTTTTTTTATTGGACAAATACTTTCTTTTGTATAACTCTAAAAAACAATTATTTATTCAAAATCTTCAATTGTGTATGCTTATAGTGATTTTCCAAGCATAGCTCAAATGTGGCACAAGGTCGAAAGTATGGGGCACCCTGTGAGGATCAAAGTCACTACTCAGTCGCAATTGTTCTAGCAAGACAAGCTTACTAACCATTACACCACACTGAGGTACCCAAATAATTTTCTAAGCATGGATTAGCTGTCACAAGGCTGAAAGTTTGGGGCACCCAGTGAGGATCAAATTCACTATACAGTCATAATTGTTCTAGCAAGACAAACTTGCTAACCATTACATCATACCAAGGTGCCCATATATTGATTTTTTAAGCATAGCTTAGATGTGGTACAAGGCTGAAAGTATGGGGCATCTAAAGAGGATTGAACTCACTTTTCAGTCACAACTGATCTTGCAAGACAAGCTTGCTAGCCATTGCATCTCGCTCAAGTGCCCAGCATGTATGCTTATAAGTTATGACATTAGATATCAATGTGGTTCTTAAAGAAACTGGTTTAGAAATACTTATTGAAGCTTTTAAAAAAATATTTTTATAACTTATAACTTACATTTGAAAAATTATATTAGAAAGCCAACTTTACATGTTCAAAACTGAATAATAATGAAAAAAAAAACATTTGTAATTGTTTTGAAATGATTTTGGGTCTCTCCTCAAACTGTCAGTTACTTGACACTAACAAAGCATCTTTTGATGTTTGTAAATACATTCAAAATTTGAGTCGTTCATATTGATGAGCCAGTTTTTAAAAAAATAAATTGCTAAATGCCTTTGTTCCATACACTGAGATATTTTTTTAACTATTTACAAGTAACTTTTAAATAGCTATCTCTGTGTGTGTGTGTGTGTGTGTGTATATATATATATATATTGGATTGATGTGAGTTTGTGACCCTGGGTTTAAGGCTATTTGCGATCATCAGACATCAGTAATAGTGGACTAATGCGGCAATTGTAATTGTGATGTGGTAGTAATGATGAGGGAAGCGGGTGATAATAATAACAATTGTAGCAGCAAATAGTTATTGTAAAGTGGTAGAAGTGATTGTAGTAATGTCGGTGGATCGGTAATAACAATAATTATACGCTGGAAAATATTGAAAAACACACCTGCCTACAGCAACATTACAAAGAAATGCCTACATATAAAGATAGCAATAATTTCTCATACCCAACAAAAGAAATTACTAAGCATAAGATCAGAAATAATTTCTAAATGCAGACATCAAAACAAGTACCTATTATCCCAATTTATGCCAAACTGATAAAAAAAAAGCAACCAACACTACTACATAAACCACCATTGACTCTATGAACATGAAAAGAGAAACCACTGACACCATAAGACCATCAATTTTCTAGTTCAAACTACCATCATAATAATTATAATTATTGTTATTACCGTTCCACCAACATTACTACAATCACTTCTACCACTTTACAATAACTATTTACTGCTACAATTGTTATTATTATCCCCCACTTCCCCCACCATTACAACCACATCACAATTACCATTACCGCATTAATCCACTATTACTACTGCACCAGTCCACAATTATACTTACTCACCCCACCAGCAAAATTAATACCACCGCATAAATACTAATAAGTATTATAAATTGGAATTTCTACCATTTACATATACGCAATCACCAAAAACAAGCAAATAACCGGTTTTAAAATAATTATTCACTTCTAAATCAACCAACCTCTTCTTGGAGTTCTCAATGATTTGCAAATTTTAGTTGGTATTTTGTTCCATTCTTCACATATGGTCTTCAGATCTGGGATGTTCATTGGAGCTCTGCATTTGAATTTTCAAATAACGCACAGATTCTGGATTGAGTTTAAATCTGGGGACTGACTTGGCTATTTCAGGATATTTATATTATTTTCAGCAAGCCATTTCTTTTTTGATTTTGCAGTGTGCTTAGAATCATTATTTTGTTGGAAGATCCAATCAGGAGGAAGTTCAAGATTTTCAACCGAAATCAATAAAATTGCTTCCAAAATATTTTGATATGCTGCGGCAATTATTCAACCATCTATTACTGATATGTTGCCAGTACCTTTTGCAGAAAAAACATCCCCAAGCGATGATGCTGCCACTACCAAATTTCACTGTTGGAAAGGTGTTTTTTTGTAAGAAGGTATTGCCATCTTTCCTCAATACATGATTTCTAGAATTACATCCAAACAAGTCAATTTTGGTTTTGTCTGTCCATAATACTCTTTCCTGATACAATTATTCCTTATCCCTATGTTCATGAATGAATTTCAACTTGACATATCTGTCTTTTCAATAGCAGTGGAGTTATCAGAGGGTAGTGTCACTTTAGATTGTTCCTATGAATTTCATTGCTTATTGTCCGTTTAGTGACACAGATTCCTGATGAAAGCAAATCATCCTGCAATTCTTGATAAGTAGCCATTGGATTTTGTTTAATTTGACACATTAATTTTCCTCAAAGATATTGAAGAATTTTCCATGAAGCACCTGTTCTTTGGTTTTTAAAGGTGGTTAATGATATTATCATACAATCATCAGAATTAAACTTTTAGACACTTCCTGGACAGCAGTAAAATCTATGTATTTCTATATATATTTTGTTTGATCTGGGTTTTTTTTATATATATATATTTCATATTTCATTGAGCACTTTGTAGTGTCTATAAATTTTGCCTTATATATACAAATATATAACACATGGTGGGTTTTGAAAATTCTCAACTTGACCAAGAAGTCAAAATAATTGGTGTATATGGAAACTCGGAAACTCCAAGTAGGGTCAGTTTGTTTGCCTCCCTGTGTGCAAAGGAAGGATTCCAGTGTCAAGGCATAGAGTAAGAATGATAGAAGACAACTCTAATGAACTGACTGCATAGTCTTGAAAGTTTTTGTGTACTTTCAGTTCACTTGTATGATAGCAATGGTGCTCCAGTACAAAAGACCAATCTAAATGCAGGATTTAATTCAAATTCAGCAGCCTCTAGAACAGCTGCCAAGAAGCAACCGCCTACTCTGTCAAATCCTTTGGATTGATCTAAACTGATATTTAACCTACATTTGTTACAGCTTCAAAGATGGTAAATCAGAATGTAAACCATGCTAATACATTTAAAGGACTACTGTGGCCTCTAGGGTATGATTGACTAACAAGATTCCTTTAGCTATTTGCACTTAAACAAGCAGGTTTAGTTTTATTTCTAGCAGTCCATAACAAAGACAGCAATGTGTTTCATCATTATGATATCAATGACTGGCAGTCTAGTTCAGCTTTCATATCTACCATGTATTCTTTTTTTTCTTTTTAGTATCATATTTAGAAATGCTTCACTTTCAGCATTTTCTACATCTGCCTATGTTTCTTATTGCAGAAATTCCCTCGGGTTTTTATTGTAAGTGGTTCAGAATTTGAAAAGAACCATAGAAGATTGAAATGGGGGAAGAGAGTCAAGCATCTCACTTGAATATGATTTCCTACCCTACAAATATCTTGGCTGTTTACAAAAACCTATTTCCTAAAAGACTTCAGTTGTCCTTTGTGGAGCGAAACAAAATTCAGGCTCTGACTTGACAGGTTTATGCTCTAATGTGCTGAATGTCATGGGGTAACATCCTTGTGGCATGTAGGAAGCCCTCTACCTCAGCAGCTCGACATGGCATTGATTTCACATATAATCAGATGACTATTGGGGAGATATTGAGCAATGCCATCTTGATAGTTGTTCACATATTTGTAGGTGCAGGATTTTGTGTTCAAATAATGTTCCATAAATGCTTGATTGGGCTCCTGTCATTCATCAGAAGCCTCCAGAATGCTCTTCAAATCAATTCTAGGCAACATGGGCAACCAATAACACAGTACATTATCCTATTGAAATAACCTATTGTTGCTGAGTTACATTGAGTCTATGAATGAGAGCAAATGGTCACCAATCAGTGCAAATGTTTGCTGGATAATGAGATGTTTAGGAACCAGCAAACCCAACCCACGTGAATATACTCTACACCACCATAGAATAATTGCACCTAAACCCTATCTACTCAAAGTGACTGGAACCATGACTTATGGAATCACACATTGCCAGTTCTCTAGGGTTCAATTAATGGCATCACAAGAAAAGTGATGCAGTGTCATGGTGTTAACAGGCACCCTTGTGGCTCTCCTGCTCCCATATCCCACAAACACTAAAGAATGCTGAACTGACCTGCTGGATATGTGTCTGGTACTTCTTATATTGAACAGAGGTAGATGTAAGATCCCTAGTCCATGCTTGGAAGGACAGAGGCAGATCTTGCAATGTACTGTAGGACCTCTTTGACATCAACTAAATTGTTGTATGATTGACCTTATCAAAAGTCTAGGACTAATTTAAACTGATTAGCATTGGTTTCACTATCAACTTTCTCTATAATAGTGTGAAACAAATACATGGTATCTAGGATTGTTCTCCCCTTCACAGCATAAGTCTGTTCAGGGACTAACAGATAATCTAGTATTGTCTACAAGCACTTACTTATGATACTTGCCCAAATCTTTAATGATGTATTTAACATAATTAAGGACCAAAAATTACTAATACTATCCCCACCATGTTTGTTCTTGCATAAAAACTTCAGTACACTCTTGATGAAACATTGTTGCAGATGAAGGGAATAAACAACCTTGAGTATACTTACAGAAAGCCATCGATTCCAGGAGTCATTCTCGGATATTATCCTCACAGCAAGCTGATTCAGCCAACCCCAGACAAGGAATGTTGGCTGAATAGGCATTGAACCAAGACAAACACAAACCAGGTTCCATTGTAAAAAAGCTTCTGAAAGTAATCACAAAATTCCTCTTTTGTTTGTAGCTTACATTCACCCATCCATTGATGTAACTCAGATATGTCGATCAGCAACATGCCAGAGTTCTTCAAGTAATTTTGTAGTCATAGTCATCACCTCAGTAGAACTAGAATTTGGTCCTTCTTGATAAGCAAGGAGGTCAACTCTGCTTTAGCTATCATTACTTTATGTACATATGCCAATTTTACAGCCATGTCTACTCAAGATTTGAATTTGTTTTCAGTCAATGGCTATAATTGACAGTAAATGACCTAATGATATTTTTGAGCTGGTCTTAGCAATTGTCCCACATCAACTCCTGCTTTAGGCTTAGTAACAGCTGGTTTTAGAAATCCTTTCCATCCAATAAAGATGTCTTGAATTTCTAGTAACCAGATAAATGATTGAACTCTAATCAAATCCAGATATGATCCAACTAAACTATACTATGTGTCATATGCCCTAGTCGATGAATGGGTTTATAAGGCGATCATACGCCGACCAGAAGATATATACATTATCACACCTGTGGAGAGATACAGGCTATCTCTCTCAGATCATGACAATGGACAATTAGTAAACAAAAAAATATTTTAAAGAATACTGTTCGATTAGGATAATCGAACAGTAATCTTTTCCCAGGTTCACTTCGGTTTCAACACAAATACTGATCCACAATTCAAGGATGAATGATAAGGCTTAGTGAATTTTGATATAAGAACTTTAATATGTACAGATATACAAAATATTAAAATAAAAGAAAATATAAGCATGAGTAAAACATCCGACAACCAGATCTCAAAACTTATGTTGGGATATCAAAATATGCCTAACTCCAAATGGATTCGACTGAACCCGAACGGATAAAAATATAAGTATGAATAACTTTCTTTCTTCTTCTGTATACAGTTCAGTTCCAAACACGATTCAACTGCAACAGGGATATACACTTTTTTCCTCTCTCTGGTTTTCTTTTTTCTTTCTTTCTTCTTCTTTACACAATTCAGCTTGTAACAGAGATATATACTTTCTTCCTCTCTGGTTTTCTTTTTTTCTTTCTTTCTTCTTCTTTACACAATTCAGCTTGTAACAGAGATATATACTTTCTTCCTCTCTGGTTTTCTCTTTTCTTCAAACGCAGGCTGTATTCTCAGCATACAAATTCCTCTGCCTCTTCTGTGATAAATAACGCGGGTTATGGTCTTCAATTTGGGGTTATCGAACAGAAATACATGTTCTTATATTTCTTGTCCGGAGTTGCCTGGGATGAATCGGACAAGTTCCATCATTATCAAATGAGTCTCAGCTTTCCGTTCATAAGTTATCAGCGCTTCGATTTCGAGTCTTGCTCCTTCAAAGACAAGACAGCAACTGACTCCCAAGTAATTTTCTAACTCTCACGTGTCCTGCATTTTGGTGTGAATTCCAGCTTACATCAGTCCCCTGTCTAACTTCTGTCTAGACATCTGTTGCTATGGGTAATTAGGTCAGTCAACCTCTTGTCTTGCTTTCCCAAAATGTCTCATGACTTCCACATGATCTCTTCTGTTGTCAGGCGGAGATTAACCTTAATATATGCGTGTTTGGGCTATCTGCGTCCATCACATATGGAAACTAAAAGCCTTAAGTTTACCCTCTTAACTAAAACTCAGTTGATATAGCTGTTGCCAATTGGTCCAAGTCCACTCTGCTCTCTTCAGAGCCTCATTTTAGAATTTATCAAACAATTCAAATTTAGCAACAAATTCACAAAAATCTTCTACACTCGAAGGAATGTTAGTATCTTTCCTAATCTCCACACTGCCAACATTGGGATCAATGATAAAGGCATCCCAATCACCTGCTAAATCTACCCATCTCAATGATATCACAAATGGATCAATCCATTGAAAGAAAACTTCCTGCTGTCATTTGGCATATTAACCCCAAGGAGATAAAACGCTTTCTCTGTTATGATAACATCCAGCATGCAGTCTGCTTGCTAGATCCATGACAAGTGAACAAGTTACCCTCAAAAAGCAGCTGACTAGACAAGAGATGCCTCTTGAATGAATAGCACAATATACTGAGATAGCATGAAGCCTCACTAATACATCTTCATGGTTACTATTACTTACTGCCTGTCCTCCACAATGGTGGGATATGACAGAAAGTCAGTTTAAAGTGGGGTACACATGCATATGCACATGGGCAAGGGCAAAAATTGCCTGGTCTTCACAATCGCTGTCGTGCTGACATCGATACTTCACCAACTTCCCCTACCCTCTTTGGTGTAATGGAGGTGGTGTTGCAGCTGGGTTGGAATCCCCAGAACTAGACATCCCTCATTAATTTTTTGTGATCTGTTTGAAGACAGAGATACAATTGAGAGATTAAAATATAGTTACCAACCTAAAAGTCAGTTCACTACTATGATGACTTGTCATAAAGTGGGTCTCTTGTATATAACAAATATTCACAAGGAAACACCAAAGATTTCAAATGAACCTAGCCCTTTTAGATTCCGACATTAGCCTTTGACTGTTTAAATCAGAGTTATAATCAGTTTATTGGCATTATACAACTGTGAGAAATATGTTGGGAATGGGAACACTGATGGCTTGTCCTATCTGTTTTGATGGCGCCATACTGGAACAACTCCCTTCATGTCTCTCAGGAATGTTAGCTTTATCACTGTTTAAAGGGATGGCTGCATATCTACAGGCAGGGCCGGTGCAATGGTCTCATGCTCCCTACCATCTATGATACCCCCTGAATCTACTACATCTCAACTTTCATAAGGTAGCATTCATATAAAATACAAATTTTATTATAACCTAATTATTTATAATAATCAGCATGTTTATACACATACAAAAAAATTATTTTTAAAATACTGAATCACTAAATTGTAGTAAGCTTTTCCATTTATGATTAATAAATATAGTTTTTATTTAATAACAATATCACCTACCAGATACAAATACTGAATTTTAAAAGATTCAAAACTTTATAAATTATTCTAATTAAAATTAAAAATAATTAAAACAATTCTTGTAAGATTTCATTAGTCATTGAAAACATTTTTTTCATAAGACAATGGTGGCCATAATATATTTTATTCATATAAGCAATTAAAAGTTTTTCTAATAAATAATGTCTTAGTTTTATTTAGGTACCTTCACAGATTCGCTAATAAATTAGCATACCATGATGAAAAAATGCCCTAAATTTAATAAAAACGTAATTTCATAGTTTAAATCTTTATTATTATTAAAATGAAAGCCCAAAGGATTTTTATTATTAAATTATGTTTGTTAATCCTTTTTAGAGTGTTCTAATTTTGGTTAAAAATCTTGTTTTTCTTTTGTCAGTGATGGACCAAAGATTAGTACAGGAAATTTTAGCATCTATTTTGTGGTGAAAAACACATTGATTTTGAAATTCTTACAAAAGTCAAATAATTGTTGGATTTTAAAGGAACTTAATCAGGAATTAAATTTATTTTTGAAATGCTTCATTTTTAGACAATCTTTGGAAAATATGTTTAGATCTATAGGATCCAGATCCTATATTGTTCTCAAAAACTTCAAAAATTAAACAAAACATAGGTTCCAAATTAAATTACACAACTAACGATTGGTTCAAAAAATATCACATAGCATGTTGTCGACTACGTCCGCATGTCTGGCCTTAATTTGACCTGATCAAAGGTACAGTTGTGCCAAAATTTTAAAACATTTTCTAGAGCCTATCACGTGATTTATATTGCTTATATAAACAACAAACAAACGAACGGTTCAAGGATTGAAACTTACGGGGAAATTCTATTAACACTGGACTTAGGATTACGACGATCTTTCCTGTCGGTATTCCCAATGGCGCAGGGGAAAATGCCAATCCTCGGAGCGGATTTTTGTCTCATTTTAACTTATCCGTAAACATGTCGACACACTCACTAGATGACAATACAACAAAACTTAAAACAAAGGGCATCACTTCGATTTTTACATCAACACTCAACAGGCATAAGTTCAGCATTACCGACAGCAAATGGCCTACACGGATTACTAAAAAAATACCCTAACCTAACAACACCTTTAAAGCATTCAGACAAAATACGCCACAGCGCCAAGCATTACATTGAAACAACTGGTCCGCCAACACACGCATCACCACGCAGGTTACGACCAGAAAAATACAAAATAGTGAAAGAAGAATTCCAGCACATCAGTTAGGAATAATATGCCCCCTCATGTAGTCCATATTCTTCGCCATTACATATGGTACTTAAGCCTGATGCGTGCACTTGGAGACCTTGTGGAGATGTTAGAAGCCTCAACGCAAAAACTGTTCCTGATAAATATCCAATACCGCACCTATACAATTTTGCTTTATGGTTGCAAGGAACCAAAATCTTCACGGGGTTGGATTTAGTAAAAGCTTACTACCAAATCCCAGTAGCTGAAGAGGATATTAAAAAAAAACTGCAATTACTACTCCTTTCAGACTATACGAATTTACTAGGATGTCATTTTGGGTTATGTAATGCCACCAAAACCTTTCAAAGATTCATAGATGAAGTCTTAAGAGGACTACCTTTCGTTTTTGCTTATACTGATGATGTTCTCATGGCCAGTTGAAATAATAGAGAACATCAACAACACGTAGAACAAGTTTTACATAGGTTGGAACATTTCGGCTTAAAAATCAACGCCGAAAAAAATGCACTTTTGCCGTTTCAAAACTGAATTTTCTAGGACAAGTTATAGATGAACATGGGATGGCACCTGTCCCAGAGAAAGTATCAGTGATTAAGGATTTTTTCACAACATCACTACAACAACTTCAGCCTAATAAATTACTATTGTAGATTCATCGCAGGTTGTTCCAGAATACTAGCACCACTCACTAATCTGCTACAAAATCAAAGGAATAAGAAGGCTAAAATACTCATGAAAGACGAAACATTAGCTGCTTTTCATGAAGCTAAAAAAAGCACTAGCAAACTTTATTAAGCTATCCTCCCTCATCGACGACACTGACCTTAACAAATGACGCTTCTGGCGATTCTATTAGAGCAGTACTTCATCAGAACCAACATAACTCTAAGAAGCCGATATCATTTTTTTCTGTAAAACTTAATGATGCACAGAGAAAATATAGTACCTTTGTAGAGGCCTGTTAGTTGATGTGACCTTTCGAATTTATATTTAAGGCAAAATACCACAAAATATGAAACAAGAAGGAACACAAAACGGTTTCATAACAAAACATTATTCATATTTATGTAATGATGTACAAGCATACAGGTTACTTCCCTTTGACTGGAATTAAAGTCTTTACTAATAAAATATTTTCTTGTCTGAGCTCATAGAAAGTTGAACGAACTTGACGCTAAAATGTGAAAGTTTAAAGAATTCTGTCATATGAATATTGTGAGAATATGTCTGATAAAATGGAACTTTGAATCAATGAATATTTACTTGATGTTTCAAGAAGTTTTTGCTTGGTACTAAATAAAAATTAGTTTTTGTACTGAAAATAAATACAATAAATCTTGCCGTTAGAAGAAAATATTCATCAAAGAGTAAGTTCTGTTGAATAGAACTGAGTGAGAAAGTTTCTTGAATTATGTCCTGAAAAGCTGAAATTATGTTCGGTAAACTTCTAGCTTCAGATGACATTTTTTTTTTTTTTTTTTTTTTTTTAAGTAATTTCTGCTGGTTGTCATATGCCCCAGTCGATGAATGGGTTATAGGGCAATCATACGCCGACTAGGAGATATATACACTCTCACACCTGTGGCGAGATACAAGCTATCTCTCTCAGATTGTGAGAGTGGACAATTGGTAAACAAAATATTTTTAAGACCACTGTTCGATTGGGATAATCGAACAGTAATCTTTCCCATGTCCGCTTCGTTTTCAACACGAGTACTGATCCACAATACAAGGATGAACTATAAGGCTTAGCGATTTTTGATAAATAATTTTAATATATACAAATATACATATATAAAAAATAAACGGACAGATAAGTATGAGTTAAAACCTCCGACGATCGGATCTCGAACTTATTTTGGGATATCAAATACGCCGAACACCAAATGGATTCAACTGAACCCGAACATACAAAATACAAGTATGAATTACTATGAATTGAATGCAGAAGCCAACACACATATACAAAAGAGATGGGAGAGGAGTTACAATTATTGTTTTACATGTGGAAAGGTGTTTGCGAAAAAAAAAAACATAATATTCATGTGTGTGTGTATATCTTTTCTACTACGGGTCCAAAATGTGATTACTTATCTTTTGTATTCAGTTTTCTCTTTTTTTTTTTATGTCAATGTCCTTTCTTTCCTTTTCTCGACACAAACACAATTTCACACACTGCTAGTCTGTAATAGAGGTATACACTTTCTCTCTCTCTTTGTTTCGTCTTTTTCTTTCCTTCCTTTCTTCTGTAGACGGCTCGATTTGCAACAGGGATGTACACTTTCTTTACGCAGGTTGAACCACCAGCATATATTTTTATCCGCGTCTTCAAATTGGGATTCTCGAACAGGAATATTTCTTTATACTTCTGTCCGGAGTTGCCTGGATCGAACTGGATAAGTCATCACTGTCAAATGCGTCTTATATTTCCGTTCGTGAACCACTAGCGCCTCGGCTTCGGTCTTGCCTTTTCAAAGTCCAGGCAACAACTGATCCTCGAGTGAATCTTTGACTGTCACGTGACTTAGGTTTTGGGCGCGAATTCTAACTTACTTCCGTCCCCTGTCTAGCTTCTGTCTAGACGTTTTCCTTTACAGGTAATTGGGCCAGTCGACCCTTTTGACCTGCCTTCCCAAAATGTCATAAGACTTCACGTAATCTTTATTCTGTTGCTTGGCGGAAATTAACCTTCATATGTGCGTATATGTGTGTTTGGCTTATCTGCTTTTAATACCTGTCACATGGTGAAGAGTTGGAAAAAACTGTAATGTCCAAGCTAAATTTCTTTAGCGTAGCAGCAATGTATCTGGTTGACTTTTCTTTTGTCTCACTGTGAAAGAGTTGAAAGTTCGTATATATTTGTAATTAAGTTTCCATTGCTTGTAATGCTATGTAATTAAGTTTCTGTTGCTTGTAAGGTTATGTAATGTTTGTAATTAAGTTTTGTATGTATGTGTGTGAATGTGTTTTCATAGCGTCCGCCCGCAAGGGGGTGACATGCGATTTCTTAAGCAACAACATTTTTTAAGCGAAAGAAATCACAAAGAAGAGAGAGAACGAATTTGTGTCTGGTATCAATGTTGTCATGTGATCGACTCCTGAGAAAGAAGCGTGAAATTTTGACTTGGTCACGCGCTGGAAAAAGATTTCTGCGTAGGTGGATTGCAACGCTCACTTGTATGTTTATTGACCAATTAGTAGTTGAGGTTTTCTGAAAATATATATGAAGCTGGATAAGCTCTGTGATCCGCTTTTTGCACAAAAATCAACATTGATAAAAAAAGTAGTAGCAGGGTGCTAAACCTTTGAGAGAATTACTAGCGATTTACCTATCTATACGACATTTTCAACATCTACTCGAAGGACGAACTTTCACAGTTTTCATCGACCATAAACTATGCTTTACCTACCAAAAAAGGATCAAAGGTACAGTTGTGCCCAAATTTTAAAACATATTCCGGAGCCTATCATGTGACTTATATAGACAACAAACAAGAGTTGGGGAAAATCAGCTGAAAAATCTACATGCTACGTAACGACGCTCATCATAAAATAACTTTCAATTGAAGTCCGGACTATAAGTTAAAGATGTTTTTTAACATAACCACGGTCTATTTCCTTCTTTCAACTGAACTCAAACCGACAAACAACGAAGTGTAGCGGACCCCTTGGTGGGGGCGATATGAAACAATGGCCCGAGCGCCCCCACCCCGTATCGTAAATGAGGTCACAAGAAGGCCTGCTAACATTTTTCGAATTAAAGACGTGAAATCTGACAAGGTGAAACAAAATGGACAATAGAACGAGTATATATATGATTAATGTTAAGTTTATTTACAAAGCATAAGCCATGAGTTAGATTGGTCTAGTATTTGAAAGGTGGTCGGATTGGTCGTGCCGACGGTTGGAGTTAAGATGCAGCCGTTCTCGTCGGGTCGACGGTTGGAAGTCGAGATCTCCCGTAGCAATTACAACCGATAGTATACGGGAAAAGTTGGTCGTTGCAGATGATGGCCGCTGCTGGTAAGGTTTCGGACTGGACAGGCAGGAACGGGGAGTTGGCATTGCGATACAGTGCTCGGTATCGGCGACGGTATCTGGTCAGTGTCGGGATGCTGGCGTTGCGTGTCTGCTGGTCGAGGCCGATAACGAAACCTCCCGTAGTAATCATAAACCATAGCGTACGGTTTATGGACTATGTTCAGGTAGCCAGCAGAGGATGGAAAGCCAAGAGTCGAAAGTGTGCAAGGAACTAGAAAAAAGAAGTAAAGAGAGAAGGAAAGATAGATCCAACTCACGTCCATTTGGCAGACAAAAAAAAAAGTGGGAGCGTAACTTAATACGCAGCCGAGGTCGGTGTATTGGCCACGAAGACCAGGAGCCTGTGTACCGTTTATTTATTGTATATAAAAATACATGGCCAGAAAAGGGGAGGGATTGAGGCTGGTCTTCACTATCTTATACCTAGCTAATCGGATTCACGACCCATTCATTCATTACAATTTGCGCATTCACCAAAAAAACTCGTTCATCACCAATTAATTCTCCATACACCATCATACCACATCCTCTCAAGGGAACCTACGAAACGCACCCCATGCTTTAAAAATTAAATGATAATAAATTATATAAAATTATATAAATTATATAAAATTATAAAGATGAAGAATAAGAGGGAAGGGAGATGAACCCAATAACAAACTAAACATGAACACAAAGTAAACTAAACATAACTGATGTTACTAGGGCCCGTCCAACCCTAAAAAACAAGAGGCTCCTGTATTCTGCCCATTGAACACAATCAAGAGGCTATCTCACTAAGGGAGTGGGAAAGGAGAAAATTATACAGACATGGGAAAGAAAAATGCTGATCCAGTTGAGATAAAAGGGGACCAAAACAAACTGGGGAGGTTGGGAATCACAACTTGGATCAAAGATGCCGCCAGGAACAATACTTACATTAACTAGGTACACAAAAGCTTGTTTAACCTAACCAAGGGGACGGCTCCACAGGAAACCACCCCAATGTGACGTAGGTTGACCTGAAAGAGAAAATCAAGGCTAGCCCCGTTCAAATGAACCAAGCTAGCATCAGTCACCCACCTTTCACTGAAGACTGTCGAATGCAATCGTTTTCTATCAGTTCTAATCTTCATCTTGAGCTGATGTTCAAAGAATCAGATCAGATCCTGATGAAAAAGACGATTCCCTCGCAAGACTTCCTCCTGTCACGTCGTCCAAATCACCATTTGGGCCGTGGCCAGCAGCGTCAGAAACACCATTCATTTCACCCCAGAATATGGGGGCGACACATTGTCACACGCGTATGCGCGATCAATGGTCCCATAAGGGGTGGGTCCGGGGACAATGGTAGAAGGCGTGCAAAGCCGTTTCTTCCAAACCAAGGTCACACAGTTCACAGTCTGGCAAATCCGCCAAGCCCCATATGAAGGCCTTGTCATTGAGAGGCAGCCGATTCCGAGCCAATCGCCAGGTAGGCGAAAACTCAGGGTTACTGAGATAATCTGCCGCTGGCGTCCAAGACCAGAAAGAGTGAAACTCCTCCCACGACAAGTCGATCCGCTCACGTAGAGAGCCTTCGCGGCCCCCTCCACAAAATAACGATAAAAACACCCCCCCTAGGCCATGAAATGTCACTGGATCGAAGAATGATCGTCAAGGCGTGACGACACTCGTGAAGGAAATCTGATTGATCCCGGGATTTACGATGGCGCTCAACCCGCGAGATGGGGGGAATGGTAGTAAGGAAAGGGAAACGCGTCCCTAACAATCCCCGCCATAATCGAATCTCCTGTCAATGCGCCCCCATGACACGATCGCTGTGCACAGGCTTCTCTGTTGACCTGATGCTTGCGTCCCCTCCACAAGATGGAGGACAGCGAGCGCTCGAGCGGCTTCCTATGACCTTTATAAAGAGGAAGTACGGACAATCGGGAAAACGTAAGTGGCACACGCCTCCGCCATGTCTTTCAAGGACAACCTCCGTCGACGCAAGTCTGACCAGCCACGTTGACTTTTGCTCGTACTTCAGACCAATTTTTCTCCAGCTGGAGGTGGGGTCCAAACCACACTCCAAGAATACGGACAGGACCGAAGGGCCCCGGAAGATCGACTCCCTTCCAGGCACCTAACCGCAAGCTGGATGACTTGTTGCGGTTAATCTTGGCCTCCGTCACCTTTTCGTACCGATCAAGCGCCTTCAGTACCACCTCTATGTCTCTGCAGGACGACATGAAAGCAGATACGACGTCGGTGTACGCGGAAACCCTGGCTCGAGCTCCTCCAGGAATGGCGATTCCACGTAGGGCCGGCCGGCACACCCTGTCTCTTAACTGGCGAAGGAGAGGCTCCAGCACCAAAGCATAAAGTAGGGGTGACAAACCGACCTAGACAGCGCAAAAGCGCTCGACAGCTTCCGGTTCACCTGTAACATAGCACTGGGGGAGCAACCAACCTCGAATTTGGCAAGAGGTCGCCATATTATGTTAAGGGAGACCAACAACAGACACGGTCTCGCAAAAATGCTAAAAATCTCTCTAAAAATGAGATTTGCTACGAAAAAACTAAGGTCTAAAAATGCTTAAGAGGTGTATTACGACTAAGTTCGTAACACAAACGGAACTAAAAAATAATTAGCTCAATCCTAAAACGAAATGAAACTAAATTACACAGTGTGTAGGGAACACGATCAAACGTCAAGGTCAAAGTGTCCTGTTTTCTTCCATTTTAGGGAGCAGCCAAAGGCGGTCGCGACAGTACATGCTTTTCCCACAAACTTCCAACTGTTTATTTTGAATACAAACAATATTACATTGAACTGAATTTTTCCTAATTCACACAAATTACCCTACAACTTGCAATCTATCAAACTGGGATATTACCTCACACAAAAATTTATTTTAACCATATTAAACAACATTCATATCATAACTATTGTTTTGTTATATAAAAATCTATTTATTTATACAATTTCTCGTGTCTGAATTTTCTTGTTTGTTCTTCTTGTTATTATTTTGTGGCATTGTGTCTAATACAAAATTAGTGAGAGTAATTGATCCCCACGGTACAAAAAATTTCCTATAAAAACATTTGTGTAGCAGACCCTCTGAAGGGGCGCGATATGAAACAATGACCCGAGCGCCCCCGTATCGTAAATGATGATGGTCACAATTTTCGTATTAAAGACGTGAAATCTGACAAGATAAAACAAAATGGACAACAGAATGAGGATATGTATGATTAAAGCTAAGTTTATTTTATAAAGAATAGACCGTGGGGTATATTGGTCTGGCAATCGTGGTAATGGTGGTTAGACTCGTCGTGTCGTCGGTTGGATGTTGAGGTCGACGGTGGGATGCTGAGATGCGTTCGTTCTGCTGGTCGAGGTCGAAACCTCCCGTAGTAATGAAAAGGTTGGTCGTTGCATATGATCTCTGCTGATCGTGGGTCGAGGCATATGATCGATACTGGTCGTGGTAGATGATCGATGTTGGTTGCTGTAGATAATCGCTGCTGGTCGTTGCAGATGATCGCTGCTGGTGAGCTGGTCTGGTTTTGGACTGGATGTGTTGGGCTGGAACGGGGAGCTGGCGTTGCGACACATTGCTTGGTATCGGCGACGGTATCTGGTTAGTGCCAGGAAGTGCGTGTCTACTGGTCGAGTTCGATATCGAAACCTCCCGTAGTAATCATAAACGTAGTGTACAGGAAAAGTTACGTACGACGTGCGGGCAGCGAGTAGGGACGGAATGCCGAGAGTCGAACATTGGCAAAGAGCCAGAAGTATGAGGGCGAAGTAAAGAGAGAAAGATCCAACTCGCGTCCAGTTGGTAGACAAAAAAAAAAAAAAATGGGAGCGTAACTTAATACGCAGCCCGGGTTGGCATCCCGGCCACAAAGGAGCCTGGGTACCGACCACTTGAATTCGGCGTGAAGTTACTCTGTTATGTTAAGCAAGACCAACCACAGACACGGTCTCGCAAAAATGCTAAAAAAAAATCTCTAAAAAAATGAGTTAAGATTCTCTACGAAAAAACAAACGTCTAAAAATACTAAGGTGTATTACGACTAGTTTTGTACCACCAACGGAACTAAAAAGCAATTAGCTCAATTCTAAAACTAAATTACCAGCGTGTAGGGAACACGATCAAAAGGTCATGGTCGAAAAATTCCTGTTCTCTTTCATTTTAGGGAGCGGCCAAAGACGGCCACGACACTTGTATATATTTTATTCAAAATTCTTAATACAAGGTTTACATCTATCTACTTGCAAAAGACTGTAACTTCCAGGAGCAAAAAGAGGATGATTGATTTTCCCGCCTAATGATGTCTCATGCAGGTCTCGTCAGATCATATGACTATTTTTTATTCTTATGAATATTTATAATTAATTTTTATTACTGTTTTTGTTTATAGACAGGGGGAGATGACTTTTTCTCTCTTCCTACACTACTCATATGTACTAATTAGGTGATATTGTTAATAAGTAAAATTATATTTACTAAATAAATAGCAAAGCTTATTACAATTCATCGACCCCACCACTCAATATTTTAAAAATAATTTTGAATTTTTTTTGAGTGTATAAATGTCTCAATTTTTGTAAATATGGATGTACAATAAAGTAAAGAAATGCAATATCTAAGATTTAAAATGAATTTTTAAAAATGAAAAATCCTACTTGAAGCTTTTATTTTAGTTTTAATTTCAAGCTAATAGATTAAATTTAATATTACCAATAAGCAAAATACTTTTTCTGTATTTCAAAACTAAATTGAAGGAGTATTTTTATTTTGAAATTGCTAAAATAGCTAATTTTAACGCCTTTTTCATCCATCCTTTTTAACCTGGTGGTAGCTGTTTATTTAAGGTGTTGATAAGTTGATTGTCAAATGGAAGTTTACCTAATTTTTTTCTATGGTGGATATATCTGTAAAAATTATTTGAGGAATATAACATGAGCGTCATTTTTTATATAATTTTTTACTACCCAGTAATCTTAAAAAATTAGATATATTAAATAAGTGGGAGGTGACAGATGTAAAAAAAAATTTTTACCAAGATTTTCTAAATTAGAAGCATTTTGAAAATAATTTCATTCATTTGTGAATAAGCATTGAAAGTTTCATTAAAATCCAACAATTATTTGATTTTTGCAAGAATTTTCAAATTAATGTTATTTCACTGCAAAATATACCTTTTCACTTTCAATTTAAGAATAGTCACATTCAATTTGAGAATAGTAACTTTCAAAACTTTAAATTTGAAAATAGTAACGTTTGAACCAAATGAATAGAAAATATAAGAAATAATTCTATAGAAGAAAATGATTGAATCTTCATTATAAATAAAGCATGTTAATTAAAATGTCATGTCTTCCAGATTGCAGGCTTTTTTGATTTTGCCTTGGATGCCTGCAATGAAATTTGAGCCCACTGTCGGTGACACCGTTGCAAAGGCAGCATTTATATAAATTTCTAGGGGATGGAGCTTATGCTCTTTGATGCTCATGGTTAACCCTTCTCTCATTAAAATTTCTTGGGTATTTTCAGCCAATTTCCTCTTTACTTCAGCTTTGAAAATTGACCAAACATTCTAACTCAGATTGACCATGGGGCTGTAAGGTGCTAGCCTTAAAATTTGATCATTGGAAAATTCTTTTTCATCTAAAACTGATTTGATTTTTGAATGGCAAGGTATATTGTCAATAACAAGAATGACAGATCGACTTTTCCTTGGCTACACACAGGGCCCTTTTAATGAAATCACACACCACTTGTGTAGGATTCCCACCTGACTTCACTGTAAATTAGGCCCAAGTTGCTGATACAGCCTATTACATGTTGGCACCTTTTGATGCTTGCTGCAATTGTGCTACCCCTGGTACCTTTTCAAGATTGCCCTTCACTGCTTGAAACATGGATAATGAAGTTTGATATCCATAAAAAAATTTGTCTTTTTTATTCTCTAATGTGTTTGCTGTTTCTGGCTCAAATCTGATACTTTTGCAAAGTCTATAAAAGCATGTCCAAGTGATGATGTCAAATCTGCTTGGACATTTTTTAAACTGTATTTATGGTAAATGGCATCAACTAGCTTATTAAGTATTATTCTGGGGTTTTCTTCAATTTTGTTCCGCAATAAGATCTTTGTGCTCATTTGACACTTTTCTGAACCTTTGTCCACCTCTTGAGTTTTCCTTCTCACCTTGGGATGCCCACCTGTAAACAGTTGCCCAAAGGACTCCAATTTGTTGAGCTTTTGACATCCAATCTCCATCTGATTCATAGACAGCCAGAATTTGAGTTTTCTTCATTTTCAGTCTTCTTCTTGTATGCTCTCAACATAATATTGAATTTTAAGAAACACTTTAGTCAGTTGAATATAGTTTTCAAGTTTTATATATTATTCAAAAAATAGATTACAAACTTTATAAGTTTTGCATTCAGTTCATATAAATTTAAATTCATAGGATTTGGGGTAAAGTAAAGTATTTCATTATATTTGAAGATCCTTAGGTAATTGTTTTATCAAATTAAATTTAGTTTTTAAAAACAATTTTAACTTTGAAATTTAAATATATAAAAGAATACAAATTTGATTGGGTAATTTTCCATTTTTTTTTACTCAAAATAAATCATTCCATTTTGAAAATTATTATTTCCAATTGAAAGTGACTATTCCATTTTAAAAGTTACTATTCTCAAATTGAAAATGAAAAGGTATAGATGCTAAAATTTTCTATACTAATTTTTGGTCCCCTGCTGACAAAAGAAAAGATTTTTAACCAAAAATTTAGAATGTTCTGAAAAGGCTCAAAAATATAATTTAATAATCAAAAAATCCTTTAGTCTTTCCTCTTAATAACAAAGATTTTGATGATAAAATTTTGTTTTTTATTAAGTTTGGGGCATTTTTTCATCATGGTATGCACATTTTTTTAGCAAAACTGTGGAGGTACCTATTTTTTATATAAAGATTATTTTATTCAAATTTAAACTTTAGGTAGAAAAATAAATGCTGACTAGCATCCCAAAAAAACAAAAAAAAAACAAAACAAAACAAAAAACACTTATATGCTGAAGCAATGTCAAAGCAATGTAAGAGTTTTCCTTCAGTTAGTGAAAACTGAGAGAAGTATTCTCTCAGACTATGAAATGAAAATGTGACAATTCCAATATCCAAGAATCTTTTATAATTACTCTTTGATTTTATGGCATTGTATCTCTCCACCCACCTTTTATATCTTTATCCTTTCTTTCACTATCAGCTCATTCTTTTTCTTACTTCAATGAATAAAAAAATACACATTCAGGTGGTAGGGATATAAAAAAATAAAAATCAAAGAACTGGAGCCAAAATATGGACTTCTAACATAGGTGTGAAAACTTTGGTTTCAAGCTTTTCTGTAAAAAATTTATATCTTATTACTGTGAAATAGTTATTTCTTAATTAAAAGTGTAATAAATAAATGGTTAATTGTTTTTTTCACAATGTCTTGCTTCCAGTTGAGAGCTACCTTCTTTTGACCAAGGCTGACATTTCTCCAGTTGTCATTGTGGGTCTACCTTTGGCTGTTGCATCTTTGCTAGTATCTTAGGCAATAACCTCATGTCCACTAATTGTGGCTGGAGTTCTGGATTCTTCATCTTGGTGTTTTGGTGGGAATCCCAGATTCTGTCTTCCTTGAAGATAGTGTTTCAAATGTTGAACCTTCTTTGGTCAAGACACTTTCTTTTGCACATTTTTTGGCATTGAAGTCAACAGGAGATTGGGGAGCACTAGAAGAGGTTTTTCTCTATCCTCCTTACCACTTGACTCCACTCCTCAGCATCTCTTTAGAAAAATTAAAACATCATGCTATTGAGTTTTCTGTTTGTTTTCTCAGGCCAGGCACCCTGTTTTCTGTGGCCATGCTGATAAGGTTTTGAGGGCATGCTGTTATCGCATGTTCTCTCTCTATCTTGTTTAGCATTTCTTCAATGGATTTCCTGGTGGCACTGACCAATCTTCTGGTCTTAATATTTGATACCACTAAGGAAATTATCTTTGGAACAGTTTCTGCACATATCTGAGGGATGGTTATCAACTCTATTTCAAAGATATAATCTTGATACTTTTCCACTATAATTCCTTTCATGGGTTTTCAGTTCACCTATTTTTGTATCCTTGCTAATTATCATGCTAATATGCTCTTGTACCAGACAAAGGGTTG
Source organism: Acanthosepion lycidas (assembly GCA_963932145.1). Taxonomy (NCBI): domain Eukaryota; kingdom Metazoa; phylum Mollusca; class Cephalopoda; order Sepiida; family Sepiidae; genus Acanthosepion; species Acanthosepion lycidas. The sequence continues at coordinate 37,179,202 of OZ010574.1, forward strand.
CTTTTCTACTAAGTTACATAATATTTAACAATCTTTTGTACCAAGTATCTGTTGAATGTCTTACTGTGGAGAAAGAGTTAACAATTCTATTTAAGACCATTATTTGTGTAACAAATTCAATCTTCACTGGGTGCCAAAAACTTGTGCAGAACTAAGCTTAGTATATACCTATTTCTTTTTAATTGTGTAAAATGATGTAATTCCATAATAATAGAAAATCTTTGACAAGTTGCCATTAACTAAAAATATATCTCAAAAGATGGATATGAACTGACACTGGGTTAGGAATTAAAAGATAAAGATGATTTACAAACTCAGGTCAAGTGACAGAACTTAAAAAGGCTATATTTTTTTCATAAATTTTATATAATGTGGCACAGAGGATTTTGAAAAATGTTGGTATTTTGTTGGCAAGCAGGTTAGCTTGTCAGTTTTTTATGAGGTCTGCTCTGTAGTCATTAGTGACAAGGTTTAAATCAACAGTGAGTTGCAGATGTTGGAATGACAGAACCTGAGTGAGCTGTAGTATCAGGATAAGTTTAGCCTACAGCAGAAGCAGGATGAATGAATGCTGTTAAGAGGAGATACTAAAAGTTCTCCAACCAAAAAATCAAATGTTTCGTCATTGAAATTCTGATTTTAGGATGTAGGTTGGGGCAAAATCTTTTCATTACCCTGAAAATAATAATGGGAATCAAATGCCCTAAATTTTATTTTCAGGACTTGATCCTCCAATTTAAATGAAAATTCAAAATTTAATGAAAATTCCATCAACATTTTTTATCCTTATATAAAATTTTGAATCTAAACCTTATTTTTTTCTGTTTTTTTCAAGTCCATATTATTTGCTTTTGAGTAAATAAGCCCTCTCATTTTCTTCCTATGTATTATTGGTGGCCACAAACTATTGTTTTCCATGTGTGACATCACCCCGGCCTCTCTGCCCCCGTGACGACCAATGTGACTTGGTATTGGTTGCGGTGCCAAATGTGACGTGATCCTATTGTCACGGCACCAAATGTGACGTTCTAACCCTTGGCTGATTCGGATGGGAATCTGGTTAGATTCGGTATCAGCTTTGTCGTCCCCAGCTTGCCTCCAACGTCTGGTTACCGAAGTAACTGCCTTGATTTCTAGACTAACCTACCCATGTTGTAATTTGATCTTAGGTAGACGAAATAAATCAGTCACCGGGCAGTAATGCAAGCCGAATTCGAGCAATGGTGACATTGCACAAGTATATGTAAAAGAAAATAAAGTAACAACTCAAAAAGTTCAAATGTGTTAAAAAAAGAATCCACCAATCCCCTCAGAAGCGTCAACAGGCCTCCTCTCCTTCTCATATGTTTACCTTCGCCCACCGCTCACGCCACCACTCAGCCAATGACGCACCGCAGTGCGGGTGTTTACAATTATCGCTCAAAGGAAAAAAAATTATCTTCCTTTTTTTTTTCTTTTCTTCTCTTTTTTTCCCCTCCGCCAGACCCCTATGACTTGTAGTGTGGTCCTTAATCTCTATCTTAACCGAATGTCATCTGGACGTCTTCGCACCCTGTCGCCAATTATCTGTCCCGGCAACAAACTTTTATCATGTCCAGGGTCTGAACATAAACAGGTGGTCTCTTTCCAAAACCAAATGATCTCTCCGAAAGATAGTTAATGGTTTATTCTTCCCTTTTTCTTGGGTGGCCTCAGCTGATGCCTTTCTCAGTCAGTACGTGACCTGATTATGATTATCCTCCAGAATTCTGTTTTGTAGGCCACTTGACCAATTTGAAATTTTCATTATTGCCATGGGAAGATGGCTATCTTTTATTTGCCGCCTCGTAGCATAAATTAATTCCGACAGATCTGAGATCTTACGAATTTCCTATCTTCTGCGAAAAAAAAATACTTTCCTTCGCAAATGAAAATAAAATCGCTCAGTATGTCTTTTCGTGATAGCTTCTTATCGCCTTAATTATTTCTCACTCTTAATTTTCACGTGACTGCTAAATAGTGTCACACATGTACACCACATTCCTACAGTATCTAACAAAATATCAAAATTATACTCTCCAAAATTTCAAGTAATTTTAAGCTAAATCATCCACCCTAATTTAATATTTTCAGGTGCATTAAAAACATGAAAATTAATAGTCTGTCAATTTTTTCTTTATTTCAGAATATCAGACATACTGTATCTACTAACCAGATAAAAATAATTGTATAACTTAAGTTTTATGTTAAATTTTGATTAATGTAGTGATTCCACTTTAATTTTTTTCAAATGGAAGAAAGCGAACTGCTCAATTATTTTGTTTTTAATTTCTATCAAATCACATTTGACAACTCTGAAAGTTTGTTACAATTTTAAAGCATTTAATTGAATAAGGAATTTTGACATTTCATCACTGATATTCTTTTTTTTAACTACAAATTCTTTAAATGCCTAATTTTTGATAAATAAAAACTGAAGAACCAAGAAATTCAGCTTCTTGCAGATAGCATATATGTTAGCACAACTGACAGATAATGATATAGTACAAGATATTTATTTTAGGATTTGGATATTCTTTTGACCACTGGTCAGAATAAAAAAAGATCTGCAGTTAGAAATATTGTATCACTTGTCTGTTTTTACTTCCAGTAAAATAAACACTGTCTCAAGATATAATGAAGTTTATCAAAGAAATTGGCATTTCCATTAGGGAACCTTAAAGTTTAAAGTTAGAGGACTGTTTATTTTTTATACATTTATATCTATATATAAAAGTTTTAACTTTTAATTAAAGTACTAAGATAAATCCAAAGAATATACAACAACCATATAAGGAATATGCAATTGTGCACAAGCAACAAGAAAAAAATTGTAAAAATTTTAATTATATAATTCATTTATTAAATTTCAACATCAGCTACTTTTTTTAAAAAATTTATTTAGGTTTGGGCTTAAGTCTTTTCTGTACAATTTCTTTTCTTTCCTTTTCTGCAAGTCCCAATCTATGTTGATAATTTTCCTGGCCTTGTTTCATTTCAGAGATCAGGAGCATCACACGAGACTGAAAAAGGAAACATTTATTTCATTATATAAAATCAAATTACTATGTAAAATGAGAATACATGTGCATATAAGGAAGACATTACTCTACTGAGTAAGTTGACGTATATCATGAGCATTTTGCAAATGCCAGATTAGAAAAGTGAAGATGAATACAATCACAAAAGTGTATAAATGAACTAAAGAAAGAAAGAAAAGATAGTCTATCTTAAAATAAGTCCGTAAAACAATTTTGTAGGGCTCTATTTCCCAGTATAGTAATCATAAAAAAAAATCAGACTTATATAGGGATTGGCACTTTTGCCAAGGATGTGATGCTGTGTGCTCAATAAAATTATGTGTCGGTGTGTTATATTAAATACACAAACATGCACACACATATATTGCATTTTTTATATGTGAATCTCATGTCTTAATACACCTATTTTCCTTTCACTTCATTTACAGAATTAAATCTTTATATTAACTACTAATAAATAAAAAAATTGAAAATTTAGTTTATTGCCTCTAGTACCAAACTGTAGGCAACTCTATGTGTTGTGGCTCTGAGGCTCTCACCAGGGAGAAGATAAACATAATGAATTCTGACCGGATGCAGGCTAAATCTGCATATGGGGCTGCACTACTGGCAGTATATCCAAGGCAGTGATAACACAACATTGCTACATAGAGGGCTTTCTAGACTAAAGTCAACAGTCAGGGTGGAGGTTACATCCAATAGAATCAACAGCCATGTCTCCATGATCAAGTTGAAGGATTGAATGAATACCTCCCTAACTTTCAACCCAGATATTGGCATGCAACTGAGACATGTGAAGGAAACTGGTCAGGTGCTCAACACTATGACCACACCCAGTCATGTGACTGATGATGATGAATAAATAACTTCTCCAAAACTTGTTTTCATTTTGCTAACATTTTTTCTTGCTTGATAACAGAAAACAAATTTATTTGTACTTTAAAGATGCCTTTTAACTCAATTTAACTTTCAAAAGAAAATTCCAAATCTCCAATTAAATAAAATGCAAGAAATTTTGCAAAATTTCATGAAACATGCTTCAGTTCCTTTTCAGCTTTTAGGGTGACAAACATGGCACATGCTGAAAAATATCACACTATATAATATTCCTAAAGTATTTTTGATTTCTGTTTTTTTTTGTTTGTATTAGGTAGGTGCAAAAACAATGACGTAATAATGTTGTTTTTTGACGTTATTACGTCATTATTTTTGCACCAACCTAATAATATCTGTAACACTTAATGTTGACAGTGCAAGGGAGATAACCAGTTAATTTCCTTGCAATGGCAACGCCAGGTGGCAGTCTTTGCTATGACACTAGCAAACTTTTCGAATGAATAATTCAAAGAATCGATCATCAGTAAAATATTGAAAACAGTTAACCCATTCACCAAATTCTGCTCTGAATTGCAAAATAAAAAATGCAATTTTTTTTAATTAGGACACTATTGTCTTGAGAAAATTTTTTTCAATGAATAATTTTTACAAACATTTTACTAGTTTTTATTTTTTTTTAAATTCTGGATTACTTCCGGGTGATTAGGTGATATTGTTATTAAGGGAAAACTACATTTAAGAATCAAAAATTGAAAAGCTCATAACAGTCATTTGTAACCAATATTTAAAAAAGAAAATTAAAAATTTTTTTTTGAGTTTGTTACTATGGTAAGCTATACATGACATTATCTCTAAAAGGTCACATGATTTAAGAGTTGTCTTTCATTATTCAGTTCTTTTTCATTGATAATGTCTTTGAAAAGTCATCCCTTCAAAATTTTAAAGCAAGTTTTACTTTTTTTAATTATTATTTCACTAACTATTTTTATGTATTTATTTTAGATTGGGTCATACTTCAATTAAGTAATTTTTTGTTTAAGTTAGTAAACTTAAGAAAAGAACCTAGGGATGAAATCCGAGGTTCATAAAGCATGTAACTAAAAGTCAATAAAATATTAGATAATTGCTGAAAATATGTTAATTTGTAAAAATTACTAAGTAGTTAAAAACCAAAAAAAAAAAAAAAAAAAATGCGTTCACTTAGATTTCATAAATTTATGTCAATTCTGGTCATCTATACTAGCTGTCAACACATTAATAAAGACAAAAGAAAAACAGGACCCATTGTTATGAAATGCTTGTATATTATTTTTTTTATGCTATAAGTAATATGTTTCAAATCAGATTAATTTAACTTTAAGTTTGCTAATTTTACTCAAATAACGTGTCACAAACATTTTATTTTTGGAAGATTTTTAAAACCAATAATTTTGTTTTGTTTACAAATTTCTTAAAAGTGAGAAAATGGTTGTTTGTAAGATTTTCTGAAATCAAGCAAATATTTGACATTTCAATCTATATAATTTCTATTTGAAATACACCAGAATATTTTACTTACTGGAAATAGTAAATTTAATCATTTAGCTTTCAATTAAAGTGAAATGGAATCTTCAAGAATGCTTTTTTATTTTTAAAAATTCATTTTAAACCTTAGGTATAAAAAATTTAGTGGAGGTAGCTACCTAAAACTAGTAAGAACTTAAAATATGCTTTCAAAAATTGCAAACTAGCATTATGTAATACATTAAGTATAAGGTAAACAATTATGCTAAAATTAAAAAAATGTTTAGTAAGAAAAGAAAAAGGCAGAGATTGAAAAAAGTTTCCAATGTTAATTATTAGTAAATTCAGTAATGAAGATATATATATAAAATATACAAGAAAATTTAGAACTTAAGGAGACATCAAGTGAGAAATAGTCTCAAATTTTTTTTCCATTTGCATTCAAATATTGAAGAAATGTAGCAAATTTAAGAGATTATATTATGATTACAGATACAATTTTAGTTCCATCACTGTAAATTTAAGATAAACCCTCATAGATGGGTCCTCTAAGATACAAACATTCTTCTTCATACAGCTGTATCAGTTATATTAGCCATAACAGATTGTTATTCCAGGTACTCTAATAGTAAGGTGTTTAACCAAAATTTTCTTATTGCACAAGGAGAAAAATTATGATGACAATACTGACAAAAACCAATGGATCTCTGGAGGTCTATTTCCTGTAAATCATTACTTCTTTTAAAGAAATTGACTACATTTGTTAATAATGATTTCTTTATTATATTTATTTCAGAACTATAAGAAGATATTGCAAATAATCAGAAATAGAAGTTGCAATATTTCAGAACATTTAGGGACTCGGTAATTTTAGTCTCTGTCAAATGTTCAGTAAACTAGTTTTTTTTAGCACTTTCTATAGTTGCGAAATGTCTTTCAGCCAGAAATGCACTGGTAGCATCTTTTCCTTGTTGATTTGGGTCTTTGCTTCTTGCACAATAGCTCTATTATCTGATTATTATACAAAATAATGTTTGGTTTGCCATTTTCTGGATCAACTTTGTCACAATAGTACATAAGTACACTTTTTCTTTTGTTTTAAAAACGAAAAACAAACTGATGTAATTGAATAACCTGTCACCCCCATAAGTAACTACGCTATAGGTAGTAACTACCTATAAGTAGTGGTAAGTCAATGGACTACAGAGTCTAGATGCGACCTGTTCCAGCTAGACAGTCAAACTCTCTACCTTTGAGCAGAGAGGAACCCGAATGAGGCTCCGCCGAAGGGCAGAGTCTCATTTGGGGAGGTAGACTGCCCCTGAACCTGTGAAAGGGAATATTTTTAGCCGAGCCTGCGGGTTCAAAAAACCCATGTTAAACTGGCCTTGTGCCACATGCAACCCTCGTCAGCTAAATATACTAGTTGGGATCTGTTGAGTACAATTCAGACTTACGCGAGAACTACCGACTTTCCAATAGTAGCACTCACTACTGGATTGACTTGCAACAATCATGCGCATAACTGTTATCTTATTTCTTATTGTACTGGTTTTTACAATAAACCTTTATTTATTTATCCACTGTGTTTTTCAAGTATATATTCCTATTAGCACGGAATATAACACAAACAAAGGAAACTATTGTTATTCATTGAAATCAAACAATGCTGATTAAACTGAACATGTTTTATTGGCTTGGAACTTAAGTAATGTCATATTTTTTTCTTTTGTAAAGTACCAAACATATATATTCCTTTTTAATAATTCTGATACCTGAAAATAAAATCAATAAAAATAATTGTTTCCTGAATGATTTCAGCAAGGAATTTAACAATTTTTTAAACCAGTCATTTTGCTGATTCATTTCCAATCTTTCCAATTCATAATTCCCCATATAAATGTATCACACATAAATGTATCACATATTACATTTGACAAGAAGGAAAAGTTTCATTCCACATTCATCATGTTTGACAAAATTAGCAATAGCTGAAGTATGAAATAAACTGTTTGTTGAGGAACACTTTGGCTGATGGAATACAATTTTCTCTGTATATTTGAATTAAGAAATTTCAGACATCCTTAAAAGGTACAAATATGTCTTCAGCCCTTCTTTCTGTGTAATGTAATTATTATGCTTTTGTGATGTTAGACACTCACTCATCGTTGTAACTTCCATTAGGTCAACAAATGCTCATTTATCACTTCCAAAATTCTTGTTGTGGACGGGTCTTTGTAACGCAGGTACTGGTAGTAGTAACACCTTCAAATAATACCTGCACTAATAATACTTGTTCAAATAGTAATTCTCAGTATAATAATGATCAGTATAGAGAAATAATATAGTAGATAGTATAAAGAATAGCGATCACTTAGATGTCATGCTAATTCCCATATATACGTTTCCTTTATGATCATATGATCTACTTATTTAATAATGGAATCGTCCGTGTTTGCTCACTGGTGATCTGTGTTCAAACTACAATGCTGGCAATGATGTTTTATCCTTATACAGTATATGAAATCCTAGATGGCACCAACTGCTTAAAATCTATTTACAGACATTGCGGCTGTAAGGACCATCACTTCACAAATTCATATTCTCAGGATTCTATAGAGAAACCAAACAAGGCTCTTTGCTCCATTAAAGTTCTTGACCCCCCCACCACCACTACACACACATACATACACACACCTAAAATTCATAATCTGTGATAGCATTTATTACAGAAAAAAAAAATAAAAGCATTACTTTCAGTCCCTGTTTTTGGTTCACACTTCATACTGAATAACATTGTGAAATAGGAGATGGAAAAGATGATCATTGTCTTTTAGATTTACCAAAGGTAAACTTTTGCACAGAGGATATTTGAAATATCATAGGAATGTTCCATTGCTGCATATTCTTTGTCCTCATCTGAATCACTTCAATTACTAACACCAATTTGTAAAATTTCTTAGACATCATTATCTTCCTTATCCTCATCTGAGTTTGATAAGCTTGTTTACGTATCTTTATCAGATTTCTCTTCTTCTAACATCATGAATTATAATTGTGGATCTCAGTTGTTTCCTGATAGACAAGATGAAGTAAATGGTCTTAAAGATGTGTGTGTGTGTGTGTCAAGATGAATTATTTCCTCAGCATGAATCCATTTATAGCAAAGTGATTGAAAGATTTAAATTTTTAAAATATTCCTAAAAATATTTATAACAAATGTAGAAAATTTATTAATGGGTCCTTGGTAACTCAGTTCATGCAGTAATCATAGTCAAATATTTTATGCATTTGAGGATTTAAAAAAATTACTTACTGCCAGAGCAATTCTTTTTTGCTGTCTTCTTGTTTGACAAATGCCGAGCTCAGTTGGTCGTCCATCTGTAAAATGGTAGAAATTCCGTATTTAGCAAGTAAACCATCAATGAAGGATGAATTTGCTCAGCAATTTTCTTATTTCATAACAGTAGAAAAAGTATTAGAAAGCAGTTATTGGCTTTACATTTGATGTACAGTTAAGCTCCAGGTAACTTACTACAAAGGGATAGATCAGGAAAGAGTTTGAATCAGAAATTGTAGTTGGGAACAGTAGCACTATGCAGTTTGAATGAAGGAAGAAGAGAAAATGGAATATCGCTTACCTCATGGTGGGGGAGAAGAAGAAGCGGTGACAGGTGATTTATTTTATAGAAAGATATTACAGCAAACTGGGGAAAAAGATGAATTGTGTGAAAGAAAGAAAACTATAAAACTTGGTCAAAAATAGGAGTCAGGGATTGTGTTTGTTTCATACAAGAAAGATTGCAAGAGAAGAAGGAGGAAATTTGAGAGATCCTTTGAGAAGCTTCTGTTTTTTTACTTATTTTTAAGCTTTCAAATCACAAGCTATTTTGGGAATATGGAGTCTGGAATAGTGAGACCGAGTAGAGTTGTGATACAGTTGTTTAGTTGAGTAGGTGATATAGTCGCGTGGATAAAGAAAGTGGAATTGGTCACCAAGCTTCAAAAAATGCCAGACCTTACTAGTTTCTTTCCACTTTGTCTGCAAAAGAATGAGCTTGTCCTCTACCTTGAAATGAGTGACAAGGACATGACAGAGAACAGATTGAAGAAAGCATTCACTGAAGAGCCCTTTGAAGTTCATGAAAAGCTCAAGAGAGTGAAATAGACTGGGGAATCAGTGTACATCCTTGCCAATAATATCATAAAGTTGGCAGGGAGAGGACTGGATCACATGGCAAAACTAGCTTTCATGACAGGCTTCCCAGGCAATGTATCTGTAGCATTGCAACTAGTGCCTAGTGTGGAAAACATGGACCTCTGCAAAATGATACCAGCCACAAGTCTCTTGGTCATCAAAAGGCTTCAAGAACCCAGAACAGTGGCAGCAATTGCGCAAAGCAGCTTAGACCAAAAGAAAACAAAGGTCATATGGAATCATCAAGCAGGGATCACACCTAATTAGAGACTGTAAGGAGTGACTGTGATTGAAAGTAATGTGTTAGAATTGTAAGAGATTGGGGCGTATTGCAAGTTATTGATCTCAGGCTCAGGGAAATGGTCAAAAGGGGATCTTTTGTGTCAGTAGCTACTCCTGTCAACAGAATGAAGGCATAGTACTGACCTTTACCAATCATAGAAGTGTCAGTGGGCAGTGTGATAGCGGCAGCTCTTGTTGATACCAGCTGCACAACCACTTTACTTAATCCCAAGCATGTGAGTGGATAAAGTGGAAGTGGCACGGTGAAAGCAGTTGACGGAAGGGAGGTAAAATATAAAGGCACCCAGCAGGTGGAGATAAAAGTATGTGGAACGAGGATGAAAACAGAGGCAATTATCATTGATGACATGATCAACATTGTTGTGAGAATAGATGTAATCAATAAGAAGGAGAATTTAACTAAAAAATGTTAAGGTAAAGTGCCACAGTGCCCAAGTTCCAAACTCTTGCAAAATTGAAGACAAAGACTTCAAAGCAAAGTTTGATGGAAAGAAATGAACTGTGGAATGGAATTGGATAAGAGAGTCTCTAGTATTAAAAAACAAGGTGAAAGAAGAAAAAAAGAGTAGAGTTTGAGAAGGTGGTGGAAAGATGGATTATGGAGAGTGATCTCAGATGAGGGAAAGAAAAACTGGAACTTGGCACATCCCTAAAACAAAAACAGGAGTAGTGTGGTGTGATGCTCACAGTATTGCTATGGACATAGTTGTGGAGATCGGTGGGTTGGTGGCAGATGATGCATCATAGCTGAGAAAAAAGAACGACAATGGCATGGTTTTCTGCTCAGAACTCCTCCAACTGATGCTTGAAAGAAGGTACTACAAAGCAGCATACAGACCAGGGGGAAATAAAATAGTGGAGTGACACCATCGGACTGTGAAAGCAATAGCTGAAAGAGGAGGGATATTGTCTGTTGAAGTCACATGTCACCTAAGGTTGGACAGAGAACGAAGACAGTACCACAAAGGTTCATTTTCACCTACAAGTGGAGGCAAATGAGATATATCTCCAAATACCGATGAGGAAGGGCTAGCTAGAATCCACATAGGGGAAGAGGTTTGGGTGAAAACACCAAATGCACAGTGCATGATGCAATGGGGGAGATAGGTGATGACTGGAGTGAAACCACCTAACAACTTGATCATTGATGGGATGCCATGGCATATTTTGGATTTAAGGTGAGTGGTCCTTGCAGGCAATGATGTGAATGCTGAACATGGAGGAGCACTAACACATAAACTACAAAGAGAGTGCAAATGCCAACCTGGGCATGAGACTATGTTGGGTGAAATGATCTTTTGGGATCATGGGGGCCTGTAGTTTGAATGAAGAAAGAAGAGAAAATGGAATGTCACTTACCTCATGGTGGGGGAGAAGAAGTGATGACAGGTGATTTATTTTACAGTAAGATATTATGGCAAACCGAAGGAAAAAGATGAATTGTGGGAAGGAAGGAAAACTATAAAACTTGGCCAAAAATAGGAATCATGGATTGTGTTCGTTTCATACAAGAAATCTTGCAAGAGAGGAAGGAAAGATGGGAGAGATTCTTTGAGAAGCTTTTGTTTTTTTAAAGCTTTCAAACCACATACTATTAAAGTGGGGCAGAATTTCAGGCCAGCACATAGTTCAACTCAGTTGCGAGAAAAGTGACCATATGTAGTCAAAAACATTGGTAACAGTTGAATGATACACACAGGGAGGAATTGGTAATAGTTTGTTGGAGTAATGACATTTAAATCAGAATGAATACAATGGGAAACTGGCTTTCATGTCAGTTACATACCATTAATTTCGTTTTGAGGAATGCTGCATCAACCTAGTAAATTAAAGCATTAGTTAAAACATATTTTGTTCCTTGGTAGTTACAAATTCAATCCCTAGGTACATGGAACACAATCACATTGTCAAATAATTTACAATGAAAGATCTCTATACATTTGTGGTCGCTTCAAACCAAACAATTCAAAACTTGTTAAGCCTATGACACAAAAACACAAAGGGGTCAATTTACAACTGTAGAATGCATTTTAACAAATTTGATTTTCTGATGTCAGTATTTCATAGGTTATTTCATTATTCTTTCTAAGAATGACAAAAGCTTAAAATGATACCAATTATGTATTAGGTTGGTGCAAAAATAATATCGTTTTTTGACATTTTTTAATGTCAAAAAAACGATATTATTTTTGCACCAACCTAATAAATCAGGTTTATAGTTGCTAAGTGTTGGATATACTGCAAAATAGTGTAAAAAAGCATTAATGATAAAATATAAGCCTTAAAGCAACTGTAGTAATTGTGTTAAGTAAATATTAGCAAGCCTTACTTGGTCACTTATACTTCACATTTTGATAAAACTCAAGAGCCAATACTATAAAAAAAAAAAAAAAAAACAGGTTAGAGAGAAAGACTTAACAAAAAATATTGTATTTCAATGACACCTTCCTGCATATTTTGACAATTGATTACTGAAAACAGAAAGCTCATTTCATCTATTCATTTGAGCATTAGTATTTAACAATTAATCTTTTAACGCACAGAACAAATACAGATTACAAATATACATATAGCTATAATTAACAGTATACTTACCTAGGTAGGTATAATCAGGTAAATCAGTTAAGGGACCATAGCTGGAATTGTTTTCCGCTTTGCCTTGGCTAAGTTAGATATAAAGGAAAAACAAACAAAATGAAAATTATTCTTTGATTTTTCTAACATCAAGTAACGGTTGTTTAAGCAAAAATAAACCATGACATGAGTTTTGGCACAATTTGAATGTTAGGTATATATATGTACTTTATATTAATGGTAAGTAACAGAGTTTGAAATAATGCTAGCCTTGGGACTTTTCTCTGTAAATTGATCTAAGATTTGATATCTGCATCTACCAAAACCAAAAGAAGAGATGGAAATTATAATTTTTTGCTTTATAAATAGAGAGAATTTTTTTAATCTACTGCTTATGAAACAAAGCACAATTACTGCATTTTTAATTTGCTTTAAAACCTGTCAACAAATGTTTGATCATATCCTACATCTTAAAAAACACTGGAAGATTTGTTTTTTCAATAATATAAAAACATATTTCCTGATATACCTTAGTTGCAGAATATTTAGATCAATTTAGCACCAAAATTCACGAAGTAGTTGCAATAATAACACCGATTTATAATCTAAAGATATTAATCAAGAAGGAAAAGTTTCAAAATGATTGTGCACATCAAAATAATTGTGAATCAGAAAACACTCTAGTCTTTCTCAATCTGTTTTTATTTTTATCACTTCAGTTTTGTTCATATTATGTTGAGTGTCAGTGTTATAATGTGACATTCACTGTTTGTTAGACACTTTCCTCATAGATAACATTTAAGTGTCACTCATAATTACTCTTACTGTTGCCAATTTCAATCACTGACAGTAACACACACAATTTGATAATTTTTCTAAGGGCAGGAAGATGTATAGCTAAACAGAATAGAACTAAACAGGATATTTGTATAGGGTTTCTCATGCAAGCAACTTAAAATGTATGCAAAAATATCTCGTATTGCTTTGTTTGGACTAGTTCTCTTGTTTCTCATTTTTGTAAACGAGAATTAATCTGAACAAAGTAATTGAGTGGACAAAAAGATTCCAACAAAGTTATTAAAAGTAACTGTTCAAGACATTTGGTGTATTATATTTTTTTACACTTCTTTCATGTACAATTATTGTATTTGTTTTATCTGCTCTCTTTCTACTTGATTAACTTCAGAATAGATAAAAATTATCTTAAATTTATATGTAATAACTCTAGTAGATGAGCAGTTTCAGGTGATGCATCCTTTAGTTTTCAAATTAAATAATGCAAGTTCTTAAGACAGTTTTGGACAAGATTCAAACTCTTATCACAGACTATTGGAGTTTACTGTCATGTATCAACACTTCTACCAATCTTGGTAAACTGCAGAAAGCAAAGCAGACTTCTCATAACTAATTATGTTTCAACTGTCTCCATTTTTACTTAATTGAGGCCTTTTTGGTTTTTTAATCATTTCAGTAGTAGTACTTGAATCTGTCTGAAATTAAGCATTTTCCACATATTTGAGAAAGCGCTCATGATAAAGGATACAATTTTAAATTTTGCCCCAAACTAACATTTTTGATCCAACTATCTATAATTTAAGACCAAAGTTGAAAGCATTTTGATAGAAATCACTATGATGCTAAAGAATATTAATGAAATAATGAAAATTTTTCCTTTTACAAAAAGAAATTTAGTTAAAAAAAATTCCTAACTCTCTTTAAGATTAATGGACTCTGTAAATGCACATTATATCTCTTGTAAGATTCTGAATCAATTTAATTGTAGTGTCTGTGTACTTGTTTATGGAAATCATGGAGACAAGCATAACTTGGCCCATCTAGTTTTGTATCAAAAATTGTTCTGTACTCTGAAGTCCAATCTGGAAAAGTGTAATAATTGGATGTTTAGAAATCAGTTAAAAAAAAATTAATGAATGCCTTTATTAAAAACTGCTACGATATATAAACAAAATAGTAACACTATTTGAATTTCTTAGATGGAACAGTAACAAATTAATTTTGACTAGTGTTTCTTTCCTACTATTTTTATCATAATGAAGTTGTTTTTCTGCTGCTGGAACACAAACAAGGATGGACAGAATGAACAGCAGCACCAGAGACATGTCCATGGCAAAGGTGACGAAGAATTTCACCCCCTCACAAAGCAGAAATAGGTCTTTTTATACTGAGCCCAGAAACATCAGAAATTTCACTATGCAAGACACAAATCATTTGCATAAAAAAATTTTAGGCACCACTCAGCCTACTGCCATGATAATATGTTTTGCAAGTAGATGTTCTCCGGTTTACGCCAGCCATTCTCTCTTACATATGTAGCACACCAAGCATTGTCTTTTTGATCAACGGGGATGGGCAGCCTCATCGAAGATAGCCAGCAGTTCATCCTGCCTTTCACTTCTGCTACACATAACTGCTAGAGATCATTATTCTAAGATCATTGATAAACAGCATAGATCTGAAATAAAAACTAAGATGATCTGGCCTGTTTACTAACAATTGTAGAATGGTGATCTGGTAATTATAGTATAAAACAACAGAAATAAATTGAAAGAAATACTAGATGAAAATTAATAATAAATGATGAACTTATACTTACTCATATCGCCACTTTGATCCAGCAGAAATTGCAGCAGTGCTTGTTAGCGATCGTGAATATATAGCAAACAGTGTTCTGGAAGCTGCTGCTTTAAATAATAATAATCAAAATTGAAATGACAATTATCAAAATATGAAAAGTTATCTAGTAATCTATATCACAACTACTAGTTATAATCAGTGTATATTTTCTGCACCTAGTTATTAGGAAATAAACATTATTTCCAACTCAATTACATACCCACATACATACCATATTAAAACATGCTCAAACTTTATTTTTTACCCAACAACAGACAATATTTACAAACATGCCAAAATGATCCCACAATACAACACTGTTTAAACCAGTGTCTATTGGTTGGAAACCATGTGAAATATTTGACCAATCAGAGAGAAACAAAAAAAACCTATTTTCCTCGAGCTTACTTTTGTGAAAAACACACAGACTTAGTCGCATCTCTGTTCCTAAAAGTCTATCTCCAAATGCTAATTATATAGCTGGTTATCATGATTTATTAATTCTTTTTGCTAGACACGTACGTGTCAATAACCCTATCAGCAGAAGTAACACATTTTCAACTACCAACGGTGACAAGCATCGTAACTTTTATTTAGATTTTAGTTAGCTGAATTTAAAATTGTGTGGCGAATGTGCGTCAACAGGTCAAATGCAAAAGACTCTTTTGAAAACAAAAAAGAGGATTTGGATCGCATGCGGACATGTTTGTCAACACCAGTTACAGCCAGGTTTTTCCCCGTTAGCAGTGGGGCAGTTTATGTACAGGCCTCTCTGCAATTCGTCAAGATCCAGGTCTTTGTACGATGCCTCATACCAATAAAGGGGGGGGGGGCAACAGTTAGTAGCTGGAAAGATAAGGTGTCTTGTGAAGTCGGTCCCGTGAGCATTTCTCTTCCTCAAGTTGTCGTTTCCGAGGCTATTTTTGTTACCTTCCGTCTCTTTCCCCTCTCTGCCTGTTACGCCCATAGTTGGTGGGAAAGCAATCGGTTAGAGATGTTTTCCCCAACAGACTCTTTGCTTAGGCTTAACAAATCAATAGATATCAATGTCAATGCACGATATTTGTAAATAAAACTTAAGTGCAGATAACTATGTAAAAGTCAGAGGTTGATTTTTTTTTACAAACTAAAATAAATCAAGACCTCTCTTCTAAATGAATAAAAAAATAATTAATGTTTGTTCAATAAATTGTGAGGAAGGGCTTAAGGAATGCTAATCTGCAAACATTTTTCCTATTTTTTTACAAATGGACCAGCAGTGTCAAATATGGAATATTGTAACAGACAGTAATTGTAAGAAAATGATTAAATAAAATCAAAAATGAATTCCGATTTCAAATTATATGGAATTTAACAAACTATGTACAATAAACTGTGGAGGCATTTATTTATTTGTGTCAATTTTGAACTGTATTGCTTTTTTTTAGTCAAGAGAGTCATGACAAAAATATTTTATTTTTCTTAATTTTTCAAGAGTAGCAAATCAAATATATCGTAAAAAAAAAAAACACTTGGTTTTATTTTTTAACAATAACAACATTCTTATCTTCTAGCTACGTCCTTTTCGACAAAAAAATAAATAAACAATTACAGAAGGTCTGGCTGCTAATTACACGTTCACATCCCTCAACGGTCATTGTAAGGTATAGGTAAATTAAATAAATGTTACTTTTTTCCCGTTCATTTCCTTATGCATCAAAAATCTTTAAACAAAGTTACAAAAACATAGTTTTCCGCCGCCGGTAAGGTCATTTTTTTTAACATTTCACCTCTTCCAAAAAGTTCGCATCTTATAATTGTTATTTAAAAGTGATCTTAAGTTTAATATAAATCCAAATTTTTCAAAACTGTTTTTTTTTCAACCTGAAGGGATAAAGTAAATGTCTTATTTTTCACTTACCCTTGAAGAAAAGATCACAGACAGAAGAAGCCATAATTAATTGAGAAAAAGAAGACAAGCGATCTTCTGTCAAGGGAGATAATTGCTTTAAGTTAACCTGAACGCTAGCCATTACTGATTCAGTTGTGATATCACATGGTAGCAGTAGAAAGTATTTTCAAGGTAAGACAAATATCCACTATTTGAAAAAGGAAATAAATGATCTTATTTTTTTAATATGAAAATCATTTTTTGCTATCTATTCTATTTCTGAGTATTCAATAGTAGCGCTCCCTTTAGTGTGCATTTTATAGCTAAAAATGTATTTTAAAATCCTAAAAAAAAAGGATGTCTCCCATTTTTAAATCGGTATTGAATTCATGCTAATTTTGGTGAAGGTAGCAGGATTATTTGTGAATTCGGTCAACGTTTTCAAGAATTGTGGGGCATCGGAAACAGGCGTTATTTGTTTTAAACATTCTAACAATGTTTATAAAATCTATTTAATTGTTTTGTCTTGATCACGAAGAAAAAACACTTTTACAGCTATTTGGTCTATTTTTTTTTCAAACCAACAGCTTTTGTAATTTTCGAGTGTCTTGCTATTTTTACATTCATCATTGTTAAAGAGTTTGTTAGTTTGAAAAAAAAATGGCGTTTTTAAAACAATATAATAGACATCAATGTTTAAAAAAAAAAAATAATTTTTTTTTTTTTTTACTGTTTAAGATTGCTTTTATTTAATTTAAAATTCTTATTTAAATTAAAAAAAAAAAAAAAAGAAAAAAGTAGTCTTCTTAAACTTTATCAACTAGATAATGAAGTAAAGTGAATCCCTTAAGAACTGGTTATTTTTTTTCAAAATTGACCAAAATTAAAATCATTTTGATGGGAGGCAGACAGTTTTCTGGCTCTTAAAAAAAGCCTGATCCAAATATGCGTTCAAAAGTTAAGAGGCAATAGTGAAGTTTAAAAAAAAAAAAAAACCCTTTTATTTGACGAAAAGAGATTTTTCTAAAATTTCTAATTTTATAGTTTTCTCCTTATTTTTGTTTTTATAATCTTTTTTTCTCAAATTTAAAAGTTATGAAATAGCCAGTTGTTAACCAATTCTGTGTTTTATTTTTCTCGGTTTCTTCCATTTTAGTTTTTACTTTTTAGCTTTTTTTTTTTTTTTTGGTCTTGAGAATTGAATCTTTTTGCTTGAGTAATTCTTTTAGTTTAAGGACGCGCAAATATTCACTGTTCCTGACCTTTTATAAACTCAGCTAATTGTAAATGTACGAAAAAATCAATATGTTAATGAATGTCGGTTGACTTAAGTCTTAAGTTAAGAAATAGTCTTTCTTTCACGGCCATGTTCACAAATTGCAAGCGCGCATGCGTTTCTGATTTTTTTTTCAATTTCAATTTATTCTTTTGAAACTAAATGCAATTCTGTGTCCATTTAGGACGTGGGCAATTATGTCTCTCTACATCTTTCTATGTTTTGTAGCTCTAAGCAATGTCTTATCCCCCCCCCCCCGGACGTTGTTCTACAATCCATTTACACTACGTTCGGTTACAACGTACTTCCAAAATCATGTGCACCTTTGACACGTTAACAACAAAAAACTAAAAGGTACAAAATCAAGGAATTATCGGATTTCATTGAAATTTTCAGCATTTTTCCATTAATGAATGGGCTTTATATTGATTCTATTTATTTTTAAGTTTTGTCGAAATATTTTTCAATCGGTTACTCCCCTTAATTAACTCGTGACTAATCCATAAAACTACTAGCTAGTGGATTTTGTTTTTGGATGTTCGTAATTTTTACATTAAAGCAAAATCCCTCGCATGTGTTCTATCATTGAGAAAAACAAGTTTGTGAACACATCGGAATTGTGGCACGAAATATTAAACGAATTCAAGAAAACCCAAGTTATTTTTTGTTGAGTGTTGCTAATAAAGTTTAATTTTAAATCTTTTTTTTTTTTTTTTTTTGTTTTGTGAAAGATTGACGTATTTTACTATACAGTACGATTTTAAACCTTTCCATATCTTGGTCGTTGCTGATGTTTTCTCTTGCTTGAATAATCGAAAAATGTAAAGTTTATTTTCGAGCGTGAACACTTTTTAAATTTGTTTTACAACTTTTTTTTTTTTTTTTTTTTATTATTATTTTTATTCTCTTGATGATAAATAAAATAATAACGGCCCTTCTTAGGCCCACCAAAAATTATTGAAAGTTTTTTTCCCTAATCTATTTTTATACCTATAGTATTTTTTTTTTTTTTTTTTCGTTTTTTATGTCATTATTAATCTTACAAATAAAGATGAAGAAATGACTTTATATTACAAAGTTGTAACTGGCCTGAAAAATATTTCTACAAAGTTTTAATTGATGGGGCTGCAATGTATTGTAACAATATTGAATATATTCTTTGATTGATGACAAATTTTTGTAAGTATGAATGGGGTTGTAAGAATTCATTTGTATTGTTTGATCTTTGTGTTGACTGTTGGCAAATGAGGACATACCTTGCTAAAAATGTCTTTTGTTAAATTTTTTTTTTTTTTTTTCTCTTTTAAACAAAAAAAAACGTAATATTTTGACAAAGTCTGATTTAAACTAATCCTTAAGTTATCATTTTTCTTCAAAACAAATGTCTGGAACAGAGGAATTTTAAGAAATTTAAAAAATGTTTGAATTTCTCTTTGTTGGCACCAATTCATTAACTTGGCTGATCGAGTTGGTGGGAAGTGAAATTTTTTTTTTTTTTTTTTTTTTTTTTTTTCGGTATCGCTATTTGCTTGTTGAAAAAGGGCCCCAAATTTATCGTCAAAAAACAAAATGTTTAAGATACCTCCATGAAATTGATAAAAGAAAAAGGATAGCATGATGAAAAAGACGCCAAACTTGAAAATAAAATTTTATCGTCAAAGTATTTTTTAATTTTTAAAAATTTTTCCTTTTTAGAACATTCTAAATTTTGATTAAAAAAACAAACAAACTTGTTTCTCTAGCTCTTTGTATCAGCGGAACTAGTAAATAACAAATTTTTAGCACGTTTTTTTTTTTTTTTTTTTTTTATAAGACATTTATTTGGATAATCTTGCAAAAATAAAAATAATTGTCGGATATTATTAATAATGAAACTTTCAGAAACTATTCACAAATGATGGAAATTATAAATGTTTTCTTTTTTTTTGTAAGTCATGGCAAAAAAAATTTTTTATTTTTTTTTATATTACAATGTAATATAAAAAATAAAAAAAGTAATTACATTCCCACAACTAATTTTATGAAAACTGTAGAAATTCAATAGCATTCAGTTTTTATTAAAAGCACAAGGCTTTGAGGAAAGCAAATCATGTGATTTTTTTTTTTTTTTTTTTTTTTTTTTAATTGAACCGCCACCACCAGAAAATCAGCTCAGAATTGTAACATACAAAAGTTTTGTAACAAAACTAGGTCTGTCTCTTTGGTCGCCCAAAAACGCATAGCATGAAGAAAAAAAGGCCCCAAACTTAATAAAAACAATTTTATCATGAAAAAGTTTAAGATTAAAAGACCAAGGTATTTTTCATTTATTTAAAAAAAATATTTTTTTCATTTGCAGCATGAATTTATGTTGAAAAGTTTGTTTTTTTTTTTTTTTTTTTTTTTTTTGTTTTTTTTTTTTAGGTCAAAAATTAGGTAATAATTAGCATTATTTGTTTTTCACTGTTTTCAGTTGAAAAAAACACATTGATTTGGAAAATCTTACAAAAATCAAGTACTTGTTGGATTTTAATGGAAACTTCAGAACTTATTCACAAATGAATGAAATTATTTTAATTTTAGAAATGTCTGTCTTTTTGAAAGTCATGGAATAAATATTTTTTTTTATGTTACACCCCTCGAACTTAATTTTATGAAAACTTCAAAAATTTATTTTTGCAACCTGAATTTTTTTTTTATTCTAAATCATCGATATTTTTGGTAAAAAAAAAAAAAAAAAAATATGCAAAATTGTCCAAGCTTTTACCTCAACTGTAAAAATACAAAACCCAATAAAACTAAGACAATATTTAACTAAAAAAGCTTTTTATGACTTTTCTGAATAACATATACTAAGGTAATTTTTATCTGAAAGAAGAAAAAAAATTTTTGATGAAAAATGAATTTTTACAATTTTTTTCTTTTTTTTCTATTTTAAATACACAATATGACAAAATGTTATATATTTTAAAATTAAGTTTCTTTATGCAACCTTATGGAAATGACATATTATGTTCTCTACTTTTTAAAGATCATAAATTTGAAAGCTTATTAAAATCTGACATCCGTTGATATTTTTAAAGTAATTTTTTAATATTCCAAAATTGTATTTAAAATCGTCTCCAACGAAAGTATGGATGCACAGCTTTGAAATAATGTCACATGAGGTAGACTTGTTTCTCTTGATAGAAGCAAGTTCTTTTTACTTCAGAAATTGCTTTGCATTCATTAAGTTAACAACAAAGTTTGAAATCAATTGCATAGCATTTCAATGTTAATTTTATTAATAAATAAAATATGTATAAAACTTCCATGACTGCCATATCACAAGTATTAATAAATAGAAAAAAAGTCTGCCTTAATAAAAAGAAATAAAATCTCATTTCATTAAGTTAACCTGTTTCAATTATGAAATTTAATGGTGTTTCATGTAATTTTTATATTCTCAGAAAAATATTTCATTACAAATAATACAACTCAATTTAAAAAAATGTTATTACTGTTTTATTTTTACTTATGAAATTTGATTTTTTTTTCATAATTTAAATGTAATTTTCAGTGCAGAAATTTTTCCTCAAACGTAAGGTTAAAAATAAAAAAGAAATTTGAAAGTGAATTTTTTTTTTTTTTTTTTTCAATTTACTAACCAGGTTCACTTAAAATTAGAACGAATTACATCACTTCTGCGCTGCCGTACGATAAATTCCCCTGACGTAAGTTGTCAGTATATAGACGTACATCAATTAACACCCCTCAAACATGCACCAAAGCAAGCACCATGGTTGGAAATATCTCTATTAAAAAAAATTTCTGCTAAAAAAGTAAGTAATGTTTGTTTCAAATTACATTAAGTATACTTTAATCATTCTAAATTTCCTAAGATAACAAAAGAAAAAGGTGTAACTGAATTTTACATGATTTTTGTTTGATACATTTGATTTTTGTTTACAAATTTGGGGAGAAATGGCTGCTAAGATCGAATTTACAAAATTTTTTTTAATTCAAGAAAAGCAAGATTTTTAAGTAAAATTTTTAACATTTCTAGAAAGGATTAAAAAATCTGAAAAAATATTCAGAAAATACTTTGGTCTTCCCTCTTTAATACTAACATAAACATTTACATGTTAAAATTTTTTTTTATCAATTTGGGGACCTTTTTCTCCAGGGTATACCACTTTTTTTAGCATTATATGGGATAGACCTATATAAAACTCAAAACAAAGATTCTTTAATTTCAAATGCTTTTATTTGCTTTTGTGAATATGGACAATATTTTCTGAAAGCAAAAAATTTTTTGATGAAAACTTAATTTTTAATACAAATGTTATTTCTTTAATTATTTTAGATTTTTTACATTTAAGTTGTTTAATATATTATAAAATTAGTGAATGGCATTCAGTTTCGTAAATGGTGTTATGACAGCTTTTTTTTTTTTTACAGAATTGTAAATTGTATCACTTTAACCAATCTGAAGACCCGCACTAATTAAGGAATGTGATGTTGTGAAACAGCTGTAATTAAAAAGTATGGAAGACCAACAAGAATACAATTAAGCTGCGTTATTTGAGTTAAGCATTGTTTTCCACTGTTAGGGCCTTTATTTTTGCGAAACACGTGTGGCAATTTCAACTGAGAAGGGTACCTACAAGTATTAGTATCATCCTATGAAATTTATGATTGTATTTTTATATTAATCTCAGTTATGACATTTTTCCATAAATGAAAGATCAAAATTGATAATAAAATGAATGAAAATACAAATAACACGGTAAAATGTAATAAATGTACATAAAATTATAGTATTTTATGTACACTTCTGATAAAGTTTCATAAAAAAAGTAATTAGTACCTTTTCTTATGAAATTTAATCTCGCTCTCAACAATCTTATTTTAATTTTTTTATATGTTCCATAAAGCATCGTAAAGGTTAAAGCTAAATACAAAAAAATTAGAGCTCTGAAAGTTTTCCTTAAAAATAATGAGGTAACTAATTTATTCACTTAAATCTAAATAATTATGTCACTTTTGTCCTTCTGTATGATAACTTTTCCTCAAGTAAGTTGTCAATGTGTGATGTAATCATAACTCATCATATGTAAAGTGACGCAAAATGTTATGACCTGCTTTGTTTTATTTCTAAACTATATCTTTTCAGCACAGAAACTAAGTAATGCTTGTTTCAAAATATTTTAAATAAACATAATTTTAATTTTCTTAAAATAAGTTTTGAAAAAATTATAATTGATTTTTAAAAGAATTTGAAACTTTT
This sequence comes from Acanthosepion lycidas, assembly GCA_963932145.1. NCBI lineage: Eukaryota > Metazoa > Mollusca > Cephalopoda > Sepiida > Sepiidae > Acanthosepion > Acanthosepion lycidas. The sequence goes on from OZ010574.1 coordinate 37,202,704, forward strand.
TTTTTTTTTTTTTTATAAAATAGGAAAAAATGGTTGACATGATTGATTATCTGTCAATTTTGCTGATTCAAAAAAAAAAAGATTTTTAACGAAAATTTCGGACATGCTAGGAATGATTAAAAAATGTAACCCCCCTCCCCCCAATACTTTAATCTTTCCTCTTAATAACATAAACATTTACACAATAAAATTTTGTTTCCGTCAAGTTTAGCGCTTTTTTCATCATGTTATGCTCTTTTTTAGTGATCTCATAGAGGTACCTATATTAAAAAGGAAAGACCAAAATATTATTTTATTTTATTAAATTTCTTAATCTTTTCTAAAAGACGTTAATTTATGATTATTGCTTTTGTGTTTATTTTCCAGTGAAAAACATTGATTTGGAAATTCTTGCAAAAAACAAATAATAGTTGTCAGGTTTTAATGAAACTTATTCACAAATGAATTAAATTATTTTTTAATTTTTTTTTTATGTGTTAGCTCTCCCCTTAATTTCATGAAATTTCAAGAAATTAAATTGCAATCTTGAAATTTCTTTTCTTAGAAATTAGAAAAGTAGGTCCTTCCAAAAGTAGCTTGCTGAAAAAACAAACAGCACAGCATGATGAAAAAGGTTACAAACTTTGTAAAAAAAATTATTGTCAAAATGTTTGTTATTATTAAGAGGAAAGACCAAAGTATTTTTTTAATTATTAAAAAAAAAAATTTTAAATGTTTCTAACACATTCAAAATTTTGGTTAAAAATCTTTTTTGTCAGTGCATGGCATAAATTTTTACTTAGTGCTTTTATTAGTAGTTAAACGTGGGTCTCCTTGAAGAAAGTAAATTTTTTTTTTTTTTTTTTTTTTTTTTTTTTTGTAAAACAGTTACCCGTTTCATCAAATCTGCTCTGAATTGAAAAATAATGAATGCGATAAAACTGACATTAAATTAGAAAAGCTTTTAATTGCTTTTGTAAATAAGTTATATTAAGGGCATTATTGAAGAAATAAAACATTTTTCAATAAATAATGGATTTTTATGAGAATTTTTTCATTTTTTTAAAAAATGTAACAGTTCAGAAATCGTTTAAAATTCTTCATTGCTTTCAAGAATGCAATTTGGTGATATTAAGTGAAAAGTGAATTTGCAAATCAAAATTTGGAAAGCTCATAACATTCCTTTGCACCAGAATATTTTTAAAATAATTTTAAAAATAATTTTTAGTGAAAAAAAGTTCCTAATTTCTACCTATGGGAATCTATACATAACATAATTTTTAAAAAGGTCACATGATTTAAGTGTCGTCTGACACACTGCAATTATTTCGCTTTTGATATTCAGTTCTGTATTGTCATTAACATCTTTGCATAACCATACCTTCAAAATATCAAAAAAAAATTTTACTTTTCTTAATTGCTATTTTTAGGTATTTATTTTAGTTTGGATCATACTTTAATTAATTTTTTTGTTTAAGGTAGTAAACTTAAGAACCTAGAGACAAAATGCAAATTTCATAAAGCTTCTTAAAAATCTAACTGAAAGTCAATAAAATATATTGCCGAAAATATGTTAATTTGTAAAAATCACTAGGTAGTTAAAAACTAAAAAAAAAATGTATTCACTTAGTTTTTGTAAATATATCATTTTTGGTCATCCATAAGAACTTCTCAATAAATCAATAAAGATGAAAGAAAGCAGAACCCATCGTTAAGAAATGGTTGTATATTGTTTTTTATGCTATAAGTAATATTTATTTCAAATCGGATTAATTTAACTTTAAATTTTCTAATTTTACTCAACATGTCACAAATCTATGATTTTGAAAGATTTTTAAAACTGATAAATTTTTGTTTACAAATTTTTTAAAATTAAGAAAATTTTTAAAAAAATCAAGCAATTATTTGACATTCTAATCTATAATTTATATCTGAAATACACCAGAATATTTTACTTACTGAAAATAATAAATTTAATCATTCAGCTTTCAATTAAAGCTAAAATGAAATCTTCAATAATGCTTTTACATTTTTAAAATTTAATTTTAAAAGTTTGGCATCAAAAATTCAGTAGACATACCTAGTTAAAAAGTAGGACTCAATGGAGAATGTAAATCATCCTTTTATTTTTTTTAACTTTTTCTATTTGTACTTAGAATCTGCTCTGAATGGTAAGCTAAAAAATGTAATCAAATATTATTTAATTAGGAAAGCTTCTCATTGTTTTGTAAAGGTCAATTTTGTCTTTAAAAAACTTTCAATGAATAATTAATTTTTACCAGAATAGTTTTCATTTTTTTAAAATTTTAGTTATATTAATTTCAAAATGATTAAAAATTCTGCATTACTTTCTTTTAGGTGATATTGTAATTAAGTGGAAACGAAATTTATGAATCCAAAATTGAAAAAAATTAATATATATTGTTTTACTACAATATTTTTTAACTAATTTTTAGTTTTTACTTTAACCATTCCCATTTTTCATCAATGGTAGCCTATATGTGGCATTATTATGAAAAGGTAACATATTGTAAGAGTTGTCTGCCAGTTTCAGAGACATTTGCTTGTCTTCAATTTGTTATTCATTGCATGTTTACGTCTCAACTTGAAAATTAAAAAATATAAATTAATAATAAATAAAATAACATTTCATAAATTATTGAGTTATCTCTATCATGGTATTTCATCTCAGTTATTAAATTTTTTAATTAATCAAAGAAAATTTTTTTTATTTTCAGAAAGCATCGCCAAACATCACTAAAAGTCAAAAAATTAGATAATTGCTAAAAATATGTTAATTTGTAAAAATTACTAGGTAGTTAAAAACCAAAATAAATGCATTTACTAAGATTTCATAAATTTATGTCAATTCTGGTCAACCATACTGTCAACACCTTGGAGCTCATTGAAAACGTCAATAAGATAGGACCCATCGTTAAGAAATGCTTGCATACTATTTTTTTTTATGCTATAAGTAAATCTGATTTGTTTCAAATCAGATTAATTTAACTTTAAATTTGCTAATTTTACTCAAATAATGTGTCACAAATATATTTTATTTTTGGAAGATTCTTAATGCTAATAATTAAATTTTATTTTAAAACTTGTTAAAATGTAAGAAATTGCCACCAGTAAACAGATGTTTTTGAAATTGAGTAAATATTTGACATTCTAATCTATATAATTTCCATTTGAAATACATCAGGGTATTTTACCTACTGGAAATAGTCAATTTAATCCTTTAGCTTTCAATTAAAGCTGAAAGAAATCTTCAAGAATGCATTTTCATTTTTAAAAGTGGAGGTACCTAGTTAAAAGCAGGACTCCTTGGAGAATGTAAATCTTTTTTCCAAACTACTGCTCATTTCCTGAAAAATTTCTCCGGATCTTAAAATGTAATAAAACTATCGTATTATTTAATTAGAAAAGCTTTTAATTGCTTTTATTGAGGACACTATTGTCTTAAGAAAAAAAAAATTTTAAATTATAATAATTTATAATATTAGAAATCATTTAAAATTCTTCATTACTTCAGTCCAGCTAGCTGATATTGTTATTAAGTGAAAACTATATTTATGAATCAAAGAATGAAAATCTCAAAAGTCATTTACACCCAGTATTTTTTTTTTTTAAATTTTAATGTTTATGTATATAAAATATTACGTAACTTGCCTGTTTAAAAGTATAGTCAACCATATACATAATCAGAAAATAAGAATGATGACTATAGTAAATTTAAATTCAGCATTCCTAAAATTAGAATATTTTCCAACATTTTTAAGTTGAGTACTTAAAAATTATATAAAAAAAGTCACTCACCCATCGTTTTAACAAATAACGTCTAGAACAATACTAAAGGTGTTGACAGATTTTATCATCACTTGTCAAGTGATCTACAAGTGCCAGTGATAAGTGGGTAATCACTGCTACCATTTATTTTAAAAATCCATTTCTCTGGTATTTTAAAGTCAAAGTAAATAATATTTTTTTCAAATCAGATTAATTTATACTTTAAGTCGGCTAATATTCCTCAAATAAAGTTTCAGAAAAGTATATTTTTGGAAGATTTTTAAGACCGAGAATTAACTTTTGGTTTACAAATTTGTCAAATGGTCAATTTTGTGAAAGTGAGCAAAAAGTTGAGATTCCAATCAATATAATTTCTATTGGAAATACACCAGTGTATTTTGCTTACTGGAAATAGCAATTAAATCTAAAATGAAAGCACCAAGAATGTGTTTTTTTTGGTTTTTTTTACATTTTTAAAAGATACATTTTAGACCTCAGGTATTGAAAATTTAGTGGAGGTGTCTACTTTTTTACTTTAAATTTTAAACATTTAAACAAAAAAATATTATGTAATTTTTTTTTTTTTTTTTTTTTTTTTTTTAAATTTTCAAGTAAAATTACAATTTAACTTCAAAGAAGATGTTTAAATTTAGGTACCTCTACTTTTTGTATCGTATTTTCCTTTTCTTTTCTGTTTGAAAACATCATTTCCAAGTGTCATATTTCCTTTTTTTTTTTTTTCTTCTTTTCTTTTGTAAACAAATATATTCCATATTTATTTCCTAAAACTAGTCAATTGAATTTTTTTTTTTTTTTTTTTTTTTGTTCAATATTTTTCTCCTACAATGGTATAAATGTTGATAAAATTTAATTTAATTAACATCTGAAAGTCTTTTTCAATGTTGTTTTTGCTTTGGATATGGTCACTTAGTAGTGATAGCGCTTAAAAAAACTGAACAATTTCAGTTTTGTAAAAAATTCAACGTGGTTTCACAGTGTGAAGAGGAAACCGAAAATTCAGCCTTTTGATTAAATTGCCAATCTCTAATCCCTGTAATACTCATTAAGAAGAGTGCTCCTGAACTGGCCCCCTGTTCTATCTAAATTGTATGATAAATACCTTGCTGTTTCCTGCTTTCCTGCCTACAGGAAGTTATTGTCTGTTGTTCCAATTATTGGCCTATTAGCCATCTACTTCTTTTTTGGAAACTTCTAGCAGTTCTAATCAATGCTGAATTGGTTTGGCCTTTCTCATCAGGGGCCTTTCGTCCGACAAGCAATATGGCTCTAGTTTCTCCAGGTCAACTGCTGCTGTAGTGGCAATAATTGCGGAAAGAGTTTATCATACCCCAGATAAAAATGGTAAAGCCTGGGCTGTAGCTTTGGACATCTTGAAAGCCTTTGACTGGGTTTGGCATACAGGTCTTCTCCGCAGACTGAAAAGTTACAGTGTCCCCAGACACATTTTTGAACTGATCGAGTTTTTCCTATCAAATCAGGAAATAAAAGTTATCCTGAATAGCCACTTGCCTACATCCTTTCATAGTGACGTGGATGTCCTCCAGGGGCTCCATCCTTGGTCTTACCGTTTTTAATTTTCATTAATGACCTTCCCAATGACATCAGCTCTCAGCTTGGACGACTGCACAACCATTTACTCCTGCTTTGATAGTAAGGCTGATCAGTCAGACAAGGTCAAAATGGCAGCCTGATGTTCAAAATGAATTCCAATCCTTCATTAACTGGGGCAAAAGATGGCTTGTTAATTTTAATGTCTCCAAAACTAAACTTCTGTCCAGTAATCATCTGAGAAACTCCTGCCTTTCATCAGCATGGCTGATGCTAAACTCCAGGAAAGTGACTTGTTGTGCCTCCTCAGGTTAATGTTCTCAGCTGACATGAAGTGGAAAGACTATATTGAATCCATTGCTAGATCAGGTGCCAAGAATGCTGGTTCACTGTGTTGTGTGAGACAATTTTTCTCTCCAGAATCTCTTGCATATCTAAGTCTACCATTTGTCTATGCTTAGAATATTGCTGCCACATATGGTTTGGTGCTTCTGCTTTTTACCTAGAGCTCCTTGATAAGATCCAAAGAAGAATCAGCAATATTATTGGTTCTGATCTGGCTGCTCAGCTTCACTCACTTTCTCACCACTGTAAGGTGGCCTTTCGGTGCCTTTTCTATACTTTCATGGTTATTGTTCAAATGAGCTCTTCACTGTGGTACCTAAACTTCCTGAATTTAAGCACAGTACTAGACTGGCATTGAAATCTCATCAATTGACAGTTGAGTTGGCTAGATGTAGCTGTAAATTCTATGCTGACAGTTTTTTTTCTTGCATTTCTTGCTCGTGGAATTCCATTCTGCCTCCATGCATTCCAACCAACTTTAATCTGCAAAAATTTAAATTCATTGTCAATCATTTGTCTGATGCTGTATTGAGCCAAAACTTTTATTCCAGTGTCTTTTATGCACCATTTTTGGTCCTTTGACTAAATATATCATCCTGCTGATTCTTTTGGTGATAGTTCCAACTTCCCAATATCTTTTCCCTGTCTGCTACATTTGTTAAAAAACCTTTTCACAAACTTCATAAAATTTATTTCCAGTTTTTTTGTACCGTATGTTCGACTTTTTTCTTATTTGGTATCAGCTTGTCAAAGACCAATCTTATTTTCCACACAAATATGATTTCTGCTGGAGTCATGGCCAAAGGCACATTTTTATTTGGTGTAAACTGATACACTTGTAGAAACTGTTGCAATGCTGCATCTGTGGACCCACCGTTGGATTTTTTAGGGCCCTCTTTAAGGTATCCACAAAACGCTCAGCCTGGCCGTTGCTTCTAGGGTGGTAAGGGGCAATTGTTATGTGCTCTACCACAGACATTTTACAATATCCTTTGAATTCTTTTGATGTAAATTGGGTGCTGTTATCCGAAACAATAGAATCTGGTACCCTGAACCTCACAAAGAGTTTGTGTAGAAACCCAATTACTACTTACGTGGTTAGTTTCTTACATCTCAATATTTTTGGCCACTTAGAAAAACTGTGTACAATGATCGAATAATATGAACCATTAAGTGGACCAGCAAAGTCAATATGCAGACGTGACCATGGGCAGACAGTTTCTGGCCCTGGGTTGAACTTTTTTGGTGGTGCTTTAGCTGTCAAAGCACAGCCTTTACATGACTTTACCAAACATTCAATGTCTCTATCCATGCTATGCCAGTATACATAACTTCTCATTAAGCTTTTCATTCTGGATATACCAGGGTGTCCTGTGTGGAATTCTTTCAGGATTTGTTTCTGTAGTGATAAAGTTCCACCACTTTCTCTGTACATGAGAGCATCCTTGCAAATTGCATGTACCTTGGATTCTGTTTTACTTAGGTACCTTCATGAGATTGCTAAAAAAAGAGCATAGCATGATGAAAAAGATGCCAAACTTGATGAAAACAAAATTTTATCGTCTAAATGTTTGTTATTATTAAGAGTAAAGATCAAAGTATTTTGGGGGTATTTTTTTACATTTTTTTAATCGTTCCTAACATGTCTGAAATTTTCGTTAAAAGTCTTATTTTAAGAAAATCAGAAATTATAATGTTTATTTAAAATATTTTGAACAAAGCTTAACTTATCTTCTGTGCCAAAAAGATGTAATTTGAAAATAAAACAAAGCAGGTCGAGAAAACTTTCGTATCACTTGACAGATGATGAATGACATATTGACAGATTCCGTGAGGCTAATTTGTTCTACGGAAGAAGTGAAATTTACATTTAAGTGAACAAATTATTTACCTTGTTATTTTTAAGGAAAACTTTCAGCGCTCTAATTTTTTTTTTTTGTACTTAGCTTTCACCTTTATGTTTACGATGCTTTATGGAAAATATATTATAAAGAAATTAAAATAAGACTGTTAAGAGTGAGATTAAATTTTATATTTCATAAGAAAGGTATCTAATTAATTTATAGGTACCTTTCTTATAAAATTTTATCAGAAGTGTACATAAAATTATAGTATTTTATGTACATTTATTACATTTGACTGTGTTATTTGTATTTCCATTCATTTTATTAATTTTGATATTTCGTTTATGGAAAAATGTCATAACTGAGATTAATATAAAATAAGATCATATAAATTTCATAAGATGATACTGATACTTGTAGATACCCTTCTCAGTCCAAATTGAAAAATCAAATTAACTTCTTCACACGTTTCGCAAAAGTAAATCTATATCTCAAAAGGACATTTACGAAACTGAATGCAGCTTTTAACTAATTTTATGATATTTTAACAACTTAAATGTAAAAATCTATTATAATTAAAGAAATAACAAATAATTGTATTAAAAATTCAGTATTTAAATTAAATACTAGATAGAAACTCAATCCACGTGACGTTTTTTTATTGCACGCATGATACATCCAGTCTTCCGTAGATTTGATTTACAGTGTCATTATTGACACAAATTATATTTTTTTCATATACTGTTGTTCGTTAGTTTGTAAAAAGCTTCGGAAATTATAATCTGTAAATATATATATCTACTTAATAACAGTCGTTAAATTTTACAAATTTTTCTCTAATTTTAGAAGAATTAACAACATTTAATGTAAAAATAATAAAATATTTCAGAAATAACAAATAATTGTTTTAAAAATTCATTTTTCATTGAAATATCTTTTTGCTTTCAGACAATATTGTCCATGTTCATTGAAATAAATAAAAACAATTAAAAGCTTTTGAAATTAAATAATATCTTTGAGTTTTGTATGTTACAATTCAGAGACGATTTTCAGGTAGAGGTGATCCAACTAAAAAAAAAAAAAAAAAAACATTATTTGGTTTCCTCAAAGCCTTGTGCTTTTAAATGATATCACTAATCTTCCCAAAATTGAAATTATAGAGTTTTCATACAATTAGTTAGGAGGGGGTAATACATATGAAAAAATATTTCTGCCATGACTTTAATAAAAAAAAACAACATATTTATAATAAGTTCCATCATTTGTGAATAGTTTCTGAAAGTTTCATTAAAATCCGACAATTATTTTTATTTTTGCAAGATTTTCCAAATTAATGTGTGTCATACAGAAAAAAAACGTGCTAAAATTTTATGTTATTTTACTAGTTCTGGTGATACAAAGAGAAACGAGGTTTTTTTTAATCAAAATTTAGAATGTTCTAAAAAGAAGGGAAAATTTTTTAAAATGATTCAAATTTCGATCTTTCCTCTCAATAAGCATTTAGACGCGAAAATTTTGATTTTGTCAAGTTTGGTGTCTTTTTCATCCTGCTATGCTCTGTTTTAGTGATCTCATGAAAGTACCTATGTTTTACTTCTCTCTTAGTTTTTTCTTCATTTCCACAATAAAATTGTCATCCAATGCTTTATTTCTTATTTTTTCCAAAGTCACAGTTAGTTCCTGCACAGTATTGCATAGAACATTTTCTCTGTTCCTGCTTGTAGAAAAGCAATGACCATGTCTTCAAAGGTTCACTATTTTTTGGGATAAGTCTGGACAACCTATCTGTGTGTCTCAATTTACTTGATGGCAAGAATTCCATTCTGAAATTGTAATTCAATAAGATGGTTCCTCATCATTGTAACCTATTAGCTGTATGGATCAGAAGGCCTTTTTTTTGGACCCATAAATAGCTAGCAATGTTCTATGATCCGTTTGTAAGGTAAACTTTCTGTGGATGAATCTATGAAATTTCATAAGGGCAAACACAATCCTTAAGCTCTTCTTTTCTGTCACAGAATAATTCTTTTTGGCTGAAAGAAGCATCCTGGCTGAATGTACAATAGGTTTAATCAAGCCGTTTTCAAGTTTATGTATAATTCAGGCTCCTATTCTGTATGAACTAGCATTGCTTGCTACGATTATTTCTTTTTTAGGATTATAACGTGTCTAACAAGTCTGACATTAGCATTCCTTTAATTTTTTTTCAAATGCTTCCTGGCACTCTGTCGTCCAAACCCATTTAGAGTCTTTTTTTTTTTTTTTTTTTTTTTTTTTTTCAATAGTTTGTTTAATGAAGCTTGCAAACAATGCATGTTTGGCATAAATACATTGTAATAATTTGCTAAACTCTGGAAACTTTGTAGGGAGCTGACATTTTCAGGAGCAAGCATGACTTTTATAGTATTGGCTCATACTGGATCTGGTCTCCTGCCATTTTTGTCAATTATTTGTCCCAAATATTTGATTTTATTCATAAAAGATTTGCATTTTTTGTCTTTCAGCTTGAATCCATAGTCCTGAATTCTTCTGAAAACCTCAAAAACATTTTTCTTGTGTTCTTCTGGGTTTCCACTTTTCAGCAAAATATCATCTAGATAAGTGACTACAAAGTCAAATCCACTAAGCATTGTGTCCATTACTTGCTAAGAAATAGCTGGGGTGATCTTTATTCTGAAAGCCAAACAATTGAATTTATACATTCCTCGATGTGTGTTTATCTTAAGTTATTTGAAACATTTGTCGTCCACTTCAGTCTGCAGATATGCATCACTTAGATCGATTTTTGAAAATATCCGACCCCGCTAAGTTGTGCAAACCCTCTTCCGACTCCGGAAGTGGGTAATGATAACTTTTGAGGGCATCATTTAAGCCCGTGGAGAAATCCATGCAGACACATACCTCTTTAAACTTTTTCTTTATATATAATGTTGGTGAAGCCCAATCGCTATAGTCAAATTTAGATAAAACACCCATTTTTGAGTCTGTCAAGTTTGTCATTGATTTGTTTTAACAATGCAAAGGGTACATTCCTTTTCTTTTTTGAAAACCAGTTGTACATTTTCCTTTAGTTTGAATTTACCTTTCATTTTATTGCACCTGCCTAACCTACCAGAAAACTTAACTTCTTGACAAAACAAACTGATTGGACTATTCCATAACTTAAACTGCTCTATCCAGTCTGTTCCAAAAAGGTTATTTGTATTTTTCATTATAAACAGTCTTAATTTCAAAGTTTTCCTGTTCAACATCATCTTTGTTATAAATTCCCCCTTCAAATTTTATTTTCTGCCCTGTAATCATCAACATTGGTTCACCTATTTTTTTTTTCTATGTATATACATTTATTATGCTTAAGCCAGATCTGCTATCCAATTGTAATTTAATATTTTTGTTAAGGATTTTTACCTGTACAAATTTCCTTATGACTGGCAAATTCATCCACATTAGTAATTTTAACAATTATTTTCTCATTTTTTTTACTTTTACCTTACATTGAGATTTTTAAGCCACCCCTCCCTTTTTTTTCTCCAACCCCCACCCCTACAAAAAACCTTCTTTCATTTTGTATGGGCAGTCATTATAAAAATGTAGTTCTCCACATGCATAACAGGGGGTAGGAGTAATGTTTTTTTTTCTTCTTCACTTTATTTTCTTGATGCACTTTTTTTTAATGTGCAACACTGTTTACTTCAATATCTTTGGCATCTTCTTGAACATTTATAAACCCCTGGCAATCTTCTGTTACGTTTTGTAAAGTCAGATTGGTTTTGTTTTCAACTTTATTTAAAACTCTTCTGATTTCAGTGTCTTTTGTTGACACCAAACCTTGAACAAATATCAAGCATTTTAAATTGTCAGGGCTTAATCCTGCCAATTTTGAACCCCTTACACTGATCATTCACAATGCTAGCAAACATTGTGAAATCTTCATCTTCCTTTTTTACTAAGTTCATGCATTTTCAATTGTAACATATGTTTAAAATACAAGAGAGCACCATCCAAGCTCATTGTTGATTTCTCTTAAGCAAAACACTTCAATGAAATGGTATCTATAGGCATAAAAGAAATTAAAGAGACCAAAATTCTTCATTTCATAGATTATTTTACCAGATGCTATGTAGCTTCTATAATAAAATCAAAAGAAAGTTCAGAAATTATTAACATTTGTATTTTGGTTTTGGATTGCATATTTTGGACCGCCTTCTAATTTTCTAACAGATAATAGGCAAGAATTTGATGATGAAAATTCAGAGACAGGGCTCAGATTTTAAATATTATCATATGAACTACACCAGCACAAAGTCCATGGAGCAATGGATTAAATGAGTGCCACAATGCTATACTTAATGAAATGATATTCAAAACTATCCAAGACACTGGTTGCAACTTGGAACTTGCCATTGCTTGGTCACTGGGCTCCAAAAATACTTTGTATAATATCAATGGTTATAGTCCAAATCAACTGGTATTTGGACAAAATCCTAATGTGCCGTCTGTTCTGTTAAATAAACCCCCAGCTTTAGAGGGTGTTACATCAAGTGAATCCATGGCTAACAACTTGAATGTTATGCAGCAAAAAAAGGCCTTTATCATGGTGGAGTCATCTGAAAAATTAGTTTTGTGCCAAAAGGTGAGACCCATTACTGCTATTAAATAAAGAAACAGATCTTGTATATTTTAAGAAAAATGAATCGAACCATTGGATGGGACCAAGAACAGTTATAGGAACTGAAAACGAGCAGGTGTTGGTCAAGTATTGAGGAAGTTATGTTAAAGTCCATCCATGTCAAAAATAATTTTGTTGAATTGAATCCACCAATAACTGATGAGAACCCATCTAACACTGAAAATTTGGAAGATGATTATGGGTAGACCAAGATAGTCAAAGTACAGATTTTGAAGATACTGTGGATGGCTCGCTTCATGGAGAAAATATTAGTCCTTCCATGAGTGACAATGCAAAAACTCATAAATTGAGTAGCATTCAGGAGCCAAAAAAAAGACATCCATCAAAAAAATTATTTATTTATAATTATCCTGACCATCATTGTGGCTTTGAGGTAGACATGCCATTCTATGGATATCATGACAGCATTTTTGCAAGGGAAGCAATGTGAAAGGACAGTCTTTTTAAAACCTCCTCTAGAAGCTGAAGTTCCTGAATGTTATATATATGGAAGTTGAATAAATGTGCATATGGACTTAATGATGCTTCTTGAGAATGGTATTTAACAGTTAAAAAGCTAATGAAACTGGGAAACTGGCCATCTAAGTATGACCAAGCTGTCTTTACATGGTACTATGATAATAAAACTAATGGAATCATATCAACTTATGTAGATGACAATTTCTGGGCACGTACTGAAAAATTTGAAAAAAATGTGATAAAGAAAATCAAGCAAGTCTTTATGGTCAGATCAGAGGAAACTTCAAGTTACACATATCTTGATCTTGAGATTTGTCAGCAAAAGGAGTCTACAATAATTAGTGAAAATGAATTTGTCAAATCAATCCCTATGATATCTATAATTTAAACTGAGTTTTGTCAAATGACAAGCTCAAATTATGTAGAAGCTCAATAGGACAGCTAGATTGGCTAGCTATGCAGACAGCCTTATTTAAGTTTTTTTTTTTTTTTTCACCCCCAAGCAAGGCAGGAAGCCACTAGGACGCAAGGGGTTACAGAAAATTTAGAGCAAGATCAGATAGGAATGATAGAAGAAAGGAGGAGTGTAGTGGATCGATCAAGGCAACTGGAGATGTCGATTGACATTACACTTGAATAGCTGGAGATTATAGCTCTCAGGGAAATAGGAATAGGGAAGGTACGAGACATGAAGCTATTGGGGTAGAAGAGATGGCTGCTTTTAGGAGTTTTGGCAGTGAAGGGGTGAGAGCGGGATGCCAGCCTCATAGGGCGCTTGAACTCATGACAACTGGGAACCAGCGAATGCAGCTCTTCGGAGCAATTTCCATGAAAGTATTTGTAGAACAGACAGAGGGAGGTGACGGCGCGTGTGAAAGTGACTGTAGACGAGATGCCAGAGCAGGGCCAGCTACATTGCATATCCGCCTCTGGAGCCTATCAAGAACCCCGAGGCAAACAGAAGGGGCACCAGACCATATATGGCAGCAATATTCCATGCAAGGGCGAATTGTTGCTTTGCAGATCTGGAGGATCGATTCCGGGGAGAAAAATTTCCTGGCATGGCACAGGGAGCCAACTTTCCTTGCGGAGGACGAAGCAATTGACTCTATGTATTTATTCCATCTCAGGTCAGCAGTCAACGCGAGACCGAGAAGCCGCAGAGAGTTGCTCTCGAGAAGTTGAGTGTCAGACATTCTAATGGAGGGAAGGGAAGGATCTCTGCGGGGATTAATAGAGAGCAGTTTTGTCTTAGAAGCGTTGAAGTTGACCAGCCAATTCTTGCCCCAGTTCACAATCGATTGGAGGTCCTTTTCGAGATGCACGGCCAGGTGAGTTTTTTCAGTGACACTAGATTTGTTTTTGAGGCAGTAATAAATTGTGGTGTCATCCGTGTAGATGCCAACTTGGGAATTTATGGCGTCAGGAAGGTCATTTATATAGATAAGGAATAGAGTGGGGCCTAGGATGGAGCCTTGAGGAACACCTGCGTTCGTGGGATAGGAACTGGATAAGAATCCATTGAGAACGACCTTCAATTCACGGTTAGACAGGAATGATTGTATTAGGTTATACAATCGACCCGTAATGCCATAACCCTGGAGCTTGCGAAGAAGGCCGGCATGCTAAACCCCTATCAAATGCTTTGGAGATGTCTAGTGCCACGGCATGGGCTTCCCCGTTATTTTGAAGAGCTCGGTAGACAGTTTCAGTGATGGCCTTAAGCACATCAGCTGTATATCAGGCAAAGCGGAAACCATATTGCTTGTCTGAGAGCAGGCTATGGGACGTGAGGTGGTTAACCACCTCGGTATTGATTAGGGCTTCGAAGACTTTGCCGAAGAGGGGAAGGAGACTGATAGGACAATGGTTGGAAGGGTCGCCGGAGTTCTTGAAGACAGGAACAATCGAAGAGGACTTCCAGCAGTCAGGAAATCAAGATTCCTTGAGGTAGTAGTTGTATAGTTTAGAAAGGGCGGGTGCCAGTTCAGGCGCGCATTTCTTCAAGACAATGGTTGGTATCCTGTCTCCACCACTAGCCTTGTTGGGGTCTAAATTGGAGATAACGCCCTGAATAAAGGAGGTATAGAGGGTTTACAATTGTTCAATACGCTCTTGCAGAGACGCCAATAATCTTTGGAGCCAAATTTGCGAGATGCAATACGTTCCTTCATCCGAGCCGCAAATAGTGACTTGGCATCATTGAGGACATGCTTACACTCATTACGAGCGGAGGCAAAGAGACGTCTATTGCAGTCAGACATGTCGCTACGAAATAGGTGGAAGTAGTGGTTCCTATGGCGGCTGAGCAAGCAGAAGTGATGTGACATCATCTTTAAAAGATATCACTGGTAAATAAGTCAGCTAGAAAATCTTAAAAAATCTCCTCCAGACCATTAATGTCTAACTCAGGCAATCTTGCAAGAATGAAACTGGTAGCATATAGTGATGTATCATTTGATGGACTTAACAATGGAAGATCTCAAGTGGGATATATTGTCTTTCTTGTGGGTGACAATGATACTTATGTTCTTATTTCTTGGCAATCTCATAGTCAAGAGAGTTGTGAAAAGTATGCAGGCAGCAGAGACACTTGCTATGGTTGATATTATGGAAACCTGCACGTTTTATAGAAAATATCTTGTAGAACTTTTATGCATTGAAGACAAACTGGAAAGTACAGGCCTATATGAGAGTGCTCTCTCATCTACTCAAATATTGAATAAGAGGCTTAGAATCAAAACAGCAATTATTTGTGAAATGTTTGAACAAAATGTAATATGTAAACTTGAATGAATTTCTGATTCAAGCCAAGTTGCAGATTGCCTGACTCTCTTCTAACAAGATTTTGGATCATGTATGTGAGCCTAGAATCTCTCTTCCTTAAAAAAAACAAACAAAAAAACAAATGTACATTAAAATGAGTGTGATAAATAAGCTGCCACTATGGTCTACATTAAAAGTGTAAAGGGGGGAGCTGTTAACTATGCTCTTACCTAAAGATGCATACAGCATACATCCACCAAGAGATGCTGAAGATCACAAGTGAACCTCGCCCTACAAGACTCTGAGCTCAGACCCCAGGCATTCAAACTTGTTAACCAGAGAGCCATTCAGTCTGATTAGGTTGGGAAACTGCTTTGAACATGGTGAAAGGAAACCAACAGCCTCACCCATTAAACCTTGGCCCATCTCATTCTTGATAGTGCTGTCCTGGGAGAGACCACCAATATCCCAAGGAAAAGTTAGTTTTAGTGCCCTATAGAGAGAGGAGTGAACCAAAACTGGGACTGCCCTGAACAAAACTGTTTTAACTTCCAGGTGTCTTTATTTTCTAGAATGGTGATTGGGTGATAGCACATTAAATGATTTTATGGCCTCCTCAACCATACCTCACATCTGTGTCCCTGACCCAGTTCAAAGGATGGTCAGTACACACTACACTTTTGCAAAGTTATTTGGTACCTCGACATCTTTGTCTGCATATTGCCTTATGGACAATAAGTACCTAAGTTCCTTGATTCTGTTGCTATAGCTTTTGGCTCTTTTAGCCTGAGTCGGAGAAATGTGACTGACATTCTCCCTTAGATTGTATGGAAGTTTGTTCTGTATTTTTCTTTTTTTCCATCACCTCTGGGGATGGACTTCTGGCATTTTGAAAGTGGGGGTATTTCAGGATGTTTTTTGGGGGAGAGGACTGGGAGCAGGACATGGAGTGTGAGATTTACTTTTCCTGAAGGGGCTGGGATCTCTGTCAAGTGGATAATTTTACAAGGGAACGAATGTGTGGAAGATGGTTTTGTCATTGATTTTGATATAGGGTAGAGGTTGAGAAGGGAGCTGCCTTTTGTAGGAGATGTTTTTTCTCTCCATTAGCTTATAATTTTGCCTTGAGTTTTTTCATCTTTTCTATTATTTGTATATAAATTGCTGATGTGTTTTATTTTATGTAAAAAAAAAAAAAAAAGTCTGTTTACATATTCAAACCATTTAAGCCCAGTAACTCTGTAAATGTCAGGGATTGATTTGACACATTATCGATATTATAAACAAAATTCCCTTTCTAAATCAATGAGTTGACCAATGTACTTAAGTAGTGCCAATAAATAAATAATAGGTATTACCAACATAGATGCATTTTTTCCAAAATGAAAGCAAATAAAAATTGTTACCCTATTTTTACAAATTATCAAAAATGAAATTAGCTGATTCAAACAAAATTTTCAGTACTTGTTCCTTAATGAATGAATTATATGCTGAATTTGTTATCTTATTAGAATACTTTGAAGAAATATTTTGGAGGGTAGCTTTTAGCTATACTTTTTTATATATATATATATATATATTTTGTGTGTATCATTAAAAAAAATTGGAGTGGAAGTTAGTTATATGAAAAAGAATGTTTTATTTTATTTCAGTAAAAATATGAAATGTGAACATATGGAAAACAAATAAATCCATGCAAATCAAATGCAGCGATCAATTTTGAGTTCTGTAGTTTATTGTTCCCTATCGCATCTACTCCTTCCTACCTATTGTGACAAAGGGCCAATCAAAAGCCCTCTGCAGGAAGTAGCTTAAATACCACCCAGTAGGGCACTTTTAAGTTAGTATGTTTATATTTGTTATAAGGGCAAGTGTTGGAGAATTTAAATCATCTTTTGGTCAGTTGTAGAAAAACTGCTTTGAATGGTAAAATAAAATTAATTTCTTAATTAGAAATTTTTTTAATTGCTTTATGAACAAGATATACACTTGTCTTAAGAAAATATATTTATTGATGAATAATGAATTTTTACAAGAATTGTTTCGTTATTTTTTTTAATTAGAATAATTTATAAACTTTTAAAATTTTTGATAAATTTGTACCAATCAAGTGATACTGTTATTAGAGACTGTCACAAAAAAACGTGGTACTTAAGGTTTGAAATGAAGCTTTTATTTTACCTTTAATTTCAAACTAATAGATTAAATTTAATATTTCCAATAAGCAAAATACTTTGCTGCATTTCAAAAACTAATTTAAATTGACTGGAAGGAGTTTTTTTTTTTTTTTTTTTTTTCTCTTCATTTTTTGGTAAAATAGCTGATTAGTTGTCTTTCATCACAATTGTTTATTAAAAATTCTTCTTTAAGTAAAATATACTTTTTTGAAACTTTATTTGAGGAATATTAGCTGATTTAAAGTATAATTAATTTAATCTGAAACAAATATTGTTTACATTAAGTTTAAAATAACACAGAAATGCATTTTTTAACATGACAGCTGTTTTGATGTGTTGACAGCTGTTTTGATGTGTGGACAGCCTGATGATAGGTCTAATGTTCTCTGGAGACTTTATCTGTAAAACATGTGTGCGCCTTTTTTATGTCATTTTTAAGTACTCAGTAATCTTAAAAATTTAGGAAAATATCCTTTGTGATCTAGTTTTATTGAATGTTAGAAATGTCCTTAAATTTAATATATTGCTCTTATTTTCTGATAATATTCTTATTTAATTTTATTAAATTTTTATATTAAAAGCAAAACCATATAGAGAATTTAAATCATCCATTTGTTTTTGTAAAACAGGACGAGTTATTGAAAATCTGCTGAATCATAAAATAAAAAATGCAATAAAAGTAGGTACCTCCACGAAAATGTAAACAAACAGAGATAGCATGATGAAAAAGACGCCAAACTTGACGAAAACAAGTTTTTATCATCTAATGTTCATATTATTAAAGAGGAAAGATCAAAGTATTTTTGGTATTTTCTTACATTTTTTTAATCGTTCCTAGCACGTCTGAAATTTTTGTTAAAAATCTTTTTTTTTTTTTTTTTTTTTTTTGTCAAAAAAAAAAAAAGGAAAGAATCATTTTCAATCATCATTTGATAAAAAAGATGAAAATCTGCCTTTGATATTTTTAAAAATCAATTATCATTTTTTTCAAAACGGATTTTAATAAAATCAGAAATTATAATGTTTATTTAAAATATTTTGAACCAAGCTTAACTTAGCTTCTGCGCTGAAAAAATGTAATTTGAAAATAAAACAAAGCAGGTCATAACCTTTTGTGTCGATTGACAAGTGACGAAAGACACATTCATGATGTTTAGATAACTTATGGGAGGATAATTCTTTCTATGGATGGAAGGAAGTGAAATTATTTAGATTTAAATGAACAAATTATTTACCTCGCTACTTTTAAGGAAAACCTTTCAGCGCCCTAATTTTTTTTTTTTTTTTTTGTACTTAGCTTTCATCTTTACGTTTACGATGCTTTATGGAAAATATAAAGAAATTAAAAAATAAGACTGTTAAGAGTGAGATTAAATTTCATAAGAAAAAGGTATCTAATTAATTTATAGGTACCTTTCTTATGAAATTTTATCAGAAGTGTACATAAAATACTATAATTTTATGGACATTTATTACATTTTACTGTGTTATTTGTATTTCCATTCATTTTATTATTAATTTTGATATTTCATTTATGGAAAAATGTCATAACAGATTAATATAAAAATAAAATCATATAAATTAAAGTTTAGCAGTAGTTAAATTTCATAAGATGATACTGATACTTATAGGTACCCTTCTCAGTTGAAATTGAAAAATCAAATTAACTTCTCCATACGTGTTTCGCAAAAGTAAAGGCCTTAACAGCGGAGAACAATGCTGAACTCAAATAATGCAACTAAATTGTATTCTAGTTGGTCTTCCATACTTTATAATTACTGCCCGATTATGAGCACAAAAATTACATTTTTTAATTTCCATGGCTCTTCTGATTGGTTCAAACGATACAAATTTCAAAGCGCTAGACAATGACGATCTCATCTGGACACTTTGAAAGGTTGATGTTGCTTTTAACTAATGTTATAATATTTTTAAAAACTTAATGTAAAAATCTATTATAATTAAAGAAATAACAAATAATTGTATTAAAAATTCAATTTTCATTGAAAAAATTTTTTGCTTTCAGAAAATATTGTCCATATTCATAAAAACAAATAAAAGCATTTGAAATTAAATAATATATTTGTTTTATTGAGTTTTGTATGTTACAATTCAGAGCTGATTTTCAGGTACGTTAGCTCCAATTAAAAAAACAAAAAAAACACGATTTGCATTCTTCAAAACCTATTGTAATCACTAAGGTTGGTGCGCTCGAATTTCTAGAGGTTTTCATAACATTAGTTATGGGGGTGTTAATAAATATATAAAAAAAATATTTCTGCCATGACTTTAATAAAAAAAAAAGAACATTTATAATAATTTCGATATTCTGTGAATAGTTTCTGAAAGTTTCATTAACATCTGACAATTATTTTTGTTTTTGCAAGATTTTCCAAATTAATGTGTGTAATACCAAAAAAACATGCTAAAAATTATCTGTTATTTACTAGCCTATGTTAGTACAAAGAGAAACAAGGTTTTTTTAATCAAAATTTAGAATGTTCTAAAAAGAAGCAAAAATTTTTTAAAATAATTAAAAAAAAAAAACTTTGGTCTTTTCTCTTCATAAAAACATAAGCATTTAGACGATAACATTTTGTTTTCATAAAGTTTGGCATCTTTTTCATCAGACTATGCTCTTTTTTTTTTATTTTTTTTTTTTTTTTTTATAGCGATTTCATGGAGATACCTAAATAAAAGTAAGACATTATTTAATTAAAAAAGCTTTTAATTGATTTTATAAATAAGATATTATGGACACTATTGTCAAGAAAAATGTTTTTGATGAATAATGATCTTTTACAAGAATTGTTTTCATTTTTTTTTTTTTTTTTTAGTTTTAATTAGAATAATTTATAAAGTTTCAAATCTTTTAAAATTGTCTTAATTTGCAGAGGTCAGGTAATATTGTTTTTAAGTAAAACTACATTTACTAATCATAAATGGAAAAGCTTACACCCCCCCCAATTTAAAAATAATTTTTATTTAAAAATTTTTTTGTGTGTGTGTGCATAAATGTGCCGATTTTTGTAAATACAGACTTCCATACACCATCTAATCAAAAAATACGAGCAATTAGAGAAACTTTTAATTGCTTTTCTGAATAATATTAAAAGGACAATAGTCTTAAAAAATTTTACGATCAATAATGAATTTTTTACAAGAATTGTTTACATTTTTTTAAAAATTTTAATTAGAATAATTTATAAAATTTTTAAGTCTTTTAAAATTCAGTTTCATTACGGTGGTGTAATGGATAGTGGCTCAGATTAAGAAATAAAGAGCCGAGTTCGTATTACAGTCAGATTCATTTAGGTTTGTCCGTTTCTTCGCTCAAAAAACGCATAGCACGAAGAAAAAAAGGCCCCAAACTTAAAAACAAAGTTTTATCGTGAAAAAGTTTATTATTAAGAGGAAAGACCAAGGTATTTTTTAAAATTTTTTATTCCTTTGCAGCATGTTTTAAATTTAGGTTGAAAATCTTGTTTTTTTTTTTTTAGGTGAGCGATTAGGTTTAGCATTAGTTGGTTTTCACTGTTTTCAGTTGAAAAACATTGATTTGGAAAATCTTGCAAAAATCAAGTACTTGTTGGATTTTAATGAAACCTTCGGAACTTATTCACAAATGAATGAAATTATTTTAGAAATGTTTGTCTTTTCGAAAGTCATGGTATAAATATTTTATATATATATGTTAGCACCCCACCAAACTTAATTTTTTGAAACCTTCAAAAAATTTTATTTGCAAACTTATTTTTTTTTTTTTTAATGTAATAATGACGTAATAATGTCGTTTTTTGACGTATTTTTTAACGTCAAAAAACGACATTATTACATCATTATTTTTGCACCAACCTAATAAATGCACAAGAATCTGAAGAATGTAAATCATCAATTTATTTGGTAAAAAAAATCAGCAAAATTGTCCAAACTTTTACCTCAATGGAAAAAATACAAAAATCCAATAAAACCAAGACAATATTTAATTGAAAAAGCTCCACGAAATTGCTAAAAAAAAATAGCATAGCTTGATAAAAAAGACGCCAACCTGGCCGAAAACAAAATTTTATCATCTAAATGCTTATGTTATTAAAAGGAAAGACCAAAGCTTTTTCAATTATTTTTTTAAAATTTTTCCTTCTTTTTAGAACATTCTAAATTTTGATTTTTTTTTTTTAAAAAAAAACAAAAAAAAACCTTGTTTCTCTTTGTATCAGCAGAACTAGTAAAATAACATACAATTTTTAGCACTTTTTTTTTTTTTTTTTTTTTTTTTTGTATCGCACATTAATTCGGAAAATCTTGCAAAAATAAAGTCGGATTTTAATGAAACTTTCAGAAACTATTCACAGATGATTGAAATTATTTTTTTTTTTTTTATTAGTCATGACAAATGTTTTTTTTTTTTTTTTTATATTTATTACCCCCCACCCTAATTTTATGAAAACGCTAGAAATTCGGTCAAGTCTAGTTTAGTAATTACAATAGCATAAAGTTTTGAGGAATTCAAATTTTTTTTGTTTTTGTTTTTAATTGGATCCCACCTACATGAAAATCAGCTCTGAATTGTAACATACAAAACTCAAAACAAAGATATTATTTAATTTCAAATGCTTTTATTTGCTTTTAGTTGTTTTTATGAACATGGATAATATTTTCTTAAAGCAAAAAATTTTTCGATGAAAAATGGATTCTTAATACAATTATTTGTTATTTCTTTAATTATTTTAGATTTTTACATTTAAGTTGTTAAAATATTATAAAATTAGTTAAAAGCCGCATCAGGTTTCCTAAGTATCCTTATCAGATAGATATATATTTTTTTTTTTTTTTTTTTTTTTTTTTTTTTTTAGCACGTTGTAAATTTTATTTTGACTAATCAGAAGATCCGCAGTAATTGAGAAATGTAATTTTGTGTTTATAATCAGGCTGTAATTATGAAGTACAGAAGACCAACCAGAATACAATTCAGTTGCGTTATTTCAGTTAAGGAAACACGTGTGTGGAAGTTAATTTGATTTTTCAATTTCAACTGAGAAGAGTACCTACAAGTATCAGTATCATCTTATGAAATTTATATGATCTTATTTTTATATTAATCTCAGTTATGACATTTTTCCATAAATGAAATATCAAAATTAATAATAAAATGAATGAAAATACAAATAATACAGTCAAATGTAATAAATGTACATAAAATTATAGTATTTTATGTACACTTGTGATAAAATTTCATAAGAAAGGTACCTATAAATTAATTAGATACCTTTCTTATGAAATTTAATCTCACTCTTAACAATTTTTTAATTTCTTTATAATATATTTTCCATAAAGCATTGTAAATGTGAAAGGTAAGTACAAACAAAAAAAAATTAGAGCACTGAAAGTTTTCCTTAAAAATGAGTTAAATAGTTTGTTCACTTAAATCTAAATAACTTCACTTTTCACCTTCCGTAGAACAAATTATGATCACGTAATCCATCAATACGTCATTCAACACCTGTCAAGTGACGCGAAAGGTTATGACCTGCTTTGTTTTATTTTCCAATTACATCTTTTCAGCGCAGAAGCTAAGTCAACCTTGGTTCAAAATATTTTAAATAAACACAATTTCTCATTTTCTTAAAAAAAGTTTTGAAAAAATAATAATTGAGGAATTTTAAACTGAGATTTTCATCTTTTTTTATAAAAATGGAAAAAAATGGATGCCATGATCGATTATCTGTCAATTTTGCTGACTCAAAAAAAAAAACCAAGATTTTTAACGAAAATTTTGGACGTGCTCGGAATGATTAAAAAATGTAAAAAAAATCCCCCCCTAAAATACTTTCTTTCCTCTTAATAACATGAACATTTAGATGATAAAATTTTGTTTTCGTCAAGTTTGGCATCTTTTTCATCATGCTGTGCTCTTTTTTAGTGATCTCATGGAGGTACCTATAATGGCTTTTCTGAATAACATATACTAAGGTAATTTTTATCTGAAAGAAATTTTTTGATGAAAAATTAATTTTTACAATTTTTTTTCTTTTAATTTTAAATACATATGACAAAATGTTATATATTTTAAAATTAAGTTTCTTTTTGAAACTTAATGGAAATTATGTATTGTTCTACTTTTTAAAGATCATAAATTTGAAAGCTTATTAAAATCTGACAACCGTACATGTTTTTAAAATAATTATTTAATATTCCAAAATTGTATTTAAAATCGTCTCCAACGAAAGTATGGATGCACCGCTATGAAATAATGTCACGTGAGTTGTTTCCCTTGATAGAAGCAAGTTGTTTTTACTTCAGAAATTGCTTTGCATTCGTTCTGTTAACACAACGCTTGTCAAGTTTTCTGACTGAATATCGTCGCATTTTCAAAATATTTCTTTTCAATTTTCAAATATAAACAATTTTTCCTTTTACTGTGTGAGACAAACTGCAAATATTTTCTTTTTTTTAATTATTTTATATTTATTAATTCAATTTTAGGCACGAAAATAGCGCAATGAGTTTGATTCTCAGAAAAATATTTTTAACTGTTTTTAGTTTTTTAACTGATACAGCTGTTTAAGATGCTTGATTTATTTTTGTCATATGAAAGACATGCGGCGAAAAAAAAAGAATGTTTTGTCATCACCCCAGGTCTTAAAACACAATACCTCAAGCCATTTTTCAAACATCAGTTTGGAAAAAAAAAAAAAAAACAAAAAACAAACTTATTGTTGATCCCAGTATTTACCCCCTCCCTTTTTTTTTTTTCACTCTTTGTTCTTATCTGGGAGTGGTGGGTTTTTACAAGCTGGTGACAAACGTTTATTGCTGGCCTTTGACCCAAATAATTTGGCTTAATTTTTCCTTATCGCTGCTATTTTTTTGAGAAAAAAATGACACTCCTGGTTCCCGGTGGTTAGTAATTGCAGATAAATGTTTCGCCTTTTACTAAAGATTTCCATGGCCGGGTGTCAATTTTTTTAACCCCTCGCGGCCATATAATTGAAATTGCCAATGGAGTTTGTTGCATTTTTAACCCCCTAGGAAAGTTGTTTGCTTTAAACTTAATTTTAATGCCTGATATATAGTTTATGATTTAGGATTTCTGATTTTCCAAAACTAAAAATGGTTAATTTCCCTCTCCCTCAAACGTAAGGTTAAAAAAAAAATAAAATTGGATGTGATGTGTGTTTATACAGTAACCAGGTTCACTTAAACGTAAAACGAAATATATCACTTTTCTGCCCAATCGTCCGATAAATTCGATATATTGACGTACATCAGTTAACACTAACAGTAACACCTCTCAAACACGCGCAAAAGCAAGCACCACCGTTGGAAATGCCTCTCAAAAAATTTTCTGATAAAAAAAAAAAGTAATGTTTCTTTCAAATTACATTAAAATATACTTTTTTCTAATTTTCCTAAGATAACAAAAGAAAATTAAACTAACTGATTTTGTTTACAAAGTCAGACAAAAAGGGCCGATAAGGCCGAATTTACGAAATTTTTTTGAATCAAGAAAAACAAGATTTTTAAATAAAATTTTTAAAATTATAGGAAGGATTGAAAAATCTGAAAAAAATATTCAAATGGTCTTTCATCTTAGTAACAAACATTTAGAAGTTAGATTTTTTTTTATCAAGTTAGAGGAGCTTTTTTTTCTTCATGCTATGCTTATTTTTTTGCGAAGTGTTGGAGAAACAGATCCATTTTACATTTCAATTACGTGCTAATACCCTTGGGAAAGGTATGAATCCTCTTCTCCCCACCCCCCACAAGCTATGGGTAAATTATAGTAGGGACAGCTTTTTGGATGTCAACTAGTCTACCGCAGAAAGAAATTGCAACCTAATGCTGGAAAAAAAAAATCTGCTTCAGTCATGTATCGAAAGATACAGATCACCTAAGCGTGGCACATAACTGACTGACTGATATTTATTTTCTAATGATGTATTGTAAAATAAAAATTTCATAAAGGTACCTAATAATTAGGTACCTCTCATTTTTATGAAATGTAATAGTTTTTATTTTAAATGAGTTAATTTTTATTTTTTAATTTTCCTCATTTTTTGTTGTTTTGTTTCCGTCCCTAGAAGTGAAACAAAGAAAATAATAATTGCAGTACTCATGTATCTCACTGAAAAACAATACATTAATTATATCTAAAAAAAAAAAAAAAATTAAATTAAAATATTTATTGAAATAGGACGTAAAAAAACTTTTGAAAATGTGACGATCAGTAAGAATTGAACATATTCGCCATATGAAAAGTAAATAACATCTGAGATCAATTTATTGCTGTCAGGAGAAACAAGAAGCACGTGACATTAAGGTCACTTACGATCATCTTGGGGGGGGGGAGTTTCTCTGCACACTCATAAACAGTGTAAAATTATTTTTTAAAATACATGTTTGTCGCGAATTGTTATATAAGCTTTCAAATTTGTGATCGGTAAAAAAAAATATAACAGCATTCTCTAAAGGGCACAGATTGAAACTTAGTTTGAAAATTTTTAACAGAATTAAAAAAAAAAAAATTACTGTAAAAATTAATTTTTCATAAAAATATTTTGGCTTCAAACAATATTATTCATAAAACAAAAGCCATTAAAGGCTTTTATTTTAATTTAATATCTTAGTTTTGTTTTTGTTTTTTGTATGTTACAATTCAGAGCTGAATTTTGCATTCGATTTTTTTACACCCCACCAAAAAAGCATGGTTTATTCTTTACAAGGTAACGTAAAAAAAATATTTTTTACCATGACTTTCTAAAAGAAACATGTCTAAAATAATTTCATTTGTGAATAAGTCCTGAAAGTTTCATTAAATTCCAACAATTATTTGATTTTTGCAAGAATTTCCAAATCAATGTATTTTTCACCTGGAAAAAAGGCTCTAAAAACACTTCAATGGTAAATATTACGTAGACCACTGACGTAAAAAAACAAAACAAAAACCAAAATAATTTTTAAGCAAAATTTCGAACGTGCTAGAAAGGATGAAAAAATAAAATAATCAAAAAAGTACTTTGGTCTTTTTCTTAAATATTTTCACGATAAAACTGTTTTTATTAATTTTGGGACCTTTTTTCACCATGCTAGGGTGTTTTTTTCAGCGAATTAGTAGAGAAAGGGTACGGTAACAAGTAAATTTAGTAAAATACTACAAACGAATAGTTTTAAAACTTCACGATAAGACTGAAAAAGTAAGAGAAAAATTTATTTACCGACGGGTGTAGTAGGTGATTATTGAAAAAAATGAATCTGGCTTCGCGTAAAAGTAAAACGGTAACCTCAAATCTTACTTCAGTTTTTTTGAGGAACCAATATAAGTTATTATTTGTTTACAATTTACATTTTAGGACGGAATTATTTCTTTTACTTTTTTAAAGGTAATTTTACAACACTAAAAACTAAAAAGCGTTTAAAAGGGGCGTTTTTCATCGACTTGATTCAGTACTTTTTACTCGGCATTGTTTTAGAATAAAAGAATTTCTGATGATTTAATCAAATATTCACATTCAATGATTGTTTGGTTTGCTTTACTTTATTTTAGTGAGTGTATTTTTACATTTACGCTCTCTCCCCCCTCCACTTAATAATTACAAACAAACCGTCATCATGACAGTAATTTTGTTCGCATTTACGTTTGTAAGGCATTTGTTGCAGTAGGTTTTTGGATACCTGATTGAAAATAATTGATTAAATTATTATCTTTTAAAATTATTCGAGCAATAAAAACAAAAATTAGTTTAATGAATGTAATTAATTTGGTTGTCCAATATAATTTGGTGTAAAACCTCATTTTTGTCCAATAACAAATGAGGCCGAATTACCTCCCTTTATTCCATGATTTACTATGCGTAGGCCCCTTCAGCCGCCATTTTGGTCAGTAGAAACTTATCGTCGTATCTGGTTAGGTGAGTACCGGTAGTTAGTCACTTAGAAATATTTATTTCACTATTTGAATAATTATATTTTTGTTGTAGTTAAGATACGGGAGAAATCTTCATCTTCTTAACATGTGATCTATAGAAATAGGATTGTTGCTAGTGATTTACTTAAAAGAAGCCTGATTATCCAATTAAATTTTGCATATTTTTTTTTTAGTCCTTTGCAAAAGATTTCAATTTTAAGTGGTTGATAGTTATTTTATGTGGACAAGTAACTTCATGGTTTTGAATATCGATTATCATTATTACTTTGGATTCTAGAATATTGTTCAGTGTTCACATTTTATTCGCGCCGAACAATCATGGGTAGTAAATAATACTTGGTTAGTTATTGTTCTCGGGTTCTTATAATGAATCTTCATCACTTGAAGATTTATCACTTTCATTATCGATTTTGTTACATTGTGAAAAAATATTTTAAAAAAAGTATTCTAAAAGTCTTGTATTTCAGTATCATTTCTACTGTTGTCGAGGAAAACGGTATTTGTCAATTTGACCTTCGCCGCTAGTATCTAAAGTTGAGAATAAAGCTTGATTTATAAATATATGCCCCCTTTGATGTCACCATTAATTAACTTTATGTACTATTCTCCATGTTAGTAACAACTGTACAAATATATTAACTAATAACAGTAACACTAATTTTAATTGTTATTCGTTTACTTTAAATGGATCAATAGATTAGATTCTAAAAATCGCAATTCAGTAATGCCTGCACCCCATGGCATCGGCGACGTTAAGAGATGGGACAAGTTGATAATTGTTATTCCCAAAATATTGGATTAAGAAAAAATAATTATAATCATTGATATTTTTAGCTGTTCCTGCTACCCCGCCCTCGAGAGGTAGAATATCTAATTGACATTTCATTGAGGTCAAGTTTTGTCGTTTAGTAGTGGGTGTAAAATTTTTAACTTTTTCCTTTTAAAAGTAGAAATGTTTTTATTATTAACTTCTACTTTTCTACTCAATAAAACTAGTTTTATTAATTTTTATCACTTCATTTCTCAATAAATCTTCCTTTTAATCGAGCGATGAAATAATTCTTTGATGATGACCTATATTTTGAGCTCAGAAATGTGAAACGGACGTCTTTGTTGATTTAGTGGTGTCCGATGTCAAAATAATTAAAGTTCAAGTAAGGTTAAAAAAAATGTTGTAAATCCGACTTGTATATTTTTTCTTTGTATTGAAATTACTACTACTTCTTTTCACAAATTGTCTTGAAAATTCAAAAGATTTTCAATTTCAAATTTGTATAAATAAAAGTTTTTTTTGTAGGTACCACCACTACTAATTTTCGATACCTAGGGTTTAAAATGAATTTGTACTATTACTATTTCCATTAAGCAAAATAGTTTGGTGTATTTCAAACAGAAATTATATTTATTGGAATCGATTTTAATTTTTGTTTTCTTTTTTGCTAAAATAGCTGATTAGCGCCCCCCCTTTTTTTTTTAGTATTCTTTCAGCGCAATGTTATTAAAAACAATTTCCAAAAATAAAATATACTTTTCTAAAACTTAAAAAAGAATATTAATTGATTTAAAAAGTAGGCACCTCCATGAGATCGCTAAAAAGAGCATAGCACGATGAAAAAGATGCCAAACTTGAAAACAAAATTTTATCGTCTAAATTTTTGTTAAGAGGAAAGAAAGACCAAAGTATTTTTTTTATTATTTAAAAAAAAAAATTTTCCTTCTAAATTTTGATTTAAAAAAGCTTTGTTTCTCTTTGTATCAGCGGAACTTGACAAATGTTTAGCACGTTTCTTTTTTCTATGACAGACATTAATTTGGAAAATCTTTCAAAAATAAAAATAATTGTCGGATGTTAATGAAACTTTCAGAAACTATTCACAAATAATGGAAATTATTATAAATTATTTTCTTTTTTTAAAGTCATAGGATGGAAAAAATTAATAAAATAATCAAAAATACTTTTGTCTTTCCTTTTAATAATAACAAATATTTTGACAAAACTTTTTTATTAAGTTTGAGGTCTTTTTTATGATTTAAAGTCATAGCAAAAAATTTTTATACCCCCCTCCATATTTAATTTTATGAAAACTCAAGAAATTCAATAGTATTCAGTTTAGTGATCATAGTTAAAAGCACAAGGCTTTGAGGAAAGCAAATCATGAATTTATTTATTTATTTTTATTTTTTTTGGATCCCCCACCTCCTACTTGAAAATCAGCTATGAATTGTAACATACAAAACTCAATAAGACATGATGCTGTGTTCATAAGATGGCTGTACAGCCATCTTATGAACACAGCATCACATTTCTTAATTAGTGTGGGTCTTCAGATTGGTTAAAGTGATACAATTATCGAAAGACCAGCAAAAATACAATTAAGTAGTGCTATTTGAGTTAAGCATTGTTTTCCACTGTTAGGGCCTTTATTTTTGCAGAACACGTGTACATTTAATTTCATTTTTCAATTTCAACTGAGAAGGGTACCTTCATCTTATGAAATTTATGATTGTATTTTTATATTAATCTCAGTTATGACATTTTTCCATAATGAAATATCAAAATTAATAATAAAATGAATGGAAATACAAATAACACAATAAAATGTAATAAATGTACATAAAATTATGGTATTTTATGTACACTTCTGATAAAATTTTATAAGAGAGGTGCCTATAAATTAATTAGATACCTTTCTTATGAAATTTAATCTCACTCTCAACAACACTCGCTGAAAGTTTTCTTTAAAATAACAAGGTAAATAATTTCTTCACTTAAATCAAAATAATTGTTACTTCTGTCCTTCCGTACGATAACTTTTCCTCATGTAAGCTGTCAATATGTGATGAAATCATCACTCATCATCTGTCAAGTGACGTGAAATGTTATGACCTGCTTTGATTTATTTTTAAATTACGTCTTTTCGGCGCAAAAACTAAATAATACTTGTTTCAAAATATTTTAAATAAACATTATAATTTTTAATTTTCTTAAAATAAGTTTTGAAAAAAATTTTTTTTTTTTTTTTTTTTTTTTATAAAATAAGGGAAAAAAATGGTTGACATGATTGATTATCTGTCAATTTTACTGACTCCAAAAAAAAAAAAAAATGATTTTTAACGAAAATTTTGGACATGCTAGGAATGATTTAAAAAAAAAAAAAAAAAAAAAAAAAAAAAAATGTAAAAAAATATACCCCCAAAATACTTTGATCTATCCTCTTAATAATAATAAACATTTACACAATAAAATTTTGTTTGCGTCAAGTTTGGCATGTTTTTCATCATGCTATGCTCTTTTTTAGTGTACTCATGGAGGTACCTATATTAAAAGGAAAAACAAAAAAAATTTTTATTTTATTAAATTTCTTAATCTTTGCTAAAAAGACGTTATTTTATGATTATTGCTTTCGTCTTTGTTTTTTGGTGAAAAACATTGATTTGGAAATTCTTGCAAAAAACAAATAATGGTTGTCAGGTTTTAATGAAACCTATTCACAAAAGAATTAAATTATTTTTGAATTTTTTTTATGTGTTAGCTCTCCCCATAATTTCATGAAATTAAATTGCAATCTTGAAATTTGTTTTCTTAGCTAAAATTTAGAAGAGTAGGTCCTTCCAAAAATAGCTTGCTGAAAAAAGAAAATAGCATAGCATGATGAAAAAGGCGACAAACTTAATAAAAACAAAGTTTTATTGTCAAAATGTTTGTTATTAAGAGGAAAGACCAAAGTATTTATTTATTTAAAAAAAAAATTTTTTAAACCTTTCTAACACATTCAAAATTTTGGTTAAATATAATTTGGTTATAATTTTGGTTAACATAAACATTTAAACAAGATTTTGTTTTCATCAAGTTTAGCGTCTTTTTTTTAGTGATCTCATGGAGGTACCTAATTTAAAGTATAATTAATCTAGGTCCCTCCACTGAATTTTTTATACCTAAGGTTAAAAAAAAAAAAAATTAAATGAAAAAGCATTCTTGAAGATTTCATTTTAGCGTTAATTGAAAGCTAAATGCTTATATTTACTATTTCCAGTAAGTAAAATATTCTGGTGTATTTCAACTAGAAATTATATAGATTGGAATCTTAACATTTCTCATCAAATGTTTGTTATTAAGACAAAAGGCTATTTTTTTATTGTTTTAAAATTTATTTTTTTTATTATTTTAAAAAATTTTTTTAATCCTTTCTAAAATGTTTGCAATTTTGGTTAAAATCTTGTTTTGTTTACATCATGATGGTGGTATAATAATTACATTGACTTTTTTTTTTTTTTTTTTTTTTTTTCATTGAAAACACATTGATTTGGAAATTCTTGTAAAAATCAAATAATTCTTTAATATTAATGAAATTTTCAGGACTTATTTATTCACAAATGAATGAAATTATTTTCAGTTTCTTTATATTTTTTTTATCCTTTTTTTTTTTTTTTTTTTTTTTTTTTTTATAGAAAATTGTTAAAAATACTTAATTTCAAGAAATTTCACAAAAAAAACAACTTTCTATTTCCTGAATTTAAAAGTAGGACTCCTTGGAGTATCTAAATCACCTAATTTTTTCTTTTTCCAAACTTCCACTATTCTAACTGAAAATCTGCTCTGAATTGAAAGATAATGAATGCAATAAAACTATCTAATTATTTAATTAGAAAATGTTTGAAGATGCTTTATTAGGTACCTCCATGAAATCGCTAAAAAAAAGAGCATAGCATGATGAAAATGATGCCGAAAACAAAATTTTATCGTCTAAATGTTCATGTTATGAAGAGGAAAGATCAAAGTATTTTGGGGGGGATTTTTTACATTTTTTTTAATCATTCTGAGCACAGTCAAAATTTTTTTTTTTTTGTTGTTGAGTCGGCAAAATTGACAATCATGGCATCCATTTTTTTTTTTTTTTTTTTTTTTCATTTTTCATTTTATAAAAAAAGATGAAAATCTCGGTTTGAAATTCTTTTAAAAATCAATTATTATTTTTTCAAAACTTATTTTAAGAAAATCAAATTATAATGTTTATTTAAAATATTTTGAACCGAGGTTGACTTAGCTTCTGCGCTGAAAAGATTGGAAATAAAACATAGCAGGTCATAACCTTTCGCGTCACTTGATGGGTGTTGAATGACGTATTGATGGATTTACGTGATCATAATTTGTTCCATGGAAGCAAAAGTGAAGTTATTTAGATTTAAGTGAACAAATTATTTACCTTGTTATTTTTAAGGAAAACTTTCAGTGCTCTAATTTTTTTTTTTTTTTTTTTAGCGATCTTATGGCAGTACCTATGCTATACTATAAAAATTTTTTTTTAAAATTTAATGACATGAAACCAAAATAAAGATAAGTAAACAAGAAAATTAACACATTGATTTGGAAATTTCTTTATAATAATTAAAATACTTTTCAATCATTATTAGTTAATAAACCTTAACATTAGCTAAAAAACATTTTTTCTATTTTCTTCAATCCAAGCACATGACCTTTTCATAATAATGCCATGTTTAGATGAAAAAAGGGAATGATTAAAGTAAAAAAAAATAAATCATTTTAAAAATATAATAGTAAAATGATGTTTATCAACATTTTCAATTTTAAGGAAAGAAAGTAGTACAGAATTTTAAACAATTTTAAATAACTATATAAACTTTTTAAAAATAAAATATTCTTGTAAAAATTCATTATTCCTTGAAAAAAAAAAATTTATTTCTTAAGACAATAGTGGCCTTAATATAACTTATTTACAAAAGCAATTAAAAGCTTTTATAATTAAATAATGTCATAGTTTATATTTTTTAGTTTACCATTCGGAGTACATTTTGAAAAAGAAAATTGGATGTTTTACATTCGCTAAGGAGTCCTACTTTTAACTAATAAAAAATTCTGGGGAAAAAAATTTGCAAAATTTCATGAAATTAAGTAAGGGATAACATCTGTTAAAAAAAAAAAAAAAAAAAATGAAGATTTTCTAAAGCAAAGAATTTTAAAAATGATTTAATTCATTTGTGAATAGGTCCTGAAAGTTTTATTAAAATCCGACAATTATTTGATTTTTGCATGAATTTCGAAATTAATGTGTTTTTCACTGGAAAAAAATACCAATAAACACATGCTGTAAAAAAAAAAAAAAAAAAAAAAAAAAAAAAAAAAAAAAATATCTTGTGGCGACATAAAAAAAAACAAAAAAAACGATTTTTAACCAGAATTTTGACTGTGTTAGGTTTAAAAAATTTATAAAATAATTAAAAAATATTTTGGTCTTTCCTTGTAATAATAACACAAACATTTTGATGATAAAACTTTGTTTTTATTAAGTTTGTGGCCTTTTTTCATCATGCTATACTGTTTTCAGTGAGCAAGTGGAGGTACCTAAACAAATATTTACTTTAAGTTTAAAAGAACACAGATATGCATTTTTAAAACAAACAGTAGCTGTGTTTTTAATTCACAGTATCCATGTTTTTAATTCACAGTATCCATGTTTACGTGTTTGATAAGTAACAAAAAAGTTATGGCAGTTCATTCTGTTAAATCATAATTTAAGAAAATGGTGGGGGGGGTGCCCCCCTTTTTAAATGTAATTTTTAAGTCGGTACCTCCAATAATTCGGCATATCTACGGTTTAAATGACATTTTCATAAATTTTAACTTTAATTGAAAACTAAAGGAATAAATTTTCTAATTCCAGCAAGCAAAATACTGTGATGTATTCCTCATAGAAATTAGAATGAATTTTAGTTGATTCATTTTTCTTCCTTTTTTTTTTTTTTTTTTTTTTTCCTTCCCTTTTGACATATTTGTCTAGGTGTCTCCACTAATTTGCCAGAAAACAGCATCATAAAAAAGGCCTCAAACTTAATAAAAAAGTTTTATTGTCAAAATATTTGTTATTAAAAGGAAAGACAAAAGTATTTTTGATTATTTTATTAATTTTTTTCCATCCTTTCTAGCATGTTTGAAATTTTTGGTTAAAAATTTTTCTTTTTTTTTTTCTTTTCTTCGTTGGCAGTCTATGTAATGTATACCATTAGTTTTAGCATTTTTTTTGTTGTTTGTTTTTCTCAGGTAAAAAAAAAACATTTTGATTTGGAAATTCTTGCAAAAATCAAATAATTGTTGGATTTTAATGAATTTTAATCCATTTTCACAAATGGGTGAAATTATTTTAGACCTAATTTTATGAAAACTCAAGAAATTCAGTGGCATGCCTTTATTGATTATATTAGTTAAAAGCAGAAGACTCTGAAGAATATAAATCATTTGATTTTTTTTTTTTTTTTTAAATTTTTTAAATTTTCTTTTTGTAAAATCGAATCACACAGTTACCACAAATTCAGCTCTGAATTGTAACATACAAAACCCAACAAAATTAAGATATTATTTAAATAAAAAAGCTTTTATTGGTTTTATGGGTAATATGTTTTAAGGACAATATTGCCTGAAGCCAAAATATTTTTCCGATGAAAAATTAATTTTTACAATTTTAAATACAAAATGTAATAAATATTTTCAAATTAAGTTTCAGTCTGTACCCTTTAGGGAATGCTGTTATTAAATAGATCTATTTTTATTGATCATAAATTTGAAAGCTGCAACAAAAGTATTTTAAAAAGTATTTAAACTGTTTCATAAAAACATTTTTTTTTTTTTTTTTTTTTTTTTTTTTTCAACTATATGAATGGATGTGCTTGACATAATGTCAAGTGTTTTAAGAATTGTTTCCCCTGACAGCAATAAACTGACATAAAATTTTGCATTTTCATTTTGACTTTGACCATCATTGTCGCATTTTCAAAATTTTGAATTTTTTTTTACGTCCTATTTCACTAAATATTTTAACTTAATTTTTTAAATATAATTATTGTTTTTCAGTGAGAGACATACTGCAATTATTTTCTTTTTTCATTTTGATTTTAGGGACAGATACAGTGCAGGCTTTGTACAGCTTTGTTAAAAACAAAATTACCTTAAAAAAATCAATAAAACATTAGATTTTTGAAAGTATTTAATTTTATTTTTCCAGCAATCCTCTGCAACGTAAGGCTTTTTTAAAGCTAAAGTATAAAAAAAATTAGACTTTTTGAAACCTTTAATTTTTAATTATAGTTAAATAAGCTGGTTCACTTAAAATTTGAAAATATTGTTACTTCTGTCCGATAACATCCCCTCGTGTAAGCTGTCAATTCATCAATGTAAACATCAATTCACACCTCCGAAACAAGTCACCATGGTTAGAAATACTTATTTGCAACTAATTTTTTTCTGCTAAAAAATTAAGTAATGTTTGTTTCCAATTAAATTAAGTAAATTTTAAATTTTCTAATTTTCCTCAAATAACATTGGAAAAAGGTATAATTGATTTTTACAAGATTTTTAAATGGAGAATTTAACTTTTGTTTACAAATTTTTCAAAAAGGCTGGATATCATCGATTTTTATG
Organism: Acanthosepion lycidas; assembly: GCA_963932145.1. Lineage (NCBI taxonomy): Eukaryota > Metazoa > Mollusca > Cephalopoda > Sepiida > Sepiidae > Acanthosepion > Acanthosepion lycidas. Next base: position 37,238,678 of record OZ010574.1, read on the forward strand.
GCAATTTTGCTGACTAAAAAAAAAAAGATTTTTAACTAAAATTTTGGTCATACAAGGACAGATTAAAAATGTAAAAAAATCAAAAAATACTTTGGTCTTTCCTCTTAATAACATAAACACTTAGACTAAATGTTTTCATCAAGTTGATTCTTTTTCATCAGGATATGCTCTTTTTTAGCAAATTAGTGGTGATACCTATTGTAAACAAAAGTTTATTCTCTGTTTTAAAAATCTTACAAAAATAAAATATATATTTCTGAAACATTATTTGCCGAAAATTAATAAATTTAAAGTTAATCTTATCTGAAACAAATGTTACTTGCTTATAGCATAAAATGTTGTATACAAGCATTTGTTAACCATGGAGTATTGCTGTTTTCATGTCTCCATTGATATATTGCCTGCCTAAGATGTTGACGGGTTAAGTATGGTGGGCCAAAATTGACATAAATTTACAAATTATAAGTAAAAATGTTTTTTGTTTTTTAACTACCCGATATTTTTTTAAAACGGAGAAAATATTTTAAGCAATTATCTAATATTTTATTGAATTTTTTTTTAGGTACTTAACCTCATGTTTGAAGATGCTTTCTGAAAATATAAAAGTTAAAATACTGTAAAAAAAAAAATTCTTAAATTAATTACATTTCATATATTGAGTTATTGCTATAATGGTATTTTATTTATCTTGGTTATTAAATTAAAAATTTAATAGCTGATATAACGTAATAAATTTATTAATTATTTTAATTTAATAACTGGGATAATATAATTATATTAATTACAATATTATTTCAGTTATTAAATTTTTAATTCAATAACTGAGATGATATAATAAAATGCAATGATAAAGGTAACTCAATTTTAAATTTTATGGTATTTATTAATTTATATTTTTAAGATCTTATTTTTTCATTTTATTCTTTATTATTTGTTATATCCTGATGATGGTTATGAAATGTTAAAGTTATTTTATTTATTGAATTTTATTGTTACTTAAGTAATTGTATACTTATTTTATTTAAGCATAATCCAGTATCACAATCAATATTATAAAAAAACAATCAAACAATGCTACCATGCATAACAGTGATAAGACTTTTTGGGAATATTTTGTGGCTCTGGAAAGGGCCGTTTTTCTCTTCAGTTGCCTCTTCAACTGTCCACGGAAGTGAACTGAAACAATTGCCTTCAGCTGAAAAGGTTTATATAAGCAGAATTTTCTGTAAGGTGCACAACTCTTGAAATACATGACATTTTAACGATAATGTCACATATGAAACGCCATACTTAAAAAAATAAAAAAACATTTAGACAAAAAAATTTTTTAAATTTATTCTGTGATGATTTGTATTAAGCTTTTCAATTTTCACTTAGGTTATTAAGTGAAGACTATATTTACTAACTTTGATGACATTTGGAGGAATTTTTAAAACATTTTTGAAACTATGAATTATAATTAAAACAAAAAATGTAAAAAATTCTTGTAAAAATTTATTCATTGAAAAGAATTTTTTTCTTCAGACTATAATGTCCTTAATATATATTTATAAAAGTAATTAAAAGCTTATCTAATTAAATTAGTTTTATTGCAGTTTTTATTTTATGATTTGGAGCAGATTTTAGGAAATTTGGTAAAAGTTTTTTTATAAAAATAAAAAAAAAAAAAAAAAAAATTGATTTACATTCTCCAAGGAGTTCTGCTTTTAACTATAAAAAAAAACACTTGGTTGATAATTTTAATCTCTAGAAATTTCATGAAAATTAAGTAATTGAGGGTTTTTCATTAAAATCCAACAGTTATTTGATCATTTTGATTTTTGTGTTATTTTACTGGAAAACAGACGTGAAAATGTCCTTTATCAACTCTGTTACACTGTTGACACTCATACACGCACAAAATTTTTTTTCTTTTTACATATGTTCTGTCCACCCACCTCGCTCAATTTCATGCAGGACTCTTGGAGAATGTAAATCATCAATTTGTTTTAATTTTTTTTTTTTTTTTTTTTTTTAATTTCTTCAAACTACTACTCATTTCCCCAAAATTTGCTCTGAATTGTAAAATAAAGAATGCAACATTCACATCACATTCACTGTCACATTATTTAATTAGAAAAGCTTTTAAATATAAGATTTATTAACGATACTATTGTCTTAAGAAAAAGTTTTTTTTTTTTTTTTTTTTTTTTTTTGATAAATAATGAATTCTAAGAAATTTTTTTTTTTTTTTTTTTTTTTTTTTAGAAATTTATCCTACATATAAAGTACAGTGTGTTTGTGTGTATGTCCAAGCAACCTCCTCACCGGTCTGATTTCAATGATACATAGCTCAGTCAAAAGCCCTAGATCAGTTAGGCGCAGAGAATGATTTTCATTGATCTCAGATTCGGGGTTGCCAGATTATGCAAGGTTATATACATTATACCAGACATTATCATTGCTTTCATGCTTCAAGAGAAGTAACTCTCATTTTCCTTTTGTATCCAAAATTGCAGCTAGCTTAAAAGCTGCCCTATTAGCAGCATTTTAGCTAGCTCTTGTGAGGGACTCGTGGTTTGGCCATCATCACATTAGCTAGGGAGGAGTATATGTGATAGGCATCAATAAACTACAGAACTCAATTGATCACTGCATTTAAGTATTGTATTAATGTTTAAGCTTACCTTTTAAAAGGTCAATGATAATTCTTCTGCTGCCACTTAATTTAAAGACGACTTGATGTACATAGATCCTTGTTTTCTGTACAGACAATTTTTTATCTCATGGGTGGCAGAACGGGACAATTTATAAGATAAAATTAATATAGTGTAAAGATGGGAAAATAGAAATTAGAATTAGTTTTGCATTCAACATTTGAAGAGTTAGAGAAACATAATAGCTAATTAAGTAAAACCTATATTGTGGAATCTGTGAATAAATGTGAAATTGGAGCTCAATTCACCCACGAATTCTGAGATTAAAAAGCCTCAGCTCTATAGTAATTTTGTATTTACTCGGCTTCCCATGGAGTCGTGTTGTGACACAAGGTTGGTTTAATGTGGGGGAGACTGAGCATGTACACCCAGGCTAGGAAAAAAAATTGCCCAAGTCCCCACATCTGCCTCGGTGCGAGCACCAATTCCTCTCTCTGGTACAATGAGCAGCTGTTCCCCAATTCTGGTCACCTCTCAGTATAATTTTCCTCAGTTGTGACTCTGTCCTTTGACAGATGCAACTAAGAGATGATAAATAGGGTGTCACAAACTACTCAACAGAGCAATTTTCGGTGTTTACTCATTCCCCCGCGAGAATGAGATGGGACACAAGGTCAGATTAATGTGGGGACCCGAGCATGTACACTCGGGCAGGTACAAAAAATTCCCCTCAGCCCCCATCGGTTGTGCTGGTCTCGGTGCAAGCACCAATCCCTCCTTCTTGTGTAATGGGAGGGCGCGGCCTCAGCCAGCTGTTTCCAAGGGCTGGGCACCTCTTCAGTATAATTTTCCTCAGTTGCCCCTCTGTCCAAGTACAGAGACGCAACTGAGAGATGATAAGTCATGTGAAATACCCCAAAGGAGGAATTTACACACTAAAAGCTCAATATCTGTATAATATATTATCTACTAGGCAGTATCACTCTTCAGGTTTAACTAATTTGCATATTGATTTTAAAAAAGTTCATTTCATTAATTTAACTGTCCTTCATTACTGTTCTTTTATTTGAAGATTGTTTTGATTTTCATATAAAAAATAATTCTTTAGGAATATCATATATAGTGCAGAAAAGTGTTTGAAATTTGCATTTTACTTGGCCTTCAACACATTGACATCTATTTGTAAAACTTTCCTTAACGACAATAAGCCAATTTATCAATTAAATGTCCATTTAAAATTTTTGTTTCAAAGATTTCAAGTAATGAATATATCTTGGTGAAGTGATAGCAATATATAAATCTCTCAAAATTCTGCATTATTGCTGATACTCTCTCATAGACAAGCCTCAGTGGGGAGAGGTTTCTCAGTCAATAAAACAATTTCCACTGGCAATATGAAACAGCAAACTCTGGTTGCACAGTGCATTATCACACACTATTTGGTCACAGTTGAAAGTGCTGGGAATGTTCTCATGACTAAAGCTTTTCTCTGCATTGCTTCTAATGCCAGAACAGCATACAATCAATACTGTGAGGCTGAGAAGAAAAGAAAAAAATGCAGGAAGAAGCAGCTGGACAAAAAACAGAAATCCATGCTTGTGGAAATTGAAGAACTGAAGACTAAAAAGCATAAGCTTGAAAGTTGCACACAAGATTTGCTCAAGTCAGCCATGTGAAGAAAACTGAGCAGACTCAACTTACCACAAAATCCAATACTATGTGAAGATCTACAAGTCAGTAGAGATATTAAAATTGGAAGAGGAGCTGAATGCTAAGCTAGATGAACTAAGAAAATGTTAACATTGTTGTGTTTTGTGCAATGAAAGCCATGTGCAGCAGTTGGATTTTTGTGACATTCACAAACTCTGAGTTATCTAGATAGCTTAAATGTGTAGCATTAAGAATTAAAGTGTGTAATTTAAAATTTTCAAGTGTAGCATAACTGCAACTGTAGAATACTACACAAAATGTGTAACATAATCAGGACTACATTCAGTTGTTTTAGCCTTCAACACTTTGATTTCTTAACTGCTTTCAACTGTTCCATGTGATATGAATTATTGGAACCAGCTGTAACTTTTCTTTGAATATCTCATCTGCCAATCTATTAAATGATGAATCACAAAGTTCATGCTTTTGAAATTGATGACCATTTACTGTGTGTGCATGTGTACACATGCCAGTTTCACTACTTGAAACTTACTAACAGTCCTGGAATGTTTGTACACGGATCTGGTTATTGTTACTAAATTTAAACTGGATTTACTAATCATAAATAAAAAAAACTTAAGCAATTCAATGACCTCCATTATTTTAAAAAGAATTTTCAATTTATTTTGTGTGTATAAACATGTTGATTTTTGCAAATACAGATGTCCATACATAACATTATCAACAAATAAGAATGGTAACTATAGTAATTTTAAAATTTATTGGTAATTTTCTAACATTTCTTCAATATGTGTCTTTGCAAGTAAGGTTATAAAGCCAAAGTACCTAAAATTCAATAAAATATTAAATTACTTAGGATATTTTATTAAATTCTTAAGAATTACTGGGTAGAGGCTTTCCTGTTGTATTTGTCATGTAATTTTTACAGTTATAATACCCCCTGATAGCATTAAAAATCATTGGTGAAGGCTTTGTAATTTAGAAAAGTATTTTCTATAGGATTAGCTAACTACCAGTAAAGTACCTTAAGTATTTTCACATTTGTTTACCATCGACAGAATAATTGTTAAACTCAAAAAATTGTATGAAATTTTCATATCTGTCAATCAGTTTTTATATAATGTGTGTGTTTGAAGATAGGAAATCTTATTAAAAGTGATGTCATACAAGTCTGTTTCACTGAACCAAAAATAGATTATAATTCTGATTGTAAATAATATTAGATAATTTCTTTTATTCTGTAATCTCTGTTGTTTAAAATTATATAGGTAAAAATTTTGAATTGTTTTTTTTCTGTATGTTAATTGGGCTAGTTATCTTGCAGATCAACTTGTAAGTAGGCAATTCGATGGTTAAGATAGTTGAATATATGTTCCAGTGGTGCCATTGGTCAACATTCAGGCTCATGTAAAAATTCAGGATTTGAATGCAGCCTTTCATTTTTGACCTAAGCTTACTAAATAACTAAAATTCTGTAAATTTGGCTGGCAAATGGTTTTATTTTGAAATTTTTTTATGAAAGTATTTTCTGACATTAACAGTTTTTAATTTTACATTATATTAAATTTGTACATTTGTGAAATTAAAATCTTAAAATTGATTTTTCTTTTTGTTTCAGCTTAAACACATCTAATTAGACACAATGGCTGATGATTTTGATGTGGAAGCTATGCTGGAAGCCCCCTACCGAAAAGAAGTAAGCTTGGTATTTGTAACATTATCCAAATGCTATGTTGTGCATTGTGTGCTGTTACTATAATAAGAATAAACTATTTTACACAATTTTTTTTCTTGAATAGATTTAAAACTTGAGCTAGTTCAATTATGAAAGGTAAAATTTGATCTTTCGAAATTTTTAATTATTGCTTAATGTTTGCTTGATAGCCTCATTTTTGTATAGTTTAACATTTTGGGATTTGATGAAGATTGTTTTATATAGGAATTTGAATGCTTTTTCAAATGAATACAATGATTCTAAATTCCCAAGTTTATTTTTTACTTGTGAGTAATATTTTCATGATTCTACATGTTTTTCAGACTAGTATCTTAATTTTTGTTGCTTTTAACAGTATTTCAGCTGATGTTTTTCAGTATGTATACTGCTTTTGATACTTTTTCTTTTTTTTTTCCCTCATAAGGAAAATTTCCTGAATAAACGTGTAGTTGGATCAAATTTTGTTTATCCTGTTTATGTGCAAAACTTTGGCACTTAATTTTGTTGAGGAAGAATAAAGCATATTACAAGCAACCAAGATAAAATTGCTAGTCTGAAATTTTGAAAATAATTTCTGAAAATTCAAAATCAACTTTTTACTCTTTCCAGACTGGCCAGCCAAAAGTATGTTGGTATTTTATTGCATTCAGTTTCCATGGAAACGGCCCAATCCAGATATGAGTAAAAATGCCTCTAAAAATGCCTGTTTATAATCCTACTAAAATGTATACAGAGGGGTTAACTTCTATCATTACATCACAAATTGAATTTAAAATTGGTAAAATGTAGAGATAAATTTAGTCTGGAAAGGATTAAGATTTAATTTAAACAATATAGTTGTTTAGTTCAAACTCTTTTCTTGAGTTTTTCAAAGTTAATATGGATTTGTTTTTAAAAAAAGATATAGAGAGTTTGTATGTAGATGTAAGAAAAAAAATATTCTCACATTTAAAAGAAAATAATACAAATTCTTTTTATCAACTGATTTACTGAAGTTGACAAGAATCTTCTTTTCTTGATTTTGTAAATGATGTAACATTTTTTAAAAATTCATTGTAAGAAAAAGAATAAATATAGGTTCACAATATTTGGATTTTTGCCTTGCAAATTTAAAAAAAATCTTTTCTATTTTCTTGGTAATGTATAGTTTAAAAATATATTAAAATATTGTCAAGATTTTAATTTTATTACATCTAGTTAGGTAATTGTCATTAAACTATATACAGACCCCCCCTCCCAATCAATGGGCTTCGGATGTGACGGACCAAATCTACAGGCAAAATAATAATAATAATAATAATAATAAAAAATCTTCATGTAAAAAAAAAAAAAAAAAAAAAACTTCCAAATCATTGGCGGTGTATCTCAAAATTGGCAAACTTAGTGGAACTAGTTGTATTAGTTCTCAAAGTGACCAAGAACATGGTACAAATAATAAAAAAAAAAAAAAAAAAAAAAAAAAAAAGCACTACAGGAAAACTATCAACAAACCACCTGAACAAATTAAACCCGCATGTAACTGCGGAATAAAGAATGAATGCCCCTTAAACAGTAATTGCTTACAAAATAAAGTAATATACCAAGCAACGGTAAAATCACCAGATACTGAAGAAAAGGTATACATAGGAGTAACTGAAGGACCCTGGAAACAAAGAAACTATGCACACAAAACATCCTTACAAATAGTAAATACGCAAACAGCACAATGCTTTCTAAGTATATCTGGGAAATTAAAAGCAAAATGCAAATAACACCAAAAATATGGAAAATAAAGAAAAGATCCTCAGCTTATAACAATCAATCCAAAACCTGCAAACTTTGCTATTATTACCTTCCCAGAACAAAATAAATTACTAAATAAACAATCTGAGCTCATCTCAAAATGCAAACATGAAAACAAATTTTTATTACATTACTTAAAAATCAAAAAATGAAAAGAATAAATAAAAATAAACAAAATAATAATAAAGAAATTAACAAGACACTCCCGTTAGACGAAATAGAATGAATAAAAATAATAATAATAAAAAAACAAAAATAATCAATCCAAATAAATAAAGTAAATAATAAACAAATTAACAAACCAATCCTGCCAAAATAACTGTTAGAATAAGACAAAAATTAGACAAAAGAAAAATATAGCTGTAACTGCTATATAATGATAAAAAAAATAAAAATTACTCCATAACTTACAAATTAAAAACCAAAAAGAGTAAATAAATATATACAAAATAAATAAATAAGAAAAAAACAAGTAAAATAAATTAATCCAAATAAATGAACAAATTAACAAACTGCTCAATCTAAAATAACCATTAAGACAAATAAAAATAACAATAAGTAAAAATAATCAATCCAAATAAATAAATCAAATAAAAAAACTGCCCCCAATAAAATAACCGTTACAATAGACTACAGCAATCAATCCAAAAATTGGACAAAGAAATAGCTTTATCTTCCTAGACCAAAACAAACTATTAAATAAATGACCTAAAGAAATCTCAAAAATTTTTTTTACTGCAATAATAAAACATTGAAAACTGCAAAGAATAAATATATAAAATAAAAAAATAAATAAAAACAAGTAAAATAAACAAATCACTCCTGCCAAAATAACTGCCAGAATGGACTGCCCACAGTGCACCACTGACCCATAAATAGTCAAGTAAAAACCAAACACTTGCACCTGACTATTGTGTCTAGCATGAAACAGCCTGTCGCCTCTGCGTGCTGACTTGAATGTTCACTTGTGTGTGTGTATATATATATATATATATATATTGTATTTGTATCTACTAGGGCAATCCCTGTTGCAGACGCTCACTCAGGCACATTTGTGTTTGCTTAACACCCACAGAGCCCACCTGTGGTTTATACAATTATGCTGGGCAGATCTTAGTTACAGTTTCTGGGAGAGAAATGTGTTATCTAATGTGATCAACAATTTGAACAAGGCCTGCATGCGCAAGCCCTCAGCCACAATGACTTGTGGCTTCATATTGGCACAGCTATCTACAACCCACAAGAGTTCCATCTACCCAATTTCACTCACAAGGCTTGAGTCAACCCGTGTAATGCTTTTCAGGCACTTTCCAAAGGTGCTGCACGCTGGGATCGACCTCGATCCAGCCCAATAACATCAGGAAATCACCTTCCTGTCAAATCGGGCATTGTGAGACTTGAACCAGATATACATACATACACTGTGTGTGTGTATGTATATATATATATATATATATATATATATATTATGCAAAACTAGGTAATCCGTATGGGTAGACACAAGGAGGATGATATCCGGAGAGCTCAATGTAAATTCAGAGCAAATATGTTTTGAATAAAAAACAGATCACTTTAAAGTTCCATGTAATAAATTATTTCACCACAGCCCTTTTAAGGGGCTTTGGATCATCAGACTTTACTTCCAAATGTTTTTCATTTCAACCTTTGGAAGTAAAGTCTGATGATCCAGAGCCCCTTAAAAGGGCTGTGGTGAAATAATTTATTACATGGAACTTTAAAGTGTTTTTTTTTTTTTTATTCAAACAAATATATATATATATATATATATATATATATATTGTGTGTGTATACTATATACATACATATTGATTATGTCATTGCCCTCAAGAGAGATATACAGGATATCCATATTGTTAGGTCTATGCATGGTGCAGATTGTTGGACCCTTGTGATGGCAAAGATGAACTTTGTACTTAAACCAGCGACTAGACAAAATGATGAAAAGCCTCCTGCACATCTGAATGTTGCAAAACTGCACTTCCTGGAAATGCAGGAATTACTAAAACAACAACTTGCTTAAATCAATGATACAGCTTCATGCAACTCCTTGAAGAAGAAATATATATATATATATATATATATATATATATAATATGAAAAGTCTGAGGAAGTTTTGGGTAAAATGCCAGCAAAACATCAAGACTGGTTTGATGAAAATGACACTATCAAGGAGATCATTGTAAGAAAGAATCAGATACGAAGTTTGATGTTGCAAAAAGGCCTGTCCAAAGAACAATGCAGTAAACTGCAAGGAGTTTAAACCTGAGAAAGCAGAAGTTTAACATGCTCTTCAGACTATGCAGGAAAAATGGTGGTCAGAACTAGCAGATGTACTACTTGATGAAACAAGTATTTGTTCCCAGATCCACCAAGATTGCTACTCTCAGGACAGAGGACAGCAATAATCTCCTCACAGACATGGATGGCATGGCTAAGAGATGGAAGAAACACTTTGACAGGTTACTGGTCAGGCCTTCAAATGTGGACCCTGAGGTTATCAAGAAAATATCCCAAAGACCTATAGTGATAGAACTTGACAGCCAACCATTGCTGGGTGAGATTCTGCATGGCATGGAGGGACTCAACATGGGCAGGGCTGTTGGGGTTGATGGCCTTCCTGCTGAGATATTCCATTACGATGGAACACATTTAAGTCAACTTATCTTATTGTAAAGGTCTGGAGAGATGGAGAAGTGCCAAAAGATTGGAGGGATACAACAATGATATCTATATACAAGGGTAAAGGTGCCCGGGAATTATGTGGTAATTATAGAGTGATTGCTCTCCTTCCTTCGGCAGGTAAGATCTTAGCCTCTGTTCTCCTATTAAGATTAAACCAGAGAATATTTGACAATATACTGCCTGAGTCACTGTAGTTTCTGCCAACATGGAAGGGATCCCTGAAATGCCATGAGGTGCCGACCTAGCCATGTGCCCAATGCATATCCATCTGTCCAGGGCGGGTCTGCTCAGTTACCAGAAATCACACCAACACCGACAGTCTATAACCCCTTACACCCATCACCCACTTGACTCTTGCGGGTCTGGTCGTTAGGCCCGGCAGATTCCCAATCAGGACCAAGTGACAACTCTCCACCTATATTGTGAATTTTCTGACATGAAGAGTGGTTCTGTCAATCTTGGACAAACAGGGTCTGTTGAGAGTGCTGTGAGTGGGACAAGAGTATATTATTAAAAAATAAATTACGATAAAATAATCAGAGTTGCTTCAATAGAGTTCAAGTCTTTATATACAGGCAGAATTAAAATTAAGGAAAGAGTTGGCTGTGTATCAGGTTATCTCTTGGTCGTTCCACTTTCATACATGAATATTGTATCTGTCCTTGCTTATACAACAGGGCCTTCCACTTGGTTCATATCAGGTCTCCGCACTCTGCTAACCACCACTATTATGATCTTGTCTCAAGAACCTTCAGGGACTTCACTCTACTCTCTGCAATTCTGCTGTTCACAGGTCTGCTCGTCATTCCCTGCCTCTCCTGTGTTCACCACTTTCTGTGACTGTCTTGTCACTCCCTGCTACTCTGCTAATCACTCTGCCATTCGCGGCGCAAACCCCTGCTTATATCGAAGATGGGTGGGGTTATTTCGAGGGACCCCATGCATAATTGCTACAGGCAATCACTGGCAGCCCTCCTACCACTGTAACTTGTATCTTCCTACTAATCCTAATTCCCCCAGTAGGCACTCTCACTTATACCCCCATGGGTGGGTCCGAATGGGACATCAACTCACCACCCAAGAATTGTCGTTATCGGCCACCTTCTACTTCCCTTACCTCTGGCCAACTCTATCCTGGTTACCCACATTTCCAGGTAGCCTCGGGAAAGCCAATTGCCATCCAAGAATTGTTGTTATCTGCTACCCTTTGACTTCCTTTTCTTCTGATCAATTCCAATCTGGCTGCACACATATTTCTGAGTAGCTTTTTTGCCAGGACGCATTAACTTCTTTAACAATGGTCAGTCACTCGTACAGAACTATTGATTGCCAGGATGTCTGGCCCTTCATTTTTTACGCCCACAAAGAAAAAACATAAAATTTTTAGTGACCTTTTCAAAAAAAAAGAAATAAATTTTTTTATTTTTTTCCAACTTTTTCTTTAAGCTAGTCAAGCCTCCCATATTGTTATCCCTTACTTTATCAATATTTCCAGTTAGTCTGTTAATTTCATCAGTTTACTCATAGCCTCAATTTTACTACCGTTCGAACTATCCTTAATTGTTATTATTTTTATCCTTGCTTCCTAATCAACTCGGTACGCTTCGTTAATTAACACATATTTGAAATTTGGCGACTCTCTCTCTCTGTCATAGTCTGTAGCATATGATGAATTCTTAATGGCATGCTTTGAATGCCCGACCTGCACTAGAGTGTGCAAGTTCAGGTTTGGGCCTGACAAAGCATATGAAAAGCCACATTGCAAGTTATGATGATCAAAGTCAACTTCTGCCACCCAGGGAGATTTCATATACCACATATCTGACAAGAAATACAGATTGATGCTGGTGCTTTATGAACCACTGTCATCCACACAATCTCCCCACAACAGCATTGCATTTATCAGTTAACTGATGAGCTGGACATGTCAGTGATGGCCAGACTTGCTTTGTGAGTTGATAGCCACTATATATATGTCCTGGGTAAGACTACACCCGACAGCAAGGCCTCTGAACATGAAGATTTGAGGAGCATGGAACCACCTCTTAATTGCTGGTGTCTCACCCCGACCCGGGATGGTAGCACCTGTTAGGGTCCCAGCTATGGGCAAATAGTTAACCCCTAAACTGAGGTCAAAACACTATGAAAATGTAAAAATAGGTTTTAATACCAGAAATACTTCTTTGTAAAAAAAAAAAAAAAAAAAAAAAAAAATTATTACCAGAAATACATTATTACCAGTAATACATTTAAAAAAAAAATACAAGCTATACATATTTTGAAAAAAAAAATATTACCAGCAATAGATTTTTAATGAAAAAAAAAAAAAAATATTACAAACAATAAAAAATTTTGTTGGCATTGTGTGTGTGTGTGTATATATATATATATATATATATATATATAGTTTTACGGTGTGCTATATTTATGGGATAAAGTGCTCAATGTCAGAAATAGTGATATAAATATAAAAGTGAACATTGAAGTCAACACTCAAAGGCGACAGGCTAGACGCAATTGTCAGGGCAGCCCGATGATTGTGTCTAGCATGAAATAGCCTGTTGACTTCAATGTTCACTTAAGTACAGTATTTATGTATGCCATATATACATGTTTATAGTATTTACATGATCATAACTATTAGGTTGGTGCAAAAATAATGACGTAATAATGTCGTTTTTTGACGAATTTTTTAACGTCAAAAAACGACATTATTGCGTCATTATTTTTGCACCAACCTAATACTATAGTAGTTATATACCTCAAAAATAATCCCTTCCTATCTATGGACAATCAGCTTTAAAGACTCCCCCTCCCTTATTAGCCCCTTGATGAGAGGCAAACTTTAACAGTTATGGATATTTGAACTACTGCAGCTTGAATTTGAAAATGTCTTATGAAATCATTTTTATCATTTGACCTGTGTGATGAATTATCACAAATAATTAACAAGTAAACATTTTTAATCTTTGAAATTCTAATAGGCAATAACATCTAAAGAATTTTTTCTATATTTTATAGTAATAAAAATGATTACTATAAATCTTTTTTAATTTGGAATAAATTCGGTTGCAATTTTTGAAAAATCCCCCCCTTCCACTCTACAAAGCACATTGATTGATTTTTTAGTTTATATTTGTGCACATAACTTCCATTTAGGAAAACATTCTTAGTATGTGCCTTGACTTCACATGTAAAGACTTAGGAGGTTTTTTAAGTAGTTTTATATTCCATCAAATATGACATGTCTTCTTATATTTTGAACTAAAATTCCTCAATAAGTCATTTTTTATAAAATTATGATCATAAAATATTTTGTAAATAACAAGTCAATACATCATTTATATTTATAGCTAGTTTAAAGTTGGCAATATTGGATAGGCTCTTTTTTTTTTTTCTAAATGTAGTTTAGCTTGTAATAGCTGATCAACATTGTTTAAATAAGATTAATTTTTTTATGGCTTGAATTGATTTTCATTTTAATATTTCAGAATGAGTAACTGCTTAAAAAGTTTAATCTGTAAGTTATATTAAATTTTGCTAGTAACTATGAAGGTTATTTTTATTTTACATTTTTCTAATTTTAATCTACTGGAAGTGGAGGAGGTCTTTATTTTTTTATTTGATAGTTTTCTTTTTTTTTTTTAATTAGTTGATTAAAATTTAAAAAAAAAAAAGTTTGATTTGAATTAAAGTTGACTAAATTGGATTAATCCTTGCTAATTAATTATTTTTATTTTCAGGTTTTTAAAACCTGGGAGTCTGTTTTGAACAGCATATATAACAGTTCATTAAAAAAAAAAAAAAATCCATGAAATAATTTTTCCAAAGATTGGAAAAATGTCTTTAGAACAATGTTTTTAATAAGCTATTACCATTTTGGGAAAATTAGAAAAAAATTAAAAAATTTTTTTCTATTTAAAAATTTTCTAATTTATAGCATCTCACTGCAATTTTGAGTTAACACTATAGAGATTTGCAGTTGAGATAAGGTAAGTATATTGCTCATTGAGTATGATGCTTTTGTTGATATCCAGACGTATCAATGTAGCATAAGACTTCCTTATTCCTATGTTCAAATGATTAATTCTTTTGCTTTTTGAAAGGATAAAGTATGGAATATATTTCAGAATAAATTAAAAAAAAAATGATCATGTTTGCTCCATTTTATGTGTGTTAACTACCTTACTCCATCTCAAATTTTTCTGTCATGGGATATATATAGCCAAGAAATTTACACACCCATACTGTATTATGGTTTATTGATTCAATTATCTTATTTGAAGTGTACTACACTTTGAATATTTGTGTTTTAACATGCTTTGTTGTATTTAATAATTCTTTTCCTCTATAAGAACTAATTCTTTATGGTTTCATGGTATTTTTGAGAACTTTACTCTTGATAATGCAGCTGAAAAATGACAGGGTACTTTAAAAAATATATATTTTTTTTTTTTTTTAAATTATGTATATTGCAAAAAAAAAATCACTTTGATAAAACATTTTCTGAACCTCAGATAATGTTGCTAAATAAACTATATAAAAAGGAATAATTCTCAACATAAATTTAAAATACAAAGTAGGATGAAAACTTTATTTCAAAATAAACATTATTCAAAAAACATTTACAGCTACTTTTGTTTTAGTCTCTTTGTGGCAATTTTAGACTTATATGTATAAATTGTTTAAAACTTTAAAATTTATTGAAAATATTTAAAATTTTAATGGCCCAAATTGAATTAAAGTTTTCTTTGTACCATACTGATATGGCGGTGAAGTCCAGTCAACAGTGAGTGCATGTTGTAAAGCTGGAGATATTGGTGATTTGTTATATTTATTTTTATCTGCTCAAGACAACCATATTTAACACCATGATCATATATTGTTAATTCTATTTTATATATTTTAAAAAGCTTTTATTTACTAAATAAGTTTTGGTATATAAATTTAAACTCATTTAAAATTTATATATAGAAACTTGCAGTCCCTAAGAACTTAGATCTTATCCATGCTAGAAGCTCAAAAATTCTTTTTTTTTTTTTTTTTTTCTTTTTTTTTTTAATTCTTAACATAATAATTAAAAATCTGATTTTGAATTTTGATCAGATCATGCTGCTTATAAAATCTACATTTTGTATAAATCTTTTCAGATAACAGTTCTCAGAATTTGAATGGATGCATCAATACAGAATGTGAATTTGATAAAAGAATTGTCCTCCAACTTTTCATTTTTATTGTTTTCTTCAACTCTACAATAAATGCTATAAGTACTTTTTGTTCTTTTTATAAAAAGTGTAATGGTTCTTATAGAGATAACATTTGAAAAGAGAAAAAGATCCTTCATTCATAACTTCCTATGCGACTTTGATTTCAAATAGTAGTTATAATAAGATCATTTTCATAAATGCTGCTTCAGTGTAAGGTTCTGAAACAAAATGAACACTTTCTATTATAGTATTTTGAAACAGAATTGATCATTGGATATTTAAAGATTTTTTTTTTTTTTTTTTTTTTTTTTTTTTAGATTATGTTGATTTTTGTGCCAGCTTCATTCCCACGTGGGAATTGGCAAATCATCACTCATAGCAGCATTCATTCAAATATAAAAGTTGAATTAAAATTCGTAGCTTTATGAACTTGCTAAATTTGTTTTTCAGAACTAGTTTAACATTTACTTTCTTATGGCCATTTTCATTCATATTAACCTGAACTGTGCATGTAATTCATTTAGGAGTTTATAAAAGCAGATGGAAATTTAGCTCCTGATTTCTATTTATTTTTCTTAACTTTAACAATTATTATTTATTAAGAAGCACAATAATTACAAAATGGTATGTTTTGGTTAAGGATATATTGTTCACATTTTGTTAAATTGTGTTCTATTATTTAGTCTCCCTCCTCTCTCCCTGCCATATATATAATATCATATACTGATTACTAAGAAATATTACTTGTCAGGTTTTGTCTCGAGGGATATTACAATTCTTGAAAATATGAGCTGTTTGTTATTTATGTACCCATATCAAAACATCTGATGGACATTCCTAAATTTGGTGATTATTTCTACAGGCTAAAAATAGTAAGAAACAGTGGTTACAATAGTTTTGCCTTCAGTTTTAACATTAAGTAGAGTAATTATCAAACATTTCTCATATTTTCAGTTTCTGGTCATGCAAATTTCCTCAATCGAATTATTTCTATATATAATTTTTAGTTTTAATTATTAGTATTGTAACATTTGAGTATAATAAATGATAATATATTATAATGTACATATGTTAATAAGTGTTGATGCTAGAAATGGAAAATTCAGGTTTGATATATATATATATATATATATATATATATATATATATATATATATTATTAATGGTCTAAATTTACAAATTTGATCATTTTTAAATTCGTTAACTGAGGATGCAATTAAGAATCGGTATATGATATTGTAACTGTTACTGATGAAATTGTTTTGTTAAGTTTGATTGTGTTAATATGAAACTTAAATTTGCCCATCCCTTTTGTCTTAGGGTTAGCATCAAGGATGACCCAGACCTGCTGAAAGGAAGGTGCCCCAGGACTGAAGAAATAACATCAAGCCTTTTTGTACTTTTTATGCCAGCTGAAAACTCCATTTTTTTGGTCTATATGGGTAAATCCAGTTGGGGGGGGTTGTTAATTGGAAAGAAAAATTTGTGATATGCTGGTTCCTTGGGTTCTTTACTCTAATATAACGTTTTTTAATCAGACTTTGCAGAAAATGTTATTTTGTAAAATGGGTTAATTTATCCAGTTTTTGAGAATTTATTACATCTGTTAACATTCTTTAAACATTACTGAAACTAAACTTTAATAACTGTATTTTTGTATAAAGTTTATAGGAAACTAAGTTTAAAACTTAGGTGGTGTACTTAATTCTATTTTTATATTGAATTTCTTTAGATTTTGTATGCATAATTATTTTAAATCTCACCTGATATCTTAACATTAGGCTAAAAGATGACTGATCATTAATAACAAAATTGTCTTTGCTGAATGGATGGAATGTGTATCTATACCTACTAATTTAACTTATACAGATTTATTTTATTTTTTTAGTACTTTGAACACATTTTTTTAACAACTGATGTTAGTTTAGTGATAAGATGTGTGTATGTGTGTGTTGTTTTTTTTTTTTTTTTTTTTTTTTTTTTTTGCATTTGGTATGAACAAATTCTTTACCCATCCAATTAAAATTACAATTTATCAATTGCAATTGTACATACCAGGAGCCAGCATTTCACATTTTGAACTATTTATTTCTGATGAAGCAAAACAACTAATCATACACTCAGTTAAGTTTTTCCAAACAAATTCGAAGTTGATATGAATAGTGTATTCTTTTCAGCTTTCTATCTACATGAAGATATAAAATTTAATTAAAAATTATTAGAAAGCTTTACTAATTTTTTTTTTCTCTTGCAGGATGATGGAAAACCAGATGGCAGATCAGATAAAGAGAGAAGGTAAGTCAGAAGAACTTTCTTGTGCCTCTACCATAAAATTTCAAATTTATTGGCTGGAAATAATGACATTAAGTTAGCTTGTTCCTTTTATATATTGGTCATGGGCAAAGCTGTGCATTGAACAAATCATACTTGTATTATGAACATTAAAAAGAATTATCAGATGCTATTTATACAAATATATTTTAATTTTTTTTTTTTCCAATAAAAACATTACTCTCTTGGATAACATTAACAGAATCACTTGGAACTGAGTCCGTTACACTTAATTTCAAAAACTGGAATCCTGTTAATCCAAAAAATTTTATATTTTGAATGAAATTATTACAGCTTGTAATTAAATTTCATGTTTCATAAATATTTTATTATAATTTTCTGATTTTTTTTTTTCTTGTAGCATCCAGAATTCTTGTTTTAAATGAATTATGAATTTTTATATTCAGCTATACAATAAAAAATAATTTAAATGTATATTTTATACAACAGCTGTAATAAATAGCACTATGTATTGAACTTTTTAAAACTATCAGCCTTGCCAATGATTTTTTTTTTTTTTTTTTTTTTTTTTTAACATTTTCTACTTTTTTCACATTCATGTGAAAGACAGTGGAGTTAAGTCTTTGAGTTTAAATCTATTTGTTGAATGAATCCTGATATATAATACATATTCTGTAAACAAGTATAATATGAGATTTTTATCATTTTTTTAGAACTCCTGGGTGACATTTAAAGTAAAATACATATACATACACAAAATCCTACCTGTTTCAGGTATCCTTGGACCCATGTGACAGATGGATGTGAGACAGTAGCATTGAGAAGTTGTGAGGACAAAATATCTTTGAATGTTATTGATTGTGCAGTACAAAAAAAAAAAAACTCCCTTAAAAAAACTTAGTCATAGATAATTAAAGTGTAGGAATAATTGTTTTGTTATTTGTACTTAACATTTTTTTATAGAATAATTCATTCTTAAACATTCTAAGTGAATAATCATCCAGAAATGTTGCATTCTCCTTTATTTAAAATATATTGTAGAATTTTGATATTCAATTTTAAATAGTGTATTTTATATGTTATATTTAACATGCTGATTGCAGTATCTTTGTTAATACTGCCCTATTTAATGATGTCCAAAGCAAATGTCCTATGCAATCTTCTCATGGAAAGTACGCTTAATGTTGATAATGTACACATAGATAATAAATGTGTGTACTTTCATAGGTGTTTTTCAAAATTTGCCTCTTTGTTCATAGGTAACAAGGAGACAAGTTATTTTATTTATTAAACAAGTGATACTTGTGATTTCAATTTTTTTATAATGTTTCTTTAATATTGAAAATGAGTGTTCTTCAAGTTTGTAGGAATGATCAGATGTTTTGAAATTAAGCAGTCTGATCTTGTATATATTTTCTCTTGCAAATACAGTCCAGTTTAATTAAGGACTTTGAATATAACAATCTTTAATACTTTGGGTAGTTATTAGCTTTTAATTCTTTTATAGTAATTGTCAAATGAGAATATTTTTCTTTTAGTTTTTAAATTGATTACTTAAGATAAAAATAACAGGATTCGGAATTTGTATGAAGAATCATAGTCTTATAGTTTTTTTTTATCAACTTAGGAAGTTTTAGCTATTTTGCTATTTGTATTGAAAAAGTTGCAGAAAATTGAAATTTTTTTTCTTTTTTTTTTTTTAAGTTTTTTTTTTTTAAGTTTTTTTTTTTTTTTTTTTTTTTTAACACAAAGTACAAATTTTTTTTCTGTAATTGGATGATATTCAAAAACATTTTGAACAGAGCACAATGAACAAGAAACAAAACTGAATTGAGCAAATTAAAGAACAGTTCACTTTCTTATTTTACTATTTACTAATTCTCAAAACTATTTAGATTGTTAATTTCCTGCTGCATCTAACAGAAATAAATGAGTATTCTCCATTTTGAAGAAAAATATAATTTTAGAAAAGCTTGATCTAAAAGAGATGAAATATTTACAATTATATCTGGGGGTGGGGTGGCTGTCTTTGTGTGTGTGGTGTATACACATAGACACATAAGGAAATTCTTAAGAGTTTTCAGTCGTACTTCCTTCCCAAAATCAGTCCAACTGACCAACATAATTTTGTAATCCTTTTTGGGTTAGGCAAAGAACTTTTCAGCATTTTGTGTGTGTGTATGTGTGTGTAAATTTCAAATTTTTTTATATTTGAGGGAAATGTGCTTGATATTAGATGAGGACAAATCAATACTGCCTTGTGACTGACAGCTTCATAATTTAAGTAGGTACCTTCATTTTTTTTTTTTTTTTTTTTTTTTTCTTCCACCAAAAAAAAAAAACAAAAAAAAACAGAGCATGATGAAAGGGGCCCCAAACTTGATGAAAACAAAGTTTTATCACCAAAATGTTTGTTATTCAGAGGAAAGACCAATGTATTTTTTATTATTTTATTAAATTTTTTAATCCTTTCTAGCACATTTGAAATTTTGGTTAAAAATCTTGTTTTTCTTGCATCAGTGGCTAAGCCAATGATCATGATGGGAAATTTAGTGTCTTTTTTTTTTTTTTTTTTTTTTTTACAGTAAAAAAACACATTCTTTTGGAAATCTTGCAAAAATCAAGTAATTGTCAGATTTTAATGAAATTTTTGGAACTTCTTCACAAATGAATTTTTTTTAGAAAATCTTGGTGAAAATATCACCCCCCCTCATCTGTTACACCCACTTTTATGAAATTTTGAGAAATTAAATTTTGATCCATTTAATGGTTAGTTAAATTAGTTAAAGCAGTTCTCTTTAGAGAATGTAGATTATCAATTTTTTTTTTTTCCAGTTACTCCTTGATCAAAAATCTGCTCTGCATCTTAAAATAAAAAATGCCTTTAAACTATGAAATTATTTAATTAGGAAAGCTTTTAATAACATTTATTAAGGACACTATTGTCTTAAAAACATTTTTTTCAATCAATACTGAATTTTTCAAGAATTTTCTTTTTTTAATTATAATAATTTATGAAGTTTTAAATCTTTAAATTCTTTGTTAATTTCAGCCTTTTAGATATTATAATTAAGTGGAAACTATATTTACTTAAAAGCTTAATACAAATCATCAATGTTTTAAGAATTTTTTTTTTTATATAAATATGCATATTTCCATAAGTATGTGTGAGCATACACAGCATTATCAGAATATAAGAACAATGACTATAGTAAATTTAAAGTTAATATTTCTAAAATTTAATAAAACAGATTATGGAGAATATTTTTATTAAATTTTTAAGATTGGGTACTTAAAAAAATAAAAAAAGGTGCTCACGTCATTTTCTTAAATTATGTTTTACAGATAAAGTCTCTGTAGAACAATTAATATTGTTTTACAGAGACTTTATCTGTAAAACATAATTCAAAGCCTGTCACCAAACTGTCAACATGTCAAATCAGCCACTGTCAGGTTAAAAAAGACTTTCTATATTTTAGATTTAAATATTTGTTTTAAATCAGATTTAATTATAATTTAAATCTCAAAGTTTTAGAAAAGTATATTTTATTTTTGCAAGATTTTTAAAATTGAGCACTAACTTGTGTTTACAAATGTTTAAATAAAATGGATGACTTTGTTAATGTTACTGAAAAAAAATGAAAATTGATTCCAATTAGTATAATTTCTGTTTGAAATACACCAGGCTTGCTTGATGGAAATAGTAAATTTAATTCTTTAGTTTTCAATTAAAGCTAAAATGAAGGTTTCAAGAAAGCTTTTTCATTTTTAAAAATTAATTTAAACTTCAAGTTTAGCAATTATTGTGGAGGTACCTATACTTTAAATAATCATCAAACCAGTAAGGTGTGAAAGTGCCAGCCACCATGCAATGCTGATTTCATGTCCGCACTTTATAATCTGAAGTAACATCCTTGGTTTTGTTAAATTATATTTAAATTTTCATAATTCTAAATTAAGAATTCCTATTTCATATCAGTAGGTTTTATTGCTTAAATCTCTTATTACAAATATTTCACTAAATCTTTTCTAATATTTATTATATGGATTATTCTCAACTATTCATTGATATAAATCTTTTTAACATTCATTGTATAGAATCTGTAACATCTGACTTTTTTTTTTCACCTCTAAATACATTGTAATTTTAAAATAATCTTTTGAGAATCAATTACAAGTGAGTACTGAAAAGCTCTTGGCCTAACCAAGAGAGGATTTATAAAAATTCTGTTTATATTCCACTTTTAGGAAGTGTGTTGGGTTGACAACTTTTTGGCACCCCCCTTGTATTTTAACATTGCTAATATGTTTTTTAGCTTATTGAATTTTGATTGAATCATTTTTAATAGGATCATTTGTAGATAAACCATATTGTGATTAAATAGTAATCTTCAATATGTCCTTGAAATAATGCTTGCAGTAGCTTATGTTTACATAAAAACAGATATTTACAATATCTAGCTCAACAGATTATTACAGTTATTTACCATAAAATTTTCATTATCTTTGGTTATTATGACTGCTTTATTGTTGCTGAACATAATTAACCTAGATTTTACTGCCTATATTCTTACCATAGTCTGTATTGTTTATTGATCTATAATCTGTACATTTCATAATCTTATTCAGATCTTGTATATTGATCTTGGTTAACCCAAATCTAATGTAATCACTATCACATTTTCTACTCTTTGCTCTCTATTAGTATTATATTTTTATCACTTTTTACTTATAAATATTGATTTAATTATTTATGCATTTTTACTTTCATTCCAATGTATTTAATAGGAGAATTTGACTTTTATGTTTATTTTATTCAAGATTTAGTAATTTAAAACAGAACTTAAGTCAGATGTTTCAATTTTTACTTTTAAATGAAAAATTATTTTTGATAGAATATTTCATTTGAACTTTATATTGACTGAAAATACATTTAATATTTAGACTAGATAAACTTTCTAAATGACTTTCTAAACTTTGATTAAAGATAAATCATACTACAGTTGCTAGCAATTATATTTTTCTTACTATAGCCATTTCCACTATGCTAAGATTAATTTTTTCCCCAAAATTTTGTATTAAAAAAAAAAAATGACAAATATTTTCACCCTTAAACTATTGTTGCTTCAACTTTATAATTTTGATGCTTTTTTGTTGTTTTTAAAAATTTTTTTTTTTTTTTTTTTTTGTTGTTTTTTTTTTTTCCCCCTTATTTTATCACAAATTTTTTCTATTTAAACAAACATTAAGACTTTAAGAATTTTTTTTTTTTTTTTTTAAATAATTTCAATGTAAATTTATTTTTATTTGCTTTATTGGATTTTATTGCTGCTTATCTGAAAAATTGAATTTTTATATTTTTGTTATTGTGAATTTCTGGTGAGTTATATATCCCAAAATTAATTGCTGCGTTTTTTTACACACACACACACACACACACACACACACACACACACACACACACACACACACTTTATTAGTAAGATTTTTCAGCAGCCCCTGTTTAAAATAGTTTAAATTTAATGGTAGTGGGATATTCAGAAATAACTATGGGGATCACATTTTTCATTTCATTTTTTTTTTTTTTTTTTTTTTTTTTTTTTCTGTATTAAACTCCTCCCTGCCTCTTAATTTTTTTCTATTATTTTTATTTTAACATTTTGACCAACAGTAATAAGTTATATATGTTAATATTGTATAATTATTCTACTAGCCAAATTACCATTTCTGTGATTATGAAATATTTGAATGAGCATGAATTAAGATTTAGTTTAGCAGTTTTAAATTTGGGATCATTTTACATTATATACTTTCCAGATCTCTTCCTGCATTAATGAATTAAACATTCAGTTGTGGAACTTTTTTATATAAAATTTAATGGTAAATAATTTGCTTTAATATTTTTCTCAATAACAAGGTTAGGTAACTGCCAGCCTTTTAGTTCATTGGTTTTATTTCAGAAATTCATATTCAATGGCTGTTTTTGGTAAGTATTGGGAATTGCTCTAAAATATATATATTATATATATATATTATATATATAATGCCTGTGCATTTTAGATTCTTTTCATTTAAATGCTAAGGAAAAGAAACATTTGTAAATTTAAAAACACTAGTTATTTGAATTGTCTACTGGTTGCTATGATATGCAACACAGTTTCTAAATTTGATGTCTGTAAAATAGAGCTGCACATTCTTACATTCCATGAATAACAGGTTCAAGTCCATCACCTCATGAAAAATACATAAAAATGCAATGGCAAAAGTTTGGCTTCCAATTGCTATAAATTCCACCCATGAATGATTGCATTTTTCTGTTCATTGCAGGCAAAGTAAACTGCCTTCCTTTCTCCTTGAAGAAAGTATAATCTGAATTTTCCCTTTTTCATTTTCCCTCTGGTTTTCTGTCTCTCCTCGCAGGCTGCTAGTAGTGCTTCACATCTCACCACATTTAATCTGGATAATCTCAAAACATCCATATGAAACTTATCTTTGTGAAAAATTGAAAGTTTGCTAGTAACAATGTGTGTGTATATAAACAAAAACATTTGCCACTACTTTATCAGCTGTTTTATTTTAGATTCTATAGTTTCAGTTCAACCTGTGCTTTAAGATTGCCAAATAAAATATTTGGTTTCATTTCCTTTCAGTGAGTCCTTAATTCCAGTTAGGTTTCTTAGCAGGTAAAATGTGACTATCTGCACTGTATTTATATCATCCAACCTTTTCCTGGCTTGATTTTACAGGGGCCCTGGCTGGATGGTGTATGTCATTCATAAATGTTGTCTTTGTAGGGTTGTCCATGGGTCCAAGCTGGAGGCTTCACAGAAAAAAGTTAAATATAATTTTAAAAAAAAATTGTAGGCTCCTTCTAATAATTTTGTTATATATTGGACTTATAGGTGTCAATTTTGGTCTCATATTGGCGAAAGATGTGAAAGTATTCATGCTAGCTGAAAGCTAAGAACAAACAGATCAGGTATGTGAGTTGACGCTCTGATAGTTAACTCTGCTTAGAAGAGTTAGCACTTCATAATTCGGTGTCTAATGGAACACTAGCTGCTGCTACTGCAGGTATTTCTTTTAACACCTTTCTGCAGTAGGGTTAGTGGGGTATTCATGGCTATATAAAACTATATTCAGGCTTGATCAGCATTGATGGCTGTGAGACAGCTGTTATTGCTAATTGCATAAGTTGAATAGCTTAAGCCGACTTTAGTGCTTACTTTTACTTAAATTTTTTCTCCTTTGTTTTTCTTCTGTCTTTTGGCAGATGATCCAAAT
This sequence comes from Acanthosepion lycidas, assembly GCA_963932145.1. Taxonomy (NCBI): domain Eukaryota; kingdom Metazoa; phylum Mollusca; class Cephalopoda; order Sepiida; family Sepiidae; genus Acanthosepion; species Acanthosepion lycidas. The sequence goes on from OZ010574.1 coordinate 37,263,967, forward strand.
TTTATAATAGAAAAATTCCTGTTAATTAAACTTGCTTTATTTTACTTGAGACTGCTAAAATACTTCCTTTAGGCACTAAGTGTCAATTAAGCTAATCTACTTCTGTACAGCTGTCTCTCAATCTTTTTCACACTTAATAATCTAGGTCATCAGAAATCTCAGTATTCATGTATATATGAACAATTTTAATAGGCTATAACATATTTAATATTTTGGTTTAAAATCTGTTTTACTTTTAATGTGAAAGTATTTTAAATTTTGACAAAAGTAAATATATCATCTATGATCATATACTTAAGCAATTATCTTTCTGTAAATTATAAAAGTAGTTAAATTTGATTTCTCTAATACTGTTATAATGGGTATCAACAAAAAAAAAATTCTATTTTTTTTTTTTTTTTTTTTTTTTTTTTTAATTTAAAACTCAAGCAACCAAATTTCTCAAATTTAAATAAATATCTACACAAATTATTTTCTCCCTATCTCATTTTGCCAGCAACTTCAGTTGAAGGATTTTTTGTAGTCTTCAGTATAAGATTACTTATTGGATTTTTTTTAGCAGATTTTTATTTAAGATCTTCGTATTTTGCATTTTCCTTACTAAAAAGTTATAGTGTATGCTTTCATGGTAAGAGTAATACTTAATTTAATTCAGAATATATATGTAGAATCTTAAAGACAATTTCCACCTTTTGTCTCTCTTGATAGATTGATTGATTGAAGGAGCAAAGGCACACTTTTTAAATATGAAATATATATTTAAATTAAGATACTTATTTTATCTACATTAAATTTTTGGTCATTAGTTTTAGAAAACCTTTACTGCAATGTGAAACTCTTTTTCCATCTGGAATAAGATATGGTATAGTTTTTTTTTTTTGTTTTTTTTAACTTAGAATTGAATTTTAAATTATTCTAAATTAGGTCAAAAATTGTATTTCTACTTATTCCTAACCTCTACAATCATTGGTGTTTAAAATATTGGAACTTATTAAACATTTTCAATACTTTTTTTTATGTTATCTTTACTGCATATAGTTGGATTTTATATATATATATATATATATATATATAATGATAAAATGCGTTTCGTCATTCGACTTTATCAAGTCAAGTGATGATAAACAAATTTAAAATATTGTTTAGTTACATGAAATTCAAAAATTTAAAAAAAACTCTCCTGTATAAGCTCTTTTTGGATATTCGTAACTTTTCTTTTTTCTTTTTTTTTCTTTTTTTTTTTTTTGACTCGGGGTGTGTTTTTGTTTTCCATGTTGACAATGTGTCTATTTTATTCAATTTGTCTTCTCTACAGATATATTCTAAGAACTTTAACACATTGTTGACATGGAAAACAAAAACACATGCTTAGTCAAAAAAATAAAATAAAAAAATGTTTTTCTAATATCCAAAAAGAGGCTTACACAGGAGTTTTTTAAAACTTTTGAATTTCATGTAACTACGCAACATTTCGCTTTTGTTTATCATCACTTGCCTTGATAAAGTCGAATGACAAAATGTGTTGACAAGTACTAAGTGCATCTGATTGTCTATTTCATCCAATTTGTCTTCTCTACAGATATAATCTGAGAACTTTAACAAATACACATGTGTGAGCACACGTGTGTGTGTGTGTGTGTGTTATTCAGCACATTTCTTTTATAAACTGTTAATCTGTGTTCTCTGTAATAGAATAAAGGGACCAAACAACAAAATACATTCTAGGAAACATGCTATGGTTGCTGGTTTATATATTGGTCTAACAATATTTTATTGTTTCAAACTTAAATCGAATTTAAGTGTTAGTGTTAATTCATTAACTTTGTCGAATTGTTTTGGTTATGTATTTAAAATATTTGCATATATTTTTTAATTTTGACTTCTATTTATCAGCTAATCAATTTCTTCAAAGTGAATATTTTTAAAATATTTGATCATCTCAGCTAATATTGATTACATTTCACATAATTTTTTTGTTTATTAGATTAACAGGATGCCAAATATTTTTTCTGAAATTTTCTAACATATGAATATTATCGATCATATAGAGTATTTTAGTGTGTTCTTGTTTTATTTCATGACTGGTTTTTCAAATCCTAATTCTCTTATAAAATATTTCATCTGGTATGGTTAGCTGGGATTTTATATATCAAAAGTTTGATTACAAATTCTAGTTGATTGTTTCATTAAAAAATTCTGAAATAATAATGTTTAATATTATCTATATAAACCTTTAAAATGGACTTTTTTGTCTCAAAGACTTGCAGAGTAGTTTCATGCTCTATTTAAAGGTCCATTTTAGGATCAAACTTGAATCTTCATGCTTAGAGTTGATTGAGATCTTCAAACTTTGTAATTTTTACTGCTGATAAATTTGAATGAATGAAAAAAATAACCCTAAATATAACAAAAATATAGTTGTACTGCTTCCATTCTTGTATATTATACTTTCTAAGAAAAACAAAATTAAATCACATATAAAAAGACAATTGTATATAATATTTTTTCTTACACTTTTTCGAAAGTTTAGTCTTGTGGCATGTTTACCCCCATCCTTCTTTTCATACACACACTTACTCATTGCTTAAGGATTTTTGTATGGTTGTCATTTTCATAAGTTATGGCCTAATTCACTGATTATATATTAATAACAAACACACACACACACACACACACGTGTTTTCTAGCTGAATATCTTTAATAAAGGTCATTTTGTAATTTGATAAAATCGTATAGGCAGGGGGTGATGTGAATTCTTTAAATTCAAATTAATTTTATACCATCAGTTTGGGTTTTTACTGGATTAAGACCTTGAAAATCTACTGAAATTTGGCTTTTTCATTATTTCAGCTCTTTTGTATGTTATAAACTGTATGTGTAATTTTACAAAGTGACTGTATTTGATATAATTTGACTTAAGGTTCAGTTAAAGTTTTTCTTCATCTATTGTTATTAAAATTTAATAGCCTTATATTTTCCTAGTAGTTATTTCCTATTACTCCAAATATATAGTTATTATTCAAATTTATTGTTACTTCATAAACAAAGTTAAACTGTTATTCTGAGAACTATTTGAAAAAAAATTGGTTGCATTTGCAAAAAAAAAAAATACTCAATGTTTTTTTTCTTTTCTTTGACAAGATGAAACCAAATATTATTCCTCATATTTTTGTATCTTCTAAGATAGCAATTTCTTCTTACTTAAGATATTATGCCACTTAATCATAAAAAGAATGCTAAAAATCTTGCAATTTTCTTCTTGGACTTTGTAAATATCTAATTCCTATATCTTTTACTGTAGCCTTTAAGATGTGGGCATAAAATTTGGCAAAAATCTTATCAATTAAATTATACTAAATTGAAAAATACCTCACTGCAATTGACTTATAAAAAAGGAGATTGAGGATCTAATTTTAAAAATCAAACTTTAATTAAATAAATTTAATATTGTGCATATTTAAAATTGAATTGTATTTTAACTATGAATTTATATACTTCAATTTTAAAGTTAAAAATATTTTACATGTTAATATGAAAATTTCAGAAGTTGATTATTGTACTAAAATGAAAAATGTATATTGATTATTTTTTTTCCCCACAAATTAAACTTTTGAGAATGTAGTGTTTACATAGGTGTGACAAATTCAATCAAGTAATTAGATAGGAGAAATATACATTCTTACATCTTTTGTGAAAAGACAGATGTTGCCATGAAATTAATCTGAAGTAAAGAGAAAAAAAAGTAAAATTACAGCATTATAATTTACATTTAAGTATAAGAATCTTAAATAGATTTCTATTAAATCATATTTTTTAAAAATATTTTTATTAGTAATTTTAATTCTTGGAGAGTTTGTGCAAAAAAATTAAATTGCATTTGAACATTTTTTTTGTCCCTCTCACTCTCTTTCCTCTCGTAATAAGATGTCTGAAAGCCTAAAAAAATTAAAATATTGCTTCCAATGAAATAAATATAGGATTTTTGTTAGTCTACTCAATAAATTCATACAAAGTTTATCCTGGAAATATCTAATTATTAATTAGTATGAATCGCATGACCTTAGTGTAAGTTGGCAAGCAATCATGGAAACTTACTGTACATGCATGAGCAGACCATCTCATTTAACTCAGATGGAAGTGAAGCTTCACTGAGTGATGTTGTGTATTGTGTAACTGTTGCACTCACAGCAAACATGTATCAAGTTTTGAATGGAACAATTCAAATTAAGAATGCTTTCAGGAGTTATGTAACTCATATGAAATTTTGTTACTGGCACTTAAGACTTGGCTGGAAATCTGTTGAAAGCATTCTATGCTCTAGAAGGTTTTTAACAAGCAGAACACCTGAAAATGTTGGTTCTAATGTAAAGAAAAATAATGGTGACGGTGCAAGAATTAGATTTGGGGTTTCTATGAACTGTTTGGAAAGTTTTGAATATCTCTACTGTCAATGTTTTGAGTGGGTGGAGGGTGCAAAATCTCACATTGCCTATGGCTGTCAGCTAATCTTCAGTTTAGATTTGGTTCCCCATGACTTCTAGTTTTTCTCTGATCCCACAATGTTTGGAAAATCTGTCAATATTTTAGTTATTCACATAAAACTAGCTTTAGTTTCAAAGAGTTTTAAAATTTTAATTTCATATTTGTCTTGCAATATTTTATATTTTCAGATTATAAATTATTGCAATGATCCAAAATTACTTTGTAGCTTCTACTTTGGCCAATGACTACTTTTTTGTATCAAAAACTTAGCCAATAATACATTTTATCATTAACCAATGTTAGATATTTTGCTACAGCCCCTCATTTTTAATACCTTTGCTTATCAAAACAAAAAAGTGATGTAATCAATATTTCAGCCTACTTAAAACTATATTTGGTGGTTACTATTTGCTTTGTTTGCAAATAATCGTGGGATCATTAATTTTCTTATAGCAGATACACATTTGACTGTTTTCTTTCTTTTTTTTTATTTTTTCTTCATTATTATTTTTTATCAGCCAGTTATTGCTATTTTTGTACAAGTTAAAATATTTTGATATGTTTTGTGCATGAATAGGATAAATGTCTTCAGGATAAGCAGATCCAAAATTCCTTTGTCCTCTAATTTATCACATATCATTTATTACTGTCTATCACTTTGTTGTTGTGCTGTGTTCTGTTAGCTTTTTACAGTTCTAATCAATATTAATCTTTCTGTTTTCTTGTATTTTTTTTTCTTTTCTTTTTTTTTTGTGTGTGTGTGTGTGTGTGTGTGTGTGTTTTCTCTTTATTTTCAAGTCTACTATTACCACTATATTACCACCTGCAAGGTTACTTGTGTTGATATCTGCAATATTTACTGCACTTGAGCTATTACTGGTTTGGAGATGCTTTGTTAGCTTTAGTTTAAATAATTATACATAGCATGCCTTAATAGTCACCAAACTTTATATAAAAATATAACAAGATAACAATAAATGTGTGCATGCTTTTATTTCCATTATCCCTTTTAGACACACACAGATACAAGTGTATATTTATATTGGTGTTTGTGTGTCAGATGGGAGAAAATAAGTGTGCAAATGTTATACTTGGTAAACTTTTTACTATATATGGTTATTATTACTTTGTAGGCGCCGAAAGAGCCGAAGTTCTAGTCGTAGTCGTAGCACCAGCCCAGTGAAGCATAGAAGGTTAGTTTTTATATAGATATCTATCTATCTATCTATATATACATACACACATTTGCTTTCAGGTTTTAAATAAAGGGGACTTAAAAATTTAGTTTTATCATCAGTCTATTTTACAGCACGCAATGAAGTAATCAAATATTAAAATATAAAAATAAACAGGTGAAAAGGTTTATAATTCATATTTAAGATGTAATTGTTACTTGATTTGTGAGTATCAGGTTATAGATTTTAAGCAATATGTTTATTTTCTGAAGAAAAATTTCCTTTTGGGTATATCTTAATACTTAAAATATTTGAAAAAATATATTTGAAACTTATTAATTTATCTTGGATAAAAGGTTAAATTTTTATTTATTTATTTATTTTTTTTTTTTTTCAAGAGTTTACTTTTGCTTATTTTTATTTTTTTTTTACTAAAAAAAATGTCATTTTCACTGGTAAATTCATTAACTTTAAATATTGTTAGAATGTTGTACATATAAGGTCTTAGTAACAAACAAAATTTAAATTTCTCCAGTCCTGATTTTAAAATATAATTGTATTGTACAAAGACTTAAAAATGTATCTCTTTTGTGAAATAATTTATTTCTTGCATGTTGTATTCATTTTTAATATCAAAACTACTTAATTTTATTTAATTTAGGAAATTTAATTTTGTTATAAATTTTTTTTTGGGGGGGGGGTAATATCTTAAAATATTCATTTTGCTTGTAGAGACATTTATTTGGATAGCCATTGCATTTTTATACTTTAATTTTTAAATTTTTTTTATAATTCTGATATATTGGTTAGAACTATACCTGCTTCAATCAATTTCATTCTTTCTCTTATATAGTGTTTTTATCTTAGTGTAATTTTTGTGATTTCCTTCAAGAAATCTTTGTAAATGGTTGTATTCATTATTTTGTTCCCATATAAATGCAATTAAGCAAAAAGCAAACATTAACTAGTTCAGAAATTTCAGCATATTAAGAGGAATAATTTTATTCTAACATTGGCAAATTTGCCAGCTTTTTTTCCCTTTCTTCTTTTTTTTAATAAAATTTAAATAATGGTGCAATAGAACACAGTTCTTAAAAATAATAATGGGAAAGTCCTTAAAAAAAAAAAATTTTAAGGACTTTCCCATTATTATTTTTTTAAAATTATAATGAATCTTAATCATAAATTACATTCCTTTCTGCTTGATTTTGTCCAAGTTCTTTTTAAAATATATATAATTTGAAAGGATTCATTTTAATCTGTCTGAAATTCTTAATGTATTAAATTTAACATAATTGCTGTTAAACCCATGTAAGAAAAAATATTTTAATGTATTAAGAAATAAAAATAATTTCTATCTGAGATTCTTGGAGGAGGACTTATCATTATTTATATGATTTACATTCTGACCAATGTAATCCATCTTTATTATAACATTTTGGTCATAGTCCCCTCCGATCTTCTTCAGGTCTGCAGATTAAATAAAATTCCCTGAAGGCTACCTGGAACAACATATTTCCATGGGACTATAGCATAGTGAATTAGTGTTAGTTTGTGAATTAGATGACATAACTCTGGGCTGGGTAGTATAGACGGTGGGTCGGGTGAGCAATAATTAAGCACTATTTAATAACAAGGGATATCTCTAGGTATAGACAGCAGAATAAGAACAGCCCATCCTTACAAATTAGAGTATTCAGTTAAAAATTCTCTGGAGGTTACCTGGATCAACATACACCTGAAGAAGGCTGGAGTGCACAAAGGTTGAAATATTGTATTTAATAACAATAAAGATGAGGACATTAGTCCAAATGTAAATAAATAAAAATAAGTTTATTTTTTAAAGAAGGTGAATTAAACAATCTTTTTTTTGGGGGGGGGGGTTCTTTGCTGAGTATAAGGCCAAACTTAGCCAATTTTTGCAATACAGGCCTTTTTTTTTTTTTTTTTTTTTTTTTTTTTTTTTTACTTCAGAACCTCTATAGGCACAAATATTTTTATTACTTCAAACATTATTTTTTAGCAGACACTTTTTGAAATAGATATTTCTTTTTTTTTTTTTTTTTTTTTTTTCTTTTATACAGTGTGTATTACATCAGCCTGCCACTACACTGTTGAAAATAAAAAAAACAAAAAAAAAACAAAAAAAAACGCGTCTATTTCAAATGTGTCTGCTAAAATAACATTAGAAGTAATAAAAATTAAAATTTAATCCTTTAGACACAAACATACAATTATTTATTTTTCATAACTTTCAAGCTGAATTATTAAAATTCTTTTCTGGTACAAAATCGAAATTGAAAAGTTTGAACATTATTTTAGCATACATTTGCAAAATGTTAATTTATCTGATCTGGAAACATTACTTTATAATGTCAGTCTGTCATTTGGGGTGGGGGGGATAATTCTTTCTTTGTTATATAGAACATGGTGGTGGGAGGAGTTCAGTATCGGAAGTTATGATTGCTTTTTTTTTTTTTTTTTTATGCTCTAAAATTTTATTTTTATTATATATGATTTGATGAAAAATATACATGTCAGATAATTTGTAAATATTCTAAGATGAGTATCTCCAAATATTTTTTGAAAAAAGAGCATATCATGATGAAAAAAGGCCCCACATTTGATAAAAACAAAGTTTTATTGTCAAAATGTTTGTTATTATTAAGAGGAAAGACCAAAGTATTTTTTGATTATTTTTATTAAATTTTTTAATTCTTTCTAATGCTCAAAATTTTGGTTAAAAATCTTGTTTTTCTTGTGTTAACAGGTGGACCAAAGATTGGTATAGGGATTTTTACTGTCTTTTTTGGCATTAAAAGCATTTTGGAAATTCTTGTAAAATCAAATAATTGTTGAATTTTAATGAAATTTTCAGAACATATTCACTAATGAATTAAATCATTTTTGAATTTTTTTTTCTTACACCTGTTAACCCCCCCCCCTCCTCCTCCAATTTTATGGAATTGAGAAATTAAAATTTCAGCCTCTTCATATTCATATTAATTAAAAGCAGGACTCCTTGGAGAATTTAAATTATCTTTTTTTTTGCCAAACAAATGCCATTTACTGAAAATCTGGTCTGAATCATAAGATAAAAAAACACAATAAAACTATGACATTATTTAATTATAAAAGCTTTTAATTTCTTTTATAAATAATATGAAGGACACTATTGTCTTAAAATATTTTTTTGATGAATAATGAATTTTTACAAGAATTGTTTACATCTTTTTTAAAGAGTTTAATTAGAATAATTTATTAAATTTTAAATCTTGTAAAATTCTGTATTTCACCTTTTTAGATTATATTATTAAGTGAAAATTATATTTCTTAGTCCTAAATTGAAAAGCTTAGTACAAATCATCAAACACCAATATTTTTAAAAGAATTTTGAATTTTTTTTATGTGTATAAATGTGCTGATTTTCTATATACAGTTGATCATATACAACATTATCAGAAAATAAGAGCTAAAAATATTTAAAATTCAATAAACATTACATTATGGAAAATATTTTCTTAAAGTTTTAATATTACCTTGAAAATTATAGATAAAAGGCACTCAAGTTAATCAAACACCTTTTAAATAAACGGCTACTGTTGGGTTAAAAATGCATTTCTGCAATATTTTAAACATAAATTAAGTAATAGTTGTTTCAAATCAGATTAATTATACTTTAAATCAGCTAATATTCCTCAAATAAAGTTTCAGCAAAGTATATTTTATTTTTGGAAGATTTTTTTTTTTTAATAAAGAGAATTACATTGCAATGAAAGATGACTAAAAAGGGGTGCTAATCAGCTATTTTAGCAAAAAAATCCTTCCAGTCAATTTAAATTAGTTTTTGAAATACAGAAGGGTGTTTTGCTTATTGGAAATATTAAATTTAATCTATTAGCTTTAAAATGAAAACTAAAATAAAAGCTTTAAGAAAGATTTTTCATTTTAAAACTTTGATATTTTTTGTTTAAAGTTTTCTAAAGCTATTTAGAATGAAAATTTTTATTTTTTTTACTCAGTATCCTTAATCCAAATTTTTTTTTGTTTCTGTTTTGCAATAAAGATTTCCTATATAGAAATATTCCCTTCAAAGCACTTATCAGTAGAAACATTTATTTCTTGCCACAATGTACTGTCACAGACCAATGCTGCTCTTAGAAACACTGATGAAAATCTCTTGACTGTTGTATTTGTAAAATTGAAAAAAAAATATACAATTTTATTCTCACTACAATCAAGATGTCTTTTAACTTGATGCAAACTACTTAAAATTTATATTACTAGAATGAACATGACCTAAGCTTTAATTGGTTCCTCAACTGTTTAAAAAAAAAAAATTAGTTAATTGAGGCCAGTATTTTGCATTTTTAAACAGGTTCAGTGTTAGTGAGCTGGTGATAAATTCTTCAGTTTTTCAATTCAAGTGTAAGAGAATACATATTTTCTGTGTACTCATAGTATAAATTATCTTGTCTGAAACATGGTGTGATATGATTTTTATAGTTGTTCATGGGCCTAAAAACACATAACATTTTTAATTGACTTGTTTTTATTTGTTAGATGTAGTTTTTTGTTTAGCCTTCCAACTTTGTGTGATAGGAGGTGGTAGCTTTTACATTTAGGAAATTAGAAATAAAATTGTAATTTATGCAATGAATATACAAGTCAGCAAAAAAAAAAAAATTAACTAGTTTGCTCTAAAATCATGTTACTTGCTGCTAATTTTAAAATTGTTTTTATTTTAAGCATTGATGAGAGGGAAAGAAAATTTCACAATCTTTTGGAATACATTAATATCAATGTATTTAATATTACTTGAAATGATACAAAAGGAAGCCAATATTCCAAATCTACAGTATTATATGCTGAATCTCATTGCTTAGGTTTTAGAATAACAAGAGAAAATTTAAATTTCTTTGTAATTAAAAAAAATATTTCCATCTATGTATAAAGAAGCATAAAGATGTGAATATTGGGAAAAGTTAGAAAAATAATGTGACTGATTTTAATTTTATTTATTTATTTTAATAAACGGACATATACAAAATTTTATTATTTAAATGTCAGGTGGAATTGCAAAGCAGGGTCTATTTGTAGTTTCCATTGATAAATTTGCTGATAAGCAGCCTCAATGATTTCATAAAACATTTTTTGCTACTAGTTTTGTTTGGGAAATTAAAATGATTCACTTTTAGTAAATTTCTTTTCATTATATAACTAAAAGAAATAAATCTGTATTTTACTCTATTCATTGAAATTAGAAAATTATTGCTCATCCAGATGATAGCAAAGATTTCTTTCTTTTTTTTTTTTTTTCTTTTTTTTTATTAAGCCATTGGAAACAAATATAGGGTAACCCGTTAAAGATAAAAGAATCAGCAAAACTATCAAATGTATTTTTCTAACAACTATTTAAAATATGTCTGGTTTAAAATAGTATGGCATCATTTCAAAAACCTACCAAATTTTATGTAACATCTTATTTTCTATTTATTTTTTCTTAACTGATTTGGTGGATGCATGTTGTGCATTTCTCTTCTTTTAAAATATTTCATAGTATATAGTATATCTAAAAATATCAGTCTAACAAAGGATGATAAAATTAATCACTCACTATTTTTTTATTTTTTTATTTATTTAATTTTTTTTTTAACAAAAGGAACTATATTGCAAATAATAGTAAAATAAACTTGACTTTTTAAAGTCATATATTCAGTTCTGTTGAGTGTTTTTAGAACTCTCATGAATATGATTACTTGATATAGTGATTTGTTTTTTTCATTGCAGAGTTTCATCTGTGACATGCTTAGCTCATGCCAGCAAAACATATAGCGAAGGTACGAGAATAAATACCGCTCACCCTGGCTGTCTGGAACATTACTGTAGAACTGAATGCTATTCTCCAATGAAAAAAAAAAAAAAAAAAAAAAAAAAAAAATACACACACACTCACACACACACTCACACACACATCTACCTATGTGATAAAGGGGAACTGAAGCACATGCTAATATAGATTTATATTGAATGACATTTACATATATGCAAAATTATATAATGAACTGATATCAGTAAATTGAAATCTTAGTTGTATATTTATTTTCGAAAGGAAATCAGTTTTCAAGTGAGAACAGATTCTATTATGATATACATGGCTTAATAATCTTAAGGACTTTAATAAAATGATTTGAAATACTTGTCTTAAATCTACTTGTTTTGTGTTAAACTCCTTAATATTCTGCTATTCACATATCTAGTTTTAGTTTCTAGTCCTTAAATATTGATGCACAAATGATTTTATAAGTGTTAAATTTTTTCAGTGTTTTGATTACATGTCATCTGAGTTTTAAATTTTAATATAGATATGTTAGTCACTTAAATTCTTATTTTATTCTTTTGTCTTTTCCAATTTCCATAATTTTTTTAATGACTTCATTTATTTTGATATTAGTTCATATAAAACTTTTGTCATATGTTAAAATATTTAAAATTAATACAATGTTGTTCAATAAATATCTATTTCAGTTTCTCTTTAAATATCTTAATGCCTTTATTTCTATTTGCCCCTTTTGCTCTTCCTGATTTTTTTTTTTTTTTTTTTTCTTTTTTTTTTCTTCAGTTTTCCAGTTTTTGCATTTGACTATTAACAAAATGAGATTATATAAATACCAGACCAATAACTGGGGTGGCGCTCTTATAATACAGCGCTAAATTCTTTCCTAAAACACAGTTATGCTACAGCCAAATTATAGTTTACATTTTGTCATTACTTCGCAAATGAAGCTATAAATTAAAGCAAATCCTGAACATTTTAGTCAAAAGTTTGAAATCATTTACAGCTACAATAGCTTATGAACTTTACATGCACTTAAAAATAAAATATTTTATTGCTAGTTATAATTTTCTACTTTGCATACTAAATTTATGCATATCTATGCATCAAAAATAAGATATACTGTTATAATCTTAGAGCAAATATAATCAGTAACTCAACTTCTTTGAGTAAATGTCTAGGAAGCTACTTTTTATTTACTTTCTTATTTAAAATTTCTATTTTATGAAATATAAAGAGTTTATTGAGTCAGTTTTGTAGCTTTATGATGCCATTAAGCTCTGATAAGCAGCTAACCTGAATTTTTTTTTTTATTTGCATAGTTTTGCTTTTGAAAGTTTTAAATAAATACCCTCCAATTAAGCCACCTGTTCACCATCAGTGGACTGTTTATCTTTGCTAATATGCCTCTTCAAAATATATATATATATATATATATATATATATATATATATATATGAAGAAATATAGTCTTAAGATGTGCTATATTTATGGGATAAAGTGCTCAATATCAAAGTGTGTAAATAGTAAATATAAAAGTGAACATAGAAGTCAACACTTAGAGGTGACAATCTGTTTCATGCTAGATGCAATCATCAGGCCATATATATATATATATCTTCAAGAAAATTTAATACTTCATATTTAACTGGGTCAATTATCTCTTGTTTCAATGTTTTAACAACTAATAAAATGTTATGATTTACATATCATGATTAAACTAGACTATATTTATCATTTACTTCAAAATTATTTGTGATTGAGCTATTTGGTATAGATTATGTACATTTTAGCTGATTTGGACTTTACATTTGAAAGTTTTTTTTTTTTTTTTTTTTTTAATTTTGTTCAACCCATTAAGTTTATTCAAATATATTTAGTGTTTGGACAAGATAGTTTTACTCTAAAATTTTTCCCCTCCCCTTTGGGATACAGATATTAGAATTTTTGCCAGCATTTGATCTCTAAATATTTTATGACAAGATAATCTTATATTCGTGGACATAAGTCTAAATTCCCTGAATAGATGGTTGCTCATCTCCCAATTCTTTTTTACAATTGGGCTTCATCCTTCAAAATGAGATTTTTTTTTTATTTTTGTGGAATTACTTACAAGAGAATTATTGCAGTTAGAGCTTCCTAGATTTTAGAGCAAAATGATAGTGATCATAATAATTAAGGGTTTTAAAAGGTTGTACAGACAAATGGTCTATTAACTATTGGTCAATATAATTATGATATTGTGGAATTATTTGTATTAAAACGCTTTTGAATACTTGTTATAATGATTTTGTCCTATAACATGTAGTAATGTGTTTCTATTTTGCACATTAGTATTTGTTCATCATTGAACTTTTATTATTTGACCGAAATGGTCGGGGGTGGGGATGGGTTCTCATCACTCATTAATTATAGATCTAGACACTTGTTTTAGCTATGTGAGATATATATGATTTTTATTTTACATCTGGCTCAGTGTGATCAGGAGTGTCATAGGCTCCTTAGAATTTATGTTGGCAAATAAAAGAATGAATATAGTTAAGATATGCTATCAGTAAAATTCAGAAGATTTGATTAAAACCTTTAGCACTCTAGGTGACTTTTTTTGCCAAGCAAAATGTTAATCCTGCCAATGCAAGTTGACTTTGAATTTCTTGGTTGTGTAGTCATATCCTTCTGTGGTAACACCTAAAACAATCTAGACTGAAATTGAGAGCCAGGTCACTGCAATTTCAAATATATAGAATTAATATATATACCACTATATTTTGAGGGGATTCCATGTACAGTAAAAGGGGAAGTAATATTTTTAAATGATGCAGAGTGTAAATGTTAAAAAGTAAATGGCACGATGTTAGTCATGCTGAAAGCTTTACTAATACTAAAAATATGCTCTCCTTCACTTCAAGTTTGCTTTGGAAGCTTTGCATTTGTTTTTAATAGTATTTTTAATTTGTTAATTTTTTTTTTTCATTATTCTGATATATTACTGAATGTAAATTAAATGAAAGTATTTTTTGTGAATTAACTATACTCATTAATATAGTACAAAAATGTCTTGATATAAAACCAAAGCTCGTGAAAGATTGTATGGAAAATAAATTTTGGAGACCTTTGCATGAACTCAATGTAAAAAAAATAAAAATAAAAAATTTTGGGGGGATTTGGCTAAAATTACAGTTATTTTTACTTTTTATTCTTAGTGGTTGGTGGGTATCTGAAATGTCTTTTGTGAATATAACCCCCCCCCCAGTTTTGTTATTTGGTCAGATTTCATTATGTAGATTGGGCTTAAAAAATTTTTTTTTGAATCCTTCCCTTCCCCTACTATTTCCATATATATCATACAAGATATAAAAATGATATTTTTGTAAATAATAATGCATGCTTGTACAAATGTCCAATTCTAGCTCTCATTTTGTTAATTATCTTATCTTTCAGAGTTGGATCCTAGTGATGCCATCAACTGATTTTACTCAGATTTGATAATTGTTCATACCAAAATCAATAACTGATGCAAGTGTGATATGTACTAGAATTGATAGTTAGAAAGAAAAATTGAAATTGATAGAATCAATTACATAACCTGTGGAGTTTGAAGTATCCTCTCCTCATAGTAATATGTATAAAAGTAAGCATCATGTTATATGGATTTATATAGAAATTTCATCAAGCAGAATGGAATGTCTTCTAAATTTTCTTCATAAAATACTTTTTGGGATTTGCAACTTAATGACTTTCTTTATTGTAAATTTTTATGCAAGGCTATTTTCTCTCTCTCTCCTTTTTTTTTCAAGCATTCACAACTCTTGTCTATAATAATGGCTGAAATTTAATATCACTGTAGCTGAATGGCTGCTGAATTAATGTAGATAAATATTGGAAGGAATTTAAATTTTATGATGAAAATATTTTGTGAATTATGTAATATAAGTTAGGCATATACATCCATACACAAGTTTGTATTACTTCAAGAATTTTCAAAGAATAGTTTTACAAAGGAAAAATACTTCAGATATTTCAATTTTCTTAACTAATCATAGCCAGCAACTAAAATGTTGCAGCAATGGATAAATTATCAAAATTACACAAAAATATCTTGAAATACTAGTGAGTAAATTTATTCAATAAAATTGTCATTGATGTCAATCATGGCCTCAGATGACTTTGGAATCTCTTGAAACTATTCTGGACAGTCTCCTTGTTTAAGTTGGTGAATGTTGCCATAATCCTTGCCATCAGTTCATCTTTGGTGTTAAAAGGGAGTTTTGGTATCTTGCTCAACTGTGCCCCACACATAATAATCAGGTGGGTTGCAGTCTGGGGAGTTAGGTGGCCAGATGTAAGGGGTGATGTTGTTGCAGAAATTGTCTGACAGCCATGACTGGGTTCTGCTTGTATGGCATGGTGTAGAGTCCTCTTGCTAGACATAGGGTCTTCCAGAAGCCACTCTCTTGACCCAGAGCAGCACTACATCCTCAAGGCACTTGATGTAGGTCTTCATGTTGAGTCTGAGGCTCTCACCAACAAATTTGTGAGTTCTTATCAGAATGAACAGCTAGTTTTCTGAGCTACTTTACCTTCATAATCACCATTAGACTCATCCAACTCTTTCTGATTCCTCTGAAATGTTCGTATTGGAGCTTCCAGTTCAAATGCCAAGCAGCACAATATGGTGTTTCTAAATTTATGGCAAAGTGAATTGCGTCATGGTGCTCTTTTTTTCAAGACGATGCCCAATGGATCCTACTATACTGTGCAGTTGACAAAAACAAACATGTACACACAAAATTAAAGATATAAAATGGCGACAATTTACCCATCAACCCCAGTATATATAGTATATAAATTTTGTATATATAATATATAAACTTTGTTTTAAAAATGGATAATATAAAAAAATTATGATATATTATCAAATGTATAATTTTTTGTCATGTTATGAATTATTTTCAGTTATTTATTTGAGAACCAGTATATAGTATGACAGGTAGTTAAGTTTGTATATTCAAAAATTTTAACTTTTGCAGGTTGAAATATTGTTAAATAAATTAAGAACTAGAATACATTATGGATGTTTGATATGTGGTTAGTTTCAGTTTATATTTATAAAAGAATGAAATGTCAGAAAATTTTTTTTTCATAGATCCAGTTTATGAATTTTAAAAAAATTGTCCTGTTTTTTTTTTTTTTATATATATATATATATATATATAGATAGAAAGTTGCAGTATTATTCTCACGAGTTTTACTCCATCTTGTTATTACTTTGTCACATGTTCTGAATTGAACTTTTTATCATTCAATTAACATTCTTAAGTAATTCTTTTCATAAATCAAATCCAACTTCTTTGATTTATTTTTTTTAAAATTAGGCACAATTTAAAAAAGATAGTTTTATAGATTATATGAAATAAGACACTTGTAAATATACCAACTATTGCTTGTTAATATATAATACCAAATTGAGACTACTAATTACAAATAAAATTTTGAAAGTTTATACTTCTTGTTTATGATAGGTCGCTATTTTATGTATATTTAACTTTTGACTTTTTGTTAAAATTTAACTGTTGATTGTCATTTTTAAAATCATTTAATAAATAGTATTTAGATGGTACCAAAAAAATTTCTCTTAAAATATTTATTTAAAAATTATCTTTTTAACATAGTTTTGGACTTAACCTTTTATTTGCTTCTATTCGTAGCTGAATTTCTGTCTTGTTCTCTAATAGGATAATTAAATTGGAAATTATAAAAGTTTGTTTCATTTGCTTAATTGTAAAACATTGAGAAACATCAGTTATTTCTGTTTTAGGAATACAATGCTTATTCAGAGTGAAAATAACTAAGATACAAGTTACTCTAAAACTAAAATTGTAATTTATTTTACTTTTTGGAAAATACTCTCAATAGCATAGGATTTAAGCTTAATTTTATGTTATTGCTTGCAAATCTGTAAAACCATATACTTAAAAAAAAAAAAAAAAAAAAAAAAAAAAATGAGTGGAATGTCTAAATTTATGTTTAATGTATAACCTTGAAAGGTTTTAAAATATTTTAAAAATACAAATGAAGAAAAATTTTATTTTAATGAAGAGTAAGCTTTATTTCTATAAAAGTTGTTTTACAGTGGGGTTTTTTTTTTTTTTTTTTATAATGCTATGGCCTGAAGGGGCAGTGTCAATCATCGCTCTCTCTCCATATTGTTTCTTTATTCTCTAATTTGCTGTGGTTTTGTGGTAAAAATTTTGGAGTGATTTTTTTTTTTTTTTTTTTTTTTTTTTTTTTTTTTCTCTCTTTCCCCTTTTTGCAAAGTTTTTAATTCTGAGTAGCCCTTTTCCTAGGTTGACTTTTACCCAAATGATCCTGCTATTTAACCTATAACTGTGGGGTAAAAAATTGATTCAGGCTTTTCCTAAGGACTTTTGAGTGAAAGTGAATGCAATAAACTAGACAAATTTCAACTTGGTTCTCAATTTCCACTTACTGTACCAATAATTGTTACATTATTCACACATCCCTTTATCCTATGGTTCAAACAAAATGCATTATATTTTTAATACTGAATCCTTTTTCCTTGTATGAACAATATATTTCAGCAAAACACTAAATTGTTGCTGACCTTACATAGTTTGCTTTTGTATTGTCAGTTGAAAAAAAAAAGAATGACAGCCATGATAACTGAAAAGTGTCTTACAAAATCCATGTGCTTTTGTTTTTACTTTTATTATTTGTAAAATATTCATTTTCAATAAAAATGCTCTTGTTGGACTGTGCTTAAATATATAGCCCCCCTCCCCCCAAGATTGGCTTTGAAGCAGAAGAGTATTAATTCACAGTTGGTACCTTAATGTTCATTCCTATTTCTATTGCTGTGTTACTGTAACTCATTTCAAATAGTTTGATTCTAGAGAATAGTTTTTATGCTTAATGGAACTTTTCTGTATTTTCTTTTTATAACATTTTTTTTTTCTTTTTATAACATTTTTTTTTTCTTTTGAGAAAAAGTATTTTGAACAAATTTAATTTTAACTATTGGGTAATTTTCTTAAAGATGCAAAGTAATATTAAATGTATATAGCCAATTAAAATAAAAAAATATGTACTTGGTTGTTAAAAAATATATCAGACTTGGTATCTGTTTTGTCAAGTTTAATTCTTGCTGATAGCAAACAGCATAAAGATTGAAAATATGGAGTCATAATTTATATTAAAGCGGGAATATTTTTCTCTTGAAAATTTTCCAGCTTGCATTTGAGGTTATTTTAAAATGATCATTTTTAATACAGAAATTTCTTACTAAAGTCAAAGATATTGCTTCAAACTTTAATGCAAAGAGTTATACACTTTTCTGTATTTTTTTAATTAAACATACTTGTCATTTCAGAAAGTATAAAAAGTTAATTATTTAATATTTATGATGATTTTATTAAGTCAAAACACAGTAACTTTGAGATAGATTTTTTTGTGAAATTATTATCGTCTTATTTATAAACAAGCATCATTGTGTATTTATTAAAAAGTTTACAAGTTCAAAGCTATTGATCATGGATCATGCAATGGAAAAAAAAAATGATCAGTTTTTAGACTTGGATATTTAAGAATATTTATCATGAAGGCAGCCAAGTTTTTGTTCTTTTTGTTCAGTGTACCATTTCATATATATGGAAATTATAAGGATTACTGAAAAGTCATTAGTCTGACCAAATGATCAAACATCATTCTCGTCTTCCTGGTAGGACTGAAAACCATTTTACTTCCATTTTATTTCTTTTAGTTGATAAAAAGCTCAAATGTGATTTTTCAAAATTTATAAAAATAAATTTGAAACTATAAAGTTTTATTTTTTTTAGTTTAAACATTTTGAAAAAAGAATTATCATATTTATCTATTATAAAAATGTTTAAGAAATTCTGTATTCAGCTTGAATATTATCGTTTCCTACTTAATTCGCTTAATTTTTGATTGGAAAACTTAATTCTTATGTAAAAACAAAATGATATGGCTGTATTTTTTCAACATGGAAAGTTGATATTTTTAATGAACTTACAAATGCTGTTTTCATTTTAAGAGAAATATTTTGTGCATATTTCCTTTACGCTGCTAAATTTTAACCGTTTTTGTTTATAGTCCTATTTTAGTACTGTGACAAATTTTCACTTTATTGCCTATGAAAATTATTGGAAAATCATTCATTTGGTTCAATTTGAAGATTACATGTGATGGAGCTTACTTTTTTTTCCCCATAATCTGATATATTTTGTCTTGTTTCTTTTGAAGAGTCTCTTGGGAGTCAAGAACTTTTAAGCACACACTCATATAATAATAGCAAATATTAAAAACATTCATAGAATCTAAGCAGATATTAAAAATTTCAATAGTTATTTAGCCCATCAACAAACAATATGTATTCAAAAAGGCAATCATTTAATATTTATCTTTTTCTAGAAAGTTTAGGCAAATTTTAACTTCAGAGGTGTACCTAGAATGTATTTTAGTAAAAGCAGCCCACTCTTGGTAAATGTTTGTTTAGTTCAGTAGGTTGAATGTTGGTCACCAGAGTAGCACCTAAGTGAAATTTGGTTTACATCTTGCAATATTTGACTGAAATCTTGAGTAACATTCATGTTATATTGAAAATCAAAGAGTATATTCAATAAGTAGCATAGAGCTATTATATGTACAATGGTTAAAAATATGTAAAGGAATCTGTGCATCAACTCTTCAATGATATTCAGAATTCATCTAGCATTTAAAGCTAATGCCTTTTGGATTTCAAAGAACTCTTTTATATCTTTTTGGTTTTGATTTTTATATATAAACATGATTCTAGATAAATAAGTACAGTTATTAAAAAAAAAATCACTTAGACATTAAATTGACTTGTATATTTCACAGCAAGCTTACGAATATTGCAATTGTTTAATAACTGTTGTGACTAAAAATGATGTCGGAATATACTAAAAAAAAAAAGTATTTTTGTTTATCATTTAATGACATCAGTGAGTAACAATTAGTTCGACAAAACATTTTCTTGTATAATGCATATGAAACTATAGTACTTTCAGCCAAATGATAAATATAAATTACGTTACTTGTATTCAGTTACTAAATATTAGTTTGGTTATTAATGTAAATATTTATTATAAGTACTTAAAGATTTTCTTTCACTAACTGAATTTTGTATCAAAATATTTAGCTTAAATGTTGTCTTGTATATGTTAATGCTGAGTTAACAAATGAAAAAGTTCAAAGGACTTATTTATTTAACCTATTCACATTTTGTGCTTATTTTGGTCTATTTGTTTGGTTTTATATTTTTTTATGGGAATTTAATTTTGGATGTAAATGACTAATTTCAGAGTCATTCTAAATTTATTTATTTAGCATATTTCTTCCTTTTATAAAAACAAATCTAGAAATAAAGTTTACTTAAAGAGGTTGTTTAATTAGTGTTCATAAAATTCCTTTTAGTGATTTGAACATTAATTTATTTTTAAAAAAATTAAATGGCTAAATTCATGTTCGAGATTAATTCTGAATATCGTTAAACTAAAGATTCAAAAATAGACATTTATGATGCTTCAAATTTTATACTGATAATTTGTATTTAACATTAGCTATAAGTAAAGAAAAAAAAGATTTTATCATCAATGCCAAAGTGTATTTATCTCTGTTAATTTCATGTAATATTATAACTTGTATAGAGTGATGATATTTAGATGCAAGTCAACCTGTTCAAACTCTTATCTGCGTACATTACTTTTATAATGCTCCTCTTGAACTTGTTTTTCCAATATAACATTCTATCTCTAAGTTCTTAGCTCTTTGTGTTGCTTTTGAAGATAAAACTCAATTGTATAAGCCACTGCTGGCTTTTACTTTCTATTTTTATTGTATTTATAACTACTAATGTTTATAGTACAATAGTTATTAACATTTAAATATTGTTTTTAAGTTAAGGGACAACACTGTAAAAATAAAAGCAGTCTAATTCTATAATAGAAATATTAATGAAAGTAATAATATATTGGGTTAAAAAATGTCATTAGTAGCATTTACTTTTAACTACATTCAAAAAGATCACTTTTGATTGTATTATGACAGCTGTCATACCAGTGTGTATTTTTATAAATATTGTCAAAACTGTCTTTTTGTTGATTCTAACTTTGAAGGTGGAATAAAATAAGCAACTTTTTTGATTTATCCCTTTTTAAGAAAGATAAAAATGACTAAAAAATGATTTCTGCAGTTTATGGAGAATGATTGTTTTGGAAGTGGTTTGTGAAAATTTGTGCTAGAGATTTCTTGTTAAATGATTCTCCAGGCTAGGATAAATGAGTTGAGGTTTCTAGCAATCAAATTAAGGCATACTTTGAGACTAATCTTTATTAGCTACAGGAGGTGACTGGCATAGTGAAAATATTCAAATCAAGCATTGAAAATTATTTGTACCAGATTAGCTATGTTGATCTGTGGTGTAGCTTCCATATAAGTTTTATTAAAAAAAAGACAAAAAAAACTACAACTGAACCATGTTGTGTACCATTTGCTCCTCAAATATAATGGAAAATATCCCCTGTTTGAAAAAATGTGATCGATAATTAAATGTGGATACTTTATAATGTGAGTGAAATGAGCAATGAACTGTACCAAAGGTTGTGATAAGTTATGTATATGGTGGAATTGAGAAGGAATCCATTATTGTGAATGTCTTCTGGAGAATGAAGTGATTTATTTAAACTTCTACTTTTGATTCTACCAATTAAAGGCAAAGAAAGCACTAATAATAATAATAATAATAAAAACATAATCCAAAATTAAGACAAATTGTATTGCCCACTTGAATTATCATTTATTTTGGTTTTTATGGAGTTCTTTCAAAAAAATTTTTTTAATTCACTTAAAGACTGCAAAAGATATCGAGAGTAGATCTTTGCTGAAAAAGATGTAATTCTGAAATTGTCTAAAAGATGGCAGAAGTTAGTGGAGAAAAATTGTAAATATATGGTTCAGTAAAATTAATGTTGAAAATGAAGAAAAAAAAACAACAAACTGTTCACTCCATATCAATGCTTCATCCTTAATGTACCATTTGAAAATAAATATTTCTAAATGTTTTTATCTTTATTCCTCACTTTAAAAAAAAATATTGGCTTTATACTTGCTTTGAAATTTCTACAGATAATCTTTTTACTCTATCCATATTTGACCAGACAGTGAGTGAATGCTTTATACTATAAAATGTAAAAATTAACAAGTGTAACCTAAAAAAAATTTACTTAGCTATACAGCACCATTGAGAACGAGGTTAAATTTTAGCCTGGTTAAATGAGTGTTATCGTGTGTCACTTGATGCTTATTGGAATCTTCCTGCTTTTGCTGCTGTTTCTGTTAAAGTAACATTGATAACAATACTTTTGAAATATATTTGGTAAGGAATAATTTTTTTTTTTTTTTTTTCCCACTATTTCAACTGTATTATTTTTGGTGAATAGGTTTTTCTTGAGTCAGCTTTATTATCAACAACTAAGATTTTCTGGTGGGTGGTCATTCAATATGTATTTTTCTGTAAAAAAAAAAAAAAAAAAATTTCTGTGATTCTTTTTTGAAGAATGCAATATAAAAAATTTTTTATGGAATCTTGAAAAAAATGAAATTTAGTTAAATGGCAATTCAAGTGCCTTAGAAGTCTGTTTTATAAAGAAATTTGCAAGCATAAAAATAACTAACATTTCTTTATATAGAACCAGATATATTAGTGTAAATAATGGAATTAGAATAGTTTTTAAAGCTTAAGAACTAAAGTTTTTACTTGTTTTCTTTGGAGAATGGATGTATTTTTAGTTTGGCATCCTATTATCTTTATAAATTGAACATTTCCTCAAATAACTGCTATTGATATATTTTTACAGCTTTTGTGGCAAATGCACTTCAGTATTTTAATTTGTATACATGGATCTTTTTTTCTTTCTTTTTAATAATTTTTCTAAATTTATTTTTGTTTTTGTGAAAATTTTTCAGAAAAAGAAGCAGAAGTAGAGATCGCAGTAGAAGCAGAAGCCGTGACCGTAGAAGGTAACTTTGCAACTGAATTTTAATCCTTTGTCTTCGTTATATCCTTTAATGATAATTTAAGAATAACATTTTAATTTAACTTTAAAACTTTTACTGAAATGTTTACTTAGAGAATAAAACCTACTTGATGTTTTTTTTCAAAGGATTCACTGGTGTACTTAGAAAGATTGTTGGATGTCACACATTGTATTTCTGATGTGAATAGAATGGAGTTCTTAATTTTGGGAATTTGTAATTATGTAATTATTGAATGTAGGGCATAGAGAAATAAGCATATAAATGATGTATGTCCAAACAAACTGGTTATCATTTTATACTTTTTTTTTTTTTTTTTTTGTCTTGCCAGAAGTCCTGACCGACGTAGTCGACGTGATAGGGACAAAAGACGAAGTCGTAGCAAAGACAGGCGCCGTAGCAGAGATCGTGATAGAAGACGCAGCCGAAGTCGAAGTCGAGATAGGCGAAGCAGAAGCAAAGAAAGATATGGAGGAAAGCGTAGCAGGAGTCGATCCCCTTACAGAAACAGACGTGGTGAAAAGCCTTATAGGCGCAGTCTCAGTCGAAGTCCAATGCGATCATATGAGTTTGTTCGGTAAATGTCAAACTTTTTAATCATTAGCAAGTATTAAATAAAACCTGGATATTATTCCTGTCATTTTTGTGATATTTTGAAGCATATTAAACTGTATAGTGTTTATCTATTTCTGCAACAAAAAAAAAAAAAAAAAACGTTTTGTGCATTTTTGTTGCAGGGAACCAGGTCCTGAACTCTCTCCTGAAGAACGTGATGCTCGGACAATTTTTTGTATGCAGCTGTCTGCAAGAATTCGGCCGCGTGATTTGGAAGAATTTTTCTCCTCTGTTGGAAAGGTAGCCAAGATTTGCAGAGTTTTTGTTTTCCTGATTAAAGCTTACACAATTCATTGTTTTTTTTTGTTTTTTGTTTGTTTTTTTTTTTGTTATAGTTTCTCAAAAATAATGTTTTGCTTTAATCCCTATTTAAGTAGAATGATGCCTCAAACCTTTTAAATAAAATTAAAGCTTGTAATTCAGTTCTTATTTCTCTTTTAAGAAAAATATTCTTACTGTATCTTAATCCTGATGTAATGTTTGGTTTATTTTTAGGTTCGTGATGTTAGATTAATTACAGACAATAAAACTCGCAGATCTAAAGGCATTGCATATGTTGAATTTGTTGATGTCGAATGTGTAAATAAAGCTCTGGCATTAACTGGTCAACGTTTACTGGGTGTGCCAATTATGGTGCAGCCTTCCCAAGCAGAAAAGAACAGAGCAGCTAATGCCACAGCTACTTTGCAGAAGGGAAATTCTGGTCCAATGCGATTATATGTTGGGTCTTTGCACTTCAATATAACTGAGGAAATGCTGCGTGGAATTTTTGAGCCATTTGGAAAGGTAAGATGCTAAAACAAAATTTTTAACTTCAGATAATTTAAAATTAAAAAAAAAATTAACCAATAACTATGAATTATTGTTTTGTATAAATTCTCTTGGACATTCTGAACATTCTGACAGTTCAAATATTTTTAAAATTTATGTAATCAAAATATGGAACATTAAATGTACATTTCTTTTTTAGATTGATGATATAAAATTGATTAAAGATCATGAATCTGGCAGACTTCAGGGATATGGGTTCATCACAGTAAGTGTCCATTTGTATATTAATTTCATGTGCTAATTTCATTTTTATATTATATATTTTAAAATTTTAGTATTCATTAGTTTCTTCAAATAAGTTACTGCAATGTTTGAATTTTGATTGAAAAAAAAATAATGAATTCAAGGATGTATTTGATTTTTTTGTTATTAATTTTACATAAATATCTTGCAAGAATATATTGTTCAGTACTTTGATTTGTTAGTTGTATGTACATTATATTTGTGTGTGAAAAATATTTCACATGTATGTTCTTTGATTATAAGTTTGTATTGTAATGTGTGAAATTTGTTAAAAATTATTTTTCTTTCTCTTCTTACATTGAACTATTGCTTTGTTTTGCTTTAATTTATTTAATTTTTTTTTTTTTTTTTTTTTTAGTTCCATGATTCTGAAGATGCTAAAAAGGCACTGGAACAACTTAACGGGTTTGAATTGGCAGGAAGGCCAATGAAAGTTGGGCATGTAACTGAACGAACAGCAGACAATCAAGTTGTATCAATACTAGACAGTGATGAAATGGATAGAGCTGGGATTGACCTTGGAGCAACTGGAAGACTTCAACTTATGGCAAAACTGGCAGAAGGCAAGTATAATCAAGCTTCATTTATTATTTACAGTGAAACTAATATCCTCAGTTTTGTTATGATCACATTTCAGCCATTGTGCCTCTTCCTGCCTTCAGATTGTTGATCTGAGTAACACTCAAGGAATTTCAAACTGAATCCTTTATTCAATATTTTTTTTTTTTTTTTTTTTTTTTTTTTAGAATAGATTATTCTCCAGTCATTGTTCAGGTTTTGATATTGAATCTTAGCATGCAATCATAAACCACATTAATCTATACCTAATGTTCTTACTTTGTCTGTTGCTACTACTGCTTTGTCAAGTTTGGCTCTCCCCATTCTTTTCTGTTGCCTTCCTTTTGCTATTCTCTAATGCAATTAGTTACTTATATATCTGGTGCATGATGTTCTTTCTTAAAAAGAAACATTAGTCTCATGTCGCAGAATTTGTTTCGAGTGTCATTTACCTAACCCACCCAGACAATGCAAACAGTTGAATGTATGGGAAAGAGGATTTGTATTTTTTTTTTTCCCTTTTTGTCACTGGTGATTTTTACCTTTTGTTTTCTTGTGAATGTACAATGAACCTTGGCCAGTTTTTGTGCATACTTACACAAATAAATATGAAAACACACCATAGGGTTATTTGTCTGGTCAGTGAAAAGCTGAGAGAGAAATCTATTATGTTTTATATAAATGCAAAAACAATTCAGTTAAATTTTACTGTAACTTTTATGAAAATTGTCTTTATTTTTATTTAAACATTTTGGCTAAATCACCTTGAATAATTTTGCACAGAAATGTTTTTAATTTTCATGCTCAGAGTAACTTCTATTGTGCTTTAAGAATTGTGATCTAAGTATTCATTTTTTATAGAAATTAGAGTATTTGCACATTCCAACTAATCACAATCAAAAATCAAGATATTTACAATTAGCTGCCTTGTTTTGTGATTGACTTTTCCATGTTTATCATTTTTTTAAAATTCTCTTTCATTTTTGATTTACTTTTAACATAAGCAGAAAATATGTTGTTTGTTAACGATTTTAATCAAAAATTGAGAGAAAAAGTATAATTTCCTAGCGATATCTGTAGGCATTGTCAGCAGGACAATCTACTCCTATAGATTTAAATAAGGAGTTTATTTCAAAATTCTCTAAGTTTGGCCAGAGGGCACAATGGTCAAATTAGTTCTTTCCTTATAAGGAAAGATTCGACACTCATTCATTCACCAAGAGGCTGGTGCTACTTTCGTTTGAAATAATAACAAAGATGAGAACAATAGTCTACAAATGAATAACTCCTCATCGCAGAAATTAAATTAAAAAATTAAGATGTTTTTTTTTTTTTTTGTTTTTTTTTTAAACACTTTTGGTTTACAACTTTTCAGTATCTCCTCAATTTATTTATGTATTCAGTATGTGCATAAAATGTTAATGGCTTAAACAAATTATTAGTTTTAAATCTTTGAATATGATGAAAATTTTATGTCCAAGCCCAGCTTTGTAAATAGTTTTTTTGCCATTTTGGATGTAGTATTAATTCTTAATTCTTAATTAGTAATGATTTGGTTGATCTCATTTTCAATGTTCAATATTTGTATTTTGTTTTCTTGAAGATAATTGTAATAACAAGATTGTCTTGATGTTTGTTTCCAGGAACTGGCTTTCAGATTCCACAGTATGCAGCTAATGCTTTAAACATTAACTCGTCATCAGACGCTTCTACACCACCTCCACCTCCTCCTCCTCCAGCACCACCAGCAACACAGTCCCCAACATCCAATGCACCTGCAAATGCAGCTGCTGCTGCTGCTGCTGCAGCAGCAGCAGCATTAATAGCTCCACCAAATTCTGCTGCTGGGGCAGGACAGCCAGCTCAAGCAACCAATGGACCACCAATTCCAACCCAATGTTTTATGCTGGCTAACATGTTTGATCCTTCTTCGTAAGTGCTCCTTTTTTTTTTCTTTATTTTCTTTTTTTTATCATCATTATTGACAAGCTATCAAGGATGGATAATATTTATTAGGAGCTTAATATACTTTTATTGGGTAGAAAATACAATTTTTTTTCATACCTGAAACATATTACCATTCACTCTGTAATATAAGTGACTAATTTTGTGATAATTTCCCAGTATAAAATCAAAGCAGCCTGTATCTATTCTTGCAATACTTTTTAAACAATATTAATAAACATCATCATTGAGAGATGGAGAGTACTGCTGCAAGTTGTACAACTGCCCTGTCAAAGAAAACCTAAACACCCTAGTAGTCTCAGAATCCTCAAATAATGATTATTTCCCCATACTCGAGGTAGAGGGTTGCTAAATGATGTTGTCCTATGAGCATAGGGGGTGGGGGCAGTAAGAAGTGCAGTTCATAAAAATATATATATATATATATATATGAAAGATGGTTAACCCTAGACTTGAAGGGATTAGATTGTAGTGATCAGGGGAAAATGTCCTCTCAGGAGTCTGTTCCACAAAGTAACAGTTTTTGGGAAGGAACTTCTTACTCATGGAATATGAAGGAAATGAGGATGATTCACTTCTGTGTACATGGCATGGCAGGTTTTAGTTGCTGATTATACAATACCCCCTCCTTTCTGGTTAGTCATACAGTGATGTTGAATATCATTCTAAACACACAAGCTGAAGAAATCATTGCCTAAAAGCAGACTGGATTTCACTGTAAGAAGCACCACAGAACAGATATTTAATCTTGGTTCACTGTGAAAAATATTCACAGCACCTAACCCACCCAACTTTGGAACAGAACGTCTACCATGTTTTCAGACTTCTAACTTTTAACAGTGTGTTATTGCCGGCAACAATGAATAGATATAACATGGGTAAGAAGTTGATCTACACTATCCAGCAGCACAGTATTGTTTTAGGGCTCCAGAGGAAAGTGGTACCACACATTAGTCTGTTTATACCAAATCTAACATTTTTGTTGAATTCATCATAAGTGATGCTATACCTGGTCATAGGACTGATGGTGAATTATAAAAATCATTTTACAGCATGAAGTGTCTGTGTATTAAATAAAAATTTAAAAAAACCTTGTAGTCTCAGTAATTGTAGAATTCAGCATTAGTATCTTTTTTTTTTTTTTTTTTTTTTCTAACTGCAGTAATTGAAAAATAAAATTCTACCAAATTACTTCATATATTTACAAATAAAGAAATTGTAAAATACTTTCAGCCTCCATTTTATGAAATAATTATAGTTGTTTTTAAATTAGACTTTGGCCATAGTATTTTCTTTTATATTATTTCTATTTATTCAAAGATGTTATTTTTGTTTCCAGAGAATCCAAAATAAATTGGGATCAAGAAATTCGAGATGATGTTATTGAAGAATGCAATAAACACGGAGGTGTTGTGCATATTTATGTTGATAAAGCTTCAGTTCAAGGCAATGTTTATGTGAAGTGTCCTAATATAGCTGCAGCTGTGGCATCAGTTAATGCTTTACATGGTCGTTACTTTGCAGGTAAGTCAACCAGTAAACTTTTCTTTTTTTTTTTTTTTTAATGAAAATAAGTTAGCTGATTATTTTTTAAGCTAGTAAAACAAAAATAAATTTAACATAAATTAAACATTTGTAATTAGAAAATTTTTCATGACCATGCTGAAGCTATACACTTGTAATGTTTTTTTTCTTTGATTTGTAGGAAAATTGATAACTGCTGCCTATGTTCCATTGCCAAACTACCATACATTGTTTCCTGGAGCAATTCGCGCAAATCAACTATTATTGCCTTCAACTCAGGCACTTCAGTATAGCTATGGAGCAGCACTTTATCCAGGAATACCTCCAAACATTGCTCGGTGATCCAAACTCTATTTCAGTCTCATAAACTAAGCTTCTGTACCCACCCCAGCCTTCTAACCTCTTCAATCACTTTTTTCTTTTCCTCTCCCTACCATTTTCTTTCTTTTACTTTACATCATCTTTTAGATTTTTTTTTTGTTCTTAAATCTTGGTTGTAAATGAAGTTATTACCCTCAAGAACATTTCAGCTATTTTCATGGTCATTTTCATTCATCTCATCCATATAACATGACCTGTCATTATCATTAATAAAATTTTCAAGATTAAAAAAATTAAAAAAATACTGTTAAAAAACAAATGATTAGGGTTTTTCTATATGATGCCACAAATGAATCAATTAAAAAGAAAAAAAAAAAACAAATCAGGGTTTTGTTTTTCTCAATTGAACATGTACTATAGTAATCCACTAATAACTTGTTATCTTGTATATTTTGCTATTTTAATGATACAATCTGTATTTTGAGATATTTTCAGTACATTTCATAATTAGGAATTTGATTGTTGTATATTCAGTCTGTGAGAATCTTGGAAAACTAGTTTGCAGCAGACAGCTAATTATATCAAATGATTACCACAAATTTTAGAATATTTAGCATTTTAGAGAAAAATATGAAGTCTTTCTTGAGACTCTTCATTAACTCTTTCACAGTTGTAAATGCACTTATACATTCTCATGAAACGTATATTCCCTGCTATCAACGCGCGCGCGCACACACACACACACACACACACACACACACACACACAGTGTATTTTTCAGACCCTGTGAAATGCTAATTCCTAGTGTTTGTGTTAACTCTAAGTGGAAGTTAAGTAGTCTATATTTCCAAACAAGTGTAAGCATACAGTAGCATACAATATGACCCGTTTGTTCAGCATACCGAAACTGTCAGTTTACTAAGTATCTATGAAAACTTACATTGTGCTTATTGTACTGATACAGATATATCAAAATATAAATCTTTATACATCAAGATACGAAAGCCACAAGGAAAGGTGGTCACTTGATGGAGCCATAACACTTGCATCACAGAGAAAGGCAAACTTAAAATGCTACAGAGCTAAATGAACTGTCTGCAGAGTTTGTACAGGACTTGGAAACCTTGAAAAGTCCTGGAAAATTGAGTGGGCCTTTTTCAGGGCTTGAAAAGTCCTGGAAAAACGGCAATAGCCCAAAAGCTCATTGAAAAGTCCTGGAATCTTCTAAATTGGACTGCCCACACATTCTTTTTCTCAATTCCTGAAAGTGAAAATGCCAAATTCCAGAAATCTGGCTTTTTTTTTTTTTTTTTTTTTTTTTTACAAGCTAAAATTAAAGAAAATGCTTCTTTTTTTTTCTTTTTTTTTTTTTTAAGTTGTCAGTAATATTTGGCAATTATTGCAGATGGTGGTTTGTTTCCTTGATTAGAATGAGTTCATGGCCTTATAGTTACTTCTGTATTTTCTCGTCTAGGTGACAAGAAAGAATATGAAGGCATGTCTTTTCGTAGTCGCTAATCTCACTCAATAAGAAAAAAAAAAAAAAAACAGTGCAAGCATCAAGTAAACATCTCCAAAGATAAATTAATTTACACTAATTGAATTTGTAGTTGAAGAGGAAATAAATTATTTTACAGTAATTAAGAGAATCTCAACATTTATCAGTGGTGTTTTTTTTTTTTTTTTTTTTTTTTAAATAAATTTGAGCAATTGAAGAAATCCTATTCACATGTCAATTTAAAAAGTCCTTTTCATTTCTAGTCAGCAGTGGGTGAGTTCATACTGAAAAAAAAGATGCTTTATATGTCCCATGTCGATATATATATATGTTTGTCTAAATTGTTGCCAAAAGTAGCAAGTTTGACAATCAAATTTGACTCAAAGAAAATGTTAGACAGAAAGGATAATGGACAATATGCTTTTTGATGTATTTAAGGATATTGAAAGATAAAGAATGTTAAGGTTTGCAGTCTAATGATGACCTGTATCTAGCTTTTGTTATAAGTGAAAAAAATGAGTAATGATGTCACTTCACAGAAAAATTTCCCCAGACCAAGTCCTTCTCTGTGGTGCTGTCAAATATGAATGATGTTTTATTTCCAGTGAAACTGCAGATTTTTGTGTCTGTTTCAAAAAACATTGAACCGTTTGATAAAATATAAGAGTGATAAATCATTGCCTTCTTTCCTTGCAGATGATCTTTTTAGCATGATCATGAAACTTAAGATTTGTAAAGGAAAAGCACATTGAAAAGTAGGTACCTCCACTTTTTTGCTGAAAATAAAAACATGATAGCATGATGAAAAGAGGCCCCAAACTGGATAAAAGTTTTATCAAAATGATCATTATTATTAAGAGGAAAGACAAAAGTATTTTTGTATTTTATTAAATTTTTTAATCCTTTCTAGCACATTTGAAATTTTGGTTAAAATCTTTTTTTTTTTTTTGTCTGCAGGTCAATTTACAATTAGTTTTAGCAGCTTTTTTTCTGTTGAAAAATATTGATTTGGATATTCTTTCAAAAAAATCTAATAATTGTTGGATTTTAATGAAACTTTCAAGACTTGTTCCAAAATAACTTAATTCATTTGTGGATTTTTTAATTTTTTTTTTTTTTTTTTTTACATGTATGTCCAATTTCATGAAATTTTGAGAAATTAAAATTGCAATCTCAAAATTTGATGATTAGTTAAAAGCAGGACTCCTTGGAGAATGTAATTTTTTTTTCAAAATTACAACTCCTTTCCTGAAAATCTGCTCTGAATCTTAAAATAAAAAATGCAATAAAGCTATATTATTTAATTAGAAAAGCTTTTTTAATTGCTTTTATCAACAAGATTTATTAAGGACACTTGTCTTAAAAAAATTTCTTATGAATTTTTAAAAGAATTTTCATTTTTTTTTTTTTTTTTTTTTTAATTTATTTATAATAATTTATAACATGCATTACTTTCATCTGTTTAGGTGATATTGTTATCAAGTGAAAACTATATTTACTAATCAAAAATTGAAAAGCTTAATACAAATCATTTTGCACCAAGATTTTAAATTCTTTGTGATGTATATATATATATAAAAAAAAAAAAGTAATGTGCCTATTTTTGAAAGTATGGTTGACCATGCATGACATTAGTCATTGCACTTATATTCTGATACAGTAAATTTACAGTCAAAATTCTTAAAATTTAGGTTATGGAGAATATTTTCCAACCTTTTTAAGGTTACTGAGTACTTAAAAATTATATAAAGGTGTTCACATCATTTTATTAAATTATGTTTTACAGATAAAGACTTTGTAGAACAATAATAATTATGACAGTTAACACAGCTACTGATTTGTTTTAAAATACATTTATTCAGTTTCAGAAAAATTTTTTTTTTTTTTTTTGCTAAGGAGAATTACATTGCAATGAAAGATGACTAAAAAGGACACTAATCAGCTGCTTTTTTTTTTTTTTTTTTTAATTGATTCCAATCAATATAATTTCTGTTTGAAAATACACTACAGTATTTTATTTACTGGAAATAGCAAATTTATCTCTTAGCTTTCAATTAAAGCTAAAATGAAAGCTTTTTCATGAATAAAAATTCATTTTAAATTTAAAATTCATTTTAAATTTAAATGAAATTTAAATTTAAATTTTAGTGGAGGTACCTACTGAAAAGATAATTACATTTTCCAAACTGAATAAATTTGTAAGAATTTTGTCAAACCTAAAGATGCATAAAGATGCTCCAAAGATTGAGGGTGGATTTCTGGCAGATAGGGCTATGCAAAATTTATCCCAAAAAGGAAATGTATCAACAAAAGATCTATTTGCATGCAGAATTGCAACAAAGACAATGTTCATCACCATCACTGAGAAACTTCTAGCAAAGTCTCCCCTTAGATACTCTCTTGTAAGGTCACTTGTATCTGCTCTATTTGTGAAAATAAATCTGCCCGAGAAGACAGTCTAAAAAGATGTCATTCCCACTTGATGGACAGAAAACAAGTCAGATTGTGCTGACAGCATCAGTCAGTACAAAGAGTTTTGCTAGAAATATTGCTTTCAAGAATTTCAGCAAGCATGAAGACTGTCTGGACACATTGTTCTACCCTTCTTTGTCTAGCAACAAAGAATATCAAAGTTGTTTACAGATTGCTGACACTCTCTCATGGACAGGCCTTAATGGAGAAAGTCAATAAGGAAATTTCCATTGACAATAACCACAAACTGGTTGCACAGCACATTATCAGAGACTGTTTGGCCACATTTGGAGGTGCTGGGAATGTTCCCATGACTAAGACTCTTTGCAGTGATTCCAATGTCACATCAGCATACAACCAATATCTAGAGACTGAGAAGAAAAAAAGGCACAAAGAAGCAACAGGATGAAAACAGAAATCCATGCTTATAGAAATTGAAGCACTGAAGAACAAAACATACAAGATTTGCATAAGTCCAATGCCATGCAAAGATCTGCAATGGACACATTCATGGCGATATCCAAATTGGAAGAGGAGCTGAATGTTAAACTAGGTAAACTGAAAAATGGTAACATCATTGTGTTCTGTGCCATGTGCAACAAAAGCCATGAGTAGTAGGAGTAGCTAAAATGTATAGTCTTTCTGTGAAATTTTCTATTTGTAGTTCTTTTCATTAAAACCATTATACTTTACAGGAAATTTGCAGCAGTCAAGAATTTTTGTGACATTCATAAACCACAAATAGTCTAGATAGCTGAAATGTGTAGTATTTATGAATTAAAGTCTAATTCATAACCAGATCTGCATTCAGTTGTGTTTTAGCCTTCAACACTTTGATTTCTTCACTGCTTTCAACTGATCAATGTGACATGAATTATTGAAACCAGCTGTAGCTTTTATTTGAACATCTCATCTACCAATCTATTAAAAGATAAATCATAAAGTTTGTGTTTTTGAAATTGATGACCATTCACTTTGTGCATGTGTGCGTATGTCAGCTTCAGTCCTTGAAAATTCTTAACATAGTCCTGAAATTATTTTTACACAGATCTGTGGGAACCCTGTAAAAGTGCAAGATGGGTACTTTGGCTTTTACCCTATCTGTTGTGTTGTATATACTGCCAGAACAAAAACAATTGTCAATAAATCAGAGAGTGGAGAAGACAGAATGTACAGTTTGTGGTAACAAGGGTTACTCAGAAAGCCATGACATACCAAGTAAAAGAAAATTTATAGGTGAATGAATGAAACCACAATGCATAAGATATTTGCTGATTTGTGATAAACTATGCATTATAGGCAAAATTGCGATGTGACAAAGACAATGCCAAGGATTAGAAACAGACAGAAATGTGTGTACGTGCAAAGGAGCTTACACCAACAGAGCCTGTGAAAACTAAAAAATTATAGCCAAGCTGATGGTAAGATTTGGGTCAAGATTTATTTATTCTATGCCAGTATGTAAATACAACACAAACTCCTACTGAGAGTCACAAGTGATAATAGATTGCAATTCTGATTGGATAAACTTAAAACATTGAATGGAGAATGGGTATCATTAATTGAAAATGCATTTTGTTGAGGCTTCAAGTCATTACATTACTGAGATAGAGCCAAATAAATTTATCACAAGAGATGAGACCATTTTGAGTCAATTCCACAGATGATACTCTGATCATAGTATCTATAACAAAATGAGAAAAAACTGTCAAGACAAAAGACCAATCTGAGATATGTTCCTGAATGTTTTATTTAAATGTCTAAAAGAAAAAATAGTAATAGAAATGTAATTTACACAAGTTCCTTTTGAATTTATATGAACAGGTCGATAGTTTAATTTTTGTTCTACTTTAGTTTCTTGATCCTTAAATAGTAGGCATCATCAATGATGCCAACTTTTCCCAACATTCATTCATAATTTGAATCTAAATGACAACTCTGGGATTCAGGAGATTACTATTTATTAAGATTCATTCATTTTCTAGAATATTTGCTTGCAAATAAAACTGAAAGAACAAGGTAATCTCTGTATACCTACTTCTCAAATAGAAGAGGAAAAAACAAAATGTTACCTTGGTGCAAAGAATGCACAACTCCATTGTGCATGGAATGCTTCATTGAGTATCATACTGTTAAAAAATATTAAGTTTAGAAACCTAACTTGTTTTATTTCCCTTTTTTCTTTATTTTTATAATGAAAATATCATTTTCGTAGTTTTTGAGTTGAATATAAACATAAAAATTACCCTTTAAAAAATGAATTTTGTTTGGTGTGCAATTTTTTCCTGCCATTTGACAGTTAAATCACTAATAGAACAGAAATACTGTATAGAACTCATTCTTCATTGTGAATTTGGATTGTTTTATTATTTTTTCTTAATGGGAAGAATTCCAATGTCATTTCATTGATAGACTGCAAAATATTAAGTTGAAAGCTTTTAATTAACATTATATAAAAGAAAATATTTTATACTACTTTATTGACAGCAATTTCAGCAACTGTAAGCGATTAGCCTGTTTCCAAGTAAAATGGATATAGTAGTATAATGCATATCAACACCACCTGTTGCATTACAGGAAAAATTCTCAGATAAAACTTTCAGCCATTTTATATATAAGATAAACAAATCTTTAACATTAAAGAATGAACACAACCCTCAGCAAAATTAGAAAATAAATTTAACCTGAAAAAAAGAAAATGTTCTTTAATTCTGAGTGCACCTTTTAAACTAATTTAAATATTCTTTCTCTAAGTTTCAGATGAAGCATTGTCAATTATTAATCTTTGACGGGTGTTCTTCATCTTTGTTGATTTTTATTCCAATTCTCGGCTCACCATTTCACGATCATCAGTAAGCAGTGGGAATCAGAAATAACAAGCTGCCAGCAAGATTTGAACTTGCACCTCTTGTCAGAAGAATGCCTTTTGTTGAGGACTGCATAGCTACTTTTGTAAACTTTTCATCATTTTTTTCATTTTCTTCAAACTATATTTTACAGATTTGACAAATCCAGCTGTGAAAGCAGTTTTTAAAGATTGGCTCCAACTGGACCGCTTAACAATCTGTGCAATTGAATCAGCCACATAGTCACCACAGTGTGGGTTGTTGGCAAGGTTTCGGATAACTTCCTCAGTGTCTGGGATGGCATGTGATTGCTTGCCTAATGCAACAAGATTGATATGGACAGTCTTTGGTAACAAATTCAGATGGTGATATTGTGCTATATGATTCGGGTACTGTTCATAGACCATTTTAATGTCATTAAAGAATAAGTGCTCTTCTGAGTCTAGAATGTTCTTGTAAAGGGCTTGAAACTTTGAAATGTTTGGCTTCACAATGTTAACCACTTTGTGCCGATCCTCTCCAACAGTCATACGGAAATCTCCAAGGTAGGAGAGACCAGCAATACATATATAGAGCTCCTCTTCACTGAATGTATCTGGAAGTTGAATCAGAGATGCATGAACTGCACTTTGAAGATTAATCTGCAAAGCAACTTTTAAATCTGTGTTTGTTGGTTCTTTAAGGGTCAGCACAGGTTTATGGAGTCGCCCACTAACGTACAATGTCTCCCAGTCAAGCAGGTCGTTTATTAAGCGGTCAGTACTAATAACTCCATATTTGATTAAGCGACCTTCAAATGGCACAAGGGTGTTGAAGTAAATCCCTGCACCATATTGTTTTTGGATATAATTAACACCACGGGGACTGAGAAATTTAAGGAAGGAGTAATGTGACTTGTTCATTTCAATATTTTCTGCATGCCATTGTACTGGGTCATCAACAACAAAGATAAAATCCAGCATATTCTTAGTAATGTCTATTGTTCCATGTTGTTGAAAAGCTCCAGACCCGTATGCATATGCACATTGAATACCAGTAGGAAAAGATGGTAACACTTTCTTGATGAAGCCTTCCAGCACTGTAGGCATAGTCACCTCACTAGCAGGAGAAAGTATCAGAGGTAAGCGATCCCTAGCATCCCCTTTAAAGGCAGCCACACCATCAGTCATGGATTTACTACTAAGACGACGTTGGAAGTACCATCGAGAATATGGTCTCAGAACCCTGACAAACATCATTTGTGTTTTAAATAAACTTTTTCCTTATTAATTTTTTACTTTGTAGGGTCTTTTTCATCTTTGGTGAAAACACCTAAACTTTGGACTTCTTTCTTTTTAAAAAGGATCAATTTCTGTTTACCTCTTCGGAGTGCATGTTCAATATGCAGAATATCCCGTTTTGGTATCTCTTTATTCTTCTTGAACTCATGTCTGATAAAGGAATTAAATCCAGGTTTGTGTTTTGTTACTCGAAGAAGTTGACGGTACAATGAAAGAACTTGCTGTTGCAGTTGGCTATGTGACATTCTATTGGTAGTTGAACTGCGTTGTTAGCACATTTCTCCAATAATCAAAGTAGCACAAAAATCCTAGCAAAAAAAAAAAAAAAAAAAAAAAAAAAAGGGGTGAAAAAACATGCAAGTTGAACATATGAAAAAAAAAATTATTACACAAGCCAAAATTGCTGTAATCAAGAGTGCTAAAAACTTATAGCCCACTGTTTATACTGTATTAAATTGATCAATGACTTGGAAGAGTTATAAGCCTTAGGCTAAGTCAGTCGGTATTTACAAATGTCAAGTTTGAAAATGTGCTAAAATTATTGATATCTGCATATTTTTCAGGTTTTTTGAATTTATAAAATATTTAAATTTTTTTTTTTTTGTATAGGATTTTTTTCAGAGGCACAAAACATTTGAGGTTAATAATTATCTTAAACGGATACATACATCATTTTATTTATATAAATTTTTGTTCTTTGCTTAAAAATGTATATCCTTTGTTATTTAAAAGAAATCTTTTTGTAACTCCTATCTCCAAAAAGTTTTTGTATGCAAAGCTCCTAAGTATAATAACTCTATAACAGTCAAGGATCAATTTGACACTTGATATAAACGTCCGCCTTCTATATTGATAAACAATCATTTTTTTTTTTTTTTAATTCTGACAAGTGCTACAGTTTAAAAATTGCTAATATACAAATGAACCAATGAAATAGTGGGCCTAATATAGACAATTGTTTGGGACTAGATTTTCTATTTTGGCTTCACATGCACCTAAAAGTTTTTAAATATTTTCAGAAAAACAAAAAGTTGGAAAAGCACAAGACTGATAGATGTTTAATCCCATTTATTCTTTTTTTAAAGTTTTGTTCAGCCTGTTGGAATGTTTTACTGTTCAATAATAAATGGATTTTTATCCATTTATGTTGTATACTTACTTGACAGAAGAGGGTGAAAACTGAAAATGTAAGACTTAAGGAATTTTGGCTGAATTATATCATCATCAGAATATTACTCTTAACAAAATCAAGCACATGCTTATGAAATATTGATGACTAACAATAAATCTTAGTTATTTTCATTCTTTGGTTAAAAATGATGACAAGGATTACATAATTACCTTTCTTGTATAATATACATATAAATTAAGTTGTTTTATATTTAAAGCAAAATTCATACTTTTTTTTTTTTTTTTTTTTTTTTTATTTAAAAAAGGTAAAAAAAAAAAAAAAAAAAATTACCTTTCTTTTGCTATTTTTCTTAATTTTCTACCAACTGGTGGCTTTAAAAGAAAAAAAAAAGTGCAATGACAAATGTACAATTTAAAAAAATTAAATTCAATAAATACTTATAACAGTATTGCATTCAAGAGTAGCTTTGAAAGAAATGTCTTCTATCTTATGTTGGTCCATGATATCAAAGGTAGACATTAGTATAGGTACCTCCACGAGATCGCTAAAAAAAGAGTATAGCATGATGAAAAAGACGCCAAACTTGACGAAAACAAAATTTTATCATCTAAATGTTTGTTATTATTAAGTGGAAAGATCAAAGTATTTTTGGGGTATTTTTTTCCATTTTTTAATCGTTCCTAGCACGTCCGAAATTTTCGTTAAAAATCTAGTTTTTTTTTGAGTCAGCAAAATTGACCATTTTTTTCCATTTAAAAAAAAACAAAAAACTGGAAATCTCACTTTGAAATTCTTTTAAATATCAATTATCATTTTTTCAAAACTTAATTTCTGATTTTCTTAAAATATGTTTATTTAAAATATTTTGAACCAAACTTAACTTAGCTTTTGTGCCAAAAAGATGTAATTTGAAAATAAAACAAAGCAGGTCATAAACTTTCGCGTCTCTTGACAGGTGATGAATGACATATTTACGAATTCCATGAGGCTAATTTGTTCTACGGAAGGAGAAAAGTGAAATAAATTACATTTAAGTGAACAAATTATTTACCTCGTTATCTTTAACAAAAACTTTCAGCGGTCTAATTTTTTTTTTTTTTTTTTTTTGTACTTAGCTTTCACCTTTACGTTTATGATGCTTTATGGAAAATATATTATAAAGAAATTAAAATAAGACTGTTAAGAGTGACATTAAATTTCATATTTCCTAAGAAATGTATCTAATTAATTTATAGGTACCTTATGAGATTTTATCAGAACTGTACATAAAATACTATAATTTTATGTACATTTATTACATTTTACCGTTATTTGTATTTGCATTCATTTTATTATTAATTTTGATATTTCATTTAGGGAAAAATGTCATAACTGAGATTAATATAAAAATAAGATCATATAAATTTCATAAGATGATACTGATACTTGTAGGTACCCTTTTCAGCTGAAATTGAAAAATCAAATTAACTTCTCCATGTGTTTTGCAAAAGTAAAGGCCTTAACAGTGGAGAGCAATGCTTAACTCAAATAACGCAACTTAATTATATTCTGGTTGGTCTTCCATACTTTATAATTACAGCCCGGTTATAAGCACAAAATTACATTTCTTAATTACTGTGGATCTTCTGATTAGTCGAAATGATACAATTTACAACGCGCTCTCATAAGGACACTTAGGAAAGCCGATGGGGCTTTTAACTAATTTTATAATATTTTAACAATTTAAATGTAAAATCTATTATAATTAAAGAAATAACAAATAATTGTATTAAAAATTCATTTTTCATAGAAAAAATTTTTTGCTTTCAGAAAATATTGTTCATATTCATAAAAGCAAATAAAAGCATTTGAAATTAAATATCTTTGTTTTATTGAGTTTTGTATGTTACAATTCAGAGCTGATTTTCAGGTACGTTGGCTCCAATTAAAAACAAAAAAAAAACATGATTTGCATTTCTCAAAGCCCTGTGCTTTTAATTATTGTAATCACTATTAGTTGGGGGGGGGGTGTAATAAATATTTAAAAATAATATTTCTACCATGACTGTAATAAAACAAAAAAACATTTATAGTAATTTCGATCATCTATGAATAATTCCTGAAAGTTTCATTAACATCCGACAATTATTTCTATTTTAGCATGATCTTTCAAATTAATGTGTGTCATACCAAAAAAACGTGCTAAAAATTGTCTGTTATTTACTAGTTCTGCTGATACAAATAGAACCAAATTTTTTTTTAATCAAAATTTAGAATGTTCTAAAAAGAAGGAAAAATTTTTAAAAATAATTAAAAAAAACTTTGGTCTTCCCTCTTAATAATAACATAAGCATTTAGACAATAAAATTTTGTTTTCGGCAAGGTTGGCGTCTTTTTCATCAAGCTATGCTCTTTTTTTTAGCGATTTCGTGGAGGTACCTACATTAGTAGTATGGCAGTAGAGGTTGAATTTTCCTGTCAATACGTGTGGAAAATTGAGAATTCAAATTCACTAAATTTGGGGGTAATGAAAGGTAGCAAATTTGTGTTTTTACTCAGTTTTGTATATTGGAGACTTAAAAATTCTGTTATCACCAAGGTTTTCAATAGATTTTTTTAGGATTGGATTGGTTCATTTTGAGCTTTTAATATAATTTCTATATTTAATAAATTTCAAGCCCAATCATAATTCAATGTTGGATCATCAGGAAAATAATCAGCAATCTAAGATTTTCTTTTTACATAAAAAAGAAACAAATGACAAAATCTTATTGTAACCTCAAAATTGGGTTGCAAACTACTGAGAAACTCGCAACCCAATTTGAATAAATTTCTTTTATTAAATTGTTAATATAAAATGGAAATATTTGTAGAAATATGCTATTTTATTTTGGTACTTTGACTATTTTTCAACAAGTAGAGTAGTATAAAAGTTTTCTAAAGAAAGATTAAGTAATTAATAATATGAGATAGAGTGAAATTCCATCATCCCAGAGTTTATCGTTCACAGCAAAACATTGGTAGTCTAAGTGCCTTTGGCAATAAGGAATTTTTTTTTTTTTTGTTTAATTAAAAGAATTTTGCAAAAACTGAATAAATGGTAATTCAAAAGCAGAAAATTTGGTCGAGGCAGCAGATGAAACTTCCCAAATCTAAAGTGTGTAGCATTTTCTTTGCTCAATCAAGAAATATATGGCCTAACATTAAATTGATTGAATATGATGATTCTTAGTTAATTAGACTAGTTTCATTGATTGTTGCCTTCAGTTGGTTTAAATGGAAGCAGAACTTGTTTGAATCAATCAATTCATTCTCAAAAGTCAAAGGAAATAATCACCTTACAATTCTAATATATACAAAATATTGTCTATTTTCTTTCTTTTTTTTTTACAAAATTTGGCTTTTAATAGAATTAGTGTTTTTTTACTTTGCTTGCTTTTAGATTTTTTTTGTTTTTCTTGTGTTATTTCGAACATGGGCCAATATGATATCATATATAATGAACAGATATCCTCCCATCAGCCAATCAACTTGATGATGACCAAAGGGTACTTGGTGAAAACATTGTGTCTATAATAACATCTCTCACCCAAAATGAGAACAATAGTTCAAAATAATACAAGAATACTGATAATTACTCATCTCAAAAATGAAATAAAGATTTCTTTATTTTAAATGATATGACCATTTCCAACATTGTGGGTTATCATACTCTTTTCAGACATTTGTGCTGAAGTGCTTGGTGCTTAAAAGGCTGGGTCATATGATTGCAAGAATTCTCTACACAAAATACTCTCACTCTCCTTGGTAATGTTTACTGTTTGCTTCATATA
Source organism: Acanthosepion lycidas (assembly GCA_963932145.1). NCBI lineage: Eukaryota > Metazoa > Mollusca > Cephalopoda > Sepiida > Sepiidae > Acanthosepion > Acanthosepion lycidas. The sequence goes on from OZ010574.1 coordinate 37,306,653, forward strand.
TACATTTCATGGTCAAAACTGCATCAGCATGATGTGCACTTAGGTGATATGACGGATTATATTACAAAAGGTTTTTGCTTTTCCAGACACAGGTTTAACTTTCTCTTCTTGTTTCATATCATCTAATAGGATTTTCATAAATGATAATGTCTTTTGAACAGAGTAGAGGTTTATTTCTTGTTTCCTGTTTAAGATTGGGTTTCTGGTACCTTCTAAAGTCTTTTCATTCTCTTTTGACTCTCAGTAGCCACTGGCGTTGTTATCACCTTGCTTGGGGCAAATCGATTTAAAAAACAAACAAAAAAAAAAAAAAACATTTTTTTTTTCTTTTCTTCAGTAAATATTAATTATATCCATAAGTGTATTAAGGTGTTGCTGAAAAGTTTTCAGCCCAATCAAGAAACAAAAAAAAAAAAAAAAATGATGTTTGGTCATTTAGTCAGATTTTGGTAAGTAGGTTGGGTGTAGAAATTTTTAGCACTTCATTGTAGATAGGAGTAATACATCTGACTTCCTTCCACAATACAACTTGTTACCTTACAGTGGAGCATTTTCAAGTATTGTTTGTTTATTTTTTTCAGTCTTTAAAAGTTATCTTGTTGTTCTTATTCTGTGACTTGCTTTAATTTCTAAGATTCACTTTCTTCTCACTTGATTATCCATTCTCAACTCATTTAAAGATAAAAAAATTGCTAGAATGAATTCTAAGTGAATAATTGCTGTTTAAATCATTATTTTTTTAATGCAAAAACAAAATGGTTAAAGTAGAGTGGTGATTTAGTACAATCATTGTACACTAATGACAAAACAAAACAATTTGTTCAAATATACTGTGCTCGGATGCTAAAATACAACTGGGATTATTGTTTTTACTTATCATCAGAATTTTCTATGTTACTAATATATATAAAATACAGGAATCCCTTGATTAATGTGCATTTGATAAATGCATTTTCAATCAGTGTGCTAAAATTTCTATATGCCGAAATTCAATTAGTGCATACATAATACTCAATTAGTGAAGTAAAATATTCTTCAGTTCAACCAGATTGATTGAAAATTGATTTTTTTTTATAGTTACCAGTTAATTAAAACTTTTCTAAAATTTAAAAATGGAAAATAGCTATTTTGTTTGCCAATTATTACATTATCTAAGTAATTACATTAGCATTAAAAAAATTTTAAAAATGGATAGTTATAGATAAATTTTATAATATAAGCAGATAATAAAAATACATATTTGAATATTTGTCCCTATTAAAATTTTTTGAACATCATGATTTTTTTCATGCTTATTTTGAAGGTTTTAAAAAGGAAATTTTTGATTTTTTTTTTTTTTTTTTTAAAACAAAGAAAAAAAAAAAAGGATGGAGGATTTAATTACATACAGAAAATTATTTATTAAAAAATATTGAAATATAAAAGATGATGTATGCATTTAATATGGAAAAATTATAAATAAAACTTTCAGGTTCAAATACTAATGATTATATGTTTGGAAAATTTGAAGGGGCAATTTCTCAGTATTGCCAACTATATGAAGAACAGAGTACCATGCAGCAAACTGCTCTAAATAAGTTTTTCATAAAAAATCAGATTAATAAACATTTAATTCATAGAATTTTTATTGTATATTTTTATATGTACCTATATTTTAATTAAAAAGTATGTAAATTAGAAATTAACTGTAAATGACTAAAATTTAAGGTACAAATTACATCATATCCTATAAGCTATTATATTGATTAATGTGTTTTCAATTAATGCGTATCTTTTAATGTACACACTAGCCATACTAATCAAGAGATTAGCCATATAGTTGCATAGACAGAAAGATGGATTCAAATTTTTTAATTTGTAAAGAAATAAATATCAGTAATCTTTAAACTTTGTGCCTGCAAAAATTACAATATCACAATTTTAGTCGTTGCTTTTTAAAACTAAACACTGCCAAAGAGTGAAGGTAGTTAAAATAATAGTGGTGTCAAGGGAAAAACCCTTCTTTTGTGGGGATAAAGTTTAAAGATTGTTGACATATCAATAATCCAATAATAATAGCAGTAATAGAATGAAGAGGAAGAATAGCTGCAAGGTCCTTCACAAAGAATAAAGATTTGAGCAAGAATTGAAAATGGTACATATTACAGGGCTGTAGAAGTTGGTAACAATACTGGAGAGGTTTTTGGGAGCTTGTAGTCACTTGATCTTTAGTGATCACTATGAGGAAACAGAAAAAAAATAAATTATGAAAATCAACACTTGTTAGAGGAATTGGTTGAGCTTCAAGTTCTGAAAAAGTTTGTCACCATATTAACAAATAGACTAACGGGAAAGTTATGTTTTAGTGTATATAATGAAAAGAAATTAAGAACAACAGTGTTGCTTTTGGGAGATAAGTGCTTTAAAATTATAGTTGTGAAAGAGAATTTAATGAAAAGACTCATTCACTATTCAACTCAAATTTTATTCTAGTTGAAAAGTGAATGTATATGGAATAGCTCTTAGAAACTTATTACAAGTAATTTTTGAGTTTGCCTAATACATTCTTGTTCATTTATAGCCAGACTTTCTGAACATTTTGTGAAGAAGAAAAAGAAAAAGAAATTATAAAATAAGACACCAGAAAAAATTGTTGAATTTTGAACCAAACACTTTATTCATGTCCTATTGCGTTGATAAGTATCTGGTTACAAATTGGATATTTACTTTCCAGATTAGTAAAATAAGATTACTACAAAAATTAATGTCTGACTCCAGCATTCTTAAAGTTTCAGTTAAAATTTATTTATTAAATTATGCAAGTGCCAACTCTCAGAAAAATGTATTTTTTTTGAGTTTTTATCAAATTGTTTTTGGTAAGGTCCAGGATGAATATATACTTTATATTGCATAAAATTTTTTACTAAAAATGACATCTTCATGGAATTTTCTTTATGTAAAAAAAAATTTGATCCTTCCCACTCCTTAAAAACTACACAGGAGACATTGAAAAGTTTTGAATCAGATAATTCCCTAAAACCAAACTAGTAAAGTTCCACCACCACTGAGCAGAACTTGAACTTTCACCTATCATAATGGATGGGTGTTCTCTCAAGGAGGCTCCTTGTCTTAAATGTCTCCCCAGACCTTAAGTAGAAGTCTTTTATCCAATCTATTGTTTAAAGATGCTGGGAAAATGGTTAGTTCATTGTACAACTCAAGTAAGTATCTGAAACCCCATACAAGAACCAGATCAGATCCCAAAATGGAGCATTGTTGCTATAGCTGGGCTGGAGGTGCGCAGTCCTCACTTGCCTGTCTTGATAGAATTCAGAAGTAGCTATGCGTCCCTTGTGAGTGATGAATTATTTTCCACTCTACAACCCCTTTCCCTACATACAAAATGTTGCAAGGCTCTCACTGTTCTATCACTCTTTCCATGACATGTTTTGAAAAGCTACATTCTTTAGTCCCACCACCCCTGACCTTTACAACAATACCATGTACACAAGTGTGAATCATCCCCATACTCTTGTATTTCTATAGTATAAGTTCCATTTGGATAGTTTCTTCCCAAGAACTGATACTTTGTGGGAGAGACTTCTGACAGGGTGTTTTCCCAATCACTACAACCATGACCTCTTCAAGTCTAGGGTTAACCATTATTTTTCTTGCATAACCCATAAACAGGTTACTGAATGCAATAAAGGAGGAAGAGGTTCATATTATGACTGTGTAGAATAGATATCAGTTGAAGAGGTTAAAATTGTAATGGTTTGGGAAGCATCCTCTCAGGAGTCTGTTCCACAAAATTACAGTTCTGGGGATGAAACAGAGTTGAACTTCCTCCTTACCAATCCCTGAAAATATTTTTCCTATTTTTTTTATTTTTTTTTTTTTTTTTTACAAGTGGACTAGTCTAGTATTTAAGTAGTGCCAGTTAACTAAATTTTAAGTAAAATTTTTGATTGAATAAAGAATTTGGTTCAAAATTCAACAATTTGTTCTGGAGTCTTATTTTATAATTGGACTTTGTTGACAAACAAAATTTTGCAGATTTTAGCCTTTTATCTTTTAGCAAAAGAAAATAAGTTAGCAACCCCGGATTCCACTAAGTTTAAATTGGGGCATTGAATGGAATTAGGTCCTGACATATATTCATTCATTGTTTTTTGCTTACATCGATGTCATTGCTTTGCATGATGAAGATGCCTGAAGAACCGATTTATAAAAGAAAAATTAGGATTGAAACAATTACGTTTGTTTTAAATTTAGTCACTAAGTGTCAGTACCTTTTTTTTTTTTTAACTTCTAACGGAGATTGACTTAAAAATGAGTGATGTTAAGTTTAAACTGTTTACTCGAACGTCAAATTTTAATAAAACAGTTAAAAATTTATACTTGAAATTATAAGCCCTCTCTACACACACCAAAAAAAAAAAAAAAATTAAAAGAAATCTAATATTTGGCCAGATTTGGTTGGGGGAACTGGATTGGGACGAGGGCTTTTCAGCACCCCCTCGTAGGTGAGAATTAAACTTAATTTTCGAGTCAGCTCAGTAGTTGAAGTCTTTCAGCTTAAGTAAATGGTGAGACTAAAACAGGTGTACTTTCTCACTCACTATTCTTTTTGTTTTAAGAGCTCAGTTTTTTTTAGTTTTTAAACTACTGCGAGGGTCAATTCAAACGGGTCTTTAAATTTACATAAACTTTTCAGTTAATATCAGTATTGCATTTTTAAATCGTAAGAGAAAAACTAGGTACTAAAACTAAATCTTAGAAAACCATCAAGTGAAGTAAAAAAAAAAAAAAAAAAAAAAAAAAATGCCCTTGGAGAAAGAGCAAGCACACGACAACTTTGCCAAGTTATTAAGTAACGATTCAAATGGTAATATGCAGTTAATAAAAAAAAAAGAGTAAAGATTTATACTCGGGAAACTTAACTCAGTAACAGAGAACCAAACAGGCGAAGAAGCAAGTAGACGAATATCTGGCGACTTGTAAACTTACCCGACTACGCTATTATTCCAGTCCAGTCAATTATTTTTTTAATCCAGCCATTCTTTCAAAAAGCGATTGGAGCTAGTAGCAATTATTTTCGTATTTCAATAAATAAATACTTTCCAAACATTTGTTTTTCAATCAGTTAGCAATTTATAAGAGTTACTTGCAGGATCTAAAAAAAAATGGTTTATCTATAACTATTACTATTAGTTATTGATAAACGTGTTAATCATTTTTATTGTATTAAAAATGATTAACGCTTATTGTGCGATATCAATCTAAGGGAGACAACCTAATAATTTGTTTATAGTTATTCACTCAGTTATGTGCCATGCGTGATACACACTTAGGCGATCATGTATTTTTCGATACATAACTGACGAGGCAGATTTTTTCTCACAGTAATTTGACATTTCTTTGTGCGGTAGCCCAGTTGCCATCCAAGGCTATAGAACCCGATCTGTCCTGATATTTACCCATAGCTAGGAGGAGAAGAAGAGATGAATCCTCTTCTCCTCCTAGCTATGGGTAAATATCAGGACAGATCGGGTTCCCAACGTAAGTGAAGTGAATGTAATGGATTCGACTGGAATTTGAACTCGGCTTTCCAATTCCTCAATCCGAGCTATTACTCCACCGTGCCTCCTTATCGCTACATTGCTTTTTTGTGGGGCACGCTAAAATACCACGCAAGGTGATGCTGTTGCGGTTTCATTAGTAAATAGGCACCTTCATGAGATTGCTAAAAACAGAGCATAAATAGGTTTTAGTAGCGCGTTAACGTAACCACATACCCAACTGGTTTCAATTCAGTCTGCTCTGATATTTTACTCATAACAAGTGGAGGTGTGTAGGGGAGGTGGATTAATTAAACTCCTTTCCTGTGCGAAGTGGGTTCTATTCATTTTCGCTCTTTTTTTTACCCGTTCGATCATTCGCACTTTCACACTGACGACCTGATAATTTTTTAGATTGGTATTTAGACTTTAGTTAAAGGTGTAATAAATAAATGTTTTAATCATCTAGGTTGTTTTTTACATGTTCTTTTGAGAAAAGTGTATTTTTAAGAAAGTCAGACGGTTCGGAAAAAAAATTGTCAGCGTTGTGTGGAAAACTATTTTTTAGAATTAGCAGTTAAAGAACTGCCAAAATTATTTCTTTGTGAAGTGTTGTGTTATACTCCGCCACAATCAGATTCCTTTCTGATTCATTCTGCATGCTGGCCGGATGTGAGCGCCACAAAATCAGAGAACGAAATAACAACAATCGTTTTCTGCGCATTAGGTTCCACGCATCACATCCGGTCTACGAAGTGAGCTCCGACAGTGGCCAATTGCGAACGTTCCTCCCGGAAAAGAGATGCCCTTGAGAACAACCATCAGAGTTGCGGCCCGGCAGGCCGGCCGTCACGCAAGACGCTACTGCTACTGCCGCCTTCATCGCCAACACTAAACATGATGCATCTCTCAACGACCGTTACCACTCCCAAGGTTGACCACCCACATCAGCTATCCAGCTTCGACCAGCCGCAATACCACCCAGATACAAGCCTTCATTGTTGAAGACGCTTTCCATTCGCAGTCGACACCGCGACCTCCATTCCATAAACAGGCCTACCAACTCCTGCTGTCACCTCATCCTATCTTGACTCGTTTAGAGGGCATTCCCTTCGCAGTCAGCACAGGCCTACCAAAACCACACTAATCCGACGTCTCACCAGTTCAGCATAACAGGTCTACCAACCAACGAAAACGACCTACCACCGTGACTTCCAAATAAATGTCCACTGACCATATTCTGTGACCTCGGCCAGGCCAGCACAAGAAATAGGTCAATCCTCGGCTCTACTCTTAAATCAGATCGCTATTCTGACGATTCCCCACTGAAGCTGATATTTCATCTAGCTTCGACATATCTGTACGATATGCTACCGTAACCTCGATCAATCAACACGAGCACCAACCGTATTCTATAACCTCACACTAAACCACACAAGAATTAGGTCAACTCCCGGCGCTGCCCTTACACCCGACCGCCATCCTGACGACAAGCCACTGAAACGGACATTCCACACATCCTTCAACGTATCTGTACGACCTATCAACAATAAACGTTGTTCAAAATTTAATCCTCGTTATTGCTCTCTCTCTCTCTCTCTCTCTCTCTCTCTCTCTCTCTACTAAACGCTTAATATAACAGGCGCGGAGTCGTCTTTTGAATTTGTGAAAGGGATATATTTTATTGTATTTACTGACCAATCAGAGACCTTGTAAAATTTGGAATTAAATTCTTTGGGAGCCTACTTTTTCTCATAAAAGTAGGCAGGTCAGCAGATAAGTTAATTCAGACGTCAAGGCAGAAAGCCCCACACTTCAAGGGATAAGGAAGTGTCAAAGCAAAGGGAGCCATACATCACTACGGAAAAAGTAAGACGAGCCGATAGCAAATCTCAACCAGAAGGTAGTTACAAGTCCCATGAAGGTAATCCATTTCCGCTGCTTCCAGAAAAGAATTTCAACGAAACTAAAAACTGAAATTGAACTTTTCATTAAAGGAAAAACTTTAAAAGTCCTCGTGACACCCACCAGAAAAAAAAAATCTTTGTACTGAGGCATTCTTATTCCGTCGTACAAATTAGGTGAGTCCGCTTTTTGTATGTTTTTAAAATACTATTGTCTAACTTTTTGCTTTCTCAAAGTTTGTTATTTTTCATTTTCAAAAGTCTTAAAGTATTCAAAGTTTCAAAGTATTTGATTGTTATCCAACCTTAGTTTTTGTATGATGTGCAGAAAAGTAAATTCTCTTGTTTGTAAATATTGTACAGTTTTTTTTCCCTTTTGTGTACTGTAATAAATGCCTGTTCTTTTAAATTCCGCGTAGTGGTTGAGTTTTGATTGTTTTGCACCCTATTCAACTTTAGCGATAAGAGAGACACGTGTCCTTTTCCCATTCTCTCTCTCTCGCAGTCAGTTATGTGACATGCGTGACTGACGAGGCAGATCTTTTCCCGCATTTTTTTCTGCGGTAGACCAGTTGCCATCCAAGACAACCCGGTCTCTCCTGCTATTTACCCATAGCTGGAGTAGAAAAGAGGATTCATACCTTTCCCAAGGGTTTTAGCACGTAAGTGAATGTAATGGATTCAACAGAAATTCGAACTCGACTCTAGGATTTCTCAATCCGAGCCGCTGCCTCTCTAATAACTAAATTTTTATACAGTGTAACCCGGATATAACCCGGATATAACCCGGGTTTCTCTTATATCCGGGTTTCTCTTATATCCGGGTTTGGTCTATTTTGTTTAGGTAAGTATGGCTCTAATTTGGGACCAGAGAAAATCTATCTTATATCCAGGTTTCTCTTATATCCGGATCTCTTATATCCGGGTTACACTGTATTAGTACAAAAATTTAGGTTTTGTAGGGATTTAAATTTTTACGTATGACTTTTCAGCACTACCAGACCGAAGGATTGAATTCACGACAGCTTGCCTAGCTGTCGTGAATTCAGTCCTATTTTAAACAACACGTTAATCCTTTACACCCGTGTTTCTCAACCTTTTTATCCTTATGAAACCCTTGAAATAGTTTTCATGTATCAGGGAACACCTGCATAAAAATTTCATAAAAACGCCATATATACGTCGCTAAATACATTGCGTAATATTAGGTTGGTGCAAAAATAATGACGTAATAATGTCGTTTTTTGAATGTCGTTAAACAATACGTCAAGAAACGACATTATCACGTCATTATTTTTGCACCAACCTAATATAATCTTGAAGCCTTTCTAATAAGCAAGGATTTTCCAACAATATGCTGTACGTGCAAAGTAAAATTACGACTATAAAAGTAAACAAAAATTACTCAAAAATTCATTAATCCCTTTATCACTGTTTCTCACGGTACCCCTATCGACCTCTTGCAGAACCCTTGTGTTCTGAGAACACCGGTTGACAAACACTGCTCTAAGACCATAAGGATTCGATTCAAAATTCTGAGAAAGTTACCTATTACGATGATAGACACCTGAAGAAAGTCAAAAAGTACAGCATAGCTAATAAGATGAGCATGCTAGTCCGAATAGAAAGCTATGTAATAATAATTCGTCATCTAAAAAATAATTTAAACTTTTATCTTGGTAACCTTGACTTCAACTCTCGTGTAAAAGTTTGGAAAATAAATAAAAACTATTTCAATAACGATTTGTAATAACAAAAATTTGCTTAAAAATCGGATTTTTCCGCCTCCTTCCTATTTGAATGTTATTTGGAAGAGAGTAATTGTGTTAATCAAATGACAAAAGTTATCATTTGGAGACATTAGTAAAAAGTTTATTTAATCAGGCATACATCACACATTTGCACTTAAAAGTCATTTAAAAAACCTGAAGGTCTTTTGTGCTGGTACCATGAAAATGCTCTGACGCCAAAGTGCATTATAGGGACATGACTATATCGGTACTTTGGTATATGGAGTTAGACATAGGTAATCCGAATTATTTTTGTGATATAGTGGATTTGTCTCATGGGGCAATATTGGAGAGATCGTCACATATATTACTACACTCAGTAGTAAGTCTCAGCTGGTTACAAGGGTTGAACACTCAGCAAGTACATATTTTACAACCTTAGAAAATAGTTCATGAGATTAGCTTACTATTAATCATCTCTTTACTGATTCTCATAGATGAACTTAGGAACCCAGTCAAAATGCAATAAAATACATAAAATCAGTGACATTAACAGTGTAAAATGAAAGCAGATTAGAGGATAACAAGAAACACTCCAATATTTTTCTGCACTTTTTATATTAAGTGGGTTAGTGTTGCTAGAGGGTTATGATGGATGATGTATGTGAATGAAAGAAGAGGTGGTAGGAAGTCAGTGTTACGAGGATAAGGAGGATAGATAACGATTAGCCCTTGACTTGAAGGAGTTAAGAACGTAGTGTTTTGGGAAGTCTGTACGTGGGAGTAGCAGTTCTTGGGAGAAAGTTGTCTGAGAGAAACTTTCGCTTTAAATTTGGAAAACGAAAGGAATTTGGGAAAACGAAGGGAATGAGAATGATTGATTCCGTGCAAGTAGCATGGAGCGTTTTAGGTCGGTACTGATGGAATTAAAGAATGGAGTTCACCAGAAGATTTCTTTACGACCACATCACGATGAAACACCGGTTCCCTTACGATCACCGAAGTTAAGCAACATCAAGCCTGGTTAGTACCTAGATAGGTGGCCGTTTGGGAATACCAGGTGCTGTAAGCTTGTGCATGCGCGTGGTGTAATGGTTAAGACTTGTATCACTAAACTGTTTTGGCTTACGGCCACATCGCGTCGAAACATTGATTCTCGTATAATCACCGTCTATTTCAAGAAGCATGAAACAGACTATCACCACTCACACTCCAGTGTCCATTTTTATATTTATATACGCTCTATATCTGATATTGAGTATTTTTACTCATAAATATAGCTTACCTTAAAACTATATTTTTATCAGATACATAAAATTTTCAGGTCATTTTAATATTCTTATTTTACAGTTGTCGGAAGCTATTGGGTTGGAACAAAACGACAGCCAGCGGAGATATCTGAAACGTTGACTGTCGCTGAAAAATCGTTTTTATGGCTCATTGCGAGTCAGTGATCGGCTCACGAAAGCACAGGCCTATTTCCGGGGAGTTTGGCGTTCAAACACGCGGACGTCCTAGAGTGCGCACCACGTGACTTGTCATATCCAATCAGATTCCAGTTATCACTTATTTAATTTTGATCCCTGTTTTGTACAGAATTGTAAAGTTTTTTTTCGTATCTAGTGATTTTAGTAGGATTTATTTGTAAGCGTCTCTTGCTTGTTTTCTGCTTCGCATATTGGTCGCTTCATATATTAACCGAAAAATATAGGAGTTTATACCCTGTAGTACAAAGAATATTTCTTGCTAATTTAGTTGAATCATTGAAGTTTCCCCAACCAAGAAATTAAGTATAAATATACAAGCAATTGTGTACATTTAATAAAAAAACACAGTACTTGAGTAAATTAAATGGAAAGAATACGAAAGAAGTGAATGAATACGTGTGTATGTGTGTGTGTGCCTGTGTAAATGTCCTTATAGTGCGTCCATACGTGTGTGCAGAATTCCTATGAAAGATTGTGAGATACTTTATATTTTGAGAAGAGTTCTGTGTTACTTTGGTACAATTATTAGATACTAGCCTAGAAGCCACCCTTTGGGCGGACTTTAGGCTAGCTCCTGCGGAGGAATTTTGGGCCTTCGGCCTTTTACTTTCAGCGTCCTATGTACATAAAAGTTATAAGAATTTAGAAATAATAAAATTATTTTATCTTTATTCGACACCTTAATTTGGCATAATCTTTCTTCGTATACGCAATCTCCGTAGTTTACATTTTTTCAGGCAATCTTTTTATAAATCACCATGATATCTTTATGAACCCTTCACATAAACTCACTCTTAAAAGATATTAGGTAACTATGTAATATTTCGAATACATCACGGTACGCGTGCTAGAAAAAGAAAATAAAAACGTATGAGCAATGTACCGTGCCCCGCTTAAGTTTTAATTACGGCTTAATTAGATGATGTCAATTGCAATTGCGACGAAAAGCGAAATTAAAGTTTAACCTTTAATAAAAAATTGTATTAAAACCTTTCACTGTGTTCGATATTTAAATTTAAGTTTAAATGAGTTTTTTGTTTAATTTTTAATCGCGTGGAGCTAAAATAGTTACTACCTGTTACTTCAGTTGTTTATGATTCGCCGAGATCGAAAACCGAACGGACGGACGGACACACGTACACTACGCTTTATTATTATAGACGCTTGTTGATTGAATTTGTTTTTTATGCTTGAGCAATCTTTCAAGCCAAAACATAATTTTGATTGTAAGAATAATTCTTTTCTTTCTTGTAAGTGAATAATTTATTTAGAATTTTAGGGAGAATAACAATGATTTTTCCAGATAAAAGTCCTACTATTTAACCCATAGCAGATGTGAGGAGATGAATTCACACCTTTCCCAAGAGCATTTGCGCGTAAGTGACTGTAACGAACTCGACTGGAATTCGAATTCGGCTTTCCGATTTCACATTTCCACTGCTATCCATTACGCCACACGCACATCCGCAGCTATGCTTGTATGTAGGTAAGTAATTTTAGGAGATTGTAAGCTGTGTACTATTTATTCTGTGCTGTGTGGTGTTCAATGTGATGTGTGGTTTGCTGGGGGACCAAATGATCTCCCAAAAGTGGAATGAGACTCATTTTATTTCGAAGGCATCCTTTAGGAAAAGAAATTCTAGATGAGACTTTTGTGCTCTTTTCTTATATATTGCTTTGACAGTATATAAGGCCAAATTTGTGGAGCACCTTACGAGTAACAGACTCACGAACAGTGAGATGTAAGACCAACATATTCTCTATAGTAGCCTATTTTACTTGATTCAAACAGGTCGAATGTAAAAGTTAAATCGTAGAGACGATTTCTAAAGTTTTCGTTTTCCTAATATTTAACCCCACACACACACAGAGGAGTAAATAGTTTTTTACCTATTGCCCGGTTCATACTCCTTCCTGGTCTTTTGAAAATGTGTAGAGTTGGTTCAGGATTGGGATTCCGATCTCTTCTAAATTCTTCTCATTCTTTTTCACTCCCACTAGACTTTTGTATATATATACGTATATATGTGTATTTTCGGATATAACTAAAATATACATTAAAAATATACATCTGTTTTCCTTTTGTCTTTATTTATACGTATATATATATATATATATATATATATATATATATATATATATATATATATATATATATATATATGGGCCTCTTCCTCTTGTTTCGCTTTGAATATAAAATAATTAGGACATTGGAGAAGTTTGAAAGCGTTTTCAATGTTTTTCTCCTCCTCGTGTAAATAATCCGGACTGCATATTCTTAATGCTCTTAAGTAGAATCCAATGATTATGCCGGATTTTTTTTTTTTTTTATGAGAATAGAAATTTATTAGGTCGTTTTTGTTGGTTGATTTCCGGTGGTAACTGAGTTTTAAACTGTTGTTAACGCAGTGTAGCTTTAGCTCCATAAAATATTCCAAAACAAATAACGATCTCTCCTGAATAACCTAATGAATAAAAAAATACATTGTCCTACCAACTAACTCTATCGCATCTACAATTGAAAAGAATCTACCTAAATTCAACATAAAATTAGTTACTATTACGTCCTGGGTCTTACAAAATGTCACCATTCCTGGTAGGTTTTCTAATACATGACCGTAACAGAGACAAATTTATTTGGAGGGGGGATTTTGAATTTAGCCTTAAGTTATCAAAGGCCACCAACATGGTTAGCAGCAAGAATATTTACAATTTCTAGTCTCCCCTTGCTTTGATATTTTTTTTCTTGTATTTCTTTCTTTATTGTATAAAATACTACATCCATATTTTTTTTTTTTTTTACTCGTTGACTCATTCAAAATAAACGATATGATCGCTGGTTAACGGACGAGGCGAACATATTCCTGGCTTTACTTTCTTCCAAGTAGCCAGGCGGTTCACTTGAATATCGTGCCAGTCTCCATTGTATATTTGTCGTCGAATTTTAGTACTAACTTAATTACAATTTACCTTCTGTTTGCCTTTCTTCGCACCACGTTATGAAATGTTTTTCGTATTTTTTTTTATTATTTGATGTGAATTTAGTCCTCACAGCTTTTCGAAAAGTTTGGATAAATTCTTTGATTTTTTTTTCTCTCGTTGACTCATGCAAAAGTGAACGATATGTGTTTCCGGGCTATTTGAGGCACTCTTTGCACTCAAGAAGTGCATATTGGGACTTTAACTTAAAATTTTATATTTCAATTTCAAAACTAAATTAAAAATTTTATATTTCAGTTGCAACAATGAGTGGCTTGCACATTGTTCTTGGACTTCTTGTAAGCTGCTTGTTTTTATTTTTTATTTTTATTTTGTGTGTGTGTGTGTTAATGCACATGTAATAGGAGTAGGTAGGCATTCCTATCACCGGGTCAACACTCTTCCCCCTGGGGCTTGTCGGAGTTAACTCCTCCTTAATTGTCCAAATTGTTCACTAGGGGACGCTCTCCCTACACTATAAATACTGGGCGATTTCTTGCCTCGTTCTCTTTTTCATTTCTTCATTTTCAGCGTACACATCTACAATGTAAGCTCTCGCAGAAGATTGCGTCTTCCCATTTGTGGGAGACGCCAGGAAAATTATACACACATACACGTACGTACGAACATTCACCAAAATACAAACTCTTTACGTTCACGCACAAACACAAATGTTAATGTCTATGTCCATTGTAAATTTTGTTGTTTAATACATATACTTGTCGTATATATATATATATATATATATATATATATATATATATATATATATATATATCGGTCTTTTTGGTTTTCTTTACATCTTCGGTTGGGCTCAACTTGAATCCGCTACATTCTTGTAGTGAACCCTTTTAATATTCTACCAGGAGTTACACACGTGTTCCTAATTTAATAACACGTAAACCCACGGTCCGTTACCGGCTCACCCCTTGTTTCTTGTTTACAGAGGAGCTCCCGGTACTTTTCCTTTCCTTTTCTCTGGCCTCTGTAGTAGTGCTGTTTTGATTCTCTTGTGATGTGTACAGTCTGTGGCAACGCCTCTTCATTCTGAGGGTACCGGGTTGACAGTTTTCTGGTTGCTGTTCCCGACTGGTAGTTAGGAGCCCTAACTCTTACGTAGCGACTTGAGCAGCCGCTCTGATCAACAGTTGTATAATATCGGGGTGCCTGCAGTGCCATGTCGCGCATGGAATGGTGTCCCTGCATGCACCGTCGATGGGCAACCCTGAGGCCATATCATGCTGCAGTCCGCGCCAGCTTCTTTCTGCTCTTCTCTCATAAGTTGACCGTCTGATACTTCTACTTCAAGCCTTGTCATTTTCACTGCCAACATTGCCCAACATGACAACAAACAAAAGTAAACCTAAACCAGCTCTAAAAAAATCACGTAACCCTTTAACATTTCCTTTTCTAACATCCGTGGCATTCGTACATTCTGCAGTGTGGAATCGTTCCTCATTGAGAAGTCTCCTGATATACTGGCTCTCGGTTTGACCAACCTCGACTCGTTTTTCCCCTCTTCTGACCTTTCGATCCCCGGTTACCTTCCTCTCCTTAGAAAAGACTCTCAAACCCACATGCACAGCCTAGGAGTTTATGTCAAGGACCCTCTTCCAATGGCTAGGGAGCTCTCTCTCGAATCTCCAGACCATTCATATACGTGGCTCCGTCTATCTCTCCTCAATACTGTAAGCTACCTCTATCGATTTTCATCCTTCCAAGACTGTGGTGTACTCGAAATCATTTCCGAGAATACACACAAGGCTATCTCTCTTCATCCGCTTGCTCATATATTCGCGTTCGGTGACTTTAATGCCCACCATGTCAAGTGGCTTAAAAACTCTATAACTGATTTTGGTGGCATACAAACCCTCACTTTCCAATTACTCAATCCCTCACACAAGTGGTTGACTTTCCCACTCGTTTCTCCAACAACCATGATGGTAAGGCTTCCTTTCTCGATCTCTGTTTCACCTCTATCCTCGAGTCTTGTCGTACCACGCAGCTCTGCCCTCTTGGCAACTCTGATCATGTAGTAGTGTCTGTAAACATCTCCTTCTACTCCACCCCCAGCAAAGAACCTCCTATCAACAGAACATCTTTCTGTTATCAACTAGCTGACTGGGACTCGTTCCGTGATTTCCTTCGCGATGTCCCCTGGAATGTGGTCTTTAATCTCACCATTCAAAAATGCGCTCCTGAGGTCTCCTGGATAAAAGCTGGAATCGGGGCTTTAATCTTCGCAAGGAAATATAAGGTTAAATCACGCTAATCCCCTTGGTTCTCTGCTGCTTGCTCAGCTGCCATTGCCCATAGGAATCACTACTTCTGCTTGTATCGTAGTGACATGTCTGATTGCAACAGACGTCTCTCTGTCTCAGCCCGTAATGAGTGCAAGCGTGTTCTCAATGAAGCAAAGTCACTATTAACTGATAGAATGAAACAACGTATTGCATCCCGTAAATTCGGCTCCAAATATTATTGGCATCTCTGCAAGAGCGTACTAAACAATAGCAAACCCACAATACCTCTTTTGTTCAACCAATTTGAGGTCCTGACTTCCTCAGCATTTTGCTCGTAAATTCTCATCCATTTCAACGCTCGACTCGTCCGGTGTACCCACACAAGATCCTCCCACTTTAGAACTGAGGCGCTGTTGAACGATTTGCACATAACCCCATCGTTGGTATTGGGCATCATCTCTAAATTAGACTCCCATAAGGCTAGCAGTGGGGACGAGATACCAGCCATTGTCCTGAAGAAATGTGCTCCTGAACTGGCCCCTGCCCTCTCCAAATTATATAACTCCTGCCTCAACGACTTCTGCTTTCCACCCTGTTGGAAGTCCTCATCTATTGTTCCTGTCTTTAAGAACTCTGAAGACCCTTCTGACCCATCTAACTACCGTCCTTCGGCAAAGTCTTTGAAGCGTTAAGCACCATACATCCCATGATCTGCTTTCTGACAAGTAATATGGTTTCCGCTTTGCCCGATCTACTGCTGACGTGCTCACGGCCATAACTGAATTTGTTTAGCAAGCACTTCACAATAACGGAGAAGCTCTTGCCGTGGCTCTAGACATCTCTAAAGCATTTGATAGGATTTGGCATGCCGGCCTTCTTCGTAAGCTTCAGACGTACGGTATTTCAGGACAATTATTTGACTTAATACAATAATTCCTGTCAAACCGTGTAATGAAGGCCGTCCTTAACGGATTCTCCTCCTGTTCCTTTCTCACGATCGCAGGTGTTCCCCAAGACTCTATTATGGGTCCTACACTGTTCTTTATCTTCATCAACGACCTTCCCGTTTCCATAAATTCCCAAGTAGGCATCTATGCAGACGACACCACTATTTACTCTTGTCTAAATAGCAAATCTGGTATCTGATAAAACTACCCTGGCCGTTGGTCTCGAAAAGGACTTCCAATCGGTTGTTGACTGGGGCAGGAAATGGTTGGTTAACTTTAATGCCTCAAAAACAAAACTGCTCTCTATTACCTGCCACAGAGAACCCTCCCTACCCCCCATTAGAATGATGCTAAACTTCACGGGATCACCTCTTTGCGATTGCTTGGTCTCACACTGTCCGCTGACCTGAGATGGAGCAATTACATTGAACCAATAGCTTCATCTATTGCAAGGAAAATTGGTTCTCTGTGTCGTGCCAGAAAGTTTTTCTCGCATGAGTCCTTCCTTCAAAGTTATGAATCAATCATTCGCCCTTGCATGGAATATTGCTGTCATATATGGTTTGAAGCACCCGCTGTTCGTCTTAGGGTCCTCGACAAAATCCAGAGACGGATATGCAATGTGGTTGGCCTTGATCTGGCATCTCGTTTACAGTCACTCTCTCACAGACGTGCCGTCGCCTTCCTCTGTCTTTTCTACAAATACTTTCACGGTAACTGCTCCGACGAGGTACTTTCGCTGGTTCCCAAACTACACGAATTTAAATGTGTCTCTAGGTTAGCAACTCAGTCCCATCCTTTCACTTTCAAAACGGTTAAATGTAGCCGTCTCTTCTACTCCAATAGCTTCATGTCTCGCACTTCCCGTCTGTGGAACTTCCTTCCTCTTACATGCTTCCCTGATAGCTATAATCTCCAACTGTTAAAATGCAATGTCAATCGATATGTCCAGATGCCTTGTTCTATTCCCCGTCCTTCTCTTCATTCTTTCCTCTCTCACACCTCTTTCCTCTTACTCTCACTCTCTGTAACGCCTTGCGCGCTAGTGGCACTCCCGCCTTGCTTAGGGTGAAAAGTTTAAAAAAAAAATACAACTGGTAAAATGGTTGTGGGTGTCAAGTCACCCCCAGTCACCTCCGGCTGCTACAACCCAGTAATATCACAGTACCCACTAACAAAAATGATGGAAAATGTAACAGAGAGAGGTATACACAGACACACACCCACATGAACGCACACACGCAAATATAACTTTTATTGACTGGAAATGGAAACGGTGCTTATATATCAAAGTACAATTTGGGTTAAGATGTGTGTTTACCGATGAGAAATACGATCTCAGGACAGGAGGCGATGTTTTAAATCTGGGTCACTAGTAAACAATGGGGATGGGCGAGATACTTGGTTTTGTTTAACAGTATTTGTTTTGATTAAAAGGTTGAATCAATGTTTAGATATCCCAAAGTATAATTTTGGTGAAGCGAGAAGAACTCGTAATTGAGATAAGGTAAATAATTGGAGAATCGGTTTACATGTCAAGGGATAGTTTTTGGCACTCGTGGTAGCTGCGTGCCGGGCCGAGGGTCAATTGTGATCAGCTGATCCTTTTTCTATATGAACTCGAGATTTTGCTAATAAAGCAGAGTCGGGGAAGGAGACTGTAGTCGAGAGAGTCATGAGACTATCGTCGGAGTGAGTCGAGAGATCTGCGGGAGAATTTTGGAGGGGAGAGAGAAGACTGCCCCCTGTTCTGAGAAGTCTGTATGAGACTGGACTATTAGTCATAAACCTATCCCAGGTGATTCAATACGCGTTTATCACACACAAACTCTCTCTCTGTTGGGAATTCGCTGGATGCATTTTGTCTTTTTCTTTTCTCATTTATGTTAAATGTTTTTATTCTCTCTGTAACCTCTGTTCTGATGTTATCTTTTTATATAAAAAACGTCAATATTTTCCCCATTGTTGTCTGGCTTCTGAAGATATTATTTCTTGTTTTATTTTGCAGGACTTGACCAGTTGACTGGTCGAAATAATGTACGGGTACTCAAGGAGCCCTAAGTTAACCCTTAGTTCGGTTCGGAGCGTGTGGACACCTCAACCCAAAGAGGAAGACGCTGGAGGTTGAGGGGCTAGAGACGAAGTGGTAGACTTGGTTGCCATTGACCAGGATTGACCTTGAGTTACCACGGAAAATAAGGCCAGGAACAGCTTTGAAGAAAAGCAAGTTATACTCAGGCAAAAAAAAAAAAAAAAGAGAAAGAAAGAAAGAAAAAGACTTTGTTTGTTGCATCGTCTGCGGACGATATTAGTCAAAAAAAAAAAAGAAAAAAAAAGGGAAACAAAATACGGAGCAGCGGACTTCAGATAAGTCACTTTTTGTTTCCTCTACTCACTCATTGCACTTAGATCTGCCAGTAATATTGTTGATTTTTGTCGACCTTGTACGCAGGTGAAGCGCCACCACCGTGTGAAGTATTTTCCTTTGTTCTGTCGTTGATCTCTCTTCTCGTGGGAAATTGGCAGTTGACAAGACGTTAGGATGAGCGAAGCAGGATCAGACACCACAACCGACCTTGGGGACGAGGGGGTCCCCGAAATAACGATAGTGTTCAGAAGGCTGATAGGTAGTATGAAGCTACCCACTTATAAAGGAAACCCTGCGGACCTGCACGAATGGATTCTCTCCATCCAAAAGAAGCAGGTGATTTATGCCATATCAGACCAGGAAATGGCGCTCTTGGCTTACGACGCCGCAGTGGGGCAGGTGTCTAAGTTTATAGGGGGATGGTACAAAGAAAACCCAGCCTCGACATTGACAGAGCTTAAAACCGCACTGGTGCGGCAATACGCAAGTGAGCG
This sequence comes from Acanthosepion lycidas, assembly GCA_963932145.1. Lineage (NCBI taxonomy): Eukaryota > Metazoa > Mollusca > Cephalopoda > Sepiida > Sepiidae > Acanthosepion > Acanthosepion lycidas. Next base: position 37,326,345 of record OZ010574.1, read on the forward strand.
TACGGCCATTGAGGCAGTCAGGAAATTATTCCGGCTGCAGCAATAGGAAGGAGAGACAAATGAAGAATTGGGAGAAAGAGTCGCGGGGCTAGCAGCATTAGCTTTTCCGGAATTGGTGACTAGGGACAGTGGCCCTATTCACGCCTTGTTGGCCAATGTATATGTAGACGCGCTGAGCGACAGGGACCTGAGGGGCGATGTTCTGAAGGGAGGACCGGTCACCTTGGCCGCAGCCATAGAATCGACTCGGATCAACGAGCGACTCTGGGATAGGATAAGAGTAGGTGTAGGAAGGAACCACCGGGGAGCCAAGGTAATAATAAAAAAAGAAGGATCGGGAGCAGATCCAGATTCGGGAGCCGAAAGAAGAGGTAGAAGAGGACTGGGAGGCTGAGGCTGACCCCAATAGGAGAGCCTGGAATTTGCGTTATGGGTTTTTCAAGCCCAGACCGGGCCGACATGTGCTGGTGTGCGGGACTTGCAAGTATAGTGGGCATCGGGCCCGCGACTGTCCGACAAATTATGGAGGCGATCCAAGATCTCGGGGGCCGAACTGTACAACTTGTGGCGAGTTCGGGCACAAGGCTCGATGGTGTACCGCGAAGGGGGACCGTAAACTGGGGATAAAGCGAGTTAATACTCTGGTGCACCCCCCCCCCCGAGAATGAAAAGGGTTCGCCAATGGGTCCCCCGTGAAAAAGTAAGAGGCAGGCTGGTCCCAGTGCAAGTAAGACCTCTGAGATGCTGGACATGTGGTGTGGTCGGGCACCTTTCGGCCAGTTGTAAGGAGCGGAGTGTTGGCAATGTGGAGGTTCGGGTCACCTAAAACGAACCTGTCCACGCAGGAGAAAGTTAGGCCACCCAGAACAGAACAACCCCAACTCGAATAAAGGAGAGAAACAGGTTACTAGTCCGGCGAAGGAGAGTCATTCGGGCTTTACCCAACCCAAGAGGGCCTCTAGGCAGAAATTGGAGCCCCTAGAGAAAGGTGAATTCCTGTTGCCGGCCCCCATGTCTCGGTTGTCGAGCAAACGGAAGGAAGGCAGAGAACATGCGGGAAGGAAAAAGGCACAGGTGTACCGTTTGCTGAAGGAAGGACCAGACTTCACCTGTAAGGTGTTGCTTGGAGACAAGAAGGTGAGGGCCCTTGTCGATACGGGAGTTTCAGTGTCGCAAGTTAGCTCCAAGAATTTTAGACAGTTAGGACTGAAGACGAAGCTTAGTCCTGTCGATCTACTAATAAGTCAAGCTGATAGTAGTAGGATGAGGATAGAGGGTATGACGTGGCTACCTTTCTAGTTGGCAAGAATCAGAGGTAAACTTAAGGTTTATGTGGCACCAGACTTGTGTGGTTAGCTAATTCGGGGGTGGGGGGGCACTGGCTTAGGCAGAATAAGGCACGGATCAGTTTTGACTCCGCCACCCGAACATTGGATGGAGTAGGGATACCGTTGGGAGAGGATAATTATGAACAATTGCCAGACGGATATAACGCTTCCCCCTAGGACTACTGTGTCGGGGAAGGGCAAGATTGTAACAGAAGGAGTGCTGAGCAGTGACCTGTAGCAAGTGGTCCCTACTGATAGGTACGATGATAGTGAAAAGGAGATAACCGTATGTGATTCGTTATTAAAGGGGTCGAGGACTGTTCCCTTACTGTTAACTAATGCTGCCGATAAAACTATTAAAATAAAGCAGGGAGAGGATCTGGCACAGGCGTGCCCAGTGAGAGAAGTCGAGCAGGTGAGAGTATGGAATGAGAATAGGCCTGTGAATAAGATAGATAGCAAGGAAATAAGGGAGGAGGATATAAACGCTCCTAAACATCATAGGAGGAAATTGAGTGGGTTGCTGAACAGTAATCGAGAGGTAATAGCCATTACTGACAAGGAACTGGGACAAACGAAGACAGTAGAAATGAAGATAGACACAGGTAATCACCCACCTATTAAGTTAAAGCCGTATAGATCCCCAATCCACAAAAGAAAATTAGTACAGGACGCAATGAATGAAATGATGGAATCAGGGATAATTGAAAGATCCAAATCTCCCTGGAGTTTTCCCATAGTCATTGTGGAAAAGAAAGATGGAGGGCATAGGTTTTGCGTAGATTTTCGTCAATTAAATGCCATTACGAAACCGCTGGCAGTGCCCCTTCCCTTGATTGATGATATTCTAGCCCTTTTTAGGAAAGTCGAAATGTTTTTCCTACTTAGATTTGAGGTCGGGATATTGGCAAGTGGCCCTTAGCAGAAAGGATTGGGAAAATACCGCTTTTTCCTGTCACATGGCTCTCTTCAATTTTAGAGTTATGCCGTTTGGGTTAGCAAACGCCCCGGGTGTATTTAGTCAGTTGATGTCCATCGTACTGAATGGCACAGAGGCCTTTGCCATGGCACATCTAGATGACATCATGGTGTTTTTAAGGTCACCAGAGGAACATTTCGAACATCTACAGAAGGTTTTCGATAGGTTAAAAGAACATGGACTAAAGTTAAAATTATCAAAGTGCCAGTTTATGAAAGAAGAGATGAAATACTTAGGCTTTATCATAAATAAAGAAGGGATAAAGACGGATCTAGACAAGGTAGAGATTATAAGAGCCATGCCCGCACCGAAGACCGTAAGAAAGATTAGGGGATTTATTGGAGTCATCAGATATTACCGGGGGTTCATACCAGCCTTCAGTCGGCTAGCAGGCCCACTAATAGCTCTAAGAAGCATGCTAGGTTTAAGTGGATCGAGGATTGTCAGCGTGCTTTCGAAGCTCTGAAGGACCAGCTGACAGCTATACCCCTGTTGGCCTACCCAGACCTGAGTAAGCCTATGGTGCTGTACACAGACGCTAGTGATAAGTGCATCGGGGCGGTTCTTACACAACTATGTCCCGACAAGGATGGCCCAGTACCAGGTGTGCCTGAGGAAGTGCCGATTTATTTTTTGTCTCGTCGACTCTCCGATACTCAGCAAAGATGGCCAGTCATAAAGAAAGAGGCGTTCGCTATCCTGTATGCCGTGCAAAAGTTGGACTATTATTTGAGTAGGGCAGTGTTTACCATTAAAACAGACCACAAACCCATCAAATATTTGTTAGAGGCGGGTCAATTGTGATCAGCTGATCCTTTTTCTATATGAACTCGAGATTTTGCTAATAAAGCAGAGTCGGGGCAGGAGACTGTAGTCGAGAGAGTCACGAGACTATCGTCGGAGTGAGTCGAGAGATCTGCGGGAGAATTTTGGAGGGGAGAGAGAAGACTGCCCCCTGTTCTGAGAAGTCTGTATGAGACTGGACTATTAGTCATAAACCTATCCCAGGCGATTCAATACGCTGGGAATTCGCTGGATGCATTTTGCCTTTTTCTTTTTCTTTTCTCATTTATGTTAAATGTTTTTATTCTCCCTGTAACCTCTGTTCTGATGTTATCTTCTTATATAAAACACGTCAATATTTACCCCATTGTTGTCTGGCTTCTGAAGATATTATTTCTTGTTTTATTTTGCCACATTCTAAAACTTCCTAACGCCAACTCTCACAGCCGTGTCCACATCCCCATCGACCGTGAACGTATGGACAACACCCCGCTTACTGGATCTAAAAGCTAACACAGTGTGCGCAGCGAACAGGACTTGACCAGTTGACCGGTCGAAATAATCTACGGGTACTCAGGGAGCGTACGGCCAGTTACCCCTAAGTTCGGTTCGGACCGAGTGGACACCTCAACCCAAAGAGGAAGATGCCAGAGGTTGAGGGGCTGGGTACGAAGTGATAGAAAGGAAAAAGACTTTAAATTAATTCAGATAAAAAAGAAAATTCTAAAATTCCGAACATCCCTCAAAACGCGTCAGAAGTAAACTTTTTCCACTTTATCAGACAATTTCACCAATATATATATATATATATATATATATATATATATATATATATATGCGTGTGTGTGTGTGTGTGTGTGTATATATGTCTGTGTGTGTGTGTGTGTGTGTGCGCGCGCGCGCGTATGTGTGTATGTGTGTTGGAGAATTAAGCGCATTAACAAAGATGAAAATGTTATTGAAAAATAAGTATTAATTTTATGAAGCAGATGCTTTTTTTTATCGTTAACTTTTCATGTAGGCGTGTAATTATTGTTTTTATCGACTTCAAGAATTATTGCTGCAATGTTTGTGGTTTTCATGAATGACTCAATTTGTCTTATTAGATTTGTTCTTTTTTGACTTAACGCTACCGTCCCTCAGTTTTATTTCTGTTATGTTCCAAAGCAGTTAAAAGAAAAAAAAAAAAAAAAACAACAACAGGTACTTGATGTAGATCAACAGGATATTTATCGATTTGAAGACAATCTCTTGAATATACTAGCTTGCACTCATTGATCACTAAGAGAAACATAATACCACGTTGAACAGGATTTAGTTCCTTTGGCTGTTGAATATTCATAATGCATGGAAAAGTAGTAGTACAATTAACTGAACAGGGACTTTAAATGAATTTCAATTTAGATTAATGTAAAGTGGATAAGTAACTCAACGAGTTTTTCATGAGTTAACTAATGGTGGGAATGACACGTGAAGATTTACTTCTTGTGTCTTTGAATCTCGAGTTTCAAGAATTCCTCGTGAACGTGGGAACGATGGTACTTTCAATGAATATTAATGGGCACAATCAAACAGAATAAAAGAAATAAAAAACAGCAACAACAAATAAAGCGAATAAGAAAAAAACAGAGAGAAAAATATATAAAAAGAAAAAATACAAAAAGAAATATTTATATGTTAGATCTAATTTTAAAACTAAACTCTAAATCATTTTGTGATATGAATATTTATTTTTGCTTATTTAACAGCTCTCCCAGGCTAACACCTGAAACTATGAGAAAAAAAAATCAAAACAAAGATGCCTATCGTTGTCTTTTATTAAAAAAATTTTTTTATGGGATTCAGGAAGAACCATTAATCATTGTTTCTGGTTTAATAAAATACTCTTGTAATAAAAAGTTAAAAAAAAATAGCAACAGCAACGTCAAGAGAAGTTCAATAAATTAAATAAGTTATAAGTACGATAAAAAATCGACATTTTTTATTCGACTGTTTCAGAGTAACACGGAATCTTCTGACATTCAATAAAATGGTGACTGGCGTCTCTTTCAAAGAAGAGTCCGAAGAATTCCACAAGCAGGGAAGGAGATCATTCTAGGATTCCATTCGAATTGACAAATTCCAGAAGTCATCAGAAACCATCGTCAGAGCGTCAAAGATGTCGCCAACAGCATGGAAATATTGCCATATGCGGTGAGAAAGACGCTAAAAGAGCTAGGCTATCAAAGAAGAGTTGCAAGAAAGAAGCCCTTGATTTCAGAGGTTAACAGGAACAGGCGTATGGACTGGGAAAGAGAACTCTAGAGTAAAGATTATGAATTTTGGCAGGCGGTAATTTGGCTAGATGAAAGTAAATTCTGCCAATATTCGAATTCGAGATATGTTTATGTTTGGAGAAATCAGAATGAGACTTGGAAAACTGAATGTCTGCAGGCGACCGTGAAACATGGAGGGATTGGAGTGATGGTGTGGGGCGCTGTCTGGTTTGGAGGGAAATCTGAGCTGATTCTTGTTGGCGACTGGTTGAATGGGCCAAAATTCTGTCAAATATTAGAGAAAGGATTACTCCCACTATTTGAAACCAATCAGATTGACAAGAATGTCTACTTTTTTCAAGAGATGGAGCGCCATTTCATACGAGCAAAGTAGTAAAGGCATGGAAGGAATCGCAAGGAATCAAGTCATTGCCATCAGCAACCCAAAGTCTTGACACGAATCCAATAAAACACATTTGGGAGCACCTTGACCGAAGACTTCGAGAGTGTGCAACCAAAATCACGTCAGTGGCAACCCTTAAAGAAATATTGGTAAAGGAGTGGCAAAATATGGATCGTACGATTGTTGATAACTTGATCAAATCCATGAAAAATCGAATACAAGCACTGAAACTAGCAAATGGAGGACAGACTTCATACTAGTTCCAAATATTGTTTGTTTATGTTGAATAGGGATTACATAATTAAATTTTGAAATTAGATGTAGTTTATTTCTCCAGGCTAAAAACTTTTCTTAGGCACTGTAGGTTAAACTTTATAATTCCAATAAGCAAAAAACTTTGCTGCTTTTAAAGATAATTTAAATTGATTGGAAGGAGTTATTTTTTTATTTCTTTTCTTTTAATCACTAAAAATCGCCGACTTTAGTCATTTTTAGCCACCTGCCAGCACAATGTAATTCTCTTTATTAAAAAATCTTAAAAAAATAAAATATACTTTCCTGAAAATTTATTTGAGGAATATTAGCTAATTTAAAGTTTAATAAATCTGATTTGAAACAAATATTATTTACTTACTACAATTCAGCGACAATTCATATTTTAAACAGAATTTTGAATTTTTTTTGTGTATATAAACCTACTGATTTTTGTAAATACAGATGTTCATACACGATATTATCAGAAAATAAGACCGATAACGATAGTAAATTTAAAAACAAAGTATCTAAAATTCAATAAAAATTAGATTAAAGAGACTATTTTCCTAATTTTTTAAGACTGCTGGGTAGTTAAATATTTATAAAAGGCGCTCACGTTATATCCCTCAAGTAATTTTTACAGATATGTCCACCGTAGAAAAAATAAGATGAACTTCCATCTGTCAGTCAAGCTGTTAACCTATCAACACCTTAAATAAAAACCCACCGCCTTTTTTAACTTACACTGATATTTTAAGTCTAAAGTAACATTTGTTTCAAATCAGATTAATTAAACGTTAAATCAGATAATATTTCTTAAATAAAGTTTTACGAAAATATATTTTATTTTTGAAAGATTTTTTAATAAAGAGAATTACATTGTGATGCCAGATGGCTAAAAATGGCGCTAAAATCAGCGATTTCAAAACGAAAACTCCTTCCTTTCAATTAAATTTTTGATTAAAATAAAAGCTCATGTGTGTGTATGCGCGCACGCGCGTGTGTGTACATATATATGAGATTGTAATGTACAAACTTATATATCAGAGTAATAGTGGATAATTGAGTGACAAAATGGAAAGAAAATCCTGTGTTACGCGTTACGACCTTCGAAAGGACTTCTTCTGACTAACTAATCTTTGTAACAATTGAATATGTATAGAGGCAGGGAACGAAAACCAAAAAAACGTTGGTTATAATTCTATATCAGGAGAACGTTGAAGATAGGATGACGTTTAACTTTAAATTTAAATTTTTCGTATCCGATGAATCAGGATACATAAAATCGATCTCATTCGGCTTTTTCTATCGATTTTGTTTTCGCTTTCACTTTCACTGTTGTTTTTTTTTTAATCTCCTATATGGTAATATTGGTAGTTTTCTTAGGAAAGGTGACATTCTGGATGTTCCTGGGCGTAAATTAACCAAAGAAGACTCAGAAATTAGAACACTTTCTATACACTTTAGTCCTAATAAATTACTTTCTTTTTTTAATTAAAACTGCATTCTTTAAGTTAGAGTAGGTTAGATAATAAAGGCTATGAAAAAACAAACCCAACAACTATAAACAGCGATATTGATATATTTACAAAATCCTATTAAAATCCTATAAAATCCTATAAAATGAATTAAAACCAATAAAATTTGTCCATCCTACGAAGAATATCATCCCACAACACCCACATTATATTTTTTTTTATCCCAAACACATAAAATTAATAATCCAATACAACCAATAGTCTTTGGAACTGGTAGTGCCGCGTTATGGTGTAATGGATATCGTCTCGATAATGAGAAATTCCAACCGAGTGCGTTACATTCCGTTACTCACAAATACCCTTGGGAAATGTATGTATCCATTTTTTCTTCCCTCAGCTATGGGTTGAATAACAGGACACACTGGGTCCTATAGCATTGGTTTGGCAACCAGTCTTCCGCAGAAAGAAATGGCAACCTGTTGCAAGAAAATCTGCGTAGTCAGTCATAAATCGAAAGGGACATGATCACCCAAGCGTTTATCACGTTATGGTACTTAACTGACTGAGTGCCACGCGCAAAATTACTAGAAATACCACAAAGATTTTAACCCTTCTACTTGGTACTATCACTTCAGCATTTCTAAAGAATTCTGGCCGCTTACTAAATGAAATCAAATATAGAGACATGATTATCAAGTTTCTGGCGAGTTTAGATATTAGATATTAATTCTCTACATAGTAATATTCGCATTAATAAAAGTTTTAATTGATTAAGAAAACATTTTTTTAAAATAAACATAAATTTACCTCTATCCATTGATACTCTTGTCAGAATAGACTATGCACCAATCAATGTTATTTCAAATTCAACAAAAATTATTATAAACAAAAATATGGACTACCTATGGGTAGCCCTCTTAGTGGCAATTTAGCGTGCTTATTTCTAGAACTTTTAGAATCAGGTACGTTTCAGTACATCCTTCCAAGAAACTCATTATATCTCAGATATATCGATGATGTCTTAATTATTTACTCAGAGTTGGAGTCAGGCCTTGCTTCTGGACTAATAGAATTTGAAGGCTCCTTCATTACGTATATTCGCCCCCACCCCCGTGTCTATAAAAAACAGACAATGCTTTTCTTGGTGTAAAATATGAAACATTTCAACTAAAATTTTTAATGATTTGGGAGCTCATTCAATTTATTTCATTAACAACTTCATGATATTTTTCCGAATATCCTATAGAAATGTATCTAGAATTACACTGAAATTTTAGTATTCACATTCACTAACATAACATCCTAAAAAAAGATGATGGAGAAGAAACATTCTGACTTGCTACAACCATACGGTCCTAGATCACCACAGCTGAAAAAAATTAGGGAATCTCTCTAATGTTGGGGCATATATGTAAATCCGGCACTGCATTTACCCTCAAAACATCGATAAAAAAAATTTCGTTAACAGACTATCGAATTTAACTTTGTAACAGAAAATGATAACTCACTATTTTTGTAAGATATTTTATTAATAGATCCAATAATAAATTAGAATTCAAAGTGTATCGAAAATCAATAAATAAGAACAACTATATATATTTTTACTTACCTCAAAATAATAAAAATAAAACCGGTATTATAATAGGTTTTTATATCAGAGCATTTAGATGCGTAGCCTCAACGATCTAGACGAAAAACTTAAATACATTGAAAACTTTCCAAATCATTACAATACCTTACTTCATACTAACCGCAAAATAGAAATCTATAAATATACACATGAATTGAAAACCTTTGTCGGAGTTAACTCCTCCTTAATTGTCCAAATTGTTCACTAGCGGACGCTCTCCCTACACTATAAATACTGGTCGATTTCTTGCTTCGTCCTCTTTTTCATTTTCAGCGAACACATCTACAATGTAAGCTCTCGGAGAAGATTACGTCTTCCCATTTGTGGGAGACGCCATGAACATTATACGCACATACACGTACGCACGAACATTCATCAAAATACAAACTCTTTACGTTCACACACAAACACAAATGTTAATGTCTATGTCCATTGCAAATTTTGTTGTTTAATACATATATTTGTTGATATATATATATATATATATATATATATATATATATATATATATATCGGTCTTGTTGGTTTTCTTTACACTTCTTTATGGTGGATTCAATCTCTGAGTCCGCCATATTCTTGTAGTGGACCTTCTTATAGCAGGAATAAACACACATGTTCCTCATTTAACAACACGTAAACCCACGGCCCGTTACACCTTAAAAATCACATACGCATCAATGATGAACATGAAAAATTCTCCTGAAGGTTGTCCGAGATTTACTCATAAATATCTATCTACTCAAATACAACAAACTCTCTATATTTGTATATTCACAAACTCGTAGCCTCAAGAGACGTTATCGAAGCTAGTTCTGTCTGTATAAGCGTGAGCCTGTCGCTTGATAAGAAGAAATACTATGTATTTCTTAGTCATTTTCTTTTCTTTTTTTAATTTAGACTCTAATATCCAGCAGATAGACTTGATAGGCGATTCATTTTTTAACAAGACAACAAAACAATGACCGAACCATACTTCGAAAACAACCAGAGAATTGTTTTAAAAGAATAATGTTGCAGTAATCTTCTAACCCAAATTCAATCGAATATTTGTAATATGAATTTAAAACTGCTATTCATATACGTAGCCCATCAAATACGGAATATTATGTAACTTATATTCCGTGCTAATAGGAATATATACTTGACAAACACGGTGGATAAAATAAGTAAACGTTTATTCTAAAAACCAGTACAATAAGAAATAAGGTAACGGCTACGCACACGATCGTCGCAAGTCACTCCAGTAGTGAATGCTACTATTGGAAGGTCGGTAGTTCTCACGTAAGTCTGAATCGCACTCAACAGATCCCAGCTAGAGTACCTAGCACCTGCCCCACACAGTCACATGTGGCACAAGGCCAAATTTAATATGGGGGCTTCCCGAGCTCGTAGACCCGGCCCCCAAATCCCCGTAGACCCCGTATAAACGTGATCGGGTCTGTCTCCCCGAACGAGACTCTGCCCTTCTGCATAGCCTAGCTTGGTTCCTCTCTGCTCGAAGGCAGAGAGTTCGACTGTATAGCCGAAAAAGATATCGGCTAGTATATTTAGCCACCCCACCACGAGGGTTGCATGTGGCACAAGGCCGGGTTTAACGTCGGTTCTCCGATCCCGTAGGCTCGGCCAAAAATATTCCCTTTCGAACCCGTATAAACGGATTCTGGGTCAGTCCAACTCCCTGAACGAGACTCTGCCCTTCGGCGGAGCCTCGTCCGGGTTCCTCGAAGGCAGAGAGTTCTACTGTTTAGTCGAAAAGATTTCGGCTAGAATATTTAGCCCTCCCCCACCCACGATGGCCGGGTTTAACGTGGATTCTCCGAGCCCGTAGGCTCGGCCAAAAAATGCCCATAGAACCCGCATAACGGGATCGGGTTGGTCAACCCCCACCCCGAACGAGACTCTGCTATTCGACTGAGCCTCGTCCGAGTTCTTCTATGATCAGAGGCAGAGAGTTAGATCGTCTAGCCGAAAAGATTTCGGCTAGTATATTTAGCCACAAACCCACCACGAGGATTGTATGTGGTTCAAGGCCGGGTTTAACGTGGGTCCTCCGAGCCCGTAGGCTCGGCCAAAAATATTCCCTTCGAAACCGTATAAACGGGTTCAGGGTCAGTCAATCTCCCCGAACGGAGCCTCGTCCCTGGTTCCTCTCTGCTCAGAAGCAGAGTGTTCGACTGTATAGTCGAAAATATTTCGGTTGGAATATTTAGCCACTAGAGGGTTGCATGTGGCACAAGGCCGAGTTTAACGTGGGTTCTCCGAGCCCGTAGGCTCGGCCAAAAATGCCCGTAGAACCCGCATAAACGGGTCGGGTTGTTCAAACTCCTCCAACGAGGCTTTGCCTTTCGGCATAGCCTCGTCCGGGTTCCTGTCTGCTCAGTGGCAGAGAGTTCGACCGCACAGCCGAAAGATTTCGGCTGGACTCCGTTGACTTACCGCTACTTATAGATAGTTACTACCTTTAGTGTAGTTACTCATGGGGATGACAGGTTATTTCATTACATCAGTAACGATCATAGGAATGCTTTAAAATACTAACTGAAATATGAGGAATCGTTTTCGATGCCCCCAAAATCTCTATTAGTAGTGATCCGTCGATGCATTATGTAAGTATTAATTGAGTGTACGGACAGCATTTATATTAATATATTAATTGACTCTCTCTCTCTCTCTCTATATATATATATATATATATATATATATACTTTGTTATATTATATTGCATTCTAACATGTACAATCAACACTACATAATGCACTCATGTTTCGATGCGTATCAACACATCTCATCAGTGTTTATTGAAGTGGATCTTTCAAACATTTTAAAAATTATTAACGATATTACGTTTGGATACCATAGTTAAAGATATTAATAAATCTGAACAAATATTTGTAATATCTGACAAAGCTACTAATTTTTATAAATTTCATCCTAAGGATTACATGGCATTAATTAGAATAATTTAACCAAAAATTACAAATAATAATAATAATAATGATAATAATAAATATTAACAATTTTAATTGTGTTGATCATATCAACACTTCTTCTAAATATATTACTGATAAACCAAAAATTAGCAATATGTTTGGTAAACTTTGTACAAAGGAAACCTTTGTTCTGCTTAAACCTGAGTTCAAGTCCAAACTTCCTACAAGGATTATAATTCCCACCAAGTTGGAGATTGGATGAATAAACAAAGTTATCCATGAACAAGTTAAGAAACAGATTAAAAATCATCTTGGACTTATTCAATGGATCGGTACCACTGAAGATATTAACTGGTTTAAAATTATCGGCAACAAAAACAGTTGCCCCTGTATCCAGTTCAATACTGTTGATTTCTACCCTTCATTATCCAAGGACCTCTTTACATTGGCATTAGAATTTACCAAAGTTTATTCCAACATCTCAAGTGAAGAGATAAATATTATTATGAATTGTAGGAAATCTGTCCTAATCCATAATAAAGAACAGTAGGTAAAAAATTCTGACGATAACTTTGACATTTCTATGGAATCAATGGATTGTGCGGAGTCTTCTGATCCGGCTGGTTTATATATTTTGCATAACCTTACTGCTTATGAGGAGATCAATCTAGATAGTATAGGGCTATTTAGAGATGATGGTTTTATAGTTGTAAAAAACTCATCGGAAATTAAAGTTGATAAACGAAAAGTTTAGATCTTAAGGTTTAAGCACTAAGTTGATTTAAGTACAAGTTGATTTTCTCGATGTAACGTTGGATCTAGTCTATGATAATTTTCAGCCTTATATGAAAAACAATGCCAACCCAATCAATATGAACCCTAATTCCAATCACCTATCGTCTGTAATCCGACATATTCCTTCCTCTGTAGAACGTAGAATTAGCAAACACTTATCGAACTAAGACGTGTTTGAGAAACATAGCAGTGTGTACAATAAAGTTCATAGGGAGAGTGGCTATAAGTCTAGTGAAATTCAGTTTAGAGAATATGATGGTAATTCAGAGAAAAGAAATAGAAATAGGAAGATCATCTAGTACACAATTCCATTTAATCAATTAGTACGAAGTTAGACCATAAGTTTCTCAAATTAATTGACAAACATTTTCCGAAAAGCAACCATCTTAGTAAAATTTTTAATAGGAATACATTAAAACTTAGTTATAGTTGCACCAATAATCTTGAGAAAATCATAAAGTTGCACAACAATAGAACACTAAACCAATTTAATAATTTTAACCATAATGTAAGCACTAATGCAAATATTGTTAAGGACAGGGACCAATGTAATTGTAGGAATCGTAACCAATGCCCATTGTCTAATAAATGCTTAACTGAGTCCCTAGTGTATCTGTGTTCTATCTGTACAGTTGAAAAGTTTTATATTTTCAGTGCCAAGAATGATTTAAAAAAACGCTGGTATCAGCACCTTTCCTCTTTTACTAATGTTACTTATAGAAATAATACTTTACTTTCAAAATATTTTTAGAAGTTGAAAGAAAATAAAATCCCTAAAGTTAAATGGAATATTTTAAAACTGGCAAGGACATGTAGATCCTTACACGAACCTTGTTTTCTGTGTTTACAGGAGAAAATGCAGATAATGAGATTTTCTTTTTAAATAGGGAGGATTTATTAAATCAAAGATTTGAATTAACGGTCAGTTGTAAACACATTTTACCTTTGATACTGCTATCTTGCTAGGCATTTAAATTTGACAATTGCTTCTTATACGTTGAAAAACCTTGTTGCAAGCATATAAAGCTTATGTCTAGTTAGACCTTTCGATGTAGTATAGTTTGTACGTTGTTCTTCTAACATTACTGGTAATATTTAGTCTAGAGGTATATGCTGATGTTTTAACATTTTCTATTGATTTGTTTATTAATACCCTATATAAAAACTCTTTTGTTAACAGTTACATTCCATTGTGTATGATCTACATGATTTATTATTTTATATGATCTATATGCTAAAAGTTTTTGTTTACTCCATTTATTTAAATATTTTGTTTGATCTTTAAGTTTTTGTTATTTTGTTAAATATTTTTTCCTTTTCCTTCATTTTTCTTAAAGAGCCATATTATTTATCTCCTATAAAGTATTGTTAAATTACCTTTTCTTTCTCATAGGAAATGTCAGCCGCTTGATGTTAACAATGTAGCGAAAATTTTGTATCAAATATAACGTTTGTATTCGTTGCAATTTTAAATCTGTGTTTCATGACCTCTTACTTAGCATAAGTCATTTGATTGGTTGAACCGATTATATGCATAACAAGTCTTGCTACTTTACAGTTCTATACTTTCCTTATATTTTTCCTTTTCTCGTCTTCCTTTTCTTTGGAAAATGAAATTATATTTTGTGTCTTTCTTTCTTGCTCTTTTTCTTTTCTTTCTTTTTTGCGGGAAAAAAGGTTGTATGTAATTAAATCCTAATAATTGTAATAATCAGTCATTTACTAACGCCTGATGAGATGTGTTGATACGCATCGAAACATGAGTGCATTTATGTAGCGTTGATTCTACGTGTTTGAATGTAATATAATATAATAAAGAATATTGCTCTACTATTGGATTGGATTGAGCTATATTTTAAATTAATGTTATGAAAGTTTGAATTTATATTTGCTTTGTTCTCATTTCATATATATATATATATATAGATAGATAGATAGAGAGAGAGAGAGAGAGAGAGAGAGAGAGAGAGAGAGAGAGAGAGAGAGAGAGAGGAAGAGGAAATATTTGTGTTTATAAGACAGTATTAAACTTGATCGACGATCCACTCCGTAGCCGAATCGGTCTAAAGTGCATTGCATCTAATGACGGTTTCTTCTGCCAAGAGGGAGACAGGTTCAAATCCTTACGGAGACTGCATATTTTTCATTAATAAGATTTCTCGAATACTCAGGCCGGTAGACGAAAATAATTTAACAAATAAATGGACCATCTACTCAAATATAATTATCTATTAAAAAGTAATTAATTTTAGTAATAAAATATGTCGGATTAACAAATAAAAATTAATCACTTCTTTTATATATATATATATATATATATATATACTAAAAATTCAAAATTTTCAACCACGTCGTTACTTAAAAATTACTTTTACGATACTTAAAAATATTGTATACCAATTCTCTTATCTTTTGGAGACTGTGCTTTTGGTGATAATATAACAAAACCTCAACATATATTAGTCCTAATTGCTTTTGGAGAAAAGGCGTGTGAATTTCGCCGAGAGACTATATAGTTGTGCCCATGTCTACACATATATAACTGAAATGTTATCTGCATATTTTCCTGTACTTACGATTGCCGTTATCGAATTTTTAGGTGCTAACATATGCTTCTTAACACAGAGAGATAGGTTTCAAGTTTAGCTTTCAATAACTGTAAATTTTATAACTATGTTACACAAAACATTGTTTATTTGTGACTTGCTACAATATGGAACGATTCTATTATGGCAACCAAAACCATTTTTTGTTCATTTCTCAAGACTCGTGTACGCATGATTATACACACTTTAACAAACGCTTCACATGCACAAAACGTTAAAAAGAGCATTGTCTAGAAAAGACGCATTTCTTTGCTTCTTTCAAAGAACAAATATTGTTTATATTCATTTTAATATCATTTTGACTTTGATATTGAATAATTTAATTTTCTAAAATAATTAAATACATAAATAAAGACCTTAAAAATCTTCTGATTAATTTTACAATAAAGAAAATGTTTGTTTGATCACCGCTAACCAAGTTACCATCAGTTAATCCGAATTAAATTTCATTTATCAAAAATTCAAAATTTTTGGGTTCGTTGCACCATTTTGCTTCTCCTGGAATAAGTTTTTGTTACGAATTCGGTAAATATCGACATTTGAGATTTGATATTTATTTATATAACCTGCTTTTATTTGACTACTGCTACCGTTACAATGAATACAGTGTTTTTCTTTTTATCTTCATTATAACATCGTAAATGTCGTTATGCATCGATTTGTTCGAACTGGTGTCCTCATATTAGTTGTTTTTGCCACTACATTTCGGCCATTGCATTTTCCCGCCTTCTCCATCTGCCTGTCTTTTCGGTAACATTCTCGGAATTTCAAATCGAACACAACAATTTCAATCAACAGAAGTAGACTAGTGTTACTTCATTCTTTATATTCGTTCTGATAATCCAGTTTTTACTTGTTCCAGTCTATATAAATTTAACTGCTTAACCCAGAAAGACCATTCTGGGTATGACTATAAACTACATCTGCTTCCTGGGTAAGACTACGTCCAACAGCAAGGCCTCTGATCAGGAGGTTTTGAGGAGCGTGGATCCACCTCTTAATTGCTGGTGTCCCCACGTCCACCCTGACCCGGGTGGTAGCATCTGTTAGGGACCAGCTATAGGTAAATAGGTAACCCCCAAATTGGGCTCAAAACACTATGAAAGTGTAAAAATAGGTTTTAATACTAGAAATATTTTGTAAAAATTCTTCCCTACAAGAAATTTTTGAAGAAAAATCATTACGAGCAATACATTTTTGAGAAAAAAATATTACCAGCAATAAAAAGCTTGTCGGCATTAAATAACCCGCTGAGGTTGATATGTCGTAAAACAAACCAAACCAAACCAACCCAGACAGAACTTGTACATGATGTTTATTTAACTCTAGTTTTTCAATCTAACCATACAAGTTTTATTATCCATTTTTAAACTAAAAATCATAATATGAATGACATCACTTTCCTTTAGTTGCATTTTCTAAATCAAACTCTCTTGTATGCTAACTTCGACGTGTTGTAGTGGCTAGCAATAAATTCGGCCTTGTGTCTCATCTAAGCTACGCTTAGTAAATCATTATTGTATGCTAACTCAATGTCTATTTCTCTTTTTTCTATGCGCTTTTGCAATAATACATTTTTGGGTCTCAAAAATCGCAATATTATTGAATTTGGTGGCACGAGTTGCTACCGGAATGATCGAAAACGTTGAACAGCGCACGCGCAAACGAATATAGCACGCGCTCGGGTGCCCACATTAATCCTACCTTGTGTCACATCTCATTCTCATGGGAGAATGAGTAAACACTGCAAACGAATATAGTACGGACATTTGCCGCTACCAAGTCATTATAAAACCAACGTAAATCCGACCAGGCTGGCAGTAGTGACGGACCATCACGGCAGGCAAACTTAACCAGGTCATCACCAGCAACACCAAGGAGCTTTCATCATTCCTTCGGTTAGCGATGAAACCAGCGGCAGTAGCAGAGACAAACTCTCGTTTACTACAATGCGATAATGTGCGTTGATTTTCTCGACGTGTCTACTTCAACTACTATGTCGAATGAACTCTCAGTCTCCCATGTCTAACACGCATTACTCCAGAACGAGCGCACCTTGTTGATCTCGGGAAATAAAAAAATCTCTTTCACGTATCTCAACCACATCTCTATTTTTTATTTTTGTCATTTCCACTTTTTTTTTCTTATTAACCTTAAGGCCGCCGTTATACACACATGCTTTTGAGAACATTTTGAATGAGACAGTGGAACTAGATGTTAGCTTAAGTTAGAAAACTTTTTTCAAGGTCAAATACATTGTATACAGCTTTTATTTATTATATATATATATATATATATATATATATATATATATATATATATATTTATCTTCATATTTTTTTTTATTTCTTATTATTCTATTTACGGAAAATGTTTTTCCTTTTAATGAATGTAATAAAAAATAAAGAATTTTTTTTCCCCTTTTACTTTTATGATTAGATTTTACTATATAAAAATATTAAATGTTATAGAAATTTAGACGAATATAAGAAAAATGTTTTCGAGCTGAAAACAAAAGAATGTAAAAGAGAACATTTTATATCGGAACTTAAAAAAAAAGAAGAAAACAAAGAAAGACAATGTTGCTGTGCACAATCAATTTATCGTTTCAAGTATAAATGCGATAGGTTTACATAAGGAGCAATGGCTGATAATTGCAACTACAGATTATTTTCTTGTATATTTATTTATTTTATTGCAGATTAAAAGTCAATGTGATAATTTCCTTATCCACTGGCTTGTAAGAATTCAACTCTGCAAAGACAAAGAAAATGAAAATCGAATTATATATTATTCGAATAAATTTTGTTCTGAAAAGAAAGTCACAATAATTCCTACTCCATTTTCTAATTACGTTCGATTTTGTGCACGTATGTTACACTTTCATTGCATGTTCCCATCTCCGAAAAGATAGAATACTATAATACTCAAGGCATTTACATCATGTAAATGTTTGATAATCATAGTTTGTCTGTGTGCGATTGAAATGATATCGTATATTCGTAAGTGTGTGGATGTGTGTCTGGTAGACATTATGTTTGTTGGTTTTTCGGATGTTGATTTGGGAAAGTTTTTACGTACATACCGTTTGTTTTAAATAAACATGCGTTAGATTTTTTAAGAATGGATTCAATAAGGGTTAGTAATGTATTATAATGTTTTTTAACGTGTATTTACGATTGGTAATATTGTTATTAGTAATCCCTCAAAGTATTTTCGGCGTAAAGAATTATGTTCATTTTCAATTAGAGTGGCATTTGTAAAATCAAAGTTATGGCCACTTTTGTTCTTGTGTATTACTAGCAAGTTTGAATGGTTGTCTAAATGTAAATCTCTTTTATGTTCGTAGATACGGGCTTTTAGATTTCGTGATGTCTCTCCGATATAAATGCTTTTACATTGTAAGCATTATATGTAGTAATATACATTATCATCTGAATCCCACATAGAAACTAGAATTGTTATACAAAGTAATATTTATGGTTTTTCATTTAGGCTTGGAATTTGTTAATTTCTTGGAACTTCGAATGGCCGCATCGTCTGTTCTTGAACTCAGAACGCCACAAATTATATTAACGTTCATTTAACAAGTCGAATGTAAGAGAAACATACTTAATCAATGAAAATCAACTCAAAGTAAAAATAACAAACTTTCTTTCTTCTTTTATACCATATCTCATTCTTTGGTGAAGTTTTAATAAAAGTGAAACATGTTAGATTTATAAACGTTTCGTATTTGTTCTTTATTTTATCATTCTTTTGGATTCTGATCTATATTTGATCTATATATGACCCCAACTTATATATATATATATATATATATATATATATATATATATATATATATATATATATATATATATATATCGCGATTTCTTCGTGGTTAAGATAGTTGTGTATTTCCCACCGTTTGTGACGATGGTAGTTAGGATATTTGATTCTCTCCACTTGGAAAATTTAGCTGATACACAATGTTTCCGGTCCTAGGCTAAGCTAAATTCAAACTGTCTCAATATATGTGCTTCTGAGCTGGCTACTGTTCTCTCCAAATTTTACAACAAATGCCTTTCTGCTTCTTGCTTTTCAGCTTGTTGGAAGCCCTCCTCTGTAGTTCCTTTTTTCTTTATTTTCTTTTTTTAGCAAAATACTCGACGCTCTAATCAACGCCGAATTGGTTTAACATCTTTCTTTGCACGGGCAAACAATATAGCTTCCGTTTCGTAAGGTCAACAGTCGACGTGTTAACAGCCACCACTGAATTTGTTTATCAAACTTTAGATGAGAATGACGGAGCTCGAGCTGTGGCCCTAGATGTCTTAAAAGCGTTCAACGGGGTTTGGCATGCTGGCATTCTCCATAAGCTCTAGGGATACGGTGTCAAGGCACGAATATTTGGCTTAATTTAATCGTTCCTAACAAATTGTGTAATGAAGGTCGTGTTGAATGGGATTAGACTATTTCATACAAACTCGGGATTCCACAGGGCTCTATGCATGGGCCTACACTGTTTCTGATCTTCAGTAGTGAACTCCCTGATGTCATCAGTTTCCAACTAGGTATTTATGCAGATGACACAACTATTTACTCATATATTGGTAGCAAGTGCAACATACCCGACAAAGTAAAACTGACAACTCCTCTCGAAAAGGACCTCTAGTCAGTGGTTTACTGGAGTAAGAAATGTATTTTAATGCTTCCAAAACAAAAGTGCTTTAATTTAATCACCACAGAGAATCTTTTCTACCTTCCATCAGCATGGCTGATGCTAGACCCCAGGAGAGCAACACTACGCCTTTTTGGGTTTACAGTTTCCACTGACATGAAGCGAAGCAAAACGACTATATTGAATCAATTGCTAGGTCTACTGCTAGGAAGGTTGGTTCACTGTGTCGTGGCAGAAAATCTTTCGCGTCAGAATTCATCTTGCCTATTTATAAATCTACCATTCGTTTGTGCATTGAATACTGATGTCATATCTGATATGTTGCTCATGTTGTATATCTTGATATTCTTTACATAATTAAAAGAAAGGTTTGTGATGTAATCGATCGTGATCTGGCATCTCGACTTTAGTCACATTCTCACCGACGTGATGTGGCTTCCCTCTGTCTTTTCTACAAATATCTCCATGGCAACTGTTCCATTGATCTTTTTTTCTCGTACCTCTCACCTGTAGGACTTCCTTCCGATTTCTTGCTTCCCTGCCAAAATCTTCAAAACTTCAACATCAATCGTCACCTGTTTTCCTGAACCCTGTTCCTTTGTTGTCCTTTACTCACTAAAATTCTCTTTCACTCACTGTAACCCGATGCGTCCTAGATGCATTTTCGCCTTGCTTGAAGTGAAACGATATATATATATATATGATAAAATATATATATATTTTAAGGTATGCTATATTTATGGGTTAACGTGCTCAATATCAAGGATCGAGCATAAATATAGTAAAATGTTTTTTAAGCATATCTAGGAAGCTAAAACCAAAAGTGAAATCACACCAAAAATATACTGGAAAATCAGGAAAACAGCATCACCCTACAACAACAAATGCAAAAACTGTAAACTCTGTCTGAAGGAGAAAATAGCTACAATTACCTTCCCAAATCAACACAAATTACTAAATAAACTATCAGAACCCATCTTAAAATGCAAGAATTACTTAAAGATCAAAAACTAGAAACAAAAAAATATGTAAAAAAATAAAAAAAGATAAATAAGTAAAATAAAGAAATTAATTAATAAACAAGTAAATAATTTAAGTAAACAAACTACGAACGCACACATAAACACAAGTAAATGTAATAATAACAATCAACAACAAATAATAAAACAATTAATAATAAATAATAAGTAAAAAAAAATGAACAAACAACACTATATAATAGCCACAATGCATTCGGATCCATAATTATTTCCACTCAATAGCCCTAGAATAATTTGTGACATAACCGTAACTGCCCACCCAGTAACTGTTAGATAATATAATAAACCTACCCATAATGCACCACTATAAATAGTTGACTCAAAACACAACACATAGGGTTAAGCATGAAACAATCCGTTAATTATAAATTCAATCTTTGACAAAAAATGATAATTGCCAAAAAAGAGCGGCTAAATTAAAAGAGTGCTCAATACAATTTTGATAAAACGAAAATATAGAACAAATTAAGATATAAAATATCCGAAACACTGACCTCTGTGCAACCACGGTTTCTACCCAAATGGTTTCGTCAGGCAGTAAGTTAGAGTATTTTGTCTCAACAAAAATCATTTATAATTGTACTTGCACTGGCAGTGGAGGGAGAACAATAAAATAACAAAAAATAATAATTTACATCGTTCAGAGTGTTGTCCTCATCTTTATTGCCATATTCGCGACGTTTCGGCCGTTTTATGCTCTGACCTTCTTCAGGTGATATACGTTGGAATTTCGAACTGAACCCTTTATTTCGTCCATGGGGGGTAGATTGTTCTAATTCCACGTGCCATACCTTTTTTTGGGGGGGATATATCAGTATCAGTTAATTCGCTTTAGTAAGCCAACTCTCCAAGTTTTTGTTCTCTCTGCTGTGGGAAACTCACAACTCTTTGTCACTTTTGGATTACTCAACCAACGCTTTTATCCACTGAACCATATGTTCTTGGGGAAATAATAAGTCAAAAGATAACGATTGACATTGCATTTAAATTTTTGAAGATCAAAGTTGACTGGGAAGATCGACCAGATTCAAATAGTGTGTGATTGTTTCGTAGCTTCGTAATAGTGTCTATGGTTGGCGCATATCCGGAATAACATTTCTTTCTAGTCCTGGTTTCCGCGTGTGCTGGGTCAAGTGCATAGGTCATCTTATTTGAAGTAATTCGTGAGTGGAAACTGAGAGAACAATGAAATGCAAATATCTGACTTACCTGCATCCTTTGTTCTGTTGCCATAAACGCTCCATTGAGATAAACCAACTTCATCTATTTTGTTCACTGACCAGATGTACTCCCCTTCCCCACGGCCTGTGCGGCTTCTTCGTCTTTTGGTTTTAATTCTAAAATTAAAGACAAATTTAAAAAAAAATCAGAATAATGAAATATACCATTGAATTCTTATGACTATATCTGAAGTTTAAACAATACATTCTTAAAATTAAATCCCGAATATTTTCAATTTCCCAAGACAAAATTTAAAAGTTATTTTTTTTTTTTTTTAAATAAGTCGGTTTTCTACTCAACAAAACTTATAATGTAACTATCCAGCTGCTGGAGATACATACGAGCAAAACTTTTTACTATAGCATTCTCTTAAATTTAAGTATAATTGTGGTTGATGATGTGGAAACAAGAGAGAATGAAAAGTAGTTTTTATACTTCTGTAATTATTAAAATCTCTTTGAGGGAAAACCTACTAAATACTTCTCTTCACGCCGTTAAACACCCTTTTCAAGGCTATCATGGTTACGAAAAAATACACTTACTTGAAACATTTATTGTCTTGGGCAGCAATAGCCAAGAAGTTTTTCAGGCTCTGACGAGGGGCGTAGACAGAGGTCTTGCAGGTTTCGTCATTGTAGACCTTTACTTTGAGGGTAACATTTACCATTTCAGCACAGTTCGGTCTCCCACCAACTACAGTACGAAAACGTAACAAACAACGAAACAACAAAAATATGAAACTATTAAAATGATTGTTGAAACCAGTTTTAATTTAGGAGTAACACTAAAACAGCGAGACAGTATAAAAACCATTACTTCAATCTTGACTACAGAAAAAGAGCGAAAACGAAGGAATTCCATTCACTTTTAAATTCGAAAATTAACTAAAGAAGGCGGGGGACAGTACCCTGATATTATTACGAAGATTTCCGGCATTTGGGTATTTTTTCTATTATTTTATTTATTTATTTATTTTTTCAAAACCTCGCCTACTCGCGCGAGAGTTGCATACCCACAAGTATCTACCGAGATATCATGAACAAAAATATTTACCTTAACTCTTAGACGGCGGATCTCAACAAATGATATTTTATTGGTGACCTGCAGATATCATTACTTGATGATTTATGCATTTTTTTCCAACGAGAATTTATGCTTTTTCATTCATTCATAATTCGAATCTAAACGGCTAATTGGCAGCTCTAATAATCGTGAATTCTAGAAGATGCTTCTAACTAGGAGAACCAACCAAAAACAGTGTTAGATCTGTTTGATCGCTAATGAAAAATGGCGGCTACTATGTGAATTATACATGGAATGATTTAAGAAGCATCAGCCAGTTAAAAATATTAAATGTTGAAACTTAAATTTAAAATATCATTTTTATTTTATTTCATTTTTTGCATACAATTAAAGTGAAAATATTTATGCATGTGCAATGGATAGCGTCTCGGAACGAGAAATCGGGGAACCGAGTTCGAGTTTCAGTTGAGTTTCATTACATTCACTTTCGCGTAAATACCTTTGGGAATGATATGAATCTCCCTAGTTATGGATTCAATAGTAGGACAGACTGGGTCCTCCAACCTTGGTTGACAACCAATCTAGAAGAAGGATAATTCTGAATTTAAAACCGTATGTAGCTCTGGCGAATCACATAATACTATTTAGTTAAAGAAAGTATCTCGAAGTTGACCATGATCCCGAGTGCCTCGGGCCTTGCTAAAGAAAAACGTAAGCGTAAAAGCTACTATTTAAAATTGAATGTTCTCGTTTTTTTTTTTGTTTTTGTTTTTTTTTTACCTGTTTGGCATGCACGTTCGTGAAACAATTTCTCGGTTAAAGGTTAATGAAAGTCATTGTCCAATTTTTTAGCCTATAAAATTATTAGGTATAACATTTCTGAAATTGTTTTCATGTGTACAAAGAGATCAAATATTTACAGTAGTCATTAGAGTACGTTGTTTCCTTTTTTATTTTTAGGTGACAATATCCAAAACTTGACTCTGATATTTTGGCCCTTTGAATTTTTAACTAGGCATTATCGGAAAAAGCAAAAGAACTGAAATTGTTCTTATTTTCTTGGACACCTCGGTGTGGAGTAATGGTTAGCGAGCTAGTCTAGTTGACTATTAATAGTGAGTTCGATAAGTGTACTATGCTTGTGGTCAGTCACTAGAAAAAAAACCCAAAAGGATAAGGAAACCTGGCATTAAGAGATAATTATGGATAGGTTATTGATTCCGTTGTTGATACAGGCCAATAGGCGTTATCGGAAAACTTTAATATATTACCGCCAAAAGTTATAGAAGTTGATCGAAAACGAACAAGTCAAGATCAGATGGCATTCTTGAGGCCTCCAAACTAAATACCATCGTCGTTAACAAATAGATAAATAAATAAATGCTTCCTCATCAATGTGGGTACTCCTGGTGACCATAATATCAAGATGAAATAAACTGACAAGTTTAGAAGTACGCTGACCACCAGATTGCGGATGCTAGAATGTGGAACGTTCTGGTCACTATTGTCCCCGTTATCATAACTTAAAATCCTACATTATGAAACTCAAAACCTATTATCAAAACCTAGCATCCCATCGCTTCAGAAGTCTGCGTTGCTTGGCACTACAAATATTTTGTGAAAGGCGCTATCTATTTAAGGTCGTGTGACTTGATGGTCAACACTCATGATGCAATATCCCGGTTGAAAACGAAAAACCGTGCGGAAGAAGATATAATAATAATAATAATAATAATAATAATAATAATTACGGAAATGAAACTGTAAGAAATTGGTATGAACACCATCCAGACCCGGTTACAGAGATACGACCTATAATAATTTTATGAGACATTACAATACACACAGAACAATCAAAGCTAATCGCCCAGACATCGTGATCAAAGACCACAAAAACAAAATATGCCTTCTTACTGATATGACAGTCCCTGCAGACTGTAATGTATCTTTGAAGATCTTAAAAAAAATATCAAAATACAAGGACCTTGAAATCGAAATCTCAAAAATGTGGCACATGAGAGATGTTAACAATGCCAGTTTTAGTTGGAGCCCTCGGATTAATTGGAAAAGGTTCCGATAGACTCATTGAAGGGATTCCAGCTAGACAAGCCGTACAAAAATACAAAAATTGTACTCACAAGTACAGCCCACGCCTTACGGAGGGCTTTATCTTGTACGATTTTAGTTTTTTTTTTTCCATAAAAAATTCTCATTGGAAAAATGTCATGATGACATTTCTGACCTTAGGTCTCTGAGTGGGACCCAGAAAGAAATGAGTATACACTAGAAATCAAAGGAAATAAAGTAATGATAATAATAATAGCTTCTGATCTTAATTGGCGTTGTTATGTACATGTTTTGTCTTGGTGAATTAATATGGACTACATATTTGCTTGTTAGTTGCCTAGACTTAACCATTTGTGCATGCATCTCATGTGCGGGAGTAGAGTCGAGTTTTTTTTTTCATTTAAGCTTGGAAAATGAGATAGCCAAGGCAACTTTGGAGCCAAAACTAGATACTTTCGAACACCCTCAGTCGGATACCGTATGACTAGATTGGATTATTCGATTATTTTTAACTGGGCCAACATGCATGATTATGCAATGCCTTTATCAAAACCAGTCACCATGTCGCTCACATTTGGCTGTGATGCATATGCTTGGTATACACTTATCAAACTAAGTGTCATTAGGTTTCGTATATTTGTTCCCTTGCTCTCTGACCCTAATAACAACAACGTTCTCAAATGCTAGGAAGACAACAAAAACTTTTTCCTTCAACATCTGACGATTGAAATTGAATATTGGCGGGAAAATAGAGATCCTTTATATTTTTTCCTTGTGATATAGAATCCCAATTACAGAATGGAAGGACACGATGATATCGCTAGATTTTGCAACACTATGAATTTAATTTATTACTAAATAACTCGACAGCCATCATTTTCATCATTATTAATGCTGTTGTTGTTAATCTCCTTTACTATTATTATTGTTGATTTTATTAACTCTATAAAAGATTATTTATATGTTTCAGTTTCAATCAATTGAGCATGGGAAATATTAAACATTATTTATATAAAATAATTTTGCGAAATGTTCTTGAAATAAAGAGTTAATTACTATACTCTCCTCGTAAGCCAATGAGAACGAATTCAATCATCACTGCACACTTGAAAAATGCACCTTGTGTCAAAACTGATGATGTCCTAAAAATAACAATGAACAACATTTAACCTTGTTATTATTTACAAAAGGAAACTACTTTTAGAACCTAATTCCTTAAGGAAATAATAATAATAAAAAGAGAGACGGAATCCCTTATAGTTTTAGCTCAAAATAAAAGAGTCAGCACTAAATATATGAAAGTAAAAATAGGTGGAACCCCGGAAACAGTAAAAGTCGCTTCAGTGGAAAAAAAAGAGACGGAAAATCATTCATAAGTGAATGGAGAAATAAAAATAGGCACAACAGAGCAGGAATAATCATACACTGGGAACTGTGCAAACTAAACAATGGAAACAAATGATATGAGAGCAAACAAAAAGAATAAAATACATTGAAACTTTGAAATGGAGACCGCCCACCTAGCCAGGAAAAAAGGTTGGACCTGACAGTCGTTAACAAAGAAGGGGATGGCGCTACCAAGTCGTGAATGTGACTATGGTAGCGGACCACGGGGTGCAACTGAAAGAAAGATAGGAAAAGTACAAAGAACTTGCACGGGAGCAACGAAAAGCGTGGAACTCGAAGGTTAGGGTCTTACCTATAATAGCTGTTGTATTTCGAACCGTTTCAAAAATACCAGAGCGAAGATACGATGAATTAGGAATACAGACAGCACAGAGTATGGTATTTTTTGAGTCAACGAGTAAGTGATGGCGAGTGGAGGAGACTTGTCACTCAATATCCAACTGCACTAAACAATAATAATAATGAGTCAATAAGTGTAATACGAACAATAGCAGTAAGATACTATAAAAGTGAGTGTTTTTATATTACTGCGATTAATACATTGTTATTACTATTGTTATAACTGTTAATAGGAAATAATTGTTATATTCAATATTGTTCATTTAAGAATAGAAAATAAGAATGTTAGGAAAACGTTCATCTGTATCAACTGTTTTTCTTGTTTCAAAGTTCAGAAAGAAAAGCAGAAAACAACACCACCAATTTTTATTCTCTTCATTATATACAATGTTCCTGTCTGGTTAGATACGTAATAAATACCAAATTCCTTCAAGACGTAGGCAATTATGGCCTTTCACAAAGTCCTTTTCTTTATTATCTGCTAATTACCATTATTTCTTGGGAGAAATAGGGGTGTAGTTTCCCGTTGCCTTCTCCACGGTTTGGAATTCAGGGTTTTCCTTCTCTTAGACTGGTTGCCAGCCAAGGCTCGAAAGCCCTGTCTACCCTGCTATTTAACCCATAGCTGGAGGGAGAAAAATGGATTCATGCCTTTCCCAAGAGCATTTGTGTGAAAGTGAACGTAACTGAAAAAGCCGGAATCTCACCGAGTCCGGCTTTCCGCGTCGATGACAGTTACACTAGCACACATCCGGGTTAAATATAGAACCCACTAAATATGTACAGATACTCTTCATTGATTACTTATGATTAGTCAACCCGGCGTATAAATTCGGCGTGAAGGGAAGTATTTTGAGGTGTCACGTTCTCCACCCCTTACGAAAGAAACATCCAACTTTAGAAAAGTTTTTTGATTTATTAAAAAATCATACTTGCAGCTTTTTATCAGCTAATAATATATATTTTTGACGAGCGTAAGATGATGGAAACACAATCACTTTGCGAGAAGTTGAGGTTTTCATTTTCACATACATACATAAATTTACAAATACAAGTAAAAATCAGTTAAAATAGAAATAACGGCTAAAATATATAGCCAAATAAAATCAATTCTCTTTATTTAGCAGACCACCATTACAATGTTATAGTGAGTTAGATTCACATTAGGTGTTCTGCATTTGTAGTACTATGTCAGACTAAATCAAACTTTGTAAATAATTCTAAAAACGAAATCTTAAAGATATTTCTTAACTTTTAAATTATGACTTTCCAATAAAAGAACAGATTATTTTTCTTTATTGAAAATTGTAGTTTTTAATTACAATCTGACAATAATTTTACTCGATTTTTATTGATCAAAAGGGACAACAGAAACTACATTCATTCAAAAATTAGCAAAGAGTCTTTGTATTAAACTATAATCATTTTGATGCTCTGGTTTGTGATTACCCACCTCCTTATCTATCTATATGTTTCCTCAAAATATATTAAATCTATTCTCTAAAAATATATAAACATACTGACACAAGTGACTTTACTTCCCAATAATCTGTTAATCATTCGAACCTACTTACGGTACGTAACACGTTTAATTTTTGACCTGAAAGTTTTTTCTCAATAAAAAATATCAAATTATGCAACCCTCTCTGCACTTCTCCCAAACATAGTAACGGTAAGGTCAGAAGTTACTTTATTGTCCTTGGATATATCAATGATTCTATTGGAACAGAAAAAATGCCGCCAAAGCCATTTAACACTTTCACTGCTACTCATTTGCCCAGTGCTGCCCCCATCCGGCCAGCCATTTTTAAAGAAAATGCCAAATTTCAACCTACATATTTTATTACACAGAAAACTGGCACGAGTGTGTTTTACAGCATTCCATTTTCATGGATATACCTGGGAATGACTTACCAGATCAGTAATGGGTATACACATGATATCTTTTGAAGCATTGTCCTTTGTGGAGTGGGACTTCACACTTTTTGCAGAAGTACCTTGTTTCTGAGCGTTTTCCAGCTTTTTTGAAGACTCTGCATGGCTTGGAAGGATACCTTTTCTTATTGGTTGGTGGAATGTCTACAAAGTCATGACCTTTCATTCCACCAACCAGGCGATTGGCAGGATTAATTTTAGGTGTCCTTGGACATACCACAGCTTGAGGAGCTTCCCCTTGATTTTAAGAGTCAGAGGAATGATGGTCGGGGGCGGCAGCCTCGGCCTGACCAAATTCTGCAAGAATGTCATCAATCAGTTCCATCCTGAAATCCAGCAATGCAAGTTTTTTTCTGTGGATTTGCTTTGTTGTACAGGATGTGGGAGATCACAATGCACAATTCAAACAAATGTAGCACAAATTTCTTGCTCCACTTGATGGTTTTGCGCGTACAGGGATAATATTTTGCCATCTGGTCTAGTTTGTCAACACCTGACATATGTTTGTTGTAGTCCAGCACACATACAGGTTTTCGAATTGGCTGATTGTTCTTGTCCTGAGTACCAGAATCTTCCATCCTAGAGTCATGGAGAGTGGAGATCATTTTCACTGGGAGTTTGTCCTTCCACACGAGCACTAACACATCTCCATCCCTACGAAATGTCACCTGTCCCCGCTGAAGGCGATCAGCTTCCTGCCGCAGGTCACGAGGAGTACCACGGTTCAGCCGAAGTGTACCACAAACATGAACTTTCCGCTCATCTTCCAAAAAGAATTTGACCAATGCGACACTGTTGTAATAGTTGTCCAAGTACACTTTACAGCCAAAGCCATATAGGTGCTCCAGATGTCCACTACAGATCTGCTGAACTGTCCTGCCAATACCACAATAGAGTTCATAGTTACAGACGTAACCACTACTCGACTCGGAAACAATGTACCCTTTCATCCCATATTTGTCAGGCTTCTGAGGATTATAGACCCGAAATCTCACATGGTCACGCCATTTGAGCATCCCTTCATCTAGGGAAAGTTTTTTTCTCAGGAGTGTACACAGCTTTGAACCTGTTTATAATGTAATCATAAACAGGACGGATCTTGGAGAGCCGATCTCCATCATTGTCGGGGTGAGCATTATTGTCACTGAAGTGAAGAAACTTCAGAATCAGAAGAAATTTCTCCCTAGCCATGGTCTCTGAATAAAACGGAGTCGCTACTTTCCGATCAGTGCTCCAGTGCATCTGAATTTCAGGCTTTTTCCCTATTCCTGTGTTGAACAGTAGGGCCAAGAACAGCCAAAAGTTTTTCGTTGTCAAGTCCTTCCACCGGCGACAGCGAGAATACTGTTTCAGATTGGGGTGTTCTTGGAAATATTGTTGAGCATATCTATTTGTTTCTTGCACAATAATGTTTATAAGGTCATCCGTGAGAAACATTTTCAACCACTGAAGGCAACACCCTGGATCACTGGGCTGCATATTTATGCCTGGAGTGCCAGTGAACTGATGCACATGTCGAAGTCTATCAATATTTGTCCAGTCCCCCACCTCCTGCCCTGATTTCGTCTACCACGTGCTGGAGCCGACTGTGGAGCATTACCAGGATCAGCAGGGCCAGGCCTATGCACAGCGGGTGCTGCAGGCATTGCATTATTTACTACACCGGCGGCGCCTACGCCTACAGGCTAACCATCACCTTGGCCATGATGAACATTCACATCAACATCGCCGTGATCGCTCAAATCATCGCTAATATTTCCGTCAGTTTCACTTTCATCACCTTTACCATCCTCCCGCACCTACTCGGGATCATCAGAATTAGAATTTACGCTACTTCGATCTGATTCAGAGTCATCATCAGCAAATATTTCTGCCAAAACATCTTCCGCAGACAGCCGCGCTGCTCGTTTCATGGGCGCCGCCATCTTGGTATGACCCAAGGTCACGGGCGCTGGGAGCATCCGCATGCTAGCCGCATTTTCGTCAAGAATATTTTCAAATTAGATACGAAACTACCATGACGTAGAGAAAAATCGAGGCTGACTAATAATTTGCATGATAGAACAGTTAGAATTTCCCGTATTTTACGATAGATGGCGCAACGGGACACTCATACCAGCGGTATGCAAAAAAACGTAGGTTTCCGTACTTAGCCAGCTGGAGCATAAGAAGAAAAACGAAGATCTCCGTAATTAGCAGCGGAAGTGTTAAGACCAAACTTTCAATAATGATGGAATATATTTGGCACAGCCAATATTTACGCGCTAACAAATTTATATTACTTTTTCTATAGGTAAGGTTTTACATAATGTGCGTTTTGAATTAATAACTCACAGAGAGTAGCACAAAAGAAAAGGAATCATTTTAACAAGAAATATCTTTCATGACAAAAAAAAAAAAAAAAGATGAGGTAAATGGATTCTCCAATTCTCTTGGGGGAAAAGACTGAATGCATTTCTTTTCCCCCAGCTATAACTATAGAAAAGTAGAACAGACTGGGGACAACGAGACGAGGAGAAAGACAAATCTGAAATCAAATCTGTCGTTGTCGGATGGTTGGCGACTGAACTAATTCCTCCCTTCCACTTTGGTGTGGAGTAAGAAGTTGATTAGCAAACCAGTAGGAATAAAAATAAAACATGTAAAAGGTAAATGAGTTTAAATATTAAATTTAATTTTAATTAAGGACTAGTTAACTAAAAATGTTGCCCCGATAGAAAAAAAAAGAAAAAGAAAACAACATGGATAAAATAACTGGAAACCATTTTACTATCCTTTCCAAGAACAGTGATGGAAATGCGCTGTTTAGAAAGGAAGCTGTGGAAAGTCACGAGCGTTCTGAAGAGACACGATACTTAGAGATTATTAAAATATAATAATTACACTATTTACATCGCTCGGATTATCATCCTCATCTTTGTTTCCATATTTATCACAACGTTTCGGCCGTTGTACGCTCCGGTCTTCTTAAGATAGTTGGAATGTTGAACTGAACCCTTTATTTCGCTCACTGGGGTAGACTGTTCTAGTTCCACGTGCCATGTCTAATGGATGTCAGTTATCAGTTATCTCCTGTTAATTCACCTCTCCAAGTTCTCCATCGACTTAACCAAGTATTGAACTCACAACTATTTGTGTCCTGTCACTAGATCTAACTAACGCCTTCATCCATTGTGCCATGTGTCCTTGAGGACAGTGGATAATGTCAGTGGATAACTGACATCCATTAGACATGACATGTGGAACTAGAACAGTCTATCCCCAGCGAGCGAAATAAAGGGTTCAATTTGGCATTCCAACTACCTGAAGAAGGCCCGAGCGTATAACGGCCGAAACGTTGTGATAAATATGGTAATAAAGATGAGGATGATAGTCAGAACAATGTAAATAGTGTACATAATAGCTCATCTCAGAAATATAGACAGATATACTAATTACTTTTTTTTTTTTTACTTTTTCTGTCCTTAATTAAAGTGTCAACAGCATAGATTCAAGATAACATTTTTTTTTTCGAATAATGGAAACGTACAATCTAAAAACACTGACTGGGATCTAGATAAAGCGAGAATGGATAAATAACAGGATGTAGGGTAAGTTTATTTGATTAAACATATGTGACCTATGACAAAAACCAAATTATCACAGATTGATCGTGTTTCCATGTTTGGTCATAATCATCAACTCCTTAGACTACATTTTTGTGCGGGTGCGTTATTGTGTAAAATATGTGTTACACGATGGGGTAGTGTAGTTGTCATTGTACAAAATAGTAGTAGTAGTAGTAGTAGTAGTAGTAGTAGTAGTAGTAGTAGTAGTAACAGTTAACTTATTACATTCGTCTCTATCTGTTTGTTGACATGTAACGCTAACAGGCAAATTAAAAATAAATGGACGAAGGAAAAAAATAAGGGAGAAATCTTTCAAGACTTCATTAAACGATAGGGCACTACAGAAAATCTGTTTTTGAAATTAAATCGTTATAAACTAAATTTATAAGATTATTTATAATTATTATTAATTGCAGTAAGAAATCTATCTTACTCTTTAAATACGGATACAATATAGTTTAATGCTAAAACGAATACAGAGTGACCACTTTGAGGAACCATGTAAACGTTCAACTGTTGTCTGGATAATGGAATACAAAATCGTTAGGCGAATTTTATGAGACGTAATAGACAAAAAAATTATTTCTCTTGTCTAACAATAAAATGCCAAACATTTCCGATGCTGTTTTAGTTTATTTTATTGGGATTTTTTTTTCAATTCCAATCGACTGTTTCTTCATCTTCGATCACAATCTCCATAAATCTATGGAATCTTCCACTACAAATCCAAATATATCAATCCATTCCATTATTGTGAAGGTGTCCCACAAATCCGATTGAGGAAGTGTGATATTTTATTCAGTTTTAGTGATTTTACCACGGACAAGCGAAGATAGAGATGATTCAGGTTTTGATACACCTTTTTTTCTGCTACGTTAAATAGAGATATAACGAGACAAATTAACCAAAAGCCACCAATACGAAGAAAAGCATGAGCATTTTTCAAGAAATATGCATTTTCTTGTTTTATTATTTGTACTCATTAAGATTTCATACTAATCGTAATTATTAATTTTCATAAAATATCAAGTGATAGGATAGAAAGTTTCCTCGGTATACGAGCTCTCTTTTTTATATATTAGCTAATTGTTGTTTGGTTGTTTTCAGTTCTTCCTGTCAGTTTTTAAAACCCTTCACAATTTTTATAAGCGTTCCAATAATGATGGGTACAGTTGTCATTGTATTTTTCTACATTTTTTAAATGATTTCCTGCTTTAAAATTTCTTTTAATTTTATTTTGTAAGTTTTCTGAAAATCCATTATCTGAGATACTTTCTTCTGTTTCTTCACGAAAGCCTAAAGTTGGTCTTCTAACTTGGACTGGGCGATCCATTTGAATTTGAAAGTCCCAAATATTGTTATATTTTTTTAATTCGCTAATAGCGGATCGGATTGAGGAATCGGAGAGCCGAGTTCGAATTCCAGTCGAATGCATTACGTTCACTTACGTGCTAATATCCCTGGGAAAGGTATGAATCCTCTTCTTCCAGCTATTGGTAAATAGCAAGAAAAACCGGATATAACGCAGAAAGAAATGGCAACCTACTGCGAGAAAAAAATCTGCCTCATCAGTCATGTATCGAAAAATACATGACGTGCATCACGCGTGCATCACGCGTGCATCACGCGTGCATCACGCGTGCATCACGCGTGCATCACGCATGGCACATAACTGACTGACTGAAAACACAGCCAGGCCTGATTGTTTGCATCGTCCAATCGCGTTGGTTTGATTCTCTTCCTCCTACTCAGCCATGTATAATTTTGTATTGTAGCATTAACAGTTCGTGCATTTACATGTGTATACCAGAAATCTGGTGGTTGTCATTGGAGACCGAGTAATAAATGGTTTCTGAAATCTCCAAAACTTTTTTTTCGGTAACCTCACAGACACGATTCCCGATGTAGACTGAAACCGTTTCAATCATTCTATGAATCTCTAATTCATTCAATCTTCATAGCGTTGTTATCAGTGGCGATTCTGAAACACTGAAAGTGGGGCGGGGGAGCCATCTCCCCCAATGTTATTCTAGTAATCAACATACATGCAAGATGATCTCAAATAATGAAAAGAGAATATATGCCAAATCACATTATGAAAATGAAAGTGAAATATGGGGAAAATACCAGAGATTAAGAAGTTACGGCTCATGGATTTTGGTGTATTACTTATAATAACTAGCGCACTTAAAGCCATAACAACGAGTGGCGATTCTATGGAGGGCAGAAAGGGGCCAATGCCTCCCATTTTGGATGGTCCCTCGGTTGCTCCCCAACTTTTTAAAGTTTTGTAGAGGGAAAAAAAATCAAAGAAGACAAATTACACTGTTCTGCTAGTATTCACGTTAGTATTAAGCCTTTGATTTTGTTTTGAAGTTAATCCCTCTCTTGTGATCCAACAGCTTGAGAGTGGAAAAGAGGGCAAGAATAGATTAGAATTACACTACGGAAAAGTTATTCCGTTTAATTTAGTCAAGTAACATACTTATACTAAAACTCATTCCTAATAGATAGATAGATAGATAGATAAAAAACATTAAAAAAGAAATCAAATAAAAAGGCAGGAAAAGAAGAGGGAAAGATGCGAATAAAAAAATGTAAATATTTACCTGTTAGAGTGTTCGGAATGGGTCTCTGGTACTGATTCCACGGAGGGATTATAAAAGGGTCATAAGTAGGGATTGGTGGTATAGGATGATTTACATCACCAAATGGTGGGTAAGGAGATATATCGAACGGTAGATTGCCATATCCATCAATCCCTGGTTGTGGATGAAACATAGCGGGGTCTGTGGCAAAGGGTTGAAAGGGTTGAAAGGGTTGAAAGGGTTGAAAGGGTTGCATGGGTTGAAAAGGTGGATACGGCCCGAAAGGAGGATAGGTGGATGGGAACGGAGGTGGAGGTGGAGGTGGGGGTGGAGACAGAAATGGAAGAGTTGGCTTCATGCCTGCAAAGAAAAAAGAAAACATGTTAGCATTGAAACATACGGGAGAATCATGTTTTATCTAGCGGAAAAGAGTAAGAATATGTAACATTTATGATGTAAGATGATTTCAATGATGAGAATTTTTTTCCTGACATAAACAATTTAGAATTGATTAATTATTTGTTTTCGTTGTTGATAAGCTGCAAACATAATCCAATAAGCAACTACTAGATCCTATAATATCCATAAACGATCATTCAAAATAATCTTCAACATATCTGTTTATCCTCACATATTTAATCCGGATGTGTGCTAGTGTAACTGTCATCGACGCGGAAAGCCGGAATCGGTGAGAATTCTGGCTTTTTCAGTTACGTTCACTTTCACATAAATGCTTTTGGGAAAATAGAGTACATTTCATTTTTGGTTTACAAAAGTTAAACGCGTGAATAAAAATCAATTCTTCATTCTCCAACTGAAGAATCATTTGAAAAATCTAACTAAAACAATTAATTCCGTTAATATTATTAGTTATTTTTTTTTACTAATTTTTACTTTCCATATGACTATATTTAAATAACGCCTGCTGGACGTGTTTTTATATTTCGGCAAGTCACTGTTCCGATCAAACTCCCAAGTATAAGAGATAAGAGTTCAAATATCGTGGAAAATTTATTCTTTATTTCCGATATCTGCTGCTTGCTTAACAGGCGTATAAATGCAAACAAAAAATGTCCCAAGGGTTGCAATTAAAAAATAAACAGTGGTAATGCTTCAGCTAAGAAAATTCGACAATTTCAAGCTGTTATTATGTTGTTTTATATATTCTAGCTAAATTATTGTTGCGAAAAGTAAACAAAACACACATACACACACACGCAAACAAAAGAATTAGGTCATAAAAAGAGATGATAAAGATTTACTTACCGTGATGACCAGGAAATGAATGAAGGAGGAAAAACAGCATCATCTGTTCAAATATGTTCAGGTATTTAGGAGACAAATGATGTTGCTGAATGTACGGGGAAACCAATAACTTCCAGTCGGGATGGTACCTGAGAATCTCAGCAAACTAAGAAAATAATAAAATATACGCATGTTCATCAATAAGTTCGCAGCCTGACACAGATATACGAAGGTTCAACTATTGTAAGTCAGCCTTAGAAAATTGAAATGTCAAGTGCATTGCTCATATATTCATGACGAAATTGTTGTTTGCCTTATTATAGAGCCCCACTCAATTAGCATGCCATATTCACTGTTGACGACTTACGAAAGCAAAAATCATTGCAATATACAAGTGAATTAAAATATTTAACATATACAAGGACATGCGAGTAGTTTATGATCGGTGCCAAAATAGGAATCCGCAAACTGAGTACAAATTCCGCTTTGTCTGCTTAGGAAAAGCATGATTCCATCCCTTCTCCCCCATCAGCTATGGGTTAAATAGCAGGATAGACTGGGCTCTATAGCATTGGGTGGAAGTCAATCTAGAAGGAGGGATACTCTGAATTCAAAAATCGTGGAGAAGACAACGGAAAACCCCTTCCTGAAGAAGACATGGCAATTCACAGATGATAATGAAATATAATTTGTGGAGAACTCAATTACTTACAATACATAATTCAATGTAAATATTATGTAAATATTTTCGGTGGGAAATTGATGTTTGATGAAAAAATTTATATAAAATTAAACTTTAGCGTCAAAATTATATATATATAAAGGGTGCGATAATTAATTGCCGACATTTTATATTTTTAATTTCGCTCATACGCGTTATTGGTTTTTGATTTTGTCGACTGCACAGTATGGTGTGGTCAGTTGGTCACCGTCAGTGAGAAAAAAAAAAGCACCATGTTTCAACCTGATCCGCTAGAAATTTGGAAACGGCATGCTGTACAGCTTAGCATTCGCGCCAGAAGCTCCAATACGAACATTTCAGAGTGTCTGGGTGTCAATCTGAGGACAGTGCAGAGGACTCGGAAAGAGTTGGATGAGTCTAATGGTGATTACGAAGGTACGGCAACTCGGAAACTCACTCTGATCGTTCTGATAAGAAAAGAACTTCCGAATTTGTTGATGAGGGCCTCGGAATCAACATGGTGGTCTACAAACAGGAGCATACAGTCGTGGCTGTCAGACAATTTTTGCGACAGACATCCTTTACATCTAGCCACCTAACTCCCCAGGCTGCAAACCCCTTGATTATTATGTGTAGATCGCAGTAGAACGAAAGACAGATAAAACTTGTTATAATGCCAAAGATAGACTGAACGCAAGGATTATGGCAGCAGTCACCCACTTAAACAAGGAGACCGTCCAGAAGAGTTGCAGGAGATTCTGGAGGGCGTGGTTGAAGCTAATGGCGATTTTATTGAATAAATTTACTCTTTAGTTTACAAGATATTTTTCTGTAATTTTGGAAAATATATTTGTTAAAATGAGATGTCAGTTTTATTTTCATTTTTGCGTAATTTAGACAATTTATCTATCGCACTCTGTATATATATATCACAAAAACAGAAAGTGTGCGTGCAACAAACAAAAAGCCGGACAGATGACCAAAAGGAAACTTAATAAAAAGAAAAACCAAGAAAAAAATATATAAGAAAACGGATAAAGAAACATAAACTAAGAAAAAAAATGACCCACAGACATCTACCTAACCAATAACAGTGCGTGCTCTATACTAGGGTACCAATAGACAGAAATTACACTTCCCATCGAAAGAGGCAAAGTTTGAACCGCTACTTCCATCTTCAGGAAACAAAACTATATATATATATATATATATATATATATATATATATATATATATATATGGATTACGTCTAGCATGAAACAGTCTGTCGCCTCTGAGTGTTGACTTGAATGTTCACTTTTATATTTACATACGCTCTATCTCTGATATTGTGCACTTCATCCCATAAATATAGCACAACTTAAAACGATATTTCTTCATATATATATATATATATATATATATATATATATATATATATATATATATATATCAAGGGGCCAAGTACTGGCTAATGCAGATATGTACTGATATTTACTAAATTTTGTATGATACTAAATTCGTTAAATTAATGATGGCCTACAAAATTATTTTTTCTTATCTACGGACCCAAGAATATACTAGCTGCTGCAGGTGAATACTAAAATAATTGTTTTATGGTAATTACAAATTGAAGACGACTCATTTCCAGACGATTTGTGTTAGGGTTTAATTTGAAGTTAATACAATTTGAAAGTAAATATTTATTCTATTTTTACTACGCTGTTGAATAGTTACTGCGAATATTTTACTATTTAGTAATAAATGGCATTGACTATTTTAAAAGGTTCATTCTTAGAATAAAACCGTAATAGTCATGGTGGATACTTAATGGTGGAATACATTTTGTATTCTTGGTACCTTCCAATAATAAGGGTTTCTAATGAATTGATTTTAAAACAGGTGCATGAGTGTTCATTTGAATTCCATTAACAAAGCCTATGTAAATGTTCTTGTATGAATGCATGTGTATTAAAGGTGAGAAAGAAAGCGTAATAAATAAATAAAGACAATAACGAAAAGAAAAACACAACAAAACATACTTCCTGCTTTGTTTGTGATGAATTTGCCAACTTACGTGATTCATGAATTTATAAATGTCTTCATGCTTCAGAGCAATTTGCTGAATCTGTGATGGAGAAATTTTAGAAGTATCTGTATAGTTCTGCAACTCTTTTACTACAGTGTTCAGCTGCGCTTGAAATTCGGGTTCATGAAAATATTTGTTCCATTTAATATCACGTAATAATTGTAAAATCCAGTTCGGACTGTCTTTCTTTTCATTCGGCGGAAGCACTGCGAAGATTAAATTGTAATGAAAAGGAATTGTGAAGAGATTAAAAGCAACTGATATTAGCAAGAAATAGGTCTATGCATATGTATAAACAAAGAGATAGTAAATATTTAATATCAAAGTGCTGTTTTGAAACACTAAACATGAACAAGTTTGTATAAGAATAAGCAAAATACTCTATCAATTATTCGATAAAATATGCTTATTTTCGTTGCTTTTTGTTGCGGCGTTTTGGCAAAATTATTATCATGGCTTCGCTTCACGAATAAAGATTTAGAAATGCGTTCAAAGAGTGCTTGCGGGTCAGTTGATTGTAGACGAACCCTTTCTGGGAAAGGTAAGTTCTGACACAAGAGCTGCAAGTGAAAATCTGGAAATGGGAAGTAATTCTAGTTTTTAAAGCGCTTCCCCCTTTTTTCAACCTCTCGTTCTGCGATTTTCTTCAGCACAGAAGATAGCTTTGAAGACTTTACTGGCCACTGCAGTTAGTCGATTCCAGAAGAGACGAGGGCGTTTTGAATGTGGTGATACGGTGTCTCTTTCATGGAGCCCTTGTGTTTCGATGACCAGTGAAAAGTTCATGTAACCGTAGAATTTTGGGTAAACTATAGTCTTTTCCCGTCAAATTATGGCTTGGAGTACTCTGCGGAGTTCTACTTATTGCAACATAATCTCAAGGATGTCGATATATTCTTTTCAATCAAGTTCACCCCAAGCAAGTCAGTAAAGACACCGAGACGCAAAGGGTTACTGGGCATGGAAAAGTTAGAAACAGGAACATTTCTAAGGAGCGAGAACAAAAGAAGAGTAATCATGAGGACAACAGATAGCGTTTGACATTGCATTTATTTTTTTGCAAATTAAAGTTGAATGGAGCCGGAAGAGAGTTATACAAGAGAGAAGAGCAAGAGAAGAAACTGCTAGCATATAATTTACGGTTACATCTAACCATCTCAACTGTGGTGAGATCTCGACGCCAGTCTAGTACTGCTCTTAAATTCAAAGAGTCTAGGCACCATAGCGAAGAGCTCATCCGAACAATTACCATGAAAGGTTTTATAGAAAAGGCAAAGGGAGGCAAATTTTTGACGATGGGAAAGTGATTGAAACCGAGATGCCAGGTCAGGACTACTAATATTGTCGATTCTAATTTGGATTTCATCAAGTAGCTCTACATAATTATAAGGAACATCGGACCAAATGTGACAGCAATATTCTAAGCATGAACGAATGGTAGACTTATAGATATATAAGACAGACTAAGGAGAGAAAAGTTGTCTAGCACAACACAATGAACCAACCTTCTTGGTATCTGACCTAACAATGGATTCAATATAGTCTATGGACTTCAGTGTTTGCAATGATCTCATTCCATTGCACATTTATGCATACATATGCATTTTTCTATGGCAATCTCTTCATATCTATATAAATTTCATAAATCTCTTTCAAAATGTTATGTATTATAATCTTTATTATAACTATGATGTGACGCAACAAAAATATAAGAATTTTTAGTCTATTAAAAACATACGGAGAAAAAGTAAAAACTTACGAACTGGTCCAAGATGTTGGCTTGTCAGTAAAGTAAAACGAAAATCTCTAACACAGATTATCAGAAATTATAGTTAATGCTCAACATACATATATTAATCGGTAGAACTTATTGACAGAATATAGGCTGAGTCATAAATATTTTCCATTTTTTTATCACCTTATAAACTTTAAAAAAGTAAAATATAATTACATTTTATTTAATTATATTTAATTATATATTCACCATTATTTGCAATGACTTGTTGCAAGAAGATCTGCGATAACTTTTGAGTAAAATTGCGCAGGTTTTGATGCGAAAAGTAAATAGGGATACACATGAGACTTTCCATAAAGCCCATTTGTGAAGCTTTCTATGAACATTAGGCATACCTTGTACTTATGTCAATGTGACTAAAGAAGGTATATGTGACAGAATAGGTGTATATAATTACACAAAAATCAGCCTTGTGCCACATCTTAGCCGGGCTTAGAAAATTACTATAACTGCACAAAAATACAGACTTATTTATCGCATAGAATTTAATAATAAAGAAATGATAATGTATTAATTACCATAAGTAGTGTATAGTCCTGGTGGTCCCTGTGCACTAGAGACATCAAGAGCTGAAAAACAAAAATTGAAGAATTAAAGGAATAATTAACACAGTAGTAGAAAGAGTGGATATTATTAGGTTGGTGCAAAAATAATGTCGTTTTCTCACATAGTAACATATGTGAGAAAACGACATCGAGCCGAGAGCATTTCTGCACTCACTCATGTGTATATGATAATAATAATAATAATAATAATAATATAGCGCCATAAGCCAAAATAGCTGATCGAAAACGACCAAGTCAAGATCTTATGAGATTTCGGCATCCGAACAAATTGCATCCTTGAAACCACTAGATCAGACATCACGGTCGTTGACAGAAAAAAATAGCTCCTCATCAATGTAACTGTTTCTGGTGACTAAGGTCAAAGAAATTGACACGCTTAAGAAATACACTGACCGGAATGAAGTTGCCAGAATGTAGGACGTTCAGTCCCTTTATCAGTTATTATTGAGTCGTTGAGGTCTATACCATTGAATTTAAAGTTCTACATCGAGGAAATCGTAATAAAACCCAGTGTTCTATTGCTTCAGAAGTCTACGTTGCTTGGCACTGAAATTATTCTGCGAAAGTTGTTTATCTATCTGAGATCGTCCGACTTAATGGGCCCTGAAAATCGCCGGTTAAAAACGAAAGTGTAATAATAACAATAATGACAACAACAACAACTTACCTAAAAAAAAAAATTATCAATAATTTTTAATATTACATTAATTTAAATGTGTACAATATTTTAAAAACATGATTTTGGGTAATATTTGCCGAGTTCATTTTTTTAAGATATTTTTCTTTTTTTGCACAAATACCTTTCATAACGACAAAATATAAAATAATTATTTATTTCGTAAAAAAATACAAAATTGCACAAACTTAAAGGGTAGGGCTGAGGCGTGTGCCACTTACGTCTTGCCTCTCATCCTTTACCGCTTGGCTGTACTTCCTCTTTGCAGAGCCCGTTGGGAGGAGATCGAGCATTTGTTGACAAAGCTCTTGGGGGGTGGTCGCAAATATTGGGTCTGTAAAGAAGCCTGTTACCAGCGTCGGTGTCATGGGGCACTGGGATTGCCACACC
Source organism: Acanthosepion lycidas (assembly GCA_963932145.1). NCBI lineage: Eukaryota > Metazoa > Mollusca > Cephalopoda > Sepiida > Sepiidae > Acanthosepion > Acanthosepion lycidas. The sequence continues at coordinate 37,369,100 of OZ010574.1, forward strand.
TGGCGAGTCATTGCCACGCCTGTAGGTTGGCTTTCCTACGCCGCGTTTTGACGGAGGACTCGATTCTAGCGCGGTGTGTCAGGGACGCCTTCCCTAGGCTTACCATTACTCCTCCCATTTCTTGGGGGTAAGTGCCAGTGACCTTTCTCGGCCTTGGAGTCTATTGTATCATGAGTTAGTGGAGGGGATCGCCAAGGATCCGCTGTGTGACCGGCTCGGCTTGTCGGCATCAAAGTTGCGTTTTTTCTGGTCTTGGTCGCCAGCGGTGAATTATCTCAGCAACCTCGAGTTTTCGCTTAGCAAGCGATTGATTCGGAAAGTGCTACCTCTCAATGACATACGCTTCAGAGGGGAACCAGGCAGATTTGCCAGACTATCACTGGTGTGACCTTGGCTTAGAGAAAACGGGCTTCGCATGCCTTCTACCATTGTCCTCGGGTGCGCCTTTTCTGGGAGTATGTTGGCGAGTTGACGGCTCATATCGCTCCTGATCAGCTCGTGCCTATCAATCTCGCATACGCTTGTGACAATGTGTTGCCTCCGTTCTCCGGGGTACAACAGATGGGGACAAAATTGAGTTGAATAGATTGCATATAGCGTTTTTTTTTTAACGTTTAAGGGTTGTCACGTGTTTAGCATAGAACAAATTTGTTTGAAGTCAATGATTAGTGCTAAAATCAAAACAAAAAATAATATATAAATAATTATAATTGAACAAATTAAATGAAATTGATGAATAAAATAAGTAATCAGTAATTCTGAATAATACGACAATTTAAATAATTGTTGGTAAGATTTACCGAGCTTATCTTCCTAAGTAATTTTTTTATATATAAATACTTTTATAAAAAATAAATAAATAAATAATCGGATAAAAAAATTTTCCGAAACAGAAATGAATATAAAAACATACGGTGTGGATCTCTCGCTCTCACTCTCTCTCTCTCCCCTTCTCTTTCTCTCTCTCCCCTTCTCTTTCTCTCACTCTCTCTCTCCCCTTCTCTTTCTCTCACTCTCTCTCTCCCCTTCTCTTTCTCTCACTCTCTCTCTCCCCTTCTCTTTCTCTCACTCTCTATCTCCCCTTCTCTTTCTCTCACTCTCTCTCTCCCCTTCTCTTTCTCTCTCTCTCTCTCTCTCTCGTTCACGTATATACATATTCATATATGGCAATTTTGAAAATTTTTTTATGTTGACATCTTTCGACAAAACATGTCAGCATAAGCTTTTTTTTTTCCAAATTGTCATATATGTACCATTTCGTCGGAGTCTCGCCCCAATTTAAATCATATATGTCAATAGATTAAGAAAGTTCAAACGGCTTACCTTGCTGCGACCGATTTTAAAGTTTCGCAGATACACCGATCTTCAGGGTCAGATAAATCTATTGAATTCATTAACTTTCTATGTAATAAAGTACACTTCACACACACACGCGCGTGCGCACACACACACATATATATATTCATTTTTTGTGTACGCATAGGTAAGTGGGTACATATATATCTTGTGCATGTGTATATTGTCCGCAAGAATATACAATCCATAGATTTTTCCGATTAATAATTCCAAATTTGAATTAATGGCATTTATATATTTATTTAGTGAAACAGTTTAATACGTAAACTGATAATATTGAAGGGAAAATGAATGTGAATGTTTTATTTCCATCTAGTCTATCTGTGACCAAAGATGCGACATTTTACTTACCTGCCAGTATAGCTGCAACCAGGGTCAGACTGGAAAACAGCATCATCTTCCTTAAAAAAAAATAATTAATATTCGTCAAAATATTATTAAATAAAGATTAAAAGGGAAAGAAAGATTTAAAAAATGGAAAATCAGATTTTCTTCTTCTTCGAAGAAAATTTTATTTTTTTTAAACTCAAGTTTTATAGCCATTTCACTTTGCTTTGTTTCTTTAAGAAAATTTGAGCTGATCAATTCAATTTTTATATTTTATGTCAAATCTGCTGGCTAAATTTGGAAATTTATTACTGTTTATTTTTCTGAATAGGAGCTTATTTACATAATTTACTAATGTCGTTGTCGTTCTTATTACCAAAATGTTTCAGCCTTTGTAGCCTCTGACTTTCAACAGTCAGTCAATGCGAGTAGCCTTCAGGTAATTTCGAAGTGAACTCTTTATTTAATGTAAAGGGGTAGATTGTTCTCGTTCCGCTGTCCATATCTAAGCACGCATGCTGACAGACATCTGAAGAAGGTCGGAGAGTTTAACGACGAAACGCTATGATAACATCAGCAAAGATGAGGATATTAGTATGAATGTAGTTAATATTATAAGAATAACGTCTAATTTCAGAAATTCAGACAGAAATTATGAAGACCCTATTTTAGATTATTCAATTTTATAGTTTAGTTTAAAGAACTAATTTCTGATAGTTATTTTTTTGTTTAGAAAATTTTTCAGATTCTTTAATTTTCGATATTTAACCAAAAATGAAAAAAAAAAGAGTTAAATTCATCTTCTCCCAAAGAAGATGGTTAGCATGTTAGGATCTTATTTTTCCTTCTTTTAGATGCAATTAAATAATGCAAGAATTATTTTAGAGTTAACAACCTCCTCCACTTAACGACGTAAAGAAAATGTCAGTCTCCAAGAAGAGAAGAATTCTCGCATTTTATGATGAAGTTTATAGTTTCAAGTCTATAAAAGGAATTTAGATCACCCATTAAGTATCGCTTGCAGAATTATCAGCCATAATCAGTAACAGTTAGAACTGGAAAAAGAAAAACGCCCTCAATAGAAAAGACGTGAAAAATGTGCTAAAATGATTTCTCTTCCTCTCTCTCTCTTTCTCTCTCTCTCTCTCTCTCTCTCTCTCTCTCTATCTATATATATATATATATATATATATATATATATATATATATATATATATATATAAATGAATATACATATCCCACACCGTTTGCACTACTCAGAGTTTCATGCCAAATGCAATCTTCAGGTGCTGAGCTCTGTTATATAAAATTGAGCACCGTTTCTATAATATCAGCACTTTTCATATATTTATATTTTTACACACACACACACACACACATATATATATATATATATATATATATATATATATAAAATTCTGATTCTGATTCGCTTTGTAAGTTTTGGGCACATCTATATACATTTTTTTTATAAAGATCAGGTATAATCCAGTGTGACTTTGAGCGTGTATACTCGCTATAACTTAATATCCAACAATTTTTGGGGCATAATTTGTACAAAAAAATAAAATAAAATAAAATAAAATAACGATGCTTGGAGCAACAGTAATCCTATTTTAGTAATATAAGGTAGCCCCCCCCCCCCCCAAAAAAGTCCATGACATTTTTTTTTACGTCGTGTGGGAAGAAGTGATTACTGACACGTAAATGAGTGCTTCACGTGCCAGGAAAGCGGTGAGTGTAGGGGCATTACTCTTGACCAATGCAGGTGTGTTGCGCACACACATCAGTCATAGCTCGAGCAGATCGGGAAATCTGTCCTTTTGTGATGAACCCCGCATTGGCCCGGTCACAGGTCCCGGATGATGAGGCCCTGAAGGCGGCCTTAGAAGAGGACAAAGAGCCAAACCAGTGGTAAGCTTGCAGACCGCTTCTAAGTTTCTGATGCATGTGAAGTCATCTGCGCCACATAGGGAAGGTGTACAAGTAGAGCAAGTGGGTATCCCACACATTGTTGAACGCCAACAAACAACAACGAGTGGCAGACTGTTTGTTGTTGCTTTCTCGGCACCGTAACGTACGCATATTTGATCGAGTGCACACCAGTGACAAATATGGGTCTTGTATGACACTCCCAAGCGTGCCAGACATTGGTTGTCACCACGGGATTTTACCAATTGGTTAATACCTATTTTATTGGCTTGCATAATAAAATATCGCATATACATTTATAATAAACCTAATGGTAAATTTACTATCATCATAGGAGGCCTGAATGCCAAGGTAGATCATATATGGCAGTGAATATTGGACAATCTCCCCACGGATGAGGAAAAAAAACTAAAGACAATAGAAATATGGTTTTACAGAAGGATACTGACAATTCTATGGACGGCGCGAGTAACGAACACGGAAGTCTTAAAGAAAATGGCAACAGAAAAATACATACTCAAAATCAGGAAAAGACAGCTGAAATTCCTTGGACACATAATAAAGAGGACTTGGAAAATCTAACATTCACGGAACATATTGAAAGTAAGAGAGATAGGGGAGGTCAGCGAGTTACTTACGTACTTGTGTGAATGGATGGAAGAAGGGGAGCATTGGCTTTAACAAAGGGAGAAAAATTGCTAAGAACCACGCAATACAAGACGTTGTGGAGAGCTATCATCTCCTATATCCAGAAGGAATACAGCAAATAGAAGTGTGAATTTATACGTTTCTAATTTGGAGATATAAAAAGACTATCAAGTAACTAATCGAGATAAGTGCAAAAAGTAGTTATTTGGCACCAGGTTATTAGCATGAAACACACAAACACACGTCCTCCTCACACACAAACGACCCCCCCTCACACACACGAACTCCACACACTGAGAAACAGACTTACTGTCACAGTCTGCGATACTGCCACACTAGCTTATGCGTATAACGAGTGGTGGTCAACGTAGAAATGTGAATCAGGTGTGATTTTATTACGTAAAGTATCAAACCTTTCATGTAAATATTGGTGTCATTTGGATGACACACGTATTTTTAAATTATGGGAATAAAAGATAATTAATTTTTTATGAGGATAATAGACTCGAGTGGAATTGTAGAGTTTGTATAAAGCAAGACAAACAAAAGATATATATATATATTTTTAAATATTACTGGAAGATAATGAAATTTGTCATGGCACATGTATTTTATCTCAAATGAAGTGAAATGGAAAACTATACCCATTAGTTTTCATGTCTGTATGTTATAAGCAAAATTAGTGAGCATAATACGGTAATCATAATCTGTTCTAAGAATATTTATGTCGACCAACAGATTCGGGGGTCGTTTAAGTTAAAATTAAAAATAGGCAACTTTAATCGACCTCCCGACACTTTGTTAAGATGGAGTAATGACTAGCGAAGTGGTCTTGTACTTTACTAAACATTTTTTTTCAATGATCTTCAACCAGTACAAGGCCAGAGGGCCACTCGAGGTAGAGGATTACAGAGTAAGAGGCACAATTTATGCTGATATGTGTAGAAGATAACGGTTAACCCTAGACTTGAAAAGGTTAAGATTATAGTGATCGGGGAAGTAACCTCTTGGGGATCGATTCCAAAAGGTAGTCGTTCGTGGGAAGAAACTGCTTGAGTGGAACTTACATCTCAGCAAGGAAATGCGAAAAGAATGGAGTGGTTCCCTACAATGCCTGTGGTATAGCGGGTCTTAACCATGAAGGTTAGGGCTGGTGGAACTAAGGACTGTAGTTCATCTGAACACTCTCCATGGAAATAGCGATTAAGCTTACTGTAGTTTGACACAAAATCAGAAGTATAGAACATCTAGTAAGAATCAAACTTATTGATACTTAGTCAGCAAGACTAGATCAATAACCATTACCTATCTTGAAGCGCTCAATCGTGGATTCCATCCGAGCTGGAGTTTCCATATTTCTTACGTTGAACCAAAATTAAGCTACACTTATTAAATAATTTTAGTCACATTATATCAAAGTAATTGACTATTAGAACTAGAGTTAATTTTTAAAAAATGAGAGAATTACTATTGAAAAGAATTAACACTTCAGAATTTTAAAGTCGGGTTAATTATTTGCTTATTCAATTTCGAGAAAATTACAAAAAGAACCTCTAAAGTTTTACGATTAGAGTTAATCACAAGGTTGAAAGAATTTTTCGTAGAAAATGTCAAAAATATATTTTGGATTTTTACACAGATTATTAGAATAATTTGTAACGGTTTTTGTGTATTTCTAACCGAAAACCATAGAAATTTAGAAAACTCTTCCAATACGCAGAAGATTTTTTAAAATCCAAATTGAATTTTAATGATTTTTAATAAATTAATAATGCATATGATAACAGAATCTCCGTAATAATGATAGTTAAAACAAGAATAAAAAATGACAGGTAAGTAACGCCGTTATTTTTATGAAGGTGAGAACTGCATATTAATTAAATACATATTAAAATATTTTCCAGTAACTATTTACCATGATTCCTGTGTGACTCTCGCACTATTGGGGTTTAAAATCCCAAATCTTGCTATCTTATGTGTTCTGGACACACGCCCATACACACACAAGTCTTTTTAATAATATACATTCTTTGCAAGTAATATCATATAATACTGAAGAATGCTTAATATAGGAAATACGCCTGTCGATATATAATTTCGAGTTTTTCAGGAATTATTTTAGTAATATCTTTCGATTAAAATTTTTGAATATTCGTGAATAAATTTCTCTAAAATATGGCATGCGCCTCTCGATTCTAAATATTACTAGTTTGATCATAGACATAGGATGACATGTTGACTAACGCTATCAAGCCAATTTGATTTCAATTTTTATCAGACACTGAAAATTATCTGTACGGGGATAAAATCGTAACATATGTTAATAATACTTGCCAATTTACGACATACTCGTTGCATTTCTAAGATCTTAGCTGTCTTGCCACATGACCAATTTGATCTTGCAACATGTAAGCGACAGGCTTAATCGTCGTGTACAAGGTCCTTTTCTTTCTGGTTTTGAATATCAAAGTTTTCATTATGAATATTATATGTCCAGTTGCTGACGCAGGAAAATGAACTTTAGCAAGGACTGCAAAGCCATTTATGGTCCATTCGGTAATGAAGCATTGATATTGGTTGTGATAACTTGTTGATAAAGAAGCAATGCAACTTTATTTACATACTTTGTATTTTTTCGATATTATTCCAAATATTTTCCTGAAACAACTGATGTGGTTCTTTATGAAAAAAATTCTATTTATTGATCTATTTCTGTTAATAATGGGAAAAGCCAAGACAATTCATGTTAATCTCGAGAGTGAACGTAAAATCCATATAAATTGATGTTGCTCGAGGCTTATTTTTCTCTCATTCAGATAAGAATATATATATATATATATATATATATATATATATATATATATATATATATGAATTGAGGAATATTTTCTTTTCCTTTTTTGTGGTAAGAATATACATAAAAAAATGTATGAAAATTTTTTTCCTGATGTGAAAAAAAAAAAAAAAAAAAAAAAATCCCTGAAAATTAATTTTGAGGCGCATAAAAAAAAAAAAACTGAACTTACCAACTTCTGCGTAGGAATCCAAATGGCTGAAGGCAAAAATATGGTTGGTGCAGTCCTTTATATATGCGGATATGGGAAGAGTTTAGGAAAATGCAACCAGTTCCAGGATGAAAACAATGAGTCTATTCTGAGATGCTTTTCCATTGATGAGAACGGGGTGTGGTGTTTATAGCAGGTTTCATGAAAGAGACAGAAAAAGTGAACATCTTGTTGGGCCAGTTGATGTAATATGTATATATATATATATATATATATATATAATAAAGTAGAAATCTCCGAATCAGGATATTGCTAATGAATATTGCCGGAGAAGTTGTAGGATGGTTGGTGAGGAGGAAAAAAAAAAAAAATCTCAAGAAAAAAAGAAAGGAGAAAAAGACGCGAGTCGTCGGGAGGAAGAAGAATAATGAATATGAAAAAAAAGAGAAGAAGGTGATGACTAAGGAGAAAGAGAAAGAATAAAAGGAGGATAGAAAAAAAAAAGACTGTGGAAGAGAAAATGAAGAAGAGAAAGATAATGGATTCAAAGGCTAAGGTAAAGAAGAGAGGGAAAATGAAAATATAACAATGGCAGAGGGATATGTAAGAGAAAAAGGCAGAGGACAATAAAAAAAGATATATAAAAAAAGAAGAAAAAAAGAAAAAAAAGAACAAGAGCAAAAATACATTTTATATATTTAATAACAGAGTAAACAATATTTTGCTAGTGACCGAAGGTTCGGCGATTATTTTTAAATCATTTTAAGATTACTTTGAATCTGAACTCAGTTCGAAGAAAAGAAACCAGATATTTTTAAACTCGTGGGAAGAATAGACAACATGAAAAGTTAAGTGGAAAAGAAGAAAAGAAAACTCACATAAGACACAAATAAATAAATTTAAACAAGTTAAAATTATCTAGACGCATCTACTTACACGTACACGAGGCTGCATCCACATAGACATAAAATAGCGTCAATAGAATTTGGGATTACGGAAATGTGGAGTAAAACAACAAAACAAAATTAACTTTATGCGTTTGCAATCGATTGAAAGAATTGCGAATTGTTGCACTAGCGTCAGTGTTTAGGGTTAGTTGAAAGTCAGGATTTCAAATGCTGAGTTTCAAGGTAGGCAAAACTTTCGCACTTGAAAAATAGATAAAAAAAACCTCACCCCCTTGACCTTTTGCTAAAATAAGTTTAGTGTATATCAATATTTAATACAATATAGTGAAAATTGGGATAATGAGAAACAAAATGATCAAGATATTGCGAGTTAAAGTGAAGCAGATTTAACTTTTTTTGTTGTCTGAACAGCAACAACATACATTCCCATCATAATTATTGTACTGAAAGAACAACGATCTTCAAGGCCAATTAGGTTGATGTAAAAGATTTTGATATTTAAAAAAAAAATGTTTTTGTATACATTCCCATCATTATTATTCAACGATGAAAGTATTTGTGCTTGTGTTATTCGACCTTACACCAACTTACAATTAAACTGTGTATTTCATCATAAAAGAACAATTCCACTTTTGATTCAATTGAGTTTTCGACGCACATACACACATGCACACGCACACGCACACGCATATATATATAGCGAGAGATAGATAGATAGATAGATAGATAGATAGATAGATAGATATTAACAGACAGATAGCAACAGGCAGATTGATAGATAGATAGATAGATTGATAGATATTAACAGACAGACAGCAACAGATAGATAGATAGATAGATAGATAGATATTAACAAATAGATAGATGTTAGCAGGCAAAGAGATAGAAAGATAGATATATAGATATTAACAAATAGATAGATATTATCAGGCAAAGAGATAGATAGATAGATAGATAGATAGATATTAACAAATAGATGTTAGCAGGCAAAGAGATAGAAACATAGATATATAGATATCAACAAATAGATATTATCAGGCAAAGAGATAGATAGATAGATAGATAGATAGATAGATAGATAGATAGATGTTAGCAGGCAAAGAGATAGAAAGATAGATAGATAGATATCCAGGATCCCATTTTTGAACATCAGCGCCCTGGAATACTAGCCAAGAATACAGTGACCCAAAAGCAATCAGAGAGCTACTTGGTTGAATCTCGGTTAGGAACTCTCATTAATACTTGCAATCATCTAAAGGGCCCCATTAGCCAGCATATCAGATCTTTTTGCAGAGTTGTGCACAAAGTTTGTCTTGAATGGTTTGGTGTGGCAACTACAAGAAGGAATAGGCAAGAAGAGAAGCGACCAAATGCGATCCGTCTGCGTGGAAAAGGGATGGACATGTTATGTGCTACTTATTGAGGTCGGGTGATGTGGATTCCTTGGACGGTCAATCGTTTCCTTTCTTTTGAAGGTGGGCATCACTAACCGGAACCTAAAGCGTGATTCACATCGTCTCCAGACCACAGCTCAACAGGCATCGAGTTGGACCGGGTCAAGATCCCAAATAAATAAAGTTAAATAAAACCATTCTCGCAACACAATGCTACTTCCAACGTGAAACACGTCTGTATACCTTCGATTCTACGTCATTAATAACGGTCGCTACGAGCGCGTTGTGTATTTTAAGACACCGTTGAAAATTTCAGTTGCACTTGTAAAAAGAAATTGCAAGAGACTGACATGTATACAAAAACAATACCCTGTCCAGTGGCAAAAGCAGCTGGTGACACCAGGGGTGGCAGTACAGCCTTAGCCACCAAAACTGTGTTACCTCCCCTAGTTAGTGGCTGACGAGGGCAGCGAATATATGATATTTAATAGCGAAGCGTCTGACATTGCGCGATGGTTAGCAAATTAATTTCGAAAGCCAATTCGAAATCTATAGTGAGTTTGATCTTCTCTGAATGCTCCACTATTTTAGTTATGTGCGATAGTAAGCAGAGCTTTGTAAATAGTAAAATATAAAACCATGACTCAGTTTAAATATTGTTGGTTCTCTATGAATATATGCATATGAACATTTTAATTAAATACCTTCAAATAAAGTTCTGAATCTCAAATTTGATAATTATTTTTAAAGTCACATTTCTTCGGTATTATGTATTGATTCTCTATAGATTAATTTCTTTTATTATTCGTGTCATTTAATTGACAAAAACTCTTTGGAAAGACAGTCAAGAAGTTTTCTGGTGCCTTCTGCACGGTTTTGAATCCAGAGAGCTCCTTCATCTGAAATGCTTGTCATCCAAGGTTAAATGTCCCAGCGTAAGCTGGGAGGAAAAAAGCGATCGATTAATGTCTTTCACAAGAGCATCAGTGCGAAAGTGGTTTGATTGAATGATTTTTACAGCTTATCAAACTATAATTCTTTTTCATACGTGAATAATGCATTGAACATTTTTTGAGAATAACAACTGGTTTTCTATATACGAGCCCTACTATTTAACCCATAGCTAAGGGAGGAGATGGATTCATAACTTTCCCGAAGGTATTTGCGCGTAAGTGACTGTAACGGAACCGACTGAAATTCGAACAGGCTCTTCGATTTCTTATTTCTAGCCGCTATCCATTACACCATCCACACATCTTGTGCGAAAGTGAATATAACAGACTAGACCGGAATTTGAAGTCGGTCTGCGCCAATAGCCATAATACTAACATTACTAGATATATTATAATTCGTGGAAAATACTAAACTGATTGTTAGATGAAAACAGCTATTTGGAGATGAGTTTACTTTTCTAGGTACATTTTCCCCGAGATAATGTAACATGCTCTCCACACCCACCAAACAGATCACAGTGATAATATTTATCTAATTAACTTCATGTTTTATCTATCAATTAAATATTAGTGTAAATGACTGGGCATAGTTATAATTAGTTCGAATTGTTTTTATTGTTTCATTGGGTGTTGCTTCTTTGTTGAATTTCTTTTTGACAACACCCACCCACAGACCCAAGTGAAAAGGATAAATACAAATCTAATTCACAAGAATTTCAAATCTTCATTTCAAGCCAAGTCTGAATAAAATAAAATAGTACTATTAATTCGGTCACTGTTAATTAACACACTAATTTTAAACGTGGTAACTGAAGAAATTGCAGATCTCGTTTTTGGAAATAGTTTGAATTTGTTTGGTATTTAAACAAATGATTGTTAATTAATTTTTAGTCAACAAAGAAAACAACTTTTCTGTACATTTTATTAATAACGAATTATACTAAATGTTTGAAATTTTCAGTAGAGAACGGGACTGCTAAAATTCCTAACTTCCCTTTTATGATATCCTTGTTGTTAGTGTAGTCGAAAAAAGGTTAAGTTTTCATTCTGGCAAAGTATTAAAAGAAAATGGCCGATAGGTCAATGTTGAATCACTGTTTGATTACAAGCGTTAACCTGATAGGACTCATAATTGTCCATATATATATTTTTAGAAGTATATAAATAGCGCCATTTTATGATAAAGTCATCACAAAGTTTCAATGTACAGGAAATTTTTTGTTATTCGAATTTTTATGCAGCCATTCATTCATTTTTTAATAGTTTCGCGACAACTAGGATGCAAGTAGTTGCAGGGAGTGAAAGTGAATGAGAAAAATTTATTGGGGAGGAGTAATGAAAAGATAATAAAGGAATTGGGTCCAGGAAGACAGAAGATGGCGATTGACCTTGCAATTAAATTTTTGAAAATTGCAGGTGGCAGGGAAACAAGAAATCGAAAGTAAGTTCCACAGGCGAGAAGTGCGAGAAAAGAACCTGTTAGAAAAAATAAAACTAGCTATCTTAGTAGTACTGGGCACTAGAGAAAAATGATCAAAACAGTTGTCATGAAAATATTTGTAGAAAAGACAGAGTCACGGTTAGGATCGATTCCAATGAAAATTAAAAAAATTAAAAATTATAAAAAAAACAAACAAAAAAAACAAAAAACGATATTCAGGCTACAGTTGAATCGATTCCTCTTTTTGTTTGGACAAAATTATAAGTGATTCAAAATATCTAGGATGACAGACTAATAGGAAATGCGCAGCTGTCAAACTAATTTCAGTAACGGGTCACAAAATTGTAACAGGAATAAGACAGTTGGAACGTAAGAATTTCTTGCTTTTTGTCAGTGTTTTACAGCATTTCCGAATCCTTAACCAGGCGGTAAATTGAACTCAATCAAATATGCATTCATTTTAAGTTCTTCAGTCGTTGATTTACATATTTTCAAAAATTGATTTCGAAATCGATGATTGTTTTTCATTCTGTTTATCAGGATAATATCAAGGAGAGATAAACGGCAAGGCTAGTAAAAGGGGTAGTAAAATACGGTTGGGGCTATTGAAGTGTGGTACTAATGAGCGTAGGAGTAATAAAGTGTGGTAATAATGAAAAATAGATAAAATGAGGGTAGGAGTAATAAAGTGTGGTAATAATGAAAAATAGATAAAATGAGGGTAGGAGTAATAAAGTGTGGTAATAATGAAAAATAGATAAAATGAGGGTAGGAGTAATAAAGTGTGGTAATAATGAAAAATAGATAAAATGAGGGTAGGAGTAATAAAGTGTGGTAATAATGAAAAATAGATAAAATGAGGGTAGGAGTAATAAAGTGTGGTAATAATGAAAAATAGATAAAATGAGGGTAGGAGTAATAAAGTGTGGTAATAATGAAAAATAGATAAAATGAGGGTAGGAGTAATAAAGTGTGGTAATAATGAAAAATAGATAAAATGAGGGTAGGAGTAATAAAGTGTGGGAATAATGAGGGATAGAAGTAATAAAAGTAATGAATGGTGAGAAAATTGCAGGTGAGGAAAAATGACGGTTAGGTAAAAAAAAAACATGGCTAAGACAGGAGGGGAAACAATTGATGAAGGAATAAAATGTCGGAGTAATGGAGATTTGAAATAAGGAAACGCAGGGGGTAATAAAAGTGAAAATCGTGAAGTGTGGAAAAAATGAAGGGTAGATGTAATAGAAGGGGGAAAATTAACAATGGAATAATGAATGTCGCATGTTATAAAAGGCAGGGGTATTTTGTGGATATAATGAAGGTTGGAACAATAAAAGATTGGATTAATAATAAAGCGCGGGTAATAATGAAAAGTGGGGAAATAGTGGGACTAATGAAAGAATAATGAATGGTGGGAATTATTTAAGTAGAGTTTAGAGGGGGAAAGTCAAGAAAGGGTATGAATAATAATTAGGAGGAATACTGAAGAGCGGAATTAACTTATGGATTCTAATAAAAGGTGGTAATAATGAAGGGAGGAGACACGGTAGAGTAATGGATAGCTGCTCGGATTGAAGAATCGGAAAGCCGAGTTCGAATTCCAGTCGAATTCATTACGTGCTAATACCCTTAGGAAAGATATGAATTCTTCAGCTATGGGTAAGCTATCGCCTAAGCGTGTATCACGCATGGCACATAACTGAATGAATGATAAAGGGTGAGAGGAATGAACAGCGAAATAAAGTTTGTTTTGCTTTACAGCATATCAACCTCAATGGGTTATTTAATGCCGACAAGATTTTTCTGGTTGGTAATATTTTTTCCATAAATGTATAGCTGGTAATTTTTTTTTTTTCAAAAATAAATAGCTGGTAATATTTTTTAAAAATTTATTGCTGGTAATAATTTTTTTTACCTATATTTACACTTACATAGTGTTTTGATCCCAGTTTGGAGGTTAACTATTTACCCATAGCTGGGTCACTCAGGCCATTGTGGACCTGGGAACACTAGCAATTAAGAGGTGGTTCCATGCTTCTCAAAACCTCCTGATCAGAGTCCTTGCTGTTGGATATAGTTTATACCGGATTTAGTATTAGGTTGATGCAAAAATAATGCAAAAATAATGACGGTTTTTGACGAATTTTTTAACGTCAAAAACAGTCATTATTTTTGCACCAACCTAATATATCGCCATACCCAGGACAGTCGGGAATAAGGATGATTAGGTGTAATAAAAGGCGAATGCAATAAAGTGAGACAATTATAAAAGATGAAGTGGTAGAAATAATGAAGAGTGGAAAACATAAAATAAGCAGAATGAATGATTAGAATGACAAATGGTTAGCGTAATAAAGGTGAGAGTAATGAGGAGTAGATTTATTAAAATCATTAGTAATGAAAGGTGGGAGTGTTAAAGCTAAAAATAAGGAAGGGTGGGTGCAATTCAATTTGGAATAGAGAGTAATCAAAAGTGGAGTAATAAAAAGTGTTATTTATGAATGGTTGGAAAAATGAAGTCGAGCAAAAATGACAAGTGGGCGTAATAAAATGGAGAAATAATGAATAGATAGTATTGTATGTAAATGGGTTACTGCTACAAATGCAGTACGCCACAGCAAATGCCAGTCGAGCTACCATCTGTTGACCTGGCAGAACAACCGAGTCTACACATCACTCTAGGATGACTCAGTCTGTACATAATTGAGTTTGGCTCGGACAGGCGTGGACTATTGGAGTGATTATGTGCGTGCACTTTCAATGGAGGTGTTTCTTATTCTTGCCCTTTTTTACGTTAACTTTGCTAAATTTTTTCACTTTCTTTTTCTTTTCTGTAAAACCATTGGTTATTCTGTAGTTTAATTCTTTTTTGTATTTGTTTTTTTATTTGTATTTTATTTTATTCTTGTGTTATGTTTTTTGCCTTTCTTCCTTAAGCAAAACTTTATTTGAAAGTTTTATTTTTACGTTTTGATTTTTAAATTTTAGTGAACTCATTTTCAGGATGGTCCAAAGTATTTAAGGTTACTGACAAAAAATCCACCACTGTAAAGCAAATCGTAAGAACAATATTTTCACGGAATAGGGTTCCTAAAACTTTTGATCTCAGGTAAAGCGCTAAAATTTTGCGAGAAAAGTTTGTGCTCGCGGCTAAAGCGTATTGGAGGTGTACCATATAAAACATCACCCTACCACCCACAATCGAATGGAATCGCAGAAAGAATGGTGCGGACTGTGAAAATGGAACTAAAAGCATTTTCCCTATCTAATGATAATATAAAGAATTACTTACAAGATTACTGTTAAGCTATAGGACAATTCTACCTGTCGGCAAACTACAAAGTTCCTCCGCATTAATTGGTAGACAGATTAGAGCTTCAATAACAATGTCATTTTCAACACGTGAAAGTGTCTGGTATAAAAAAGACAAAGAATCTAATCCAGAGAAGGTAAAATGTGTTGTACAAAAAGGGTACAACACAGCAATACTAACGAAAAATGGACAAAATGTACTGGCCCCTGCGGATCAATTCAAAAACAGAATGGAACTCGAGGATATAGAAATGGACGGAGAATCTGAAGGTAAAGAACATGAAGAAGAGGGGGGGACTAATGAATCCAGTAATGAAACGGAACAATCTATGGATGTTAATGACCAGAAATCTGACATGGAGTCGGAAGAGGAAAATGAACACAGACCCAGGTCCCCTAAAAGAAGAAATCAAGAGACGCACCAAGAAAGATACTTTAAATTCCCAAGAATAATTAGAAGTAGTCAAAGATCAATAAAAGGCATAAGGCCATTTCGGTTCAGGGAGCTATAATGTATGTAAATGAGGTGCTTGCTATAAAATGCGAATGCAAGTCGAGCTACCATCTGTTAACCTGACAAGGTCTCTTCTAGTGAATATTCTACTTCATAACAGAGAATAAAGTATAGCAGGAATAAAAAAAAATGAAAAGAGTCAGTCATAAAAGATACTAATAAAGAGGAGTGGTGCTAACAAATGTCGACATAAAGAACGTATATCATGCAGGACCTCCACAAAAATGTGATACCTAACGTTAAAAATGAATTTTTAATAATGAAAATTCTTTCTAGAAGCTTTTATTTTAATTTTAATTTCAAGCTGAGAGATTAAACTAAATATTTTCCGATAAACAGAATGTTATGCTGTATTTCAAACCTAATTTAAATTGATTGGAAGAAAAAAAATTTCTTTTTGAAATTCTAAAATTTTTTAATTTAGCATGGCGCTAAATTAAAAAATTTTAGAATTTAGCAAAATTTAAAAAAAAATCTCTTTATTAAAAAATCTTCCAAAATAAAATATACTTTTCTGAAATTTTCTTCAAGGAATATTAACTGATTTAAAGTATAATTAATCGGATCTGAAACAACTATAATTTTTTTAAGTTTAAAATATTGCAGAAGTGCAATTTTCAACAGGACGATTAGTTAGTTATGTGCCATGCGTGATACACGATCAGGCGATCGTGTATCTATTGATACATGACTGACGAGTCAGATTTTTTCCTGCAGTACGTTGCTATTTCTTTCTGCGGTAGACCAGTTGCCATCCAAGGCTATAGAACACTGTCTTGCTATTTGTCCATAGTTGGGAGGGGAGAAGAAGAGGATTCATACTTTTCCCAAGGGTATTAGCACGTAAGTGGATGAAATGGATTCGACTGGAATTCGAACTCGGCTCTCCGATCTCTAAATCCGAACAGCTATCTATTACGTCACCGTGCCTACTGGTAGATTCTTTATTTATGTTGACAACTTATTAAAAGCTCCGTGACAGCTCGATGACCGATTTTTATCTAATGTTGTTCTTTGACCTTTAAAAAATAATTGAGGAATATAACACGAATGCCTTTTAAGTATTCGGTAATCTTACAAATTTAAGAAAATATTCCTGTAATCTAATGTTTTTTTGTTTTTTTTTTAATTTTAGAGAATTTGGCTCTAAATTTCTTATAGTTGTGTCTGGGCGATCGCATCTGTAAATTTTGGCACGTTTTTATACATTCAAAAACAAAAATTCTTTTAAAAATATTCGGGAGGGTTCAGATTGTAATAAGCTTTACAATATATGGTTAGTAAATATAGTTTTACTTAATAACAATATTTCCTAAGAGTTACACCACTGAAGCTGAATTTTAAAAGATTTTTAAAATATTACAAATTATTCTGATTAAAATTAAAAAAAAAAAAAAATCTTGTAAAAATTTATTTTTCATCGAAAAAATATTTTTTCTTAAGACAATATTGTCCTTTTAATATATATTATTCATAAAAGCAATTGAAAGTATTCTAAATAATATCTTAGTTTTATTGCTTTTGTTACTTTTCAATTCAGAACTAATTTTAGGTAAGACTGGGTTCGATTCTGAAAAAAAAAAAATCGGTAATTTCAATTCTCCAAAAATTCTGCTTATAACTAATATAGTTACTAAAAATTATCACGTTGAATTTCTCAAGTTTAAGTAATAAACATTAAGTAAGGAGGAGAGAAGCACATGTAAAAAAAATCTTACCAAAATTTTGTAATAAAAAACATTCTAAAGTAATTTCATTAATTTGTGAATAAGTCCTGAAAATTTCATTAAAATCCAACAATTATTTGATTTTTGCAAGAATTTCCAAATCAATGTGTCTGTCACCGCAAAAAAGACGCTAAAATTTTCTATGCTAAAAATTTCCGACTCAAGAAAAACAAGATTTTTAAACAAAATTCCAAATGTTCTAAAATGGAGTAAAAAAATTAAATATTCAAAAAGACTTTGATCTTTCCTCTTCAAAATAATATAAAGATTTCGACAATAAAACTATATTTTCATTGTTTGGCGCATGTTTCATCACGGCATTTAGCGATTTCGTGGAGGTACCTAGGTAAGAGTAATGAAAAGTGGGCATAATAAAGAATGGATATAATAGCGCATGGTATTAAAAACTGAATGATACAAAGGGATCCAAATAATGAAAGGTGAGAATTTTAAGTGGTGGGAGGAATAATGATGAACGGGAGAAATAAGTGATGGGATCAATAAAAAGTTTCAAGAGTGAAAATAAATTTATTATATCAATACTTCATTATCCTCACTTTTTTTAAGAGATAAAAAAGATGGAATAATCAAGGAATGTGGCAATGAAAGGATGGAATAATGAATTGTGAGAGTAGCAAAAATGAGATTAAATGAAGGATGTTGGTAATATAATTGATAATAGTGAATAGTTGGAATAATGAAAGTAAGGAAAAATTATGGCTTGGTGAGTTGAAAGGATGGAATAATGATTTGTGGGATTAATAAAAGGTATTATTGAGATATTTTTTTTTTACGGTTTATCAACCCCTTGTGGGTTATCTAAACCCGAAATATATTTTGGATTGTATGATTAATTCTTTTTGCGAATAACGATGATTTTTCAGATAAATCTACTATTTAAACTATAGATGATAAGAGGACATTGGTTCATACATTCCCTAAAGGTATTTGCGCGTAACGGAATGCAACTGACTTGAATTTGAACACGTCTCTACCGATTTCTCATTCCGTATCTATATCCATTACACTAGCCGTGCATCCGCAATAAAAATCTCTTAATGACGTATGAATAATGAAGAAGATAAGAATAATGAAGATCTGCGTTAATAACAGATGGAAATAATGAAAGTGGAAATAATAATTGGTCGGAATAAAAAAAACAACAGGAGTAAGGAAGGGCGGGACTAATAAAACGTGTGAATAATGAAGGAAGGAAATAATAAAGAATACGAATACTAATGAGGTGAGTAATGAAACCTAATAGTAGCGAAGGATAGGATTGTCGAATAGTGAGACTAATAAAAAAAAAGTTGAGTTCATGAACAGGGGCGTATCTCTGGATAATAACGCCCATAGCAATCATGGAATTTCTGCTCCTGTGTAAAGATCAGACATGATATCACTTATTGTCTAGATCATGTTACCATAATATCAGCTCAAAAGATATAAGTTAAACTCGTTTATTTTCAAATTAAGAAATTTTGGCAATCACAACTGCATCTTTCTTGATTTTATCGATATAAATTGGTGTATGATATACTAAAA
This sequence comes from Acanthosepion lycidas, assembly GCA_963932145.1. Taxonomy (NCBI): domain Eukaryota; kingdom Metazoa; phylum Mollusca; class Cephalopoda; order Sepiida; family Sepiidae; genus Acanthosepion; species Acanthosepion lycidas. The sequence goes on from OZ010574.1 coordinate 37,388,162, forward strand.
ATTAATTGTTTTCACTTTCTGTCTATACTTAGCGCAACAAGATAACGCAGTTTATTCTGACGCAGTTATTTTCACCTAATAATTAATACAAGTAGTTTAACAATCCGATGAAGACTATTTAACATTATTCAAGTACGTCTTGTTTGAATTTAACAGAAACTGATCAGTGACACCTACCCGCCCATATCAAGTGGCGTCCAGAGCACAGGCCATACCTGTCTTCTCTTAGGTTCATAACTTAAGCACACCACATATAATGATGGGTGGAAATAAATTAGAGCGAGGATAAGAAAAGGTGATAATAGTGATGGGTAGGAATAATTAAGAGGAGGCGGACGTAATAAACGGTGGGTGTAATAGAGCGTGGTGATAATGATAGGTAGGAATAATGAAGTGTGGAAATAATAAAAGGCGGGAATTATGAAGGGTAGAATAATTAAGGGTGTAAGTAATGAAGAATTGAAATGATAAAGGTGGAATTAATAAAACGTGGAAATAATAAAGGCTGGGAATAATGAATGGCTGATTAATTAAAGTTGGGAGTAATCAAGGGAGCAAGTAGAGATAGGGTGGGAGCAGGGCCGGCGCAAGGGTCTCGTTCCTCCCACTCCAATATATGATACAGGCCCTGCCTCTAATCAGTCTTGTGCTACATCCTGCCTCGTCACTTGCTTTCCAGCTTAGGCTTGAGCAAGCACCAAGACGTCGAACACTCTCCTTTCAAGCAGAGAGGACCCCAGACCCCGTGTATGCAGAGTCTGCGAGGAATTTTTGCCCGAACCTACGGGCTCGGATCACCCCACATAAAAATCGGTCTTGTGCCACATCCTGCCTCGTGCGGAGGTCGGGTAAATACCGACTTGCTTTCCAGATCCAGACGAACTTGTAAATATCTATTTGTATTGTTCTTGTTTAAAATAAATCCTTATACTCTGTAAGTTACCGTTCTAGTTATTATTTCAATAACCTTCCCGGGTAACATTACAAAATTAGCCCACACACCATTTTTTGCAAAAGCTTCAACCAAGTCTATTAACTAGTATATATAAATGTAAGTTTTTTTCGTTACCGTTAAAAAACATTTTTTAGAAAAAGAGGTATGGTAACCCGCAACCATAGTTGTCTTCCCCTCGAACTACTCAACTATGAAAATAATGGTCGAACCTTACACAAGGGCAATGGCTAAATTGCATTGAATAAAGTTTCATTACAAGATTAAAAGTTTTGGCCTTTTTTTTTTTTTTTTTTTACAAGGAGTTAAGCTTAAAGACAGTTTTAGAGAGTAATTTATTACTTGTCGCTTACTGTACTACAGGGGTCGGCAACTCATTCGACCCCGCGGGCCGGATCGTGTTATAATGGCGGGTCGCGGGCCGGACGAAGGTCATTAATGAAAAATTAAGGAAAATTACATATGCAAACTCCTGTCAACCTAAATATTTAAAACCATAATGAAAATAAACATAAATAATTATGACGTGTAGGTTTTAAACTGTTATTGAAAATTGTTCCACAAACGAACCACGCACACACACATCAAACAAAAACGAAGCACATATACCCATACATACGAGTACAAATAGTTGCAAACATATACAATTACGTACGTACACATGCGGTATCATCCACACATTCATGAGGCATGTATGTATAATGCGCGTATGTTTAACTGTCTTTAGATTTCTGCTACCTCGCATGTCAGGCCCTCCCTGGCCTCTTTCACTTTATCATTCCTTTCGCTTCTGTTATCTTTTAATGTAGCCAAGGGTCATGACAAATATGTATCCATTATTTGACATAAAACGTAGGAAACGCAACTTGGTAAAATAAGTCCCATGAAAGATAACTGACAGATAGTCTAATTCGAAAGCCTCGTCTCTCATATTAAAAATAGTCATTGGTAATCAGGCTCGCGGTCCGATCAAAATGGCTTCGCAGGCCGGATCCGGCCCGTAGGTTGCCAACCCTTGCTGCACTATTTGATCGTTGTAACTATAAAAAGAAAGAAGTTAAAAGAACAGCACCAAAACCTCAGTAAAAATACGGCACCGCAGAGACACGCCACTGTTGAAGGAGCCTCATGGGACTTTATCATTTTTTTCACTCTAATAAATGGTGAACTTTAAATATTAAATTTTAGTTCATTCTACTTAGTAATTTCCTAGATTCTCAATGATGTTTTCAATACTTTACCTTGCCAACGACAGATTCATTAATAAATATTTATTATTCAATACATTTTATGCAGACCTTTCTTCGTAAAAATATGAGCGTCTAAATATATCTATCCGTTATACTAATCTATTCTAATTTGACTATTATATTATAGTAGAAAACTCCACTTGCTTTCTGAAAAAACAACATAACATGATGAAAAAAGGCCCTAAACAAAATTGTATCGTCAAAATGTTTATGTTATTATTAAGAGGAAAGACCAAAATATTTTTTTTATTAATTTGTTAAATCCTTTCTAGCACGTTCGAAATTTTTGCAGAAAAATCTTGTTTTTTACGTCACTAGTCAACGTAATATTTATGATTAGTGTTTTTGCGCTTTTTTTTCGGTGAAAAACACATTGATTTGGAAATTCTTGCAAAAATCAAATAAATGTCAGATTTTAATGAAACTTTCAAAAATTATTCACAAATGAATGAAATTATTTTTGAATTTTTGTTTAAGAAAATCTTGATAAAAATATATATTTTTTACATACTTTAACCCTCACTTATTCAATTTCACAAAATTTCGAGAAATTAAATTGCTATCTCAAAATTTGTTTTATTAATTAAAAGTAGGACTCCACCATGTTTTTTTCAAACTACTATTCATTTCCCGAAAATCTGCTTCGAAAATTAAAAATGTAATAAAACTATGACATTATTTAATTAGAAAAGATTTTAGTTGCTTTTATAATATGATTTATTAAGGACACTATAGTCTTAAGAAAAAAAAAATCGAGGAATAATGAATTTTAAAAGAATTGTTTTCATTTTTTAAATTTTTCATTATAATAATTTATATTATAAATCGTTTAAAATTCTGCATTACTTCAATCCGGTTTGGTGATATTGTTATTAAGTGAAAACTATATTTACTAATCAAAAATTGAAATGCTCAATAAAAGTCGTTTGCACTCAATATTTTTTCTAATTATATATATATATATATATGCATATATATATATATATATATATATATATATATATATATATATATATATATATATATATATATATATATATATATATAAATAATTTGAAAATATGGTCGAGCATACACGATATTATCAAAAATAAGAGCGATGACTATAGTGAATGTTAATTCAGATTCCTAAAATTAGATTACGGAGAATATCTTCCAATATTTTTAAGATTACTGAGTACTTAAAAACTATATAAAAAGGGCGCTCACCCGTCATTTTCTTAAATTATGTTTTAACAGATAAATCTCCGTAAAACAATCGCCCCTACTGTTTGTTTTAAAAATCCATTTCGCTGTTATTTTTAACTTAAAGTAAATAATATTTTTTTCAAATCCGATTAATTATACTTTAAATCAGCTAATATTCCTCAAATAAAGTTTCAGAAAAGTTTATTTTATTTTTGGAAGATTTTTGAAACCCAGAATGAACTTTTGTTTACAAATGTATCAAAATATGCCAAAAATGGCCGATTTTGTGAAAGCGGACAAGTTGAGATTCCAATCAATATAATTTCTATTTGAAATGCACTATAGTATTTTGCTTACTGGAAATCGTAAATTTAATCATTTAGGTTTCAATTAAAGCTAAAATGAAAGCTTCAAGAATGTTTTTACATTTTTAAAAATTCATTTTAAATCTTACATATAGAAAATTCAATGAATGTGACTATATTACAGGATGCTGCAGAAATACCTCCCACACAACGGTAAGACATTAGTGACAATGGTGTCTTCATCTAGTTAATGTCTTATCATTATGTGGGAGGTATATGTGGAAGGTAATTCTGCCGCACACTATTTTATGAGAAAATACTACTCAATAGCAATAAGGTCAAACTTTCAACAATTTTGGAATACAACACGAATTTTGCCACAAATAATTTTATATTACATTCTTCACCGTGAAAGCGTCACAGAAAGTAAGGATTTGCCTGCTTAGCGTTAGTTATTTCTCCCACGAATAAAGTATGTCTAGCAGAGGGGGGAGAATTCAACGATATAACACCGATTGTTAGAAGTTTTTACCTGGTGGTTTTTGAAAGGTTAGAGGGTAAAACTATAGCGTAATATCAAGAAAAAAGGTATTGTCAGTGGACAGGAATAAATGAAAATGTTCCTTGATACATTTTGGAATATTGCTGAATCCAATCAATTTATGGTGAGATCACCCAATGTGATGTTACCATATGCTATGCCGTAGTTTAACCAAGTTGTAGTCGGCTAAATTCTTATTTTATATTAAAAAGGTGCATATTATATTGGTAAATCTACAAAAAATTACAAAAATTACGCTCAAAACTAACTTAATCCAAATAAGAGAAATATTCGAAATTATTTTAAAACAAATCGTTTTTTAATTGTTTAAACTCAAGGTTAAAAGAAAATCCAAACGAGAGTGATTTATTTAATGATGAAAATAATAGAGTGGGATTATTCTCGAAAAATCTTGTAAAAAGACCTGTTTTTCTACTCTCAAATTATTTTCCATTTAGTTATTTTCTAATTCTTTAAACTGATTTATTTTTATGTAATTCATACACGTAGTTATTCTTATAATAGGAACTACCAGCAGGAATAGTATTAGTACAAAACAAAAAAACTGGTATCTGATGTGATACCACAAACTCGAGATATAAGTACTAATGTCTTGAAGGCGTAGATTCTGTGAATCCACGCCTTCAACACATTAATACATTAGCGCGCTCTTTTCCAAGGACAGATCAATGACTTACAAAATTATTTCCTGGATTTTGATACTGTTCCTCTAAAATTAAAAGTCATATAAGTTTGTAAATATATTCATAACTTCAAAACACATTCAAAACACATGTACGTATATATGTATACATGTAGACACGTTTGTTTATTCCAAGCTGGCCTCGCCAGTGACATGATACGTCAAACAGTGAGACCTAGCGTTTGTCAGGTTAACAACGATCTTACCTGCGCACACTGTGGTAAGTCGTATTTCAGTCAATCTGAACTAACCAGATACTTGAAAATCTATATCCACCGAATCAACAAAAAAACAAAATCCTCAACTATCAATTGATATCTTCTTCTGTCAGTGTAATAAATCTGCAAATCATTTGCCGGCTTCAAGAGCCATTGTAGTTTTTATGACCATCATTTAATGAGTCAACAGCCATCATGATAAACACATGGGCAAGTGGTTAGGTTGGGGGTGGGTAATATTTCGACTATGAAAGCCGCGTTAAATAACTACTCATTTTCGTAAATATTGCTTCTGGAGTTTTCGGTTTTGAGGAATGAAGTCGAGTTTCGGAGGAGGTGTGTTTGATTCTAGATAATGCCTCTACTACGGGGAAGGACTGGGGTTACTCCTTGGCACTTGAAAAGTCCCCACAAGGGGAAATACCGAAGAGGTTAGACTTTTCGACCACGGCTTTCCGTTCGAGTAACTCTACGGATAAAATGTCAACTTGTCTTTGTAAATATCGCTTGCTTGGCCTTTTGATACGGGAGTTAACTAATGTCCAGTTCCAGGGAACCGTCGCCTCCAGGCAACACTTTCCAATTTAAATAAATGGGAGGCTTAAGGTTAATTCTTGGCTCCTGAGATAACCAAAATGAAACGTTTCGATGGGACTAAACAATATTTATCATTTGGTCCCATGTTTACGTGCAACACCGACTTTATACTCCGTTCAAATAGGCGTGTGGATATATACATACACATGTTCGTAAATTTAGTGCCACAAATGGAATTCCAAAATTTTCAACGCTTCTGGCCACATGACATTGAAAAAACCGGTTCTCGTAAGATCACATGAATTAAACAACGTCGAGCCTGGTCAGTACTTCGATGGGTGACCACTTAGGAATACCAGATGCTGTAAGCTTGGATGCAAAGGTGGTGTAATGGATAATGGCTCCGAATTGTTACCCGGAGAGCCGAGTTCCAATTGCCGTTGGGTTCGTTATATTCACTTACGCGAAAATACCATTGAGAAAGGCATGAAGCCACCACTTGCTCCCCACCCCAGCTATGGATAAGACTTTTATCACTAAACTATTATTATCTCCAAAAACAAAAATTCTTATAATATAAAAATATTTTCTGGCTTTAAATAACCTGGAAAAACATAATTTTTCAAATGTGTGTTGTCAAATTCTAAGAGCAATTGCTTTTTTGTTTTTAAAGTAGTTATAGTTTTGCGGGCAAAAGTATGTATACATTTTACAGATAATATACATAGACACACACATACAAGGATATGATACAGATTCCAGATTCTGTTTTTTGGTTCATGATCTTTTTCATGGTTTCTTTTGATTCTGGTCGCTTTAAATGTTACACTTAAACCGATGAGCCTAACACTAAAGTCTTTATCTCTATTTGGTCTTATTGTACATCAACAAGACCACTTGAAAAACTTTACACACATATACTTATATATATATATATATATATATATATATATATATATATATACACACAGTGTAACCCCGATATAAGAGAGTTGTCGGGACCGGAGAAGAAGTCTCTTATATCCTGGTTTCTCTTATATCCGGGTTTGGTCTATTTTGTTTAGGCAAGTATGGCTCTAATTTGGGACCAGATAAAAGTTCTCTTATATCCGGGTTTCTCTTATATTCGGGTCTCTTATATCAGGGTTACACTGTATATTATTCAGAATTCAAAAAACTTTTTCAACGAAGTAAGGTTATAATAACTATTAAATGCTTTAAAGTTGGGGTTATACTTAAATAGAATTTATTCTAAATTGTACGATAAAATTTGAAATTAAAATTAAAAACTACTCATTTTAAAATGTAAATTTAATCTATTAAGTTTAAAATTTTAAAATTATTGAGGAAAAAAGAAAAAATACATGTTATTCTATTGAAATTAAGTTGGAATAAACGTTAAGATCGACTGCTCTTAACTTAATGACAACATGTACGCATGGGATTATGACATCTTGAGAAAGACAATACATACACAATCAGATTATAATATATAAGCACGCAGACATATTTAGATATATACACACACAAAAAAGTGACAAGATAGGAAATATTTGCACGACCTTTTTACAAAAAAAAAAAAAAAAAATCAAACCACACACATACACAAATGTATGCAATTTACTATACACAAACACCGAAAAAGATACGTACATATATCCATATACATTGGCATAGACACTCCGATACAACACCCATATTCAAGATTGAAGGTGTTATTAAAAGTATTCTAACCACTTATTAAAATATAACTTATACTGGCAAATATACATAGATAAAATGGTCTAATAGAACAGAGAAACAAACAATAGGGAAAGAAAGGACATTAAAACAGATATATACGTATAAAAATAACACCATTTAATTATATAAAAAACGAAAATTCCAAACAAACAAATAAAAATATATATTTTTCATATATGTCTACATACGCCTTATTGTACATTAGGTGAAAAAAAAAGAACTACCTACAAATATATGTGTACAGTGTACACACACTCATCACTACAGACAGAAGTACAGAAAAACCAACCCATAGGCAAACATATACACACATATATACATATACACGCATACACACATACTCATATATATATCTACACATGTACACACATACACATACACATACGCATACACATATGCATCTATACACATACAGAAGCAAGCATAGATATATCAACCTACACAGCAACTTAAAAAAGTAAACAAACCAATTATAAATATATATACATACATATACATACATATACACACATACATACATATATATATACACATACATAAATATATGTATGTATATATACATATATAAACTTAAACATACATATATACAAACACATATATAAACACATGCTTATACATAAAAAACATACAAACGGAGGCTTAAACATACAAAAATATATATACATATGTACACACATACACACATACATATCTATATCTATATCTATATCTATATATATATTAGGTTGGTGCAAAAATAATTTCGTTTTCTAACATATGTTACTATGTGAGAAAACGAAATTATTTTTGCACCAACCTAATATATATACATACATATATATACATACATATATACAGACACATAGGTATATGCATACATAAACCTACACATATTCTAACAATATTAACTTATTGACGATGAAGTACAGTAGAGTCCATAATAATTTTAAAATGTAACAAGACACAATTGTTGATTAAGTCTATAAGTAATTAACAAACCCTTATCATACAAAAGTAAATTTTAATTAGTATTGATGATACATTCCAAGACACTAAGATATACATACATATACATATACGAAGAAATACGAACACACATTCACATATACAAATATATAATAATGCATAAATACCCATATCAACACATCCACATATACACATATATAAGTACGCACACATCCAAGCATATATATATATATATATATATATATATATATTTATATATACACATATATATACATATACATACACATACAAATACGACAATATATACATATACAAGTATACACACATACACATACACACACACACCTGTAGACACAAAATAAAGTTTACATACCTACACATACACACAAACAAGCTCACATGATAGGTGTCCACACACGCACATACACACACATACACACATATATATATACATATATATACATATACATACCCATAATTACAAGTATATATATACGCCTATACACATAAACACATACATATTCAACTATATACATGCATATACATACATATACATATATACATACATAAACATATATACATATACATACATACATACACACATATACATGTATCCTTACATACATAAATAAACATATCCATACGTACAGAAGTACACGTAAATAGAAATATATATACGCAAATCAATTGCGAATAAAATGTATTGTTGTTCTTTTCGATCGTAACGGTTTGAGAAGAAAATGTGTAGGTTGATCAAGGTCGTCCTTTTCTTTGCTTATTTAAACTCGTTTGAAGTATCTTCTGGATGGACGACTTTGTATATGTGAGGCGTTTTCCAGTACACAGGTATCCATATTGTTTAAACCTGTGTCCAAACATACTTATGTAAGATAAGTGTTGTTTGTACAAAACATGTATAAACATCTATATGCATGTGTATTTTCACAGACACACACAGACACACACAGACAGACAGACAGACACACACACACACACACACACACACACATATATATATATATATATATATATATATATATATATATATATATATACTTAAAAAATAGAGATTAGTTGAATCCGCTACCTTGGTTTCAACCTTACGCTATCTTCAGGCGACCTCCCAACGCTAAAAAATGCGAAACCTTATAACAACCACGACAATATTTGCAATATCTGCCAACATGAAAAATTAGTAATTATGGCATTTCCGGATCCAAAGAACCTTTTAAACCAGAAATCCGAAATCTTGAGTCTACGGGAACATTGTTATTATTATTATAAATAATAATAAAATATAAAATAATAATAACGAAAATTATAAGTAAAATAAAATAAAATTTAAACCGCATTTAAAATAAATAAATAAAAACAATAAAATTACTCCCAGCATGCAACAGAGACTGTTCCTGCCGGAAGTACAAACATCCCGCCAAAAGACGTGAGATTCAATCTCTTCGTCACAGGACTGTCGGGATGACAACATTTGTGTAACTTCTCTCCGTGATAGCACGTGATATTACGGAGTGATTTACTCCCTTTTATAACAGGAACATTATCATAATTGTAATATAAACGCACACACATATACCAATACACAAAAATACATAAAGTTGTATGGAATTACTATTCAATTTACCATGTTTTTATTGTTATTATGTACGTTTGTTCTGTTTTCCTCGTGAACACAAGCCCAATTTTTATTACTCCTATGGTGTGAGTGAATACTTCCACAAGTCCTTGCGTACATATTAAGAAATTCCTCTTAAGCACATACAAGGTTGGATTAAAAAAAAAATGGACATTTCAGTTAACCCCCACCCCACCGATACTTTTATGATACCCTTGCTTTTCTTCTCTTCCCCCTTCTTATTCTTCTTCCTTCTTCACATCCTCCCCCTTCCTTTCTATTACACCCAACGTCGTGCGTTTGTTTATTTTTTTTTTTAATAATGTAGCGTTCATTAGGGTTGTTTTTGTTGTTTTTTTTTTAAATAAAATGTTGGGAGGTCAATTGATAAAAATCGCCTGAGGATACTGGAACGGTGAAACTAAGATAGTGGATTCAACTGATCTCCTGATTTTTAAAGTTAAAACTCTACATGTTATTTTTACTTGCTTTTTATTCCCCCCCCATATATATATATATATATATATATATATATATGAGGGGCCCTCCCGTCGTTTTCGACGTATGAGTGTCTTTCAGTTCAGTTTTTATGTTTATGTTTCGTATGAGACAACAATCCTGCACGGGATTTGCAAACACGTCCACACGAGGGACATGCTGAAGGGGTTGACCGTCATATAGGCTGATGCATTAGCCAGAGATTTAGTGTTGGTTTTTAATTCTCTCAGAGACGATTCTTTTCAAAGTTAGTTATATCTCGGTAGCAGGTGTTTCTCCAGTTTGCTCGGTTTTCAACAGCAAGTTCGAAGGGATGTTTGAAGAATTTAAATTGTATTCATAGACACACACACACACACACACATATATATATATATATATAAGCAGATGGTGAAAAGTTCTCTGACAGACTCACATTCCCAAATTTGTTCAAATATCTAAACATCAGACTTTCTGCTTGTTCAGGCCGAAAAATTTTCAGCACACTTTTTATAATAGAGATCGATAAAGACAATGTTGATATATGGCTCACCACGGCAGGGTAATTTAGTTTCATGCCACAATTCGATCTACACATCTTTTGGTCCCACGATCGCATTGTAGCGTGAAACCATATAGTGTCGATGTCTATGTTCAGACTATGTATCAACGTTCTATCTCCGATACTGAGCACTCTTTCACTATGAACATTGCATATATATATATATATATATATATATATATATATGTGTGTGTGGGTGGGTGGCGGGAGGGGGCAGTGGTGCATTGTGAGTAGTCCATTCTAACGGTCGTTCTTCAAACCGTTAGAATGGACTACCCACAATGCACCACTGACCCTTTTTATATTAATAGTCGAGAAAAAAAACCCAGCACATGTGGCCTGATGATTGCGTCTAGCACGAAACAATCTGTCGCCTCTGAGTGTTGACTTCAATGTTCACTTTTATATTTACATACGCTCTATCCCTGATATTGACCACTTTATATATTCTATATAAATATAGCAGACCTTAAAAATAAACTTATTCTTTATATATATATATATATATATATACATACATATATATATATATATATATATATATATATATAAATTCGATGTCATATCAAATGTTATCTACTGTCATCTCATTCCTCTTCTTTTATTGTTTTCACTCCATAATGATGTTTCTCTTTTTTCTTATTCTTTTACACTCAGTAACTTTGTAATTCAGTGGCTTTACTGCCATGTTTTGGGTGAAATGATTACGAAAAAAAAAGTTCTAACCGCCCTACCAACACCGCTTACTATCTCCCCTTTCTATCGTCAACTTTGTTTTACTATTTTATAGTGCATAGATGTCTTCTTCACTCAGCTCCATACCTTTTTTCCTATCCATGCTCCTCTCCAGATAACCTCTGTCTTTCCCATTTCTTGCGTTTATTTGAAGGAGTATTCAGTTTCTGTGGTCGGGTGCATCCGATATCTGATTAAAATGAAAGCAATGAGTGTATATTCTACATTGGATACTGGCGTCGAATGTTCAATTTATATTATGACATCGAATGTTCATTTTATATTATGACATCGAATATTCAATATACTGCGAAAGTGAACTTTGGTTTTGTGTTTGTCTTTATGAGTGTATGTGTATAAATTGATAGTACTTTAGTTTAAAAAAGAAAAAAATGAATTAATCGAGGCAATAACCTGGGGTTAGTATTAAGGTCAGGATTTGAGCGTATCGTAACATCACAAACTGAATTCCTAGCCAAAGAGAAAGAAAGTACAACTTTATTTTTTTTAAAATCTTTTTAGCTTTCTGTATTTCAAAATTAAAGAAGTTATGGATTAATGAAAAGGATCCACTACTTACATAACATAGGCACAAAGTAAGAACACATTTTGGCGTTTTAATTATATTATAAATAGAACCGCATCTAAATTTTTTTTTTAAATTCCCAGATATGAAGATCAAAATACATAATAAAAATATTTTCGTAAAGAATGCACAAGTTAGCTTTGATTTTATCATTTTTTTATGAAGTCCAGAACACACACACGCACAAGGGAGATAATTATTGGCGCGGATACTTCGATACTTATTTTCACTGAAAATATCGAAACAACCACGTGACCATCATTTTTCCCTAAATAACGATGTTATTAAATTCGATTTGTGATTTAATTCATATTTTCAGGATGCTGATTATTGATTGACTCTTGAGGGTGTTTCTTTGGGTCATAGGCAATCGATTTTAACAGAATCGTTTTAATTCCGATTTAACTCGAGTAAAACCTTGAATTTTATTAATATCGATTCATTGTCGTATTATTTGTGCTTGACAACAGCCTATATCGATCAATTATCTTCAAAATAATTCAATTTCATTCTGAATTTTACATTGAAATTTGGACTTCAATTTGAAATTTCGCCCAAAACTAGGAATTTAAGCATGGCTAGCGTAAGAATGCTCATGTTATTGCTGCGGGATGTTGGTTTATGAAAAGTTACTACGCCAAACACATGCATGCATCAACTTTCACATATTATCATATTATTTCTCTCTCTCCCTCTTCCTCTCTCTCTCTCTCTCTCTTGTTAGCCTCCCTCTCTATCTTTCATATACATAAATATTAATAATTGTTGCCTGTCTAGTAGGGCGGCTAGCCAATCCCTATTGCAGACGCTCACTCAGGCACATTTTTGTTTGCTCAACACCGACAGAGCCCACCTGTGGTTTGTACTGCAACTATGCTGAGCAGACCTTAGTTACAGTTTCTGGGAGAGAGCACGTAATCTGGCATGAACAACAGTCTGAACAATGCTACCACACTCAAACCCACGGTCAGTTGACTTGTGCTAGTACAAAGAGTTCCGTCTACCCAATTTCACTCACAAGGTTCAACCCGTTGTATGGTTTTCAGGAACTTCACAAAGGTGCCGCACCTCCCTGATAAATTGACCATGGTGAGATTCGAACCCAGGTCTCATGACCAGAAAGGGTTCTAACCCCTCGGCCACGTTCCCATAAATATAAGACAATTGAAAATAGAAAGGAATGCAAAAGTAAGACATGGGATTCTTTTTCTTTTTTTTTTTTTCTATGTTTATTTTACTTTTACTATAATTTTTAATCTTTTTTTTTTTTTTTGCCATATTTATTTTCACTCCTTTCTTCCTCTTTTCGTTTTGATTAGAGATTCCTATCCTCTTAACATTTCCATGATTTGCAAACAGTTTCCACTAATTTTGCTTTGTTCGACTTTATCACATGTTTGCTGACCTGGTACGAAAACTACCATTTGTTTTACCAAAATATTTCAGACCGGAAATCAGTACCGCATGTTAGCAAGAAAAAAAAAAAAAAAACTATATGTATCACCTTATGTTAAACAAATCCTAACGTTGAAACCAGGAGTTCCTCTGCCAAGAGCTTTACTATGCATCTAAGTGAACATGTGACGAGTGGTTCGATCCTGGAGAAACCATTACCGAAGACATTTGTCGTCAATAATTCCAGCGTTTCATTGGAGGATTAATGCGTAACTTTAGCAATGTAAAGAAACAAGTTGACAACTTCTAATGCAAAGCTTTACTTTGGAAGAACACATCTACGAGTAAATGTTCCAAAGACCCAAATGAATTGCGAAAAATGCCTTTAGAAACAAAGAATGTCGGACTGTTATGCAATATCTAAACTTTATACGACAATCAATGCTGGATAACTTCCTTACACATGACTTGATGTGACAGAGAAGCTGTTCTGCCAACGAATGTTGAGAATATCATGATTAGATTGAAGTTTTAAGAATATGAACTACAAAGAAACTGATGCTGAGTATAAGAAAGTAACAGTTGAATATTTTAACATACTATGAACAAAGAAGGCGTAGAGAACTTAACATTCACAGGGCATACTGAAGTCAAGAAAAGCAGGTAAAAATAGCGAGTAACCTACTTGACGAGTCTGGGAGAATAGATGTCAAAATAAGGACTACAAAGACAAAGAGGAATGTTTAAAGTGCAAGAGTTATGGAAATCAACAAAAGACAAGTTGTGAAGAGTCATAATAGTACACGTCCTTAAAAAATGTAGTACATTAAAGAAAAACTGGAAATGGGATATTTTTAATGAATTGTATAGCTGACCATGCGTATTCGAGAATATCCGTCTACTAGGTCAATCCCTATTGCAGACGCTTGCTCAGGCGTATATGAGTTTATTCAACACCCACGGAGCCCACCTGTCGTTTATACTGCAACTATGCTGAGCAGACCTTAGTTACAGTTTCTGAGAAAGAGCGTGTTATCTAGCGTGACCAACAATTTGAACAAGGCCAGCACGCTCAAGCCCTCGCCCACGATAACTTGTGACTTCGTGCTAGTACAGCTTGATGTCAACCCGTGGTACGGCCTTCAGACACTTTTCAAAGGTGCCGCACGCTGGGATCGACATAACATTAAGAAATCGACCATGGTGAGATTTGAACCCGGATCTCATGGTCAGAACGCAAACGTTCTCACGACTCGGCCACATTTTGTTTTAATAACCGTTGCTATTGAGTTTAGGGTTCTCGCTTTGCTGATGATCATATTGAATAACTCCGGTAGGAAAAAAGCAAATATTTGCTATAACTTTTATATTTATTTAAAGAACTTGTTATTTAGATTTTTATGAACAAAATTTATTAAAGTAACATTTTTCATTAAATTTTTATAAATAGTTGCCACGTGATTATTCTGGGTCTACTTTAAATGAACAGAAATTATTACTTTAATAAATTTTGTTGGTGCAAATAATGTCGTTTTTTGACGTTAAAAAATACGTCAAAAAACGACATTATTACGTCATTATTTTTGCACCAACCTAATACTCAGGATTATTCAAAAAGTCTATTCATAATGATATTTTTATTTGCTTTCCGAGTGTCACTCGCTATCCCTTTATTAGATAGCCATTTCTTGTACATCTTTCTCGGCACTTTCTTTACGTGACTCTAAACTCATTCCTGTTTAACGTGATCAAAATAATGACATCACCTTTATCTTTGATTATTTATTGTTTGTATAGTGATCTTTATAATTTAATTATCCTACAGCGTAAGATCTCTTTCCGAGTAAGTCTATTTTAATTCTTATTATTTCAGTTTTCCCATAGCTTCATAAAAAAACTTTAAAAATGTTATTGCTTATTGGATGACGTAATATAATTTTTCTTCTTTTGTATGCTGTATCTCTTTGAGACGTGGACGGTCAAGACTCTCCACAGCTTCCTCTTCTTTGTAGATCCAAGCAAAATGTTCTAGTCATTTACATAAATTAGTTAGAAAGGTTATTCGCTGTTTCTCCACTTGTCCGTTTTTATATCCAGTGGTTAAGAGTCTATAATAGAGGCTAGACATCTGTGGCCAAAAGGAAAACTGAGGAACTTTTATCGCTTATCAATAAGGACAACAATTTTTTTTAAAAATACGTATCCATTTTGAGTCAACCATAAGTGATAGCTCGTCAGCTTGTAGACGTCGTCGTTGGCAGAAATTGTTACCGAGTATTGGAATGCTGTGAGATATCTCCTTCTGTAGACATTTCCTTCTATGGTGGATCTGAAGAGATTTCCAAAGCCACCGTAAGAGGTATTAGGGGATGTAAATCTCTGGCTTTTCTTTAGGTTCTATTCGTCTCTTCTGTTTGTCTTCTGGTGTTTTCGAAGGATGTTTTTTCATGGAACGCTCTTCTTCAATTGGTTCTTTCTGCAGCTTCCTTCTCCCAAATGACCGGATCGATTTCTGTCCTCAGCCAGGTGTTTTTGAGTTGATACTTGAATCGATGACGTGAGGCTCCACATGGTCTCTTGCCAGATGCGAGTTCCGAGAAGAGGATTTTTCTATGAGTAGGCGAGTATCTGGCATTTGGGCGAGGTGTCCGGCTCATCGAAGTCGTTGGCAAGTCATGATGATTTCTAGGCCCTCTATCTTTTCTCGGGGAAGAACTTCGTTTTTCGTGATCCGGTCCTGCCACATGTTCTGCAGGATTTGATGATGTTTCATTTGTTAGAATCTTTCAAGTTTACGGATATCTCTTCGGTAGAGTACCCAGGTATCACTGTAAAGGAGTAGTCGAGATTACAAGAACTCGGTAGACCATGAGCCTGGTGGTTTATGTTAATCTAGGATTACCGAAGACTCCTTCGAATAGCTTCCCGTATGCTGTGTGGGCGACCTGGATTAGGTTATCGATGTCTTTTCAGTCGATGTATTTGATGTTTGTACGAAGTTGTAAGAGAGAAAGGAACACTGAAATCCCCCATCAATAGGAATATATTTGTGAGCCTATAACACACACGCAGACGTATTTGATAATTTAATCATAAATATTAACGAAATGTACAATTTTTAAGTTTATAATTTTATGTACGTGCGTCTGTAACTTACGACTCTAACCGTTATGTGAGTGTTAAATTGTCAATATAATATTAATAGTAAATCAATCTGATGCTGAAGCTATTAGAAAAAAGCATAAATACTTTGTGAGAATTGAAGAATTTCTTTTCTGACAAGGAAGCAAAGCGAGAAAGAAAGAAACAAAGAGACAGAAAGAAAGAGTGAAAAAGAAAGAAACAAAGAAAGAAATGAAGAGAGGTAGAGA
>OZ010574.1:37412799-37447799 GCA_963932145.1 Acanthosepion lycidas
TGCTATGGGTACTCTAGTCTACACTATTCTATTGACTCTCTTGTGGTGCAAAGGTCGTTTTTATAATGATGAGGGTAGGATGATATAATATCCTTATTTTTTATCATCACTGATGGCAATGTTAATTGTAGAATGATGAAATATCCTCAACATTCACGGCAATTTTATTTTTAAAATGATGAAATATCATCATCATTCTAGACCATAACAAGTTTCTCAAAGCGCGAAACGCTTTGGTATAAAAGTTTTCTGTGTATCCATTATATATACTGTTTATAATAATACGAAATATTGGCGGATTGTAAATTTTAAAAAATCGGATAACTTCTTAAAATTACCGTATATACTCGTGTATAAGTCGACTTCACGTATAGTGAGAACTCTGAATTTTTTTTGCAGGAATTTTAGTCCCACCCCCGAAAAAATTACATTTATATAGTGCAACTGGTCAGTGAAAATGCATGATTTTTAACTTCTTAAAGATATTCCCTGTTTATAGTGCGACCCCAGTGATTTTTCCCCACCACTAGAAATAGTTTGTTAGTACAGAAAATAAGTGAGTTGTGAAAAAGAGTTAACATTCGTTGGGAAGCGATAAGAACAAATCAATGCTTTGAATACCTACATCTCATATCTATCTATCTATCTATCTATCTATCTATCTATCTATCTATCTATCTATCTATCTATCACAACTCTTTTATTTTCAATCTTTTTATCTATCTTCAGTTTTGTTCTTCAACATTTGTGGATCTAAACTAAAGTTCCTCAAAATTAAAGACTGAATAGTTTCGTCCCCTTTGACTTATAAAAATGGACGAGTTAGATGACGTGATAAGTAAGGGGGTAGTGTAGCTGTGGCAGCCATTGAACCCAGACAAGATTTAACATTGAAACGCTAAGTAATTGTTGGGATAACAAAAGCAATGACGCGCTTCCTCCCTAACTGATCTAGATTTTTTTAAGCAACGGTATCAAGGCTATTCTAAGAATATATAAAGTCCGGATAGACATTAGCGGCATATGAAGATTGCTGTCGCCTGCAGATAATACAAGAACGAGACCGCCAACATTTGATAAAAATGGTGGCCACGTAATCATTACATCAAATCTAATTCTATTCAACGCTGCTCAATCCATAATTACATTCAAATCACATTCCATTCAACGTGGCTGAGCTACGTGGCTGAATTCATCATTCCATTCAAATAATATTCTATTCAAATGACATTCAATTCTATTGCTCAACTCATCATTCCATTCAGATCATATTTAATTCAACTCAACATTCAACGCACGAATATCTTGCTACATATTTTATGCGGTTTCATTGTCCTAGAGTTACAAGAGTATTATTAACATCATGGTATTGGTTATTTAGTCTCACTAAGACCAGAAAACACCGACATTGGACTGTTTAAGATTGGAGCCTTGTAGGCTAGTCAGATGAGTCACGCTTCTGGGTCTTTCGGCCAGACAGTCAAGTTCGTGTGTGAAGAAGGAGGCTGTTTGCATGTTGTTGGGTAAGCGAGGTGTGTTCTGTAATATTTTATGGTATATTCTGTTAGATTTCGCAAGAATCATTAGTCAAACTAGTTTTTCTGGACATGTGGAATATACACAGATTTTGTTTTAGGCCATTTGTTTTACCTTATACTTGCTGTTTCTCAGTGGTGATGTGTTTCAGCAAGATAACGCATCTCCGACTGTTCGTATGCTACAGAAAACTAGCACCAGGTACACTCAACCGACTCTCAGCTGGTCTCCGCCTTCATCAGATAGAAACTTTATTGAACATATATGACATAATTGCGAACTTTTTTTACTATTTTTTATAAACAGGCAATCACTCCAGTAACTTGTAAACTCCATGGAATGTCGCGTAACCGTCGTTATTCAGGTGAAGGGAGGAACCACACGATATTAGTTAGTCTATTTTTAATTAGTTAAATTTATATCCATTATCTTAATTTTTTATCTATTTCACTAAGTTCGTGAATACATATATCTATTTCAATTTCACACTTATACATAGGAAAAAAGAAGAATTGAAAAAAATCAATCAAATTACAAAAGCAGTTTTCTATTGTTTTTCCATTGTAATTGAAACGTGCAAACTCCAGTTATTTATAGCGATTATGCAGTGTGACATAGATATATAAACTGTGCAATGTTATATCCATTTTCTCGAATGGAAAATGACTCAATGCGCAACACTATTCAGTAATCGTGTGATATATATATATATATATATATATATATATATATATATATATATATATATATATATATATATATATGTACGTTTCAATTACAATGGAATTTAGGAAACTGCTTTTATAATTCGATAGATTTTATACACACACACACACACACACATTTTTTTAAATATGTTTTTATTAACAGTTACAAAATTTTGGAGGTTGCAGTGTCGCAAAGTTAGAGTTTTATTTTGAATATTGTAATTTTGAACTTAGTAATATTGTTATTTTGAACTTAGTAATGTGGCAATTCACGAATTTCATTGTTGTTTAATATTGTTTAATATTATAAAGTAGTCGTACAAAGAATAAATCAGTAAAGTTAATGAAATTAATGACGAATTCACGTCGCGAACAGATTTAATAAATCCTTAACTTACTAACCAGGCATGGATATCAATATCAGATAATTTCAGGTAACTTCCGAGACGAAAATAAATGTAATACAGGTCAAAAGATGTTTTATTTTAAAGTGCGTTATCATTAACAGTTACAACACTTTTGAGCGTGCATTATATATATATATATATATAAATATATATATATATATTTATATATATATATATATATATATATATACACACACACACACAAACATACACAAACACACACAAACACACACACACACACACACATATATATATATATATATATATATATATATATATATATATCTTATGGAAATAAAAACGGTAAGAACAATTTTACTATTCATGATAAAAAAATAAAAGGAAAAAGTTATAAACACCTTTAACTGAAAAAGCGAACGAGCACGATTCAAGATGGTAAAAGAGTCCTTGCTGGAAGAGATGGTACTACCCTACGTCTAGATACTAAAATGCATCAACATGTACAGAGAGTCTGGGACAATGCGTCGGGGTCCTGACACCCACAGATTTCCGCCCACTGCGTTTAAGGGACTCAGGCTTAAGTTATATCAATCAAGTTAGCTAGCTTGAATATGAGGCACCTGTGAGATCGGGGTAACACTGCTCGCCTGGTTCGTGATCTTGGGTCTTAGATGTAGCCGTGATCCAGGAGACACACTTTTGCGAAGTCGATGCTCGCGTGCTGCCTACTGACTTTGATGTCTATTCAGCATACGAGGACTGACAGGCCAGAGGTGTTTCCTTGTTAGTCAAACGTTCCCTGGGTGCGAGGGTAGACCTTGTCCATGTGGGCGCGTTTCGTTTGATCGTGGCCGATATTACCGTGAGCAATGGTTCGTTTCGGGACTTTGCGGTTTATGCGCCCAATGATCAGGAGGAACGTGTCGACTTTTTTTGTCAGTTGGAGCCTTTCCTGGTCGTTTCGTCGCGCTTAGTCTTAATGGGAGACTGGAATGCCAATATATACAGGGGGCGGGGTGCTAGCCGAAGATCTTCGGGTAATCGTAGCTTGTTAATCTGATCGGCGAGTTTGGACTCGTCGATAGATACCGAGTCGATCATCTGAGCGGGGAGATGTAGATGTGGGCCCTTAAGTAGTCGTCTCTCCAGATAGCCGGCTATCTAGACAGAATGTTAGAAGGGTCGATCTAGATTTATTAGATTACCCCACGTTCCAACGTTTCGACTATTCGGATTATAGATTCGTCTGTGCCCGGATGATGTTAGGTCCTAGGCCTAAAATGACTGGACAGTGGAAGTTCAATCTGTCCTTACTGGACAGGCGGGACTTCCAACAACAGCCAATTAGATTAGTGCAGCGGGAACTAATGGGACAGTTATTGAGAATAAGTGGTCGCAAATAGGATTAGGTCCTTCACCACTGATATATAGCCAATGACTCACTCTAGATAGGGCTAAAAAGGTGAACGCTCTGGAGGAAAGTCTGTTTCAGGCAGTGACTGGTGGGGGGATTCCCTAGAGATAACCGTAGCTAGGCAGACTGTGAAGCGTGAGGCTAGCAAGCGCTATCAGGGTCAGATAGCTAGACATAGGTTAAACAAGATGTCTAACGAGGGTGTGAACATGGGCGCAGAACTACGCAAGGAAGAGATCCATCGAGGTTCCGATCGTTACATTCGCGAAGTCATTACCCCGGAGGGACGCTCTCTTTGGTCGGCCAAAGACATGTGCGAGACGTTTCGGCAGCATTTCGAGAGCCGTTTTACCAAGGAGCTTGGTCTTAGCAGCGAATAGTTTCGCAGCTATTTGTCCGACTTTCCTCAGCTTTCGCCGACTGAAACGGCTAGCTGCAAAGGTGAGATCACGGAGAGCGAAGTTCACTTGGCATTGAAGAGGACCGACAGTGTCAAGTCTCCGGGAATTGATGGTCTGCCCTACGAAATGTACTTGAGGCTGTCGCACATCTTTGTCCCGATTTTGACTGTCGTTTTCAACAACTGGCTCCGGCAGGGATCCATCCCGGACCAGATTTCCAGGGGTGTGATCACGCTGTTGAAAAAGAGCAAGGGTGTTGGGAGGGACTTAGACGATTACAGGACAATAATTCTGCTAAACACAGAGTTAAAGATTTTGGCCAAGATCCTGACGGAGCTTTTGCTGCAGTCAGTTGTTCCAAGCCTGTTGGGACCCGAGCAGATTTGTACTGTGAGAGGACACGAACAATTCAAAGCAACCTGCGTCTGATCCGCACGATCATAGAGGGTGTAGAAGACGACAGGCGAGCCGCGCTGATCAAATTAGATCAGTCCAAGGCATTTGACAGGGTAGATCATCAATACCTGGTTGCTGTCCTGCAGGCCGCTAGATTCGTATCCGACTTCTGTAAGTGGATCAGTTTCCTGTATCGCCCCACCCCCAGTACTGTGATACAGGTGAACGGAAGGCAGTCGAGCATTTTTTCACTAACTCGGTTGGTCCGAGAGAGGTGTCCACTATCGCCCTTACTTTATGCTTTGGCGTTGAAGCACCTCCTCCGCCAGCTGAGGTACAGGGCGTGCAGTCCGGCCCTACGCGGAATCGCAGTTTTCCCTGATAGAGATTGAGCTAGGGTTTCTGCATATGCCGATGACGTATCCATTTTTTGCACCGCACCGATATTAAGGTGGGGCAGAAGTCGCTTGAACGGCACGAGAAGGTGGGGGCCAAAATTAACCGCAACAAGTCTTCAGGCTTGTGGTTAGGTGCCTAGAAGAGGGTCGTGCTTCCGGGGCCCTTCAGCTGGACTGATGGACCCGTCCGCATTCTTGGAGTGTGGTTCGGGTTCAGACTCCGGCTGAAGAATTGGTTGGAGCACCGCTCCGGACTTGGCTCAGAAGGAGGTTGTCCTTAAAGGATAGTCTGAGGCGGGTGCCACTTACATCTTGCCCCTCATCCTTTACCGCTTGGCGGTACTTCCTCTTTGCAGGGACCGTATGGAGGCGATCGAGCGTTTGTTGACCAAATTCTTGTGGGGTGGTCGCAAACATTGGGTCCGCAAAGAAGCCTGTTACTAGCGTTCGTGTCATGGGGGAGGCTGGGATTGCCCACCTGGTGAGTCATCGCTACGCCTTGAGGTTGGCTTTACTACGCTGCGTTTTGACGGAGGGCTCGATTTTGGTGCGGAGTGTTAATGACGCCTTCCCTAGCCTTACCATTACTACTCCCATTTATTAGATGAAGCGCCGTCGCGGTCGTGGAATGTTGTCGAGTTTCCTCAGCGAGTGTTGGTTGGCCTCGATCCAGTGACCTTTCGTAGGCCTCGGAGACTATTGTATCATGAATTAGTGGAGGGGGTCGCGAAGGATCTTCTCTGTGACCGGCTCGGCTTGTCGGTATCAGAGTTGCCCTCATTTTTATCTTGGGCGCCAGAGGCGGATTATCTCGACAACCCCGAGTTTTCGCTTAGCTGGCGATTGATTCGCAACGTGCTACCTCTCAATGACGTATTCTTCAGATGGGGCGAGGCAGATTTGCCAGACTGTCATCGCCGTGACCTTGGCTTAGAGGAAACGGCTTCACACGCCTTCTACTATTCTCCTCAGGAGCGTCCTTTCTGGGATTATGTTGGCGAGTTGACGTATCTCTCTCTATCAGCTCATGCTCATCGATCTCGCGTACGCGCGTGACACTATGTTGCCCCCATTCTCCGGGGTAAAACGGGTGGTATCTTTTGCGTTGCTAGCCGTGTCAAGAATGGTGGTGTGGACGTCGCGAAAGGAGGGAATCTTGCAGAATAAATGTTATTCCTATCAGGATGTGGTTATTTTCTTTAAATACCAGATTAGGGTGAAAATCAGATATTAACGAAAGCGTTTGGCTTCGACAGATTTCAGCGAAAGGTTGTTGACTGAGGAGAGCCTGGTTCGTTTGGACGGGGCTAACCTTGATTTTCTCTTTTAAGTCCCCTTAATGCAACGGAGCGGTTTCCTGTGGACCGCCCCCCCCCGGTTAAGTTAGACACCATTTTGTTTTCTTTGTTAATATGAATAAGTGTTGTTCCCAGCCTGTTCCTGGCATTTTCTTCTCTTATGATTCATGTCGAGATTCCCAATTTCCCCAGTTTGTTTTTGTCTCCTGTTTTCATCTCGGACAGCCTTTGATTTTTCCCATTCAGTCAGTTACTTTTCCCTCCCCATTCCATTAGTGAATGTGCTTCTTGATTCTGTCTATCGGCAGAATATAGTGGCCGCTCTTATTATTTTGAGGGTGGGTGGATCCTACTAACATTTGTTTTCTTTTAGTTTTATCTTTATGTTACATTTTTAGTTTGTTTTCTGGGTTCATCCCCCCCCAATCATTTGATGTATCATGAAACCTTTATATATTTTTGTATTTTATGGACTGGGATGTTTTGTAGCCCCCCCCCCCCTGCGAATATGCGGTATTTTGCTGTATGTAGCATTGAAAGCTGATGGATAAGTTCTTTTGTTGAATGAATAAATTATAATGAATGAATGGGTTGTGATTCGGATTAACTAGGAATAGGATAACTAATGATGACCAGTTCCCCCTCCCCCCCCCCTTCGCCCATGTGCCAAAATTTCTCCATCATCAGAAATAAATAACCGGACTCTTTTACTATCTTGAGTCGTGCTCGTTCGCTTTTTCAGTTGAAGGTGTTGAAAACAATTTACGTCCGGTCCAGACAGCCCTCCCTCTATAAATAGAGGGCGTGTCTGTTAGGACTTGACGTAATTTCAATCTAGATTGTATTCCGCATTTAATATTGTATATTATCTGTGTTTTATATTTTGTATTGCGAGATATAATCACTCGATTTCAGCTCTGTTGAGTGGGGGCAAAACCGATCGGCTGCGTTTGTTTTATAACATTTTTTCCTTTTATTTTTTTTTATTACGACTAGTAAAATTGGTCTTACTATTTATATTTCCATAATAAAATTCTGTACCCCCTTCAGAAAATTATGATATATATCTCAAAATAAAAAGAAAGAGCAGTCAGATTTATAACCCAGGGCTCATTAGCATTTATTTTAAAAAACAGTGCTTGATACACAGTGTGTGTGTATATATATATATATATATATATATAATTTAAAAAAAAACTAAGCTAAAAGTATACAACCGTGGTTTCAACCATAATAATAGATATTATCAGGAAGCACTTCCAGTTGTTGACAACCTATATAAAGATAGTCACTACTTAGAAGAAGGAAGAGCATCAAAAGAGGGCCAATTCAAAAAGAGATGGTATAACCATACTTCCATGTTTAGGGCCTAACATCAACAATTCAACACAAGTCTTGCGGACCATTATTTTAAGTTCAAAGAAAAATACAATAAAAGTTCCAATATCAAATTGAGGTTTCTACAACAAGTAACTGGTAACTATTACTGCAACTAATGCAATACTCTTCGATAAAACGAATCGAGGCCTCTCGGTCACTGGCGTGTTTATCTAAAAGTAAATACGCTTAAATTCACCTTCATCCCTGCCGTGCGCCAACGACTTAGGGATTCTCCGACTGACGCCAATTCAGCCGGGTTTTGATCCTAGCTAGAGGCAACTGGACAGCTAGCCACACTGACCAGCTGCGATACAACGAAACAGTCTGTCTGTGGATGAATATATATATATATATATATATATATATATATATATGTTGCAGCATTCGAGAGAAATCGGAAAAAATAAATTAAAATTAAAATAAATATCAACTTTGGTAAATTTACCAAGAACATAAAACAACTGATTGGGACATTTGAAAAGTTTAATAAAAACATTGATGGACAAAACTTGTCAATATTATTTAACCAAACATGTTTGAAATAATTATTGCCACCAAAATACATCTTATATTTCCAGGTTTTGCATAATTTTCAAGGCTCAAACAAGAACAGTTTGCAATTTCAGATTAGTTTTCTTGTATAATAAAATGTGTTTATGCCCCAACACACCTTGAGTTTCAGGACTGACACAAACACACACAAAACAAAAATCAACAAAAAACACAAAGACTTATAACACAGAAATAAACGCCTAAAACAGAGACATTCCTGTCTAAAGCTTTCCTTCCGAGGCCAGTGATGAGAGGGGGTATGCTGATAATATATTAATAGTTGTATAAATGACGTATTATTACAGATACATCCACGAGATCGTTAAAAAAAGAGCATAGAATGATGAAAAAGACGTCAAACTTGACGAAAACAAAATTTTATCGTCTAAATGTTTATGTTATTATTAAGAGGAAAGATCAAAGTATTTTTGTAGTATTTTTTACATTTTTTAATCGTTCGTAGCACGTCCGAAATTTTGCTTAAAAATCTTTTTTTTTTTTTGAGTCAGCAAAATTGACAGATAATCGATCATGGCAACCATTTCTTTCCATTTTATAAAAAAAATGAAAATCTCAGTTTGAAATTCTTTTAAAAATCAATTATCATTTTTTCAAAACTTCTTTTAAAAAAATCAAAAATTATGATGTTTATTTAAAATATTTTGAACCAAGCTTAACTTAGCTTCTGCGCCGAAAAGATGTAATTTGAAAATAAAACAAAGCAGGTCATAACCTTTCGTGTCACTTGACAGCTGATGAATGACATATTGACGGATTACGTGAGGATAATGTGTTCTACAGAAGGAGAAAAGTGAAATTATTTAGATTTAAGTGGACAAATTATTTACCTCGTTATTTTAAAGAAAACTTTCAGCTCTCTAATTTTTTTTTTTTTTTTTTTTTTTACTTAGCTTTTACCTTTAAAATGCTTTATGGAAAATATATTATAAAGAAATTAAAATAAGACTGTTAAGAGTGAGATTAAATTTCATAAGAAAGGTATCTAATTAATTTATAGGTACCTTTCTTATAAAATTTTATCAGAAGTCTACATAAAATACTATAATTTTATGTACATTTATTACATTTGACTGTGTTATTTGTATTTCCATTCATTTTATTATTAATTTTGATATTTCATTTATGGAAAAATGTCATAACTGAGATTAATACAAAAATAAGATCATATAAATTTCATAAGATGATACCGATACTTGTAGGTACCTTCTCAGTTGAAATTGAAAAATCAAATTAACTTCTCCACACGTGTTTCGCAAAAGTAAAGGCCTTAACAGCAGAGAGCAATGCTTAACTCAAATAACGCAACGTAATTGTATTCTGGTTACTCTTTCGTACTTTATAATTACAGACCGATTTAAACACAAAATTACATTTCTTAATTACTGCGGGTCTGCTGATTATTAAAAACGGTACAATTTACAAAGCGTTAAAAAAAGATCTATCTTATAAGGACACTTACGAAAACGGATGCGGCTTTTAACTAATTTTATAATATTTTAAAAACTTAAATGTAAAAATCTATTATAATTAAGAAATAACAAATAATTGTATTAAAAATTCATTTTTCATCGAAAAAATTTTTTGCTTTCAGAAAATATTGTCCATATTCATAAAAACAACTAAAAGCAAATAAAAGTATTTGAAATTAAATAATATCTTAGTTTTATTGAGTTTTGTATGTTACAATTCAGAGCTGATTTTCAGGTGGGGGTCCAATTAAAAAAAAAAAAATGATTTGCATTCCCCAAAGCCTTGTGCTTTTAACTATTGTAATTACTAAAGTGGACTCGATCGAATTTCTAGAGTTTTCATAAAATTAGTTAGGCGGGAGGTTAATAAATATAAAAAGATATTTCTGACATGACTTTAATAAAAAAAAAAACATATTTATAATAATTTCCATCATCTGTAAATAGTTTCTGAAAGTTTCATTAACATCCTACAATTATTTCTATTTTTGCAAGTTTTTCCAAATTAATGTGTGTCATACAAAAAAAAAATGTGCTAAAAATTGTATATGCTATTTTACTAGTTCCGGTGATACAAAGAGAAACAAGGTTTTTTAAATGAAAATTCAAAATGTTCTAAAACAGAAGGAATTTTTTTAAAAATAATTAAAATAAACTTTGATCTTTCCTCTTAATAATAACATAAACATTTAGTCGATAAAATTTCGTTTTCGTCAAGTTAGGCGTCTATGCTCTTTTTTTTAGCGATCTCATGGAGGTACCTATAAGTTCAGATAAGAATGAACTTGAACAAAAAAATTCTCTACCAAGTGTTCTAAGAATTTGGATTCAAAATAAACCTTTCCGAAACAGAAACTATGTTTTGGAACTGGGATGAAACGTGTTATGATATGACGTTGTTGTACAAATCTAAAGAAATAAGTCGAACACGATTAACATTTGAATTTGCCGGGCACCATTTCGAACGGGGAGACGACTGACCTTCGACGAATCTTTATTGCGATTCTGATTGGTTAGTAAAGGAATGGTCTAAGTGAGATAATGAGGTTTGTATTTACTCAATATATCACAAAATCAATGACGGCACATACCCTGAATCCATCATAAAAATTCAGGACATGAAATTAATAAATACTAAACACTTCAAATACCTCGATGTATTAATCAGTCATAATAAATTTAGTATAGGCGTCAAAGAAATTGACCACAGAATAGGCTGTGCTAGGATTGACTTACCGAACACCGCAAGATGTTACAAATGCAAAACATTAACCTAAGAATTCGAGTTATGTTTTTAAGCAGTTTCATTAGATATCGATTCTCATATGGATATCATGCATGGCGTCTAATTTGTTGAAAAATATCAAAACTGACTGCCATATACGATCGCTTTCTCAGAAAAAAATGACATAGGCCTTAGGAGCATTCTCTTTCGAATCTCGAAGTCTTGAGTTGCACAAAGAACATTACTAAATAGCAGAAACTACATCACTTGAATTTTTTCAAGAGTAGCAGCAACTAAAATGCATAACTCGAAGAGAAAATGATTCAATTAAGATAGTGACTTTCCACACTACTTCCAATAAAAGGCAAGGAAGGAAACTCCTATCAATACTAGAAAGAGCAATAATAGTGAACTTGAAAAATCTATTTTCCTGAAAAAGTGTTTTAAGAAAATTTATAAATTTCAACCAACAATGATAGCTGTTCGGTCAATGAATGCCGAATGTTTTCGTATAAGGAAATGACTAATATTACAATTACCATAGTAAATCTTTTTGTCTATCTTTCTCATATATTGGGTAAAAGAGGGGTGTGGATAGATAATGTTAGGCAGCCTTTCTCCTTGTTTGTCCTTCTCCCTCTTATTCTTTTCTCATTTTCTTTGTCTTTTCTCCTAATCGTCTATTTCTGTTTCTCCTTCTGGTCTGTCTGCCTTTCTCTTTCTCTCTGTCTTTCTTTCTTTTTCATCTGCATTTTAAAGTTTGAAGTTGTTTAGGATCGAAAATGGAGAAAATTAGAATGTCTGTAGTTCTAAAAAATATTCTAAAAATATTTCCAGTGGCCGAATATATTTTATTTTTGATAATATCTCGCAAAATATTCGAAAATTAATTTTTTTTTTTTTTTTTTTTTTTTGCTTTTTCATATGAACTTTTTTCTGAATTTGATGACATCATTTTTTTCTCTACGGTGACTGCCTACATTATTATTTGTAATAGTTACCGCCCTTCTTTTCAAGCAACTTATCAATAAAATCATGTCTCATGTGTCTTTCGTAGCTATTATTATCTTCTGAAGCACCGATGAGCAGAAAACAAAAAAAGATGCAAGATATTTTTCTCACTCCAACTCGTTTCGCATTGTGTGACAGTCACGAAAATAGGCGCTTGAGAAATCGGTGACAGGTAGGATTTAATTAAGCGAACAGAATGGCTCGAATTCTCATTAAAGGTGATGAAATGAGCAAATTCTTGAGAATGAACTAACCTTTTTTAAATAGATAATCTTTGTCTGTTGCTAATCAACTTGTTCTACAACATCTTCAACAAATCTTACATTGTCTCTATATTACACCTTCTACTTTTCTATTACCTGAATCAGTTTCTCCCCTCCCCTTCATATTCTACTTATTATTTTTTTAATTCCCCTTCAATATAATTCTGTTTCCTACTTATTTTTCTTCTTGTCTTTACTTTTCACCTTGTCTTTTCCTCTTTTCTTTTTTCTTTCTATTATTATTAAGTATCTTTTCTCCTCTTCATCATTATCATTTCCACCTCCCGCTCTACCTATTCTTCTCTTTCTTTCTTTCTTTCTTTCTTTCTTTCTTTCTTTCTTTCTTTCTTTCTTTCTTTCTTTGTCGTTGACTGCTTTTCTTTTTATTTCTACGTTTCTCCCTTTTTTCTCTCTTTTCTCCGATTCCCAAACATATCCACCATCCCCTTCGTTTTAATCTTCCATCATTTTTTTCATCTTCGTTTAGTTTCTCTTTACGTTTTGTTTTCACTGACATCTTCATTTCTGTCTTTTCTTTAGTTTCCCAAAAATGATTTTGTTCATCTTTTAATCAATTTTTTTGTAAAAAACAAACAAAAAAGAGAAAAAAACTTTCCTCTGGTTTTGTCTGGGTAAGCGCTTTTCCACATTCCATAAATTCATTTATCGCTTTTTTATGTCTAGACTCTTTTTTTACTCCATCTTCCTCTCTAATTATCTTCCTCTTTTTTTTTTTACTGTGAACTTTCTTCGTTTCTCTCTTTCTGTTATTTTATCATTTTCATATTCCTTATTATATTTATCGTCATATACTTCACTTTTATTCATTTTAATCTTTTACTATCTCTTTTTCTCCCTGTTCTGTCATCCATTCTGTCAAACGCGTGAAATATGTTACTCTGTTCCCCTTGCTTTTAATATACCCTGTGAGCGTTAAATTCTCTAAGCCTACTTTCCGCATTATGCGCTTCAGAAGTATCTTTTTTTATTGTAAATATAAGTGTTTTTTTCTTCTTTAAAACTTCTCCTTTGCTTATCAGTTCTGTCCGTGTTATTCTTAGTATTTGTCGGTAGAACTACATCTCTGCCACTTCAAGTTACTTTTTCATCTGTAAGTGGATTGTCCGGCATTCATTGCTGTATAGGATATTAGATAATGCATAACAGTTCAGAATTCCTTTTTTATTTTTTGTTTCTCAGGAAATTTTCCTATGTTTTAATACTTTGATTAGTTTCTGGAAAACATCTTTCACTATTCCCATGTTCGAATTTCCTTGTCACTTTTCCGTTATCTGCTACTACATAACCTAGATAGTTACTTTTCTGTACTTTCTTGATTTTGACTGACACAGAGCTGACGCAAAATGCAAGACTAACCTACCAACCATTGCTATATGACAAGCGTCTATCATAATGGTCACGTGATGCCAAAGAAATTCTAAATTTTAAATCGGGTATCTTCCTCTTGTATGTGTAGGTTCAGATCTTTACAATTCCTTTCGTACAAATAAACTTAGGCAAGGTACGAATCCATCTCTTCCTTCCACGGCTATGGGTTAAATAACTGTGGTTAACAATCAGTATTGGAGAACAACAACTCTGAATACAAAACCATATGTGGTCCTGGTAGGGCACATAATTAAACGGTAACTAAGGTTTGCTCATCAGTATGAACCACAGGTTGAGTATGTGGGTTTTGAAGAAGCACTGATGAAGCTGAGTAGATAGGCCTGCTTGGAAAAAAGCAACAATACTAAAGATGAGGAATCACACTGATTTGAAGTCGAAACAGCGATGATGTTCTATTTCTTTTAAGCTTTTCAGTTTCACTTCAAAGAGATGCTGGAATGCTGGTCGAATTGGTTAGACAGTGATCTGGAACTCTGCAACATCTTTGAAATATTTCCCATATGCCTTTCAAAATCACATTAACGAAATCTTCTGTTAAAAATAACTTCTGCTAAGTTATTTTTTTTTACTGATACACAAATTGTAGTAATAGTAATAAAATATTAGATTTAAATACAGGACAGTTATTTCTTTATCTATCACAATAAGTTATTATTGCTTTTATCTTAACACTATGTCTATTTTAAAAACACTTTGATTATTAACGTGTAACCAAAGGCATACAAACGCTGCTTAAAGTTAACCTAATTACATGGAATTTGTCAATTCAATTTCCATTTTGCAAAAATATATATCATTGCAGAAGCTGATCAACATCATAAGAAAGAAAAAATGATATTTTCAAGTTTTAGAATTAACTTGAAAAGATGCTGGAAATGACAGGTATAGGAAGAACATAATATTTCAGTGGATCGAATAAAGAATCCCGTTCGACTTTCTGAAGATATTATACCGAATATAATAGATACCTGAGAAATAACAAAGTGTACATCAACCGAGATTAAGTAATTAGAACGAAGAAATTAGCCCAAAACATTCAATGTATAAGGAAAACAAATAATTTGTTACTAATAAAAAATTAAAAAAAAATGACAAGCAACAATTTTTAAGCACTTTTTCCTATAGTGTAAAGATATTTTAAGGCGTGATCGAAGTTAATTGGCAACTTGAGTTAGTTTCATCTTTAGTATCTTGGAAATCTACAGAAGAGGCAGTTCAAAGAAAAGTGGTTTTTAACCTTTTCTTCAGCACCCACTTTTCACATATTTGCACAGGCTGAACAATGCCATGTTAAAATTTCACCTAGTAAATGCAACAGTATCACGTGTTTACATTTTGTTGCATTATATCAGCGCCAATCACCGAAAGTTAATTATGCCGGGAACAACCAGGCGGCGCTCACTTTGCCAGACCGTAGAAGCAATTGAATTTTGGCCTCTATGTTTTTATTGAATACATATAGCTAAATATTTTTTTTTTAAAGTCTAAAAATATATAAGCAAAACGATAAACAAATGCATATATTAAATTTTTGACTGGTTCCAATATGGGATCAATCATTTTGCTGCTCGGTTAAAATTATAGCACGCTCCAACTCGCCAAAACGCTTAATTTCCAACATTAAAAATCACTGTTCTAAACCAAACATACAAAGATTTTATTCCTAGTGACATAATACAGCCACAACGGATATTATTAGATATTATTTACTTAAAAAAAGAAACATACTACAGCACTGAACCTTTGTAACCAAAATTAGGAATATGTAACAGTCCAAAAATAAATAACTACACTCTTGCGAAAGAGTGTCATTTCAAATCGATATTTGGTATAGCCGCATTTTTTGTTTTTAATACTACGTGTAATCTTGATGACATTGACCTCACTAAATTTAGAGTCACTAAAATTATATTTTTTCACTGTCAATATCCAGTCTTCCAACTCTGCTTTCTTTTTTTAATTTTCGTTGAATAAACACCACAAGTGCTTAATTGGATTTAAATCCGGTGATATGCTAGCCCAGTCGATCACATATCATTTGCTTGTACTCTGTTGTTTTATTAGTCGAATGCTTTGAATTATTCTCATACTAGATCAGTCCTTATTTCCGAGGGTTTGAGAGAAGGCTAAGTTTTCTTTCAAGTTTTAGACATGATCTTCAACATTCGGGATTCCGTTATTGAAATGCAGCTCACAGGTGCCACCAGAAGTCATACAATCCCAAAGTATGATGTTTCCGCCATTCTGCTAATCTGCTGACATCAAATACTTTTCCTTGTACACCTCAACATCATGCTGCCAAACTTGTCGGGTATCCGCTGATAGATTGATTTCTCTTTTATCTGACCAATGTAAGCTGCATGAAATCTTTGAATTTAAATCTTTATTCTCTTGTGCAAACTTTTCCTAGAGCCTGTTTTGACTTTAGTAGCAGTTTCCAACTCGGTCATCGGCGATGTAAGTCTATCTTGTTCAAGGGACGTTAGAATGTTGTAATTCAAACATTTACGGTACATATTTTTATTACTTCGTTAGCAACATCCACAACCAATTTTCTTTGGTCTTCATCCACCAATCTTCTGATGAAACGAATAGATCTTGCTGTCTGCTTGCATGGTCAATCTGGTCACTTCTGTACACATCGACTTTTCCACATTTCTTTTTGTAAGTTGCACAATTTTGTAGAGGTATTTTTACTTAACATCAGTCGAGTACCTTTTTGATATCCGTTGTCCTGTTTCTGCAAATTAATAATACGTTCCTTAAAACATGAGTTCATTTCCACGCGAAGCCATTTTTTTAAATAAATGTCAATAAACAGAAAACTTTCTCATTATAAGAATTATTTTAACATTATGTCCATATTTATAATAAAAATTACTTTAAAAATTGATTTTTTAAATTAAGCAAATCTGAAAATACATAAAAAAAAACGCAATGTTAAAATTAAAAAAGTTTGGTATGAAAATAATGAAAATAATTTGGTTTGAATATAATAAGGTTTATATAAAGGAGAGAAAGCATATAGTATATTTTGGAACTCTAACAAATCCAAAACGTCAATAATTAAATGCTTTTAAGAAATTTTAGGCAAATTAATTTGTTTCATAATGGATTTATCTATCTTTATTTATTGAAAGAAAGAAAAAAAAGGAAATGTTTCCCTTAAAACGAATGAAACGCACTTTGTGCCTAAAAAAAGACTTCAGTGAAAAATCAGATTTTCTAGGCTTGATGTAGTAATTGTTTTAATCTTTTTTTTTTTTCAGATAAAAAATAAATCAAATATTAGGTTGGTGCAAAAAATAATGACGTAATAATGTCGTTTCTTGACGTATTTTTTAACGTCAAAAAACGACATTATTACGTCATTATTTTTGCACCAACCTAATAATAACTAGGAAGAAAATACAAATGTTGTTTTAAACTGATTTAATTTCTTTTAAATATGCTTTAGCTTTTCGATCTTTTTTAATGATTTTAAAATAGTTTTGTGGTAACTCAAGGTTAATTTAGCACAGAAAAAAAGATTAATTTGACTAAGTTAAAGAAAGAATCATTTCCCGTTTTGACATCGATTTTGCGTCAGGTTAGCGATAGCATAACAGTCTTTAACACATCAAGGCTAAAAAAAGTTTCTCATCTTGAGTCAAATTTACAGCAAAAATTATTTTTTGCCTGTTATTAGTTCTAATCAAAAACATTTCAAAGAGCTTCAGCACTCCTCTATATTTAAAAAAATGATAAGCTGTTTTTACTCAGATCTAATATAAGTATTAAATTAGCTAAAAGGAAAAATTTGTTCAGTTTGTGCGCATATGGTAATTTTATCAAAGTTAATGTTTCTTCTACAGACAACTATGGTTGTTGGTTGGTTGGTTGGGTTTTATGGCATATCAACCACTGTAGGTCATTTAATGCCAAATTAAGGTATATATATATATATATATATATATATATATATATATATATATATATATATATACATACACACACACGTATATATATATATATATATATATATATACACACACACATACACATATACATACATACACATATACCTATACATATATTAAATATACAGTACTATCAAACATATAGCTGGCAACATTATTTTTTCCAAAACACATAGCTGGCAACATCATTTTTTCCCAAAAAACGTAAAGCTGGCAACATTATTGTTTCAAAAACGCATACCTGGCAACATTATTGTTTCAAAAACGTATACCTGGCAACATTATTGTTTAAAAAATGTATAGCTGGCAACATTATTATTTCAAAAACGCATGCCTGGCAACATTATTGTTTCAAAAACGTATAGCTGGCAACATTATTTTTTCCAAAAAACGTATAGCTGGCAACATTATTGTTTCAAAAATGTATAGCTGGCAACATTATTTTTTCCAAAAAACGTATAGCTGGCAACATTATTTTTCCGAAAACATTATCTGAAGACTTGTTGTTGGACGTAGTTTATCGTCATACCCAGGACGCGGATGTAGTATTTCGTCATAACCAGGACGCAGATGTAGTATTTCGTCATAACCAGGACGCAGACAACTTTGGGAACTTCTGGAAGTATTTATATAAGTAAAAAGAAAGTAAAAAAAATTGTAATTTGCGCATGATTTGTGTATACTGGAAGACACATTTTATTAGTTAATCTGGACTCAGTGGGGGAGTAATGTATTTTACATGGTCTCAAACCTCCTGTTTTTACAGAATAGATAAGACTTATCTTTGATGAAACATTAAGGAGAAGGCGGTTTCATACTTTAAATGGTTATTAAATCGAATGTCAATCTGTTTCTGTAATATATTTAGAGATAAAATCTGTATCATAACATCCAAGTAAAATTAAGATGAAGTTTAAAGGTTACAGATACATTTTGTGATTAATCACCGGGTTTATCTGATCATAAGAGATACGTATTTAATAAAGAACTCAAAGATCTTAAGGTTATATAAAGAGAAATGATCTCATTAGTATATTTTAAACTAGAATATATTTACTTATTGTAATCAGAAAATCGGTATGTGAAGTAATACCAAATATATTGTTCCAATACAGTCTTCAAGATTAAAAAAAAAAATGCTGCCATATCCGGTTAAGTGTTCCTACTATATATCTCAATATCCTTGACAAAATCCAAAGAAGTGTCGATAATGTAATCGATCCTGACCTGGTATCTCGACTGCAGTCACTTTCCCACCACCGACACGCAACTTCCATCTCTCTTCTCTATAAATATTTTCATGGTAATTGTTCTGATGAGATTTCCTCATTGGTACCTCGACTGTATGAATTTAAACGTACTACTAGATTGGCAACTAGGTCTCACCGTTTTACTATTGAACTAGCTAGATGCAACCGTATGTTCTAATAGTTTCCTTTCTCGCACTTCTCGACAGTGGAACTCTCTTTCGGTTTCTTGCAACTTTGCCACCTACAATTCTCAAAAATTTAAATGCAACGTCCAATCGCCATTTTCTATCTTAATCAATCCTATTCTTTTAATGCCCGTTCTCCTCACTAAAGTCTTCTCGTTCTCTTTCACTCTCATTGTGTCTTAGTACCACTATCACCTTGCATGGGGTGAAATAATAATTAAAATTATTTGGTAGTAATTAGTGCTGATTCGTCTGACAAAAAAAGTACGATGATTTATACAAAAGTAATTATAATGTAGTTATTAAATTGTTCCACTCCGAATTTTATGTGCCCATTGATAAAAATAGTGTGTACGTAAAAAATGATTTTCAAACAAAAACTATTTTACAACGTCTAAGAATATATTTATTGTATAAAATTATTGTAAAGTGGCTTCCACGCCAACATAGTCGGTATGTACTTAAGTACACAATGGTTTAATGTTGAATCCAAACAAACAAAATCTCTATAATGGTTTCAAACATCCTAACGCACAAATAACGAAAATATTTTATTGCTCTAATTCTATTCTATTGGGCTCCGTTTCCACGCAGACGTCTTTAATGGTGTTTATGTGAAAACAACACCACGTATTTTTTTTTTTTTTTATATAACACAAGGAATCCATATGTCGTTCATTTATATTGCAGGGTTATGTGAAGTAGTCAACTCTTATTAGCGCTTCGTCGAAACAAACATGAAAATTGCACATGAAAACCCGCCCCGTATTTTCTCATCACGTGTACACCAATGGAATGCTGACTCTCGTGGGACACGTTAAACCTGATTGGCTCCAAATGAGAATGTAAATACCGCCAGCAATTGGAAGTGGTTATGGGAATAGATAAATGTATCATTAGAGAACTATTTCACTGTTGTTTTCCCACGCATAAAAGGCTGGTGGGGAATATATAAGTATTCGATCAGAAGCAAGTTTATACAACCTGTTGAAAGACAACAGGTAAGTGCTCTTTGTGTATTTTACCCGTAAAGATCCCTATGTGTTTGTCCATACGTGAGAGAGACGGAAATTGAAAAGCAAAGATCTGTGTGTGTGTGTGTGTGTGTGTGCATAGGACATTTAGTAGATTTATCTGATTATTCGCTTCTTATTTATTCATATCATATTTTAAGCACTCTAAGCCTCTTTCTATATATCTTCAGGTATACCGTTATATAAAGATGAGTTTATTTCACTAAGTTTATTTATACTAAGTCTAACCTTGTCTAGCAAAGCACAGTCATATTGGAGCAGTTAGTAAGGATTGACCGTGACTGATTATTGCTCTTTATCAAGTAACCTAATTTTTGCTTATATATGAAATTATTTTGTATAAACTTTATAACATTTTTATAAAATATTTTATTCATATAAATACATAGCATTATTATTATTATTATAATTTTATTATTATTATTATTATTATTATTATTATTATTATTATTATTATTATTATTATTATTATTATTTTGCCCTGAAAGCATTTTTCTTTGTTTTATATGACTTTTTCACCTTTATGTTAAATTGCGTATTTAAAATAAAAGACCAATTCCTGTTTTGAATTGATTAACTCTTCGAAGTGTTCTTAAATATCTTCAACGTTGAAATCGTCGATCAGACAATGAATGTTGCAAAGCGCACAAATGCACAGCATGTACCGCATGCTATGTAATTCTTTACCTCGAGTGTTTTTTTGGGTCTTTATACAGGGTGAATATTATTGTTAAAACACGTGGAAGGACTTCGCTTCCTAGTTTCTTGATCGTATACAGTCGCACTTGTAACATGAGGACAGGTGTTGCATTGCAGCAAAATCACCTGTCGAATTCCTTGATTAGAAAAGAAAGTTTTCTCAATTTGGATGTGTCATTCAATCTGATCACTTGCTCATTATAGCGTTCTATAGTGACAGTGTGTCCAAATTTTTGTAGTTCATCATAAAAAATCCTTTTAATGACTACCAAATTAAAAAAAAAACAAAAAAAAAAACAAACATAATATTTTTTTTCTCCGGAAAACTCCCTTTGTTGAAGGCTGTCCTGGATCAAGTCACATTTTTCTTTGTTTTCGATTCTCATAATAAATTAATGCTTTTCATTGCTAGTGGCTCTTATGCTCAAAGGTGACTTCTTCTGTGTCAAACAAGAAGAGAAAGACTAATCTTTAGACACTGACCTTTGATTCTTTCTATAAATGCATATGGAATATTTTTTTAAGTTTCTGACGACTTGTAAATGACATATTACATATATTGACTGATTGTACCGAGTAAAGTTTGAAGACTGTTCTAAGATTTCCCTAATAATTTACCAATCAAGAGTAAAGACTTGTTACTGAAAATGAAATAATACTCGTTTATTTTATGAAAAATGCTTGTATTTTTTTACTTTTTTTTTTCTTTTAGGTGTCCATACGTGTGCAATCATGGCTTCTTCGTTAATTAGCATCTTTCTAACTGGTAAGAAAACTTTTTTTCTCTTTTGTTATATTAATTATTAATATTAAAAAGAAAACTATAAAACAATTACTACACTTTGTTTTATACCAAGCAGCTAAAATCAAGTAAACGAGTAATTTACTAGTTCTTACTTTGTCAGGCACAAGACCACAAAAAAGCTATCTATACCCGGTGTTGCTTGACGTTCAACCATCTATGATCAGATTAGACGTTGCAGCGATTAAAAAAAAAAAACTTTGACTTAGCGGCAAGCTAGTTATTTACAAAGTTTAGTTTGACACAAAGCCGTGAATATGGGAACCCAGTGTTGATCGAAGGCACAATTTATGATTTACGAAATCAGCTTGTTAACAATTACCCACTTGGCAAGCTACCTGAACAGTCATTCACTACTCAACACAAATAGTGACATATAACTTGCCACCAGCAAAATAAGCGATTTTCATAGTTTGATTTTTAAAAAAAAATTGCCATGTCTTTTCAGGACTAAGGCAATCATAACTCTCCACGGATTCCCTTTACTTATTATCTGCGAATTACCATTAAAGGGAGTTAATTGGTTTCCCGTCGCCTTCTCCACCAATTTGAATTCGGAGCAGTCCTTATATAAGGCTGCCTACCACGCAAGGCTAGAGAGCTCAATCTACTATGCTATTTAACCCATAGAAATAGTTTCGCGCGTTTCCAAAGAGTATAGTGCGAAAATGAACGTTGCTGGCTAAGCCAGAATTTGAACTTGGCTCACTTATTCCACTTTCGGCGCTGATAACTGTTACGCTATCCGGGCATCTATACAGTTGATGATCGATGAAAAACAAACAATTCTTCTTATACTGGGCATACAGTTGCAGTTAGTCTATATTAGGTGTGGACATGTATTTCTACGTGGATATTTTTTTTATAACTTATTAAAACGTCGGGTGTTAATCCGAGAAATTATTCTGCAACTCTCAGGGGAAAATGGACAGAAGTACCAATACATACATAAATAATCCTGACATTTCTTACTGGTACTATATTAATATCTATCTTCTTCCATGTACCATGTCCGTTCAGGGATAATTGCTCTCCAGAATTTTCTGTCTTCTTAATAAATTTCAACTTTTTGTTATCTCTCCTAAACCCTATTCCGTCATTCATTTACTCAAGCTGGTTAGCTAGGTTATGTGTTCTTTTTCCTCTGTCCCTCCTGCCTTAAATTTGTCCTGTGAGTATCAAAATTTCCAAGCCCTCTTTCCTCCTTATGTACTCTAGAAATTTCAAATGTCTTTTGTTGATGGTATATTATATATGACTGTTAATAATAATAATGTTATTAAAGTGCATTTTAGCATCTAAAAAACAAAAATAAAACGGAACATTTTTATCTACAAATCCATTAAATATTTCTTGCAAGTGGAATCTACGAACCTTTCAAAAATTATGCTTTATGCTTACGTGGTACTTAAGGTTAAAACTTGTCTCAAGTGACAAAATGCTGTCAAAATCTCATAGTCAAGGCGTACACAATCTAAGAAAAGTTTCCTTACAATTGAAACAGGCAAAGAAATTCCGATTTCTACGCACACAAATGAAACAAACTGATATTTAATTGAATCGGGCATGCACGTCTTTATTTTCCATATTATTTATTTGTTTTCTTTTCTTTTTTTCTATAGTATTGCTTTCTGTATCGCTGTCGGCTGAAAATGACCCATGCGCTCAATTAGGGTGTAGAACTGCTACAGGTAAGGAAACTCTTGAGTTTTTCTTTTTCCTAAGCTAAAATTGTTACAGTTTGGCAAGAGGAGATTTGTATTGGGGAGAAAATAAAAGGTCAACATAATTATCACTATCCGTCGTCAATGGCAATGCGAACCAGTCAGGGAATAATGTGGCCTCAGGGTTGCCCACCAGAAATACATACAGGGACACCTATTCATGCGCAACGTGGCACTACAAATACCTTGATATTATGCGACTGTTGATTAGAGCAGTCTCTGTAAGCGCTACCAAAGTGTTCGAACTTTATCGACCAATCGAAAGCAGCAATCCAGAAACTTCCAAACCCGGTAACGGAAAGTCACAGCTACTGACTAATCCGATCACTAAAAGACAAATCATTAAATCACTGAAAGAAGAAAGAACCGGTAAACCATATCTTGAACAGGGAACAAAGGATGATCAATAGTTGTGGAAGGAGGGCGGGCCAGACGATAAATAAGTCTATCTACCCCTATTAACCTTTTGGAAGCCCAGGAAGCTGTGCTATTTTAGCGAGTTGTCAACTCTAGGAAGGTTGCCGAATAAGGCTGTAGATACCAAACATTTTTTCATATAAGATTAAAAATTTGATTATAATATAGTACTTTTTAGGATCTCTGACTATAAGATTAAAAAGTTGAATAGTTTCTTAGGTATTATTGGCAGTACCTAAATAGATTGGTCCAATCGTAAAAAATAGGGACACATTTTTGTGAGACATAATCTGTGTAATTCAGACATTCCTTAAGTTGTGACATATGTCAGAAAAGAAATATTGATTTTTTTATCGATTTAGAAAGAGGTCCTGTTTATATCGATACTGTGTCATGTCAATCCCCGACTTTTATAGAGTTATTGGACTTAGAATAAGTCACTTAGTTATTATTTACAACTGTGCTCACATCATTGATATCTGCATATTTTTTATTTTATAATTTTTTTTCACTTTTTTACACTTATTTTAAAAAAAAAACTTGTGTATGGGATTTTTCGGAAGTACAGGCACAAACATTTGAGGTTAATAATTATTTATCTTAAATAAAAAAAAATAAACGGATACATAATTTTATTAATATATGTAATTTTTTGTTCTTTAATTATAATGAACTCTCCCGTCGATTTCGACGTATGAGGATCTGACAACCAATTGATTCACTTATGAATTTTGTACGATAATCTTAGGTGGCATTTTGCAAGTGATCTGCAAAGGTGGCCACATATGGAGCAAGAGTGAGGATTGTGGGATGAGATCACTGTTAGATTGGCTGACCTTTTAGATCTTGCTTTTGATTCTTGAAGACGATTTAGACTAGCAGACGGAAAACTGCTGAGCCCACTAAAACACGTTGATTTCCACTCTACCCGCTC
Source organism: Acanthosepion lycidas (assembly GCA_963932145.1). Classification (NCBI taxonomy): domain Eukaryota; kingdom Metazoa; phylum Mollusca; class Cephalopoda; order Sepiida; family Sepiidae; genus Acanthosepion; species Acanthosepion lycidas. The sequence goes on from OZ010574.1 coordinate 37,437,653, forward strand.
CAAGGCTAAGCGCGCGAGAGTGTTATGAGATATATTGACAGCTGACAAGTTGCTCTTCAGCTTGTCTTTGTATCCAAGCCATGGGCGTCCTACATTCCTGTAGTCCTGGTCTAACTTACTGTACATTAGGATTCTAGGCATCCTGTCATTAGACATTCTCAAGACATGACCAGTACACCGCAACTGAGACTGTATGAGAAAAGTCTCGATTCCTTCAATATTACACCTGTTAAACAGATCTACATTGGATATCCTGACTTGAACGCTAACTCCACAGATGGCACGCAGACAGCTCTTATGGAAAACATCCACTTGGCGTATATGGTACCTGTATGGAGTCCATGACTCTGAGCTGTACAAAAGGATGGCAAGGACAACAGCTCTGTAAACCTGAATTTTCTTATCCAGTCGGATACACCGCTCATTCCACAAGCGATGTCGAAGTTTGCCGAAAACACTGGTAGCCTTAGAAATCCGATGTATGATTTCATCACCTAAAGATCCACTGCAGTTGACTTTGCTACCAAGATAGGTGAAAGACTTTACACAGTTCAGAGCTTTGTCTTCTACTTTCAATGGTCTCTCTAGAAATTTGTAGACTGGTGCTTTTTGTTTCATACCACGGAATTTCTTCGGAGTCGAACAAGGTTGGAATTGGCTTTGAAGCGCTGATGATTGAAGAGTCCACCAGTGGTTCGAAACTGAAACTTGACGCCGCTCTAAATGCATATCTCAGCATCACCGAGAAGAAAAGGGCAAAAAGGACAGGGGCCATGACACAACCTTGTTTGGTGCCGTTCGTGACATCAAAGGATTCTGACATCATACCATCAGACACGATATTAGCTTTCATTCCTTCATGAAAGATGATCACCTTTAGCATGTTTTCTGGGATGCCGAGTTTCCTCAAGACTTGCCAAAGAGCTTCTCGATTCACAGTGTCAAAGACCTTCGCCAAGTCCACAAGCACAATATACAACTCCTGGTTTTTCTCGCGAACCTTCTCTGCAACTTGACGAAGAGAAAATATCATGTCAATTGTGCCATGACTTGACAGAAAAACAGGATTCAGGATAGATGTTGTCCACAAGGTGTATAATGATTCTGTTTAGAATCAGTCTAGCTAGGATTTTGCCTTCAATTGAAAAGAGTGATATCCCCCAATGATTATCATTGATACTCTTGATACCCTTGTTTTTACAGAGGTGTTTGATAGAGGCGTCTTTATAATCCTGTGGGGCACAGCCTGCTTTCCATATCTCCACGAAAAGGAGATGCACCTTTTCTACCAACTTTTGGCCACCATGCTTATACACTTCAGGTGGAATAGGATCCTTAGGAGTAGGTGATTTTTCAGATGAGATCCTCTTGATGGAGTCACTTACCTCTTGATAGGTAGGTTCAAAAGAATCAGGAATTTCTGGATTTTTCGCAATTGAGGAGATGACCTCTTCATCAATAACCGAAGTGGTGTTTAACACAGTTTCGAAGTGCTCTTTCCAGCGATCCAAAATGTTTGACTTATACGTTAAGAGAGTTTCACAATCTGCCGTGGAGATTAGAGCAACACCACTTTTCTGAGGACCGAAAACGCTCTTGAGGCCAGCATAGAAAGACTTTAGATCCTTTCTATCTGAAGCTTCTTGGAGTTCAGTGGCCTTTTCAGACCAACGCTCTTTCATGGCTCTGAGAGCTCGTTGGACCTCACTTTTGCACTTCTTGTAAGGATGCAAAACGTGTTGCATACCGCAGAGCCTTCCAAGACGATTCGATATCACTGGTAATGTTTACAGAAGCAAGCGCAGCATTAATTTATCCTAATATTGGACTTTGGAGATGGCATCTCGAAGGAGATCGTAAAAATCATCTTTTTCTTGCTCTGAACTACTTAAGGTTGGAGTGTAGCAGCTAACCAGCGTTACACGAGTATTGCACTCCAGATCTAGGGTTAGTGTCATTATACGATCTGATACACATTTAGGTAAGGAAGGCAATGAGCTAGCAAGGTTTGACTTGATGGCGAAGCCAACACCAGATTGTGTGGCTCTTTCTCAGTCTTTGCCAGCCCATAAAAACATGTATCCACCTTTTTCTTCCCTAAGTTGAGAATTGCCAGCCAGATGTGTTTCACTAATGGCCGCTATATCAATGTTATACTTTTTCAACTCGAGAGACACGCGAACAGTGTTGCACTCTGGTTCAGAATCATTGTCTTGAAGAGTGCAAACATTCCAGAATCGAAAATAAAAATTCTTCTTATATTTCTTTTGATCTTTCTTGCTGTTTCGACTGCGTTACTGGATAACGAGACGCCTGCAGCGGGCTGCCAAGTCTCTGTGTGAGCAAGCAAAGTTTAGGGCTTCTTTTATCGCTCCCTCTCCATAATAGGGAAAGCAATGCAGATCCCAAATAGGGCTGCTTTGTAACCGATGGAGGACACGGACATCACAATTGCTCATGGGTTTATAAAAGAACAGCCATCACCCATCGGTCTGCTACTGTGTAGAGCTCTAGCTAGAGCCTTTCTGTAATATCCTTTACCTGACACCGTTGCCTTCACTCTCTCGCCAGCGGACCTTGCCAATGAACTGTGTGGATAAGAACGAACGAATCAGGGTAAACCGCCAGAAAACGCAGATAAGTGATTTGATTAAAGTGATGAAGGCTTGTGCAGAACCATCCACACTTTTCGGAACTACTGATACACTCAATCGGTGCAAATAAATGACACAGACGAAGCAGACAATATACCTCACGCTTTTTGTGTAAGAGCTTTCCATCTCTTAGACCAGTCGTGTCCTATAATCAAAGAAATAAAGAGCGTGGTCAGACCTGGTAGGCACTATTTGCCCATAGCTGAGACTCTAACAGGTGCTACCACCCCGGGTCAGGACGGACCTGGGAACAACAGCAATTCAAAGGTGGTTCCATGCTCCTCAAATCCTCCAATCTCCCGATCAGAAGACTTGCTGCTGGATATAGTTTATCGTCATATCCAGGACAAATTATATATATATATATATATATATATATATATATATATATATGTGTGTGTGTGTGTGTGTGTGTGTTCTTCATTTAAAAGAAATATTTTTGTAACTTTTCACACTACCCCTCAAGGATCGATTTGACACAATATCTATATTGTAAACAGGGCCCCCTTCTAAAAAGATAACAAAAGAAAAAAATACGATTCTAAGAAATGTCGCAGCCTCAGGAAGTTCTAAAGAATGCTAATCTACAAAATATTTCCCTATTTTTACGCGTGAACCAGACTATTTCGGCACTCCTGTAGTACGTTATTATTTAAAATTACGAGGGGCTAACCAAAAATTCCGGAATCATAAGTCACGAAATGAAATTCATTTTCGTAACTATGTCTCAAAAAAGTAAATCTTCAGCTAATTTAAAATAAAACATCGGCTAAATACGTTTTTGGTTGAATGAACAATAAATGCCCCGATTTAAACAGAAAAAAATCCAAGATGCAGATTATACGTAAAGCTTCTGGAATGTGTCTTGACGCTTTCCCAGTTTCTATCTGTTTGCAAATTATCCTTGATTTTAAATCAAAGGATGCTTGTCTCCGTTGGTAGTTGCATAATTAAAAGAAGAACTTGTAGTTCCAACGAATTATTTAAATTATTCGTTGGAACATGATTTATTTTATGGAGATATTTCGGCTAGCTGTTGCTAGTGGAAATATTTCTACGAAATAAATCATGTGTTGGAACTACAAGTTTTTCTTTTAATTATCCGTGATTTTAGTCAAACATTTCATTTATCGTGACATTTTGCATTAACTGATAATTTCTGTTCGAATTTTGGGCTCCCAAATTGCTAATTTTTAATTATGGTTTCGAAAGGAATTCTTTTTAATTACCTCTTTGGCTCCTTTTTCAACTCACCTATTTTGAATTTATTTTCTTGCAAATTCATAAATGTACGGATTTTTCACGTAAAAGTCATTAAAACCAAATTTACGACGGACCAACAAAGAATCATAATCATTGGTTTAAGAGAGAACATGAGCAAGTGATCAGCATTGAAATAAATAAACGATTTTGAAAAATTACTATTACCAATGTTTTCTTCCTCTTTTTCTCATTATTGTCATCTTGCAGTGAATACTTACAAGGTCTATCTGGAAAACATACAGCCATTTTTAATATTTTGAGAATCGGCGTTGCGTAGCGTTGACATAACTTGGCAACCAAGCAGATGTGAGCAGAATTCAGGCGCCAATGCGTATTGTGCATAGTGGACCGATGCATTTACAGTGAACTTTTTTTTTAGCGGATGGGGAGCAAAATATCGCATCACACAGACTAGATTGGTTCCCCGAGATTTTTGAAATGGGTGAAAATTTCAGGCCAAGGTCGAAATTAAGGAGTAGACGCCAAAAAGACAGGTGATGGCGACTCTGAAAGCAGACTTTGCAGACTGCTTGAAAAATGAAGGCGATGCTGGAGTAAGTGTTTGAAGTTTCAAGAGAAATACTTCGAAGGGGACTAATGCGCATTTGCCCTAGGTAGGCTATTTTTCTCCCTCAATATTAAATTGCTGGAAACTTTCCGGACTGAACTCATCTAATATAAATTTCCCAAACTAGTATTCTATTGGGATTAGCGCTCATCTGAGAAGGACAAAAAAGCGATACAAGGATCAAATATATGTTGTCTTCATGAAATGCGAGTAATCCCAAACAGTCGAGAAATCCTAGATTCTTACCGTGCAGTGAGACCGCAAATTTGCAACCAAGGCGTAGCAAATCTTCGAAGCCAAACGCATCCGCGCCCACGAAGAACACCATCGCAAATAATATGGTTATAGAATTCCGTGTCCCACATGTAATGGTTTTGAAGTCATGCTGTGTTTCATAATTTAGTCTACATAAGTAACCAAAGGATACAACTAAAATGTAAGATGAATCCATGAAAAGTTTACAAGAGAAGTGGAAGGTCATCGACTATTATAAATGTATATACATTAAGATACCATAGAGGGGTCGATCAAAAGGACTGTGTTATAGATTGGTCTTATGCTATCTTACTTTTCACAGCTTCTTTTTCGCTTACCAGAAAAGCGTTCATATTTTCACCAAAATAATTCATCCATCATTCACATTCTATGGTTTTATCGAGATAACTGTTCATACTCGCATACTCATGTACTCACAAAGACTATTCTACTATTGCAGATATTGAAATACAAAGGCTTTGTCAACAATATTGTGGATATGGGTCAAATGGTAAGTACGGCTCTTCGTTTTTTTTGTTTTTTTTTGTTAATTGTAATCAATAATTTGTAAATAATTGTATTTGCATTTACTTACAGGTTTATATAAATTACGTTTTGAAAATTAATTAACATTTATGATATGTTTTTATCTTAATTAAACTAATTTCTCTTTGACTATATCGATATATACTCCATGTTTTGACATAGTTATTACATACTGGGTGCAAAATTTCTTTCCATTATTTTAGTTGCTCAAATAGAAAAAATACTTTATATAAGCTTGAAAATATTATTTCTTGCGCAAAATCAACATCTTTTGAAATGTTTACAAATTTATTGTTATACAACTATATATGGATGAGACGTTCGCTGTAAAAAAAAAAGGAAAAAAAAAACTTTAATGTGAATTAATAACAAACGAGAAATGTATTTTAATTTGTATTATATTTTATCAAAATTCCCAATAACTAGGTAGGGGAGGAATTCATTTTTAAAACATATTATAGTATATACTGGGTGATTGAAAAGTAACCCTCTATTTTATGATCGACTATTCCGTCTTGTAAAAATTATAGTTAGACGGGAGAGTTCATCATACATAAAATAGGGAGTTTCTTTTCAATCGCCCTATATATATATATATATATATATATATATATATATATAGGGCGATTGAAAAGAAACTCCCTATATATATATATATATATATATATATATATATATTGGAAAGTGCCTGAAAACCATAGCACGGGTAGGCGGAACCCATGGAGGCCCTCGATGGTTAGCACGAAGTCTCAAGTCATCGTGACCGAGGGCTTGAGCGTGCTGGATTTGTTCACATTGTTGATCACGCTAAATAACACGCTCATTCACAGAAAATATGACTAAGGTCTGCTCAGTATAGCTACAGTATAAAACACAGAGCAGGCACCTGCAATAGGGATTAGTTAGCCCCCTAGTAGACTGGTGTCCTCGAATACGAGTGGTCAGCTATTGTGTGTATATATATATATATATATATATATATATATATATATATATATATATATATATATATATATATATATAATTATTTATATATTATATGCGCGGTACTTATTAGAAAGCGCTCAATATCAGAGATAGAGCTAACATATTTGGTTGGATTGATGTGAGTTTGTGACCCTGGGTTTCACGCTTTTGCGATCGTCAGACAAACTGATTAATTTTTTTAAAAAATTTGGATTTACGTAGATTGCATGTATTGGTGTTATTATGGGAGTGGGAGGGAATCGTCGTCGTGATGTCACTCATGCTAACGCAAACATAGATGCATGTCCGTACACCCGATGAGGTACGCAGACATATCGCTCGTCTGCCGGGGCTCATACAGATATAAACATATGTGGACAGTATGGGATTTGACATATGTATGCATATGGGTGGTGTTGTACATACGCATTTGTATGTTGAAATTCAAAGATCGGAAGTGTAGCGAAAATTTCTCGTGAATGTATACATGTCAGCAATCAGAGCATTTTTCTATTTTTTCGCTAAATAATATTTCCTCGCATGCACGTATATACGTGTGGTGGGGTCTGTATAAAATTATGATAGGTAAAAATTGCTATTATTTTTAATTTTTTAAAAAGTTTAATTTTTATTATTTTAAAGCTGGTTATTTGCTTGTTTTTGATGACTGTGTATATGTAACTGGTAGAAATTTCGGTTTGTAATCATTATTAGTTATTTTTATGGTGGTATTAAATATGCTGGGGGAGGGGGTAGTTTACGTTAATAATTATAGCCGGTTTATATGATAATAGAAGATGTGATGTGATAGTAATTTTGTAAGGGGATTGGAGACGATGATAATATAAGTAGCTAATAGCTATTGTAAATTGGTAGTGATTAGTAATGGTGGTAGGAGAATGATAAAAACAATAAATGTAATTATTGGGGTGGTAGCTTGAACTAAAAAGTGATTGTTGGTGTTTTATTTTATTTCATATATTTATTTATTTATTTTGGTATAAATCCTGATAATAGGTATTCTGTGTAAAATTATGATAGGTAAAAATTGCTATTATTTTTATTTTTTATTTTTTTAAAGTTTATTTGTTATTATTTTAAAGCTGGTCATTTGCTTGTTTGTGAGGACTGTGTTAGTCGCCCTCATTGAATATTTGCATAATTTCTAAGGAAATTTGCATAATTTCTAAGGAAATGCAAATATTTGCAAGTACTTACTGAATTTACCATAAATAGTTGACCCTTTATTTAGCTTTGAATAATTCGTGAAATATTTTGAAAATTTGAACTATTATATTATATTATATTATATTATATTATATTCATAGTTAAAAATTTTCTAAAAATTAGTGCAGTCCAAAATTAATCATGAAATAATATTGTTGTATGGCAATTGTAATGTTGTTTTATTTTTCTTAATTTGACATTTAATACAAACACCCTTTGAAAATTAAATAGTATTAACCGGATTCTATAACATTCTACAAGGTTATGAAGGAGACCATATGTGAGTGCAAGGTACCGTAATAACTCATTAATTCTGCAGCTATGGCGAAGACGGTTGAACATGACAAGAAGCTCCGAATGGAGACAGTGGTATTTAGCTGCCCCCAACGGGGGTTACATGTGGCACAGGGCCGGGTTTAACGTGGGATCTTCGAGCCCGTAGGCTCGGCTAAAAATATTCTCTATTTGAACGCGTATAAACGGGTTCAGGGTCAGTCTACCTCTCCGAACGAAACCCTGCCCTTCGGTGGAGCCTCGTCCGGGTTTCTCTCTGCTCAGAGGCAGAGAGTTTGACTATTCAGCTGGAACAGGTCGATAGTTGATGTGTATGAACAAGGTGATGGATATACAACACTTTCCAAACGTTTAAATGTTCCTAGATCGACAATTCATAGCATTATCAAGAAATACAACGATACTCATTGTGCTGAGAATATATTAAGGCCTGGTAGAAAACGGTTACTTTTTTAATACATGGAAGATAATGGAAAGAAAAAAGTTAGAGATGTCGGGAAGAATCCTTACTTGTCAATGATGTAAAGACATTAGGCTCGAATGTATTGACGAAGTCATGATATGCTTTCATGGAGCAGTACTTCGAGCTTGTCGCCCAAGGAAAACTCCCTTGTTTATGATTAAACGCCTAAAATGCAAATTAGCTTATGTTAGAAGCCATCTAAAAAATGGCAGTAAATATTGGAACTCTGTTTCATAGATGAAACCAAACTAGAATTATTTGGCCACATGAACTCCCGTTATGTATGGAGGAACGTTAATGAAGCTCACAAACCAAATAAAAAAAAAATACCCTTCCTACAATTAAGAACGGTGGTGGCAGCATTCTGCTTTGGGGATATTTTGCTGCTTCCGGACCAGGAGAACTAGTGAAAGTAGAGGGTATTATGTATAAACATCATTGAAAATTTATCGACATATTTGAAGAAAATGTAAGAGAAAGAAGTTCTTGGAACTTAGAGGAAGTAGAAGCTATAATATGAAATATATTTTCTGGGGAAATAAATTATAGTCATAGAAACTTAAGGTTGTCTCTTTCTTAATTATTTAATTATTTTACACACACACACACACATATATATATATAGATATAGATATGCTCCATGCCGACCTCTTCAGTTAATGTGTTAAAATAGGCAATCGTGGTACCAATTTATTTTGACTAAGCTAAGAATTCCCAATAAATTTCTACCCCTTGTTATTACATACCCCCCTCACCATTTATTAGTCACAGGAGATAATGTTAAGCGAATTGTCTATTATACAAGGTCTTTGAGAAGTCATTTTAAAGGCACTATAAACCGAATAAATCGGCTACGTCTAAAGTGTTGCTTTCCATCCGACTTTTGCATATTTCTATTTGTTGTTTTTTTTTTACTGTTTTAGGGATGGCACAAAATATACACAAAATATACACAAAATATTGTGATTATTTATAGAAATTAAAAGATGCTATTATTAACACAAGTTTTCTGACATATATTTGATTAGGATCGGAAGGGTTAAATGTTTGTCTATGTCAAAGTAAAAAAAAAGTCTGTTTCAGAATTAAATAAAAAAAAAGCATCATTACGTATTTTATTTATTACAGTACCACCCGCCGCAGTTCTGCTACCACCGCCGGGTCCAGGTAAGATTACGCTTTTTATTTATACTTTGGAACTAGATTAAACTAAAATTGTTTTAACTAATTTCTGTCTTTTTAATGTATAGGTCTTAATAAAGGTCCTGGCATCTGGGTCTAGAATACACAGCGCGTCCGCCGCAGAAGGGTAGAACCCCTCATGGTGGGGGTTGGGGGGCACCTACTGCATATAAACTCAAATATGATTGGCTAATATTTCTCTATCCCCGAACGAAGTAAATTCTTATAGACTCAACTATAACAATAATAATAAATAGTGATTTCGACATTAAATCATTCTAGCCAGTGTTGAATCAACTAAACTTAGCAAAAGTTCTTAATATGTCATCATTATTGATATCTAGTGGTTAACACTGAAATGTTTCTTGAATCAAGCTAGGAAAATTCCCTAGAATATTTTTTTAAATTCCAGCTAAATATATATATATGTATTTATGTATGTATGTATGTATGTATGTGTGTGTGTGAAATTTATTCACATTTGAATATAACATACTTTTAAATAAATATCACAACCCTTACGTTTAACACTAAACAAACGCAACTGGGATGTTGTGTTTTATTACATTCAAGTATTTTTCTGCACAATATTTATTTAAACCAAAACTTTTAAGTTTAATTTTTAAGTACAATGAAAAATTAATTATTTTGAATATTTGCATAAATTTTATTTCAATTTTTCCATCAGAACGTGTTTTGTCATAAAAGTTACTTTGTGTGCCATAAGCC
>OZ010574.1:37452799-37562799 GCA_963932145.1 Acanthosepion lycidas
AAAGTCAATTCTAACACGTATATCCCCGTTTATAGCAATAAAAATAATGTTGGATAAAATATAAAATTTATATATATATATATATATATATATATATATATATATATATATATACATTTTATATATATATATATATATATATATATATATATTATGTATGGGTTAGGTAAATGAGATAACTAGATATTAGCGACCGTATACGCACGTGCTGACGAGCATACACTGGTAAGGAAATAAATAATTACCAAATTTAGTCAACCGATGTAGACATAGTAGTGCTCAATGTCATAGGACAGAGCTAATAAATATATATTAATAAATATACATATACCACATATATATTTATATATATATATATATATATATATATATATATATATATATATATATATATATATATATATATATATGCGTGTGTGTGCGTGTGTATATATATATATATTAATAAATACACATATACCTACATTTGGTTAAATAAGAAACATGGACAGAATATCTTGAGCGGGTTTTTAAAAATTAAAACATTTTATAAAACGTACATGCAACAAACTATTTCTTATTTAACAATTAAAATATTTAATCCTTGAAAATGGCTAAATGTATAGCCGAAAGCGCTCAGATAAAAAGAACATTCGGACAGTTTTTATACAATTTATCATCTGAACAGAAAAAATATTAGATCGCATGAGAAATTGTATAAAAAACTAAATAAAAGTACCTTGTCTGTCATATTCAATGAAATGTATATATATATATATATATATATATATATATATATATGTGTGTGTGTGTGTGTGCGCGCGTGTGTGTGGATGACTTTACAGTTACAACGAACTCTGTAACAGGTGCCAAATGGCTCTTGAGGGGTCTTGAAAAGAACATGAATTGGACTAGGATGAAATTCAAACCAGCTAAATCAAGTTCTCAAGTGATTAAAAAAGGTCAGGTCACTGACAAATATAGATTTACTATTCCGGGAACTAATATCCCAACGCTTTCAGAGAAACCAATCAAGAGTTTAGACAAGACGTTCGACAGTAGTCTGAAAGCTACCGCCCATATCCGTCAGATTATTGAAGACTTAGACACAGCCTTATTAAAAATTGATAAATCAGGCCTGCCAGTCCAATTTAAAGCATGGGTATTTAAACACTCATTATTAACCAGATTGCTTTGGCCGCTTCAGCTATATGAAGTCCCTAACACTACGGTGGAAACTCTGAAGAGGAGAATAACAACGCGCCTAATAAAGATGACTTGGGTTAGCTAGAAGTTTAAGCAGTGCTGCGCTGTATGGTAACACAAACATGTTAAAGCTGCCACTTAGTAGCATCAAAGAGGAATTCCTAGTAAGCCGGACTAGGGAGGTCCACCAATTCAGAGAATCTAAAGACCCAAAAGTGAGAGGAACAGGAATAGAGACTCAGACAGGGAGAAAATGGAGTGCCAGTACGGAATTAGCTGTGGCAGAAGAGAGGCTAAGACAAAAAACCTTAATAGGGATCACGGCAATATGGAGAAGGCAGGACTGGGCTACTTTCCTAGTTAACGTTACGATAAGGCCCAAGGTAAAGAAAGGCGCCAGTTATTACTAAACGAGGTTCGAGCAAGTGCCGAGGAAAACCATTATAGAAGTATGGTTGGGCTGTGTCAACAAGGAGCATGGACAAAATGGGAAGGAACTGAACAGCGTAAGATAAATTAGACAGATTGCTGGCGCGTTGATAGTAGAATTCAGTTCCTAATAAAATCGGTCTACGACGTTCTCCCAAGAGCAGCAATTCTGAATGTATGGGGAATGAACGAAACACCCAACTGTGCTCTATGTGGAAAGATAAGATCGTTGCAGCAGATATTAAGATGCTGCCCCAAGGCTTTAGGGGATGGTCGGTATCGTTGGTGCCATGACCAGGTCCTCAGAGCCTTAGCGAATACAGTCAGGAAAGCCACCAGGTCGTGCAATTATAAAGCAGGGTTAAGAGAGCCTCTAATACATTTTATTAACGCCGGAGGAAAGAAAACAGGATCTGAAAAGAATGCCCCAAAAAATGATTTCAACAGCACTCGACTAGCAGCTGACTGCGGACCTGAAAAAAATAATTGAAATTCCCAAGTCATATTGTACGACAACACTACCGCCCCGATCTATTAATTTATTCGAATAGCACAAAGAAGTTAATAATTTGGGAATTATCGGTTGCTAGGGAAGAAGACATCACGCTGGCCAACGAAAGAAAGCGTAAGAAATACCAGTAATTGGTCGAAAGTTGCCAGCAAATTGTTGGAAAACTTACTTCGATCCGATAGAAATGGAGTGCAGAGGTTTTGTGGAACACTCACTGTGCAAAGCATTAGCGAAAATTGGAATCGTGGGAGCCGTAAAAAAGAAAGTACTGAAAGAATGCTCAGATGCAGCTGAAGAAGGATTCCGGTGGATTTGGCTGAAAAGAAATGATCAGTGGATTAAAGTTTATGAATAAGTCCGTTCGTTGAATGAAACAGTTTTCTTTTCTTCTTTTTTTTTTTCTTTTTTGTTTTCCTCAAGTAAATGCAAAAGAAAAAGACTTACCATAACATTGGCGCATGTGCAGGAGAGGCAAAGCTAGAAAGCGCGCGCATGTCGCGCTTTTGTTGTTATACCTCTAGAAAGCAGACAACCAAATTTTGACCGGCTAATGCAAGTCTAGTTGACATTATAAAAGAAAGATCTACCTCCTGATTATTAATACATTTTCTATTATTAAAGTCACATAGCAAATTATGCGGAGAGGCGGCCTGTTAACAGGTCAGGGTACCTGGCAGAACGGATCTGATGTTGCAATACCCGAAATCTGTAATGAAGCCAGGGTGACATTGCTGATGACCTCTACTATTGCATTTTATAAATGTATTTTAAGAATAAATATATATAGGATTACAATATAAATCCATTAATATATATATATATATATATATATATATATATATATATATATATATATAAATATATATATATATAAACAATTGACGAATTTATTTTTTAATCTGATATATTTTTATTAGTTCAAATATTATTTTAATTGATAGACATATTTGAGTAGACGCCCTGTCTATTATAAACAATATTTATTCCATCTGCCGGCCTGTGTACTCGAGAATACTTAATACAAAAAACGTTCCCTCCGCTAGGATTCAAACCTGCGTCCCCATTTGCAGGATGAACCACCGTCCGATCGAAGAGCGACACGATAAAGCAAGGTTTTACTTTTAAAGCACACTGACTCGTTAAGGTTTCCCTAAACACATATCTACACAAATTCATATCCAAAATGTGAACAGAGCAATTTCTAAAGAATTTTATCTTTTAATCTGATATTCTTATTACTTCAGTTGAAGAATATTGGTATATATCATAGGGTATCTTCCTCATACGGCCATTGCTTTTTGGTACAGAATTTTCTTCGGATGATGATCTGATGCACTAAAATATCCCTAAAAATATTAAACAAATAAATAAAAATAAAAATATTCCTAAAATACTTTATGAAAGACGATTTTCTTTCATGTACCGTAAATTTATAAACTTTCAAAATCTGACAAGTATTTGACAATCCAATGTTGAATTAAAATATTTATGTTAAGAACGATGATAACTGTGACTTTTCTGTTGTGTTTATTTATTTTATTTTTTGCTATTGTAGATAAGCGAGATCTTCAGAAGGGATACAACCGCTTATAACGAATTCTTGGAATATCTTGCCTCCCGTGAAATTAATCCGGACATTTTCAAGTGGTTCGCACAACACTTGCTCCAACCACTACCACGAAATGATCAACACCCGCTGTTCCGTAAGTATTTTTTGTTATTAGGGTCTGAGTAAGGTTAACAAAAGATAAAATACGTTTTGAGCAGATGCTAATTTTTTTCTTTGATAAATGTGTCTGAGAATTAATGTCTGCTATATCCAATTAAGATAATTCTATCGTTCTTTTTTTTGTTTTTTTTTTTGTTTTTTTTAACCCGGTTCAGTTTTATGTTGTATATGTTTATGTTCTTATATTTTGTATAGGTTCTTTCTTGCATTTTTCTTTCTTTCTCATTGCTTTGCAAAATTCAAATACATTATTCATTAAAACTCATTTACATATTAAATTAGTAAATGCAACAAAAATAACAAAACTGAAATATTTTGAATTAACTGCTTTCACTTTGGGAAATGCGCAGGCACTATAAAGCGAATCTATTGCTTTAAAAAATAGCATAAATTAAAAAATCAGGTTAATAACTTCAAATCTACAATTGAAAAACTTTCAATTTTAAAAACTCTTTATTAGACAAACTGTATTCCATACAGTGACAGTTAGCCGTATCAAGTGCAAAAATAAATAACTTGAAATGAAATAACAACAGATGTGTACATCAAACTTAAAATAAAATGTATCAATTTATTAAATGTTTAAAAAAGTGAATGAAGATGTGACTAAATTTGTGAGAGAAAGGAGCGGCAATTGGTTAAATATTTTGAATATTTCTTCAAACTTTAAGAACATAGTCAACAGTTTACCCAGATAATCAATAATGGAGGAGACAGTATGTATATCTATAATTCAAAATGTGTGTGTATGTATGTGTTTATGTGTGTTATCTGATGTTTTTTATGCGTTTCCAGTTCTCATCCGATTTCGATTAATTTTTTTTTTATTTGATAGATAATTCTTCAGTGCCGGTTTTGAGTCCAAATTGGCTAGAAAAAATTACAACCTTGAAGGTGAAAAATCGAAAAACCTAATTTCTTACACTCTGCGCAAAAATCAAATGCAAAATTTAATGTCTGTAAAAAACAGCGTAGAATCAATTTAGAGAGTTGAAATCTAACGGAAAAAAATTATTAGAATTATAAAAAAAATTATATTATAAATAAAAATTATTTTATATTATTATTATGACGATCCATGGAAGAGGTTCCTTCCTTGCACGATTGAGAATGCAAAAACGGCCCTTTTCAGTGCCATGTCCACTCAAATTGATAAACCGCCCATTTGGTGATGTACCTCATTTGCACCCAATTGTTGTTACTAATACTGATTTTCAGGTGTCCTGACTTTAAACTTAAACTGCTCTAATTGAACGGCAAAAATTCCCAGTAATGAAACACCCGATCGAAGACGGGTTATACTTCTAGTATTCAACAAAAACAATATTATTATATCTGTTTGTAAATGGCGTGTAACACTTTTGGTACACATTTATATATTTATTATATTTGTTGATTTTACGCATAAATCGAGAGTGATTAGCAATAGGCTTTTCTTAGTCAGTTTTATGATCTTTGAGTTTCAGAAAACAAATTACTGCATTTTTATTAATGATGTATGGTGGATGATAGAATATATAAATTCCTGAGCCACCTACGAAAATTTCACCTGTCAACGCTTTCTTTTTTTAACTTAAAAAGGAATTTATTTTGCAGAAATGAATCTTTATTATTACTGAAAGTACAAGTCGTCAAAGTATATAGTTAGTAATTAATGTTACTGCAAAAGATTGCAGTACATGATACAGTCTATAAATCGGTGACAAATTAAAAGAAAATTTTATATTTCATGTGTATTATTATTATTATTACAGAAAGTACAAGACGACAAAGTGTGCAATTAGTAATTAATGTTACTACAAAAGATTGCAATACATGATACAGTCTGTAAATCAGTAACAAATTAAAAGAAAATGTTATATTAGATGTGTATTATTATTATTATTATTATTATTAATATTATTATTATTATTATTATTATTATTATTATAGAAAGTACAAGACGACAAAATATGTAATTAGCCACTGGCTCATTTCCATATTGCATTGAATGGAACAAGGTCTAAATATTAGCCCTGGGAATTTTTACCCATTCTTCTTGGAAGTAATTTCGAAGCTCTTTATAGATTACATGGTTTTCATTGGAGCATTTGTTTCTTCGGTTCCCATTACAGTGGTTCAATTATATTCAGATCAGAACTTTGTGCTGGTTTGTCCTCTAAAATTTGAAATTCTTCATCCGCAAGAAACCTTTTTGTTACACGTAAGGTGTAACAAAAAAATTTCCTTATCTTCGTAGTCTGACAGAAGATTAAACCTTGGTAAACTGGTATAGTTTTCCCTGTTAAGGTTTCCCATACAACACCATATGTGTCAATCACCAAATTTTACCGCCTTTCTGTGGTATCTTGCATTGTTTGTTTTTTTTTTCTCCCTTGGTTAATGATGATTTCTTTTTCGCTGATATACACCTATTAAAGTTGTTTTTCGCAATACTCCACATTCACTTCTCACATATCTGGCTGTTAATTTTGGATTGCATACCGAAATTCATACATTGTTTAACTTTTGTGGTCTTTTGGTTTTCCTTGCATTTAAATACTTCCAGTAGAAGCAAACATCTTTTGAATAGTTTGAACACTGTTATGGAAATTCCCAGCCGTTTCTCTCTCTCTCTCTTTTTCTCTCTCCTCTCTCTCTCCTCTCTCTCTCCTCTCTCTCTGCTCTCTCTCGTTATGTTATTTTCCACTTCAACTTTAATCTTTGTTTCAGCAGAAATTTTTGCCATAATTTTAGTGTAAAAAAATGCTTAACTACAATGACTTGCTAGGGCACTGTACACTCATGTTAATAAGTTGCAACAATTCCTACTTAGAAATTTGACTATAATCATGATTTGTTATCGCTGAACTTCAGATCAATAGTTTTGCATGGACTTTTTTTTAGCTTCAACCTGCTCAAAGCGGTGTATCTGTTGTTATACAGCACTTACGAAAACGCAACAACTTATTTTCTAATATTCAAGGTTTACAGACGCAATTTATAAAACCACAGTGCTAAATAATCTTAATTTCTTAATAAAATAAAAGCGTATAATAATTATTTAATGTTTTGCCTCAAATTCTTGCACGCCAGTGTATATTAAAAAGAAAATTATTGCACATGTGATACTGGCTTGATATAGCAGCCTATGTACAACATGCAGGACAATTATTAAAAAATTGTTTAACTCATTGCAGCGAAATTACCACCACACGTAAACCCATTCTTAATACCAGGAAATATCGATCCATTTAATTTTCGCATTCCTGGTTCTTCGACTTCAAATAATCAATTTCCGCCTCCGGGACAGCCGCTGCAGCCTCTACAACCGCTGCAGCCACTACAGCCGCTGCAGCCTCTACAGCCGCTGCAGCCATTGCAGCCACTACACCCGCTGCAGCCACTGCAACCACTGCCCCAGTTTCCAGGGCAACCATCACGTAAGTACTTTTCTTATTATGAACAACTATTTCTTTATTTTGCGTCAGAATAATATTTTCCTCGGCAACCACTTATTATTTTTTTTAAGTTGACAATAGATTATTTCAATTAATAGTGTGTGTGTGGGGGGGTGACAGTGGCGGCATATCGGAAGACCTTAGGGGGTCTATTTTCGTATCGCTGCCTTAGGAGCTCGATGTAAATGAATGCGAGCTCCATCGGACAATCAGCTTAATGAACCACATTACTAAATTTATGCTCCGGATGCTGATTGATAGGGCGCATTGCATAGACCGGAAATATGATTAGAACAGCGTGGTTTCGTTAAAGAAACAGTAAAAAAGAAACGCAATATTTATTATCAGAATGAAATCAGAAATAGCAGTTCAACTGCAGAAGAACGTTTACCTATGTCAGTCTACGCAAAAATATTTGATGAGTTCCTATTTGAACTGCCAGGAACACCTTGGGAATGATATTAGAATAACCCCAAATATATACTTAGAGTAAACCGCTGAGTACAGAGAGAAAATGTATTAAGTACACAAAAATAAAAGGGATGTAAGACAAGGATGCGTCCTTTTATCGGATTTATTTATCTTATACAGGGAGGGAATCCTAAGGTAATCAGAAGTTATACCAGGATTTATTATTGGTAGAGACAATCGTATCAACATAAGATACGCAAATGACATTTTGTTGATGGCAAACACAGAAGGAAAATTACAGAAATTCTTAGACAATGTAAGTAAAGGCAGGAAGAAAGGACTAACCATCAATTGTAAGAAAACAGAATGCATGGTTGACAGCGACTGGAACAACTCACGATTCGAGATTCTAATTGGGAAGATGTCAAAATCATGCAAATATAAATTTAAACTATATGGGAACTGTTTTAACAGCCGGCGGAAAATCTGAAGGCGCAATGGAATAGCGGAAGATGCCTTCCAAAAGCAAGCAAAGTAGTAAGAAAAGGAAAAATTTCGTTAGAAATAAAGAAGTGTGCTAAAAGGCTATATTGAGTGAATGCATGCTTAACATTTTCCTCGCAGATGAAGAAGAGACTTGTGGCAACAGATGTAATTCTACAGAAGGATGCTACGAGGAAGTTTTAAGTAGAATAGAAGAATAAAGAACACTTAACTTACACTTATAATCAAAAAGGGACACATAAGAGGGCTTGGAGAATTCAGAATGAATGCATCTATAAAATCTGTTTCTGTTGGTGAATTGTGAAAAATATTAATAAAATACGGTACGTAATAGACAGTTTTAGTTTTGGTGGAGTAATGAATAGCGGCTCGGATTGAGGAATCGGAGAGCCGAGTTCAAATTCCAGTCGAATCCATTACATTCATTTACGTGCTAATACCCTTGGAGAAGGTATTAATCCTCTTCTTCTCCCCACCCCCAGATATGGGTAAATAGCAAGACAGACCGGGTCTATAGCCTTGGATGGCACCTGGTGTACCGCAGAAAGAAATGTCAATCTACCGCGGGAAAAATCTGCCTCGTCAGTCATGTATCGAAAGATACATGATCGCCTAAGCGTGTATCACGCATGGCACATAACAGACTGAGCCACGATAATCAACTGATCGTTCCTAAAAACCTTAGTAGAGAAGAAAAGAAATAAAATAAAAATTATCTATACTATTTACAATCAGTCTCATTTTTGCTTTTGTTTTCTTCTTCAGTAAATCGTTGTAAGACAAATAACATCTGTGGAAACGTGAACATTACATTTGATGTTCGCGTGAGTGACATTAGTCACTGCAAAGCTAACAAAGTCGAACCAAGACAAAAAGTGAAAAATCTACTTATATTGACCTCACACTATTACAACTGTCTGAAGTAAGTATACCTCTTAGTTCAATCATATATTTTGACAATATCGTCATTTCCGTTTTCATTTTATTTTATGTGTAAAAACCTGTAATTAGAGAAAATGTACGATGGTTTATAAGCCCCTGCACTATCTAAAAATATATCGCAGGTCTTATATGTAAAGTTAAGATATCTGTCAGGCTAATGTTTACTCGACTATTGGAGACTACCAGTACTTATACCTAAATTAATCCTAAAATACTGTAATATTAAATAGGAACGAGGTCTTATATGATAGGAAAGCGCATGAAAATAAATGCTATAAAAATATTTATACAAAAGACAGAGGGAAGCCACGATAGAGCGATGGAAAAGTGATTGAAATCGAGATTCCAGGTTAGGATCGATTACATTATAGGCCCTTTTTTTGGGTTTTGTCAAGAATCTCGAGATATATATCCTGAGCACCAGACATAGCAGCAATTTTCAATGCACGGACGAATGGCAGATTATTAGAGCTTATATATTTTGCCATCTATTATTATCATACAATTTTGTTCTCTCCTGCTTACAATATATATTTATATACTAGTGTATATATATATATATATATATATATATATATATATATATATATATATATATATATATATATTAGTGTATTGCACGTTATATGAAGATGATTTAATGTTGGTAATATACTTTTGCATTGTGAATAATAACAAATTTACTCATTTTTGGTCTTCCGAAATTCTGCTGTCCCATAAGACGTCCGAAAATATATAGAGGCTTTCATTAAATATGGTTAAGGAAAGCTGATCTACTTAACCTTTGAGGCAACTGGTAACTCACACTCGATATAGACAAATGTATTTTTCACTATATTTTAAGTAAGAAAAATCAGCAACATTTGTTCAATTTTGCGTAAATACAATTTGGAAAACTATGATTCCACCTCTTCTTCCCCTCAGCTATGGGTTAATTAGTAATACTTTTATCACTAAAGCATTATTACCCACCCCTTAAAAAAAACATTCTCACAATCTAAAATATGACCAATTTATTATTTCATCTTTTCTGCACAATGAGTCATTTATGCATTCATTTCGCTTCCTAAGTACCTTTTCCTTTTACAGACCTGATATATAATAAGCCCCGATATAATATATATAATTTAGTACAAAGACCAAGAAATACTTGTACACGCGAAAAGAACGGTCATATTAAGAATACCTTTTTATTATATTTACTACTTATTCTAACGTTGCCCAATAATAGTTTATTATAGTATATTGATTGGTATTATATTGATTGATACGCCGAAGTGGTTATGCACCTTACATCCCATAATCTGCTCTCCGACAAGCAATATGGTTTCCGCTTTGCCTGTTCAACAGCTGATGTGCTTACGGCCAAAACTGAAATTGTTTACCAAGCACTTCATAGTAACGGAGAAGCTCGTGCCGTGGCTCTTGATCTCCAAAGCGTTTGCTAGGGTTTGACATGCCGGCCTTCTTCGCAAGCTTCAGGGTTATGGAATTACAGTTCGATTGTTCGACTTAATACAATCATTACTGTCGAACCTACACTGAAGGCCATTCTCAACGTATTCTCCCCCAGCCTCTATTCCACGAACACAGGCGTTCCCCAAGGCTCTATCTTAGGCCCTACTCTGTTCCTTATCTTCATTAACGATCTTCCTGATGTCATATGTTCCCAAGTAGGCATCTATCCGGACGACACTACTATTTACTCCTGCCTCAGAAACAAATCTAGTGTCGCCGACAAAACTAACCTGGCCGTTTGTCTTGAAAAGGACCTCCAATCGGTTGTGGACTGGGGCAGGAAATGGCTGGTTAACGTTTATGCCTCAAAAACAAAACTGCTCTCTATTACTGACCAGAAAGAACCATCCCTGCCTCCCATTAGAATATCTGACGCTCAACTCTACGAGAGCACCTCTTTGTGACTGCTCGGTCTCACATTGTCCAATGACATGAGATGGAACGAATACATTGAGTCAATAGCTTAGTCCACCGCTAAAAAAGTTGGCTGTGCCACGCCAGGAAATTTTTCTCGCCGGAGTCGATCCTTCAAATCTACAAATCAACCATTCGCCCTTGCATGGATCATTGCTGCCTATCTGGTTTGGAGCCCCTTCTAATTGTCTCAAGGCCCTTGATAAAATCCAGAGATGGATATGCAATGTAATTGACCCTGATCTGGAATCTCGTCTGCAGCCGCTCTCTTACAGACATGCCGTTGCCCCCCTCTGTCTTTTTTACAAATACTTTCACGGTAACTGCTCCGATAAGCTGCTTTCGCTGGTTCCCAGACTTCATGAATTTAAGCGTTCAACTAGGCTGGCATCTCACTCTCACCCTTTCACTGTCGAAACTGTTAAATGTAGCCGTCTCTTCTACTCCAATAGCTTCATGTCTCGCACTTATCACCTGTGGAACTCTCTCCCCATTTCTTGTTTTCCTGATAGCTATAATCTCCAACTATTCAAATGTAACGTCAATAGACGTCTTCAGATGCCCTGATCTATCCCCTAACCTTCTCTTCATCCTTTCCTCTATCACTCCTCTTTGTTCTCGCTCCAACTTTGCGTGCTAGTGGCTTTCCGCCTTGCTTAGGTTTGAATGCTTAAAAAAATATTGATTGATATTATATTATATGATATTATATTATATGATATTATATTATATGATATTATAGTATATGATATTATATTATATGATATTATATTATATGATATTATAGTATATGATATTATAGTATATGATATTATAGTATATGATATTATATTATATGATATGATATTATATGATATTATAGTATATGATATTATAGTATATGATATTATATTATATATTATATTATATTATATGATATTATAGTATATGATATAGTATATTGATTGATATTATATTATATGATATTATATTATATGATATTATAGTATATGATATTATAGTATATGATATTATATTATATGATATTATATTATATGATATTATAGTATATGATATTATATTATATGATATTATAGTATATGATATTATATTATATGATATTATAGTATATTGATTGATGTGCATCAAAAAAATCATTTATAATTTCTTTATTTCGTTCATTACTTTGTTGCATTTCGCTTTTATAGAATTACTACAAAGGACAATACTCCTAATTCGAAACATCCTGGCAGTGAAATCTTAAATTCAGTTGACGGGATCGCAAATACACGTGATAATGAATGGGTAATCTATCTAAATCGTACGAAGAAATATGTTGGTAAGTGTGTTTTTGTTTTTATTCCTTGATGATCGAAAAGCTCCACTCATTTTGATCAATTATTGGTTAGTAGTTCTCAGACCCAGTGCCTTACAACCGGCCTTGTCTTATATATGTGTTAGATCAAGCAATTTCACTCACGTCTTGTTCCTAAGAATCCATCTCCCAGGAAGTACCGCCCTATTTCACTGAACGAGTAGGTTCAGTTTGTACGATATGCCGATGGAATGGGCAATTTTTGTATTTACTAACACACTTTCACGTGTGGTGTCTTACGTCTAAATATTTTGTACCGATCCTATCACCGTGCAGATATCTAAATAGCCTTCCTGATACTCGAAATAATAAACTATAATGAACGTTTTACGCCCTCTTTTTGTGCAGCATCTGAACCTTCCAGAAACCCTAAGTTATTTTTTTTTCTTTTTCTTTGCTTTCGTGGCTTATTAGATTAATTCATAATAATAATAATAATAATAATCATTATCAGTCATATGACCGGGTGTGATGATCGCTGAACATATGACTAGCTCCCTTCATATATCTCGGTTGCATGCCAATGTCTGAGTTTCCGTGAATTATCTTCCAGTCCACGTAGTGATGCTGTCAGCCCATTTTTCTTCTGTCTGCCTTTTCTTCTTTTGCTTAAATGCAGGATGGCATCGGAAAGATTGTTGGCTCTTATGACATGTCCATCCTATTTCAAGTTTCTCTTCTTGAACGTGGCTATTAGCTCTTCCATCGGATTTGTTTCTTGTGTGATGATGTCTCGCACTGCGTTACTTGCGATGCAGTTTACGTATAAGATGCCTACAATGGTTCTACAGCAACGATTCCACCCCGCAGGAAAACTTTTGTTTATAATCGAAGCATTTCAGTAGTATGGACTAAGTTAATGGGTTTTTAATATAAATGATGTGTGCGTATTTATCTAAGAAGAGTTGGATAACCTAAATCTTCTTAGATGTTGACTTTGCGTATTTCTTGAACACCCGCTTTCGTATCCGTTTTTCTATCTATCATAACTAGCTTGCAAATGCATATATATATATATATATATATATATATATATATATATATATATATATATATATATATAAAATGAAAGAACAGTAAGATATATAATCCGGTGTTCTTATAGATATTTTTATTTTTACAAAATAGTGCTCAATGTAAATTTACATAGCATTAATATTATAAATTAACTGATTTAAAATATGGATTTTTTCGCTACACAGTTCTAACCATGTTTCAAAAATGGAAGTTAAAAGCTTCGAATTTAATTTTGTCATCAAATTAAAAACATTAGTTCCATTTCATCCACAAACGAATTTTTTCCCTTGAACTGGTAGTGAAAAAGTTCTGCGTTAAGGGTAATAAAACAATTAAGACTAGCCCGAGAAAGGGTGAGAAAGATATCTATATTCTTATCTTTTAATGAGTGTTCTTAGATTTATTTTCATTTTTTTTTGTTTTTGTCAGCCACTCATGTTAACCACTCATGCTACCATGGTTTCCACTAGTAAGGGTTCTTCGGGCAGTGAAGTTTAATAGTGATTCCCTAACGCATTGTTCGGGAATCACTATATATATATATATATATATATATATATATATATATAATGTTTTCCATCACCGTTTCTTACTTTTTACTTTTGAAATAGCAGTATTGATAAGTTAAATTAATGAGGGCCCCCATCCTTAAATAATCTAAAACTAAACAGATAACTTTCTCATCAGACGAATTGGTGTATTTTGACTACCTTTATATTTTCCGACTTTAATTTTACCTCAATGTAAAACTCATACAAGAAACCATAAAATTAAAATGTCATTCACAATTGTATTTGTATTTGTCTAATTTGTTTTATCTTTGTATTTCAGATTTGAATAAATATTTGCCATCAAACGGAGATTACTTCGTTATTAACTACGTTGATTCTAATAAAATATAAAACATGAAAAAGTAGTCAGAATTTTCAGTCCTTGTTAGCATTTTTGTGTTGAATTATCTTATTTTAATAAAATATGTAATAATTTGTTTTTGTTTTTTTTTCATTTTCTTTCGTTATTTTTCGTTATATCTTTTCTGCGTTTTTCCTTCGTTTGTGTTATCCTCCATTTTTCTTTTTCATCGATTTTTTCTGTTTTTCTTTCTTTTCTTTTCTTTTTCTTTCTTCCTTTATTTCTTTCTTTATTTTTTAAACTATTTTTCTGCTTTTTGCTCATGCAGCTATTTTATCTTTTACAAAATAAACGCGGGAGAAGTCAATTGTCGGCAGAGAAAAGAAAGATTAAAATGCTTTAATGATCAACTCAAGAATTTATTATAAATTATACACGATTCTAGTGTATAACGCGGGAGAAGTCTATTGTCAGCAGAGAAAAGAAAGATTAAAATGCTTTAATGATCAACTCAAGAATTTATTATAAATTATACACGATTCTAGTGTATAACGCGGAAGAAGTCTATTGTCAGCAGAGAAAAGAAAGATTAAAATGCTTTAATGATCAACTCAAGAATTTATTATAAATTATACACGATTCTAGTGTATAACGCGGGAGAAGTCTATTGTCAGCAGAGAAAAGAAAGATTAAAATGCTTTAATGATCAACTCAAGGATTTATTATAAATTATAGACGATTCTAGTGTATAATTTCTTAGTATTAATTTCTACCTGTTCATAAGGAACAGAAATAAAATTATCCCAAGAAATTTCTATATATTTTGCACTAGTCTGCAAAGGAACCTCAAAACTGTTTATTTTACATTCCAACACAAAACTGAGTAAATGCTCACACCCAAAAACAAGAAACTGAGTAAATACTCTCACTCGTAAAAAGAAAGGATTTTCAAATGACCTCACTAAGATAAAGTAAGGTGTTTATTTTCTATAATGAAAAAAAAGAAGACCTGCTAATAAACTGTAAAAGAAAATGCGAATGCGGACACAAAATATTTATCGGGAAATCAAAAAAACGTCTTTGAACAGAAAACTGATTCAACAGAAAGAAATTAATCTCTTGAATCAAGAAATTACTCTGGCTCAAAATAGCTGATATATTTGCATAGGCATTTCAGTCACTAAATTTAACACCTATTACACTAGATATAAGCATTTTTAACAAACAGAATTTATATAAATCTGTTCATTTTATTAAAAAAAATGTTTTGTTTATACATACCTGCTATATCCTTTAAAATTTCACTATTCCTACATTCACTGAACACAAATAACTGATTGTCTACAGATCCAGCAATGGTTCCATTAACATGAATTTCATTCAATTCCAGTAAATCAATATATCAAATTCATTCAGTGAAAATCGAACTCAAAGCCAAATTATGTTCTTTACAATTTTTTGTGAGTGAAAATATTAGCGTATACATGGCTCGTAACAGTTTTCGATTTCGTTCTCTTCTACCTCCGAATTTATTAAGAGTTAAAAGAACTGCCTCTGCTGTTCATTGATGATTTATTAGAACTCTTTAGAACATTGAAATATTCCTGCCACAACAAGGAGATATTTATTTGTTCGTTCACGCAGTCAATGGCTTTTTAAACGCCGGAACCGAGATCCATTTGTATGCGGGTTAGATGCAAATGTTTTTGTCGTCACGTCATACCGTTTTCAGATATTTTCTTTGAGATGTCACATGTTCATAATTGCGTCCCTTCCAGTTTGTAAAACTGTCTGAAAATTCCATTTTTTGTCGTCGTCATCAGCTGTCTCGCTTCGTTCTCCCTAATCGCGTCCACGGTCTTAAGTTTCCTCCTTTTGAATTACTATTTTTGCCTTGGATAAAACCAGACGTCGTATAGCTTTGCACCTTGAACCAGCGCCTGGTTGGGTGATCGCTGTGGCATGATCAAATGAAAGTGTCCCCGTTGTAGAAAAATCACGGACAACAACAGTTTAAAAATCTGGTTTATTCATGTTCTTCAACAGCGAGACGAGATGGCTACTACTAGATTTTAGAAATAATGAAAGCGAAGAATGTCGCATAGAGAACCCTCTTTGTAGCGCTCACCTGGGCTCTAAATGCCTCTTTTATGAAATCTGAACACTGCCCTCCTGTCAGATTTATTAGAAGACATAAATCACAGCTCCTAGCCCACACTCGTCCCTTCCAAAAATATGTTGATTAAGGCTGATTGGATATAAGAACGACATCTCTCAGGTTCTTTGAGCAAATAAAAGTGTCATTTTCTCACACTCAGCTCCTTTAATGAGCATTATTGTATATTGCTACAGCCTGAACTGTAGGTGAGTTGAAAGGTCTTGGTGATGGCATTTTCTTTTAAAAAAAAAAGAGACGTAAAGAATGGGCAGTCAATATATTCTATGTGATTGGATATATTCTGTAAAATGCGATCCCAAATTCTAATTATCCTTCGATTACAGTTAGTAAACATACAACAATATCGAATGTTCTGTTTGTTAAATGCGTTCGAGAACCTAGATCGATTTCACCGGATTCACGATCAAATCTGAAATGACGGTACCAAAAACCTTATCTGGGCATGGTTCATGGGATCATCTTTGAAAGCGTTCTTAATCGAATAATTTCTGCAGATGAATGCCTAAGTTTCAAGTTTCAACTTTATGCATATTGGTTATGAATGCAACTGTCACACAGTAAACAAGCTCACTAACTCCACAGGAGCGTGTTTGTTGAAGCATGCTCAGTAAGCTCCATTCTGTCTGGTTGCCAAGTTAAATTATAACCATGCAATTGATTTTCGAGATATTCAAAATGGCTATAGGTTTTTTGGGTCGACCTTGTACAGTCGGCCAAAGAAGAGCAGAAAGACGGGCGAAAAGGAATACTTTTTTCTCTTTTATGATGTAGGTGAACATTTCGATTTTTTCTTTTACTGCAGCGTTTATAAATTCATAACGTGATAAAAATTTTTATTCATTTTGTTGAGTTTTTCTTTTGTTGCTTTTTATCGCGTTGCTCAAGTTCTTTGTCTATTTAGCGAGCATCATGAATTGAAAAGAAAAAAAAACTTACAGCCGAGATTTGAATTTGTCTCTTTTATCCTTATAATAGCAGATCTCATAATAGAAGAACGCTCCAGCAATTAGTCTACGAAAACTACCAAACAAAAGTCATTCAAATTTCGCTACATAACTAAATTCTTTCTTATGGTTTAGCCAATGTTTCCGAGTATAAATAATATATCTTTTTCTGCCTTAATCAAATATATAGATTAGTGAGATATTCCTAAATTTACAGAATACACTATATGAAAATTTCACGTGTCATGCCTGTCAACATAAACCTTGTGCGTAACTAAGAGAGAAAAAAAAACATGCAGTTTAAAGCTCGATCTGGCTAAGATTAAAAATTGTCTTATAATAAAACCAACTTAATGTTTCACCAAGAAAGGTTCGTGCATACTAGTTATTTACTCTGTCTCCCCACTAAGACGAGTTGTGATACAAGGTCAATTTTTAAGATGGGGACCCGAGCGCGTACACCCGGGCTAGGAACAAAAATTGCCCGCAGCCGCTGCAACCGTCCGTTGCGCTGGCCTCGGCGCTAGAATCGATCCCTCTCTCTGGTGCAAGGAGAGGGCGCGACCTCGGGCAGCTGTTCCCCAGGGCTGGGCACCTCTCAGTATAATTTCCCTCAGTTGTGACTCTGTCCTTTGACGGAGTCGACCCTGAGAGATGATAATGTGTTACAAATCACTCCAAGGAGCGATTATACTATTCTCGGTGGAATCTTGCAATCATTAGCGTGTTCTTCTGACGTTTTCAATGCAAGTTGCACGCACCAAATGAGTTGTGAACTTACATAAATAATTTGTATCCATTTTGGTGAAAATTATTGACATACTCATTGGTAAAAAAAAAATGAATCGTGTATGCCATGTTCGGTGCTACGAATATATTTGAGAAGGTTTCATCTTTTCCGAAATAATTCATTTGAGAGATGAATTTACTTGACCTCAATCGCTCAGAGATTCTTGAAATCACCATGAAAGAGCGTGTGTCGAAATGTTCTCTTGGACTTGCCCAAAGGACAGAAACATTCTTAACAGTATATGACGGGAGAGTGAGCAATGTCATTTTGGAGAAATTAAAAGACAAACAATGTTCAGAAACTTCCTTCAGTTGTTTAAAACTCGGTAGGATTTCGTGAAGGCATCTGTGTTGCGAAATCGATGAAAAATTATTGACAGTAAGTTGATTCGATGTTACTTGTAAAAACAAATTTCGATTTATTGAGACACTCTTTACAAAGCTTAAACCCAAAAGAAATCTACTTGGAATGAATTATAAATGAACGTGAATAATCTTGTCATATGAAGAAAATGAAAATAGCTTTTATTTATTTATTTTATTTTATTGATTCGCTTTCTGTGGGTTATCAACCCTTTGCAGATTATTTAAAGCCAGAAAATATTTTTAGATTGTAACAATTTTTTTTGAGATGATAATGGCTTAGTGACACAAGTTTTATTAATTAACCCATAGCTAGAGGAAGATGCAGTTACTTCATTTTAATGAATAGCTGATTTGTTTTTTATGTCTTATTAACTCTTTGCATGTTATTTAAAGCCGGAAAATATTGTTAGATTGCAAGAATTTCTTTTTAAAGGGGGGGGGGATAAATACTGATTTAGTGATACAAGTTTAACTGATTAACTGGGGAGAAGAGGTGGATTCATATCTTTCGCAAGGATATTTGCGCGTAATTGAATATAACGAACCGAACTGGAATTGGATCCAAGCTTACAGCGCATGGTATTCCCAAGCGGTTACCCATTTAGGTACTAACCAGGCTCGACATTGCTTAATTTCGGTGATCGTACGGGAACCGGTTTTTCGACGTGATACGGCCATAAGCCTGGAAATAGCTACGCGGGGTCAATGAGCGGAAGTCGATATTTTTCAAACAAATTTTAAAATGACGTGAAAGAATAATATAAAATCTTAAGTAAAAAGAGGAGGCAAAAATAAGAAAACCAATTCTACAGAAAGTTCAGAAATGCAAAAAAGCGATGAAATGGCAATGG
Organism: Acanthosepion lycidas; assembly: GCA_963932145.1. Classification (NCBI taxonomy): domain Eukaryota; kingdom Metazoa; phylum Mollusca; class Cephalopoda; order Sepiida; family Sepiidae; genus Acanthosepion; species Acanthosepion lycidas. Next base: position 37,472,235 of record OZ010574.1, read on the forward strand.
CTACACAGGCAATGGCTACACAGGCAATGGCTACACAGAAAATAGCAATGGCTACACAGGCAATGGCTACACAGAAAATGACTAATACAAGAATCTAAATCATTGGTAATATGTATAACTAATTGCGGCAAGGTAAATATTAATAAGACCAAAGATATAGTGCATCTGTTCGATATGAGAAAAGAGATGAAATGGTGATGATTAGAAGAAAGATTATTATCTTATTATACAAAAGAACATCCATGACTGAGCAAAAGCGATTATCTTAGAATTAAGAAAACTAACTGGGTTAACCTTACTAATAAATGATATGAGAACAAAGTAAAAACTGTTCATGATAGTAAAAAAAAAATACAGTTATTTCGGATATTGTAATTTAAAGAAAACACTCTATCCAGTTCAGCAGACGGTGGCATGCTATTGACATTAAATGAAAGAAAAATGACCATATCGCCAGATGAAATTGACACAGTGAATAAGTTGATAAATATCGTAACCTTGCTTGGAATACGGGAAATAAAGATAACTATCATACCTCTAATTAATGGGAAATTAAGAATGTTTTCAAAAAAAGATTGAAATAATTAGAGATTGCAGGAACAATCATGACAATAGGGACCACAACAATGTGGAGATCGATAAAATATTGAGAAAAAAAACTCTGGACATTTATGTTATTTGATCTTCAAAGGGACAAGAAACGTTCGATGTAGAGATATAAACAACAGCACTAATAATAATTGGTTGATTTATATTTTTTATGGATTATCAACCTTTTTGGAGATAATAATGATTTTCGAATACAAATCTTACTATTTTACCCATAGCTGGGAGAATAAGAGGCGGATTCATAATTTTCCAAAGAGTATTTGCACGTAAGTGAATATTACGAACTCGAGTGGAATTCTAACGCGGCTGTCCGATTTCTCATTCCGAGCCGATATCCATTACACCACCCGTATACCCAAGCTTACAGCAGCTGGTATTCCCCAGCAAACATCCATCTAGGTACTGATCAGGTTCAATGTTGCTTAAATTCGGTGATCCGACGAGAACCAGTGTTTCAATGGGATATGGCCGTAAGCCAATAATAATAATAATAATAATAATAATAATAATAATAATAATAATAATAATAATAAAAGTGCCTCCTTATTGATATGGCAGTCCCTGCTGACTGCAATGTATATTTGAAGTTATTCAAAAAGCTGTCAAAATACAAGGACCTTGAAATAGAAATCTCGAAAATGTGGCATATAGGAACATCAACAATCCCTGTTGTAGTTGGAGCCCTAGGGCTGGTTGGAAAAGATTCCAGTAGACTAATTGAAGGGATTCCTGGAAGTCCATGCCTCAAGGAGATACAAAAAATTGTTCTGACAAGTACAGCCCACACTTTACGAAGGGCTTTATCTATGTAATATTTTTTTGTCAGTGGAAAGTGTCATGATGCCATTTCTAACCTTAGGTCCCTGGGCGGGACCCGGAAAGAAATGTGTAAACGCCAGAAATCAAATCAAATAATAATAATAATAATAATAATAATAATAATAATAATAATGCATGCCAGTTGCTTATCTGTAACCAGTTAGAAACGCTGTGCACCTCTGTTCATTAGCGGGAGTAGTGACATCATGATTGGGTGGGGAGAATGAGGTAGCCAATATGACTTGGGGTTAACGTTTAGATACATGTGGACACCCTCAATCGGAGACCCTCTGAACAGGCTGGGTTACCCGTCTTGAAGGTTTTTTCTAACTGGGCTTCACTTGCAAAGTTATGTGCTACAAAACCTGTCATCATATCACAATAGCACAATATCACATGTATTTATCGGACCGGCTGTCATGTATATTGGGCTTTAATGTATTAGGTTGGTGCAAAAATAATGACGTAATAATGTCGTTTTCTGACGTATTTTTAACGTCAAAAAACGACATTATTACGTCATTATTTTTGCACCAACCTAATAGTACCCCAGCATTATTTTGTTGGTGGGTCGATCTCTCATTCAATAACAATAATATTTACAGTTGTAATAGTTAGATGTAACCGCAACTTCTACGCTGATAGTTTCATCTATCGCACTTCTCACTTGTGGAACTCTCTTCCAGCTTATTACTTCCCAGTCAACTTTGAACTTGAAAAATTTAAATGCAATGTCAATCGTTATCTTCTGTTTTCTTAATTCCCGTTCTTTTATTGTTCACTCTCCTTAAGAGTGTTTCTTTTTCCTCATATTCTCTAACACTCAGTAACCCCCTGCGTCTATTGTCTTGGCTTTATTGCCTTGCTTGGGGTGAAATGATTGAATAATAATAACAATAATAATAATGATAATACGACGATAAAAGTTGTTCATTTCTTTATTGTCATAGACCAACGCTGGTTGTACAGCGGTTAGTATTACTGAATTATTTCCTAAAATCAGAATCACATTATGCATTACAATTCTACTCACATTTATACTTGTACTTTCGTGCAAAACAGTCCAGATATTCAAATTCGATTTATTGAATGAAATACGATTTTATTTATTTTTTAAATTAAATATCGAAATATTAACAGAATCTAAACATTCACTATGAAATTAAAAAACAAATTTTGAGTTAATTCCTCAGAACTTCGCTATGGTAGAATACGTTTAATCTATAGGAATTCTTTTGATTTGGATCACTCAAGCAATTAAGTTAACATTTACTCCAAATTAATATTGCTTTAAAAACTGAAAAATCAAGCGGCTGGGTAGGAACCATAAATTTAATCAGGCCATGCTAAGTCACTTTCACTGACACTGGTACTGTAGTTTAACATGATTGCAAAGGTAGTGATTAAGTAAGTCAGTCAGTTTTGTGTCATGCGTGATACAAGCTTAGGCGATCATGTATCTTTCAACACATGACTGACGAGACAGATTTTTTCCCGCAGTAGGTTGCCATTTCTTTCTGCGGTAGACCAGTTGCCAATCATGGCTATAGAACCAGGTCTGTCGTGCTATTTACCCATAACTGGAGGAAGGAGAAGAGGATTCATACCTTTCCCAAGGGTATTAGCACGTAAGTGAAAAGTAACTATGTCATAATTATGCTTCCGTCAAGTAATCTTTCTGCTCGCAGTCTATGCCAAATGCAAGATGAAGGAAATACGGTTAAATTTTGTTGATCTCCATCATAAAGTAATACTTTTCACATCACTTAAAATAACATTATTCACTAGTCAAACTGGTTTTACTTGTCTGTTTGTGCATGTGTGTGTGTGCGTGTTTGTGTGTGCGTGTGTGTGTGTTTGTGTGTGTGTGTGTGGATGGATGGGTGGATGGGTGAGTGTGGGTGGTTTTGAAGATATTTACTCAACCGCAGTAAATTTAGTTAGCATCGAACTTATTAGTTTTGATCTGAAATACTGTGAGCAGCCCCAAAGATATTCAGAAAGCCTCCAAGGAATGGACCCCAAAAGATTCCTAGGGCCCCAGGAAAAATGTGAGGCAATACAGACGTCAGCAACGTCGAGATAATATTGAAAAACGTGCTGGAAATTTGAAGAGATTTAGTTATTTAGTTTTCAGTAATAAACATCACAGACGGCTGATAATAATGGCTGACGGTACTTATCCGAGTATGATTGCCAATCCCTATTTCAGACACCTGCTCAAGTACCTTTGTGTTTGTGTAACATCCACAGAGCACACGGTGGTTTATACTGCAACTATGCCGAATGGAAATTAGTTACAACTTCTGGGAGAAAGTGCATCATCTGGCATGATCAATGGTTTGAACAAGGGTCATTACGCTCAAATCCCACGATGACATGTGACTTCTTGCTAGCACCAACTTTTCGTTTACCTAATTTCACACTCAAGTATTGAGTCAACTCCCGCTACGGTTTTCAGGCACTTTCCATAGGTTCTGCACGCTGGGATCAGCTTTCCCAGACTGATAACATCAAGAAGTCACTTTTTTGACAAATCGGCGATGGTGAGTATGAACCCGATCCTAACCACTCGGCACGCGTCCAGATATGTACAACAACAATCAGAGACATATCTATGAGAAGTGGCGCCTATGATAGAGCACTAAAACTATTCTCTTGTCTCAACATCTTATATTCTACCAAAGTGCAAAGTAGACCTACTAGATAAAAAAAAGTCAAAACTGTTAATATATATATATATATATATATATATATATATATATATATATATATATATTATAATATTTTCATGTAGACAAAAAAAATTACTCACTACAAAGATGCAACTTCGTTTCGGTGCATTTAATTTCACTCTTAGAAGGCTTGGAAATGCTGTGCCTAAACCCTTGACCGTTGTTGTCGAAAAGAAATTTTTCGGGTTCACTTTCACACCTCAACCATCTTTCACCAAACTGCTATCAACAAGCGCTATTGTTTCACTCTGTTGTCCTTTTCCTCTTATGTACTATTTTTTATCAAACAAATGGAAAAAAAGAAGTGACGTTTCACATGCGGCTTGCTTACAAACAGAATTGGTCATAACCATTTTGGTTCTCACCAGTCGAAGTGCAGTTAAATTCACCGAAACGAAGTTGCATCTTTGTAGTGAGTAAATTGTTTTTGTCTATATGAAAAAATTATAATAAATAATTATCGCTCTACTATCTGTATTGAGCCCTCTTTTAAATAATTGCTGTGAACGTTAGAATTTATATATTACTTTCATTCCCAATACATTCGGATATATATATATATATACATATATATATATATACATATATATATATATATATATATATATATATATATATATATATATATAATACTTTTATGATGTCAACGAAGACTGGTTTGACACTTTTGTAATGTCAACGAATATTCGTTGTTACTTTCGTAATGTTTGTTGTAATAGAGACTTTGTAATCGCCGTTGAGTAATGTCGGTGTCAGACGCTTTCGAATAATCTCACACTAATAGTACTTGCTCGATAATACTCGCTCGAACAGTAATCCGTATAGTGATCCGAAGAGAGAAATAGTATAGTGAATAGAGTAGAGAATAGCGGTCCGTATAGTAATAAAGGATAGACTAGAATTGATCAATCTAGACGTCACGCGACTTCCTATTTATGCGTTTCCTCTATGGTCACGTGGTCTACTCAATTCAACAATGGGATCTCCTGTGTTTACTCACAGGCAATCTATATTCAAACTCAAGTGTCGTCAGCGACACTTTATTCCTATATAACAAATAAATAAAAGGTTAATGGTCAGAGAAGGAAACAGTGGTATCAAACTAGCTGACCAACAGGGTTCCGATTGTAAACTGTATTTTTTTTTAAATGCGAATCCTTATAACAACCACAACAATAGTTGCAACCTCTGCTATCAGGAAATTTAGCAATTATGACATTTCTGGACCAAAAGAACCTTTTAAACCATAAATCAGAAGTCTGTGTACTTGCATAAACATAGCTGGATAAAAAAAGACTTTTCAATTAACTACCCTCACCGATATATAATACTCTTGCTTTTCTTCTCTCCCCCTTCTTCTTCTTCACACACTCCTCCTCCCTTTCTATTACACCCAACGTCGTGCATTTGTTTATTTATTCTTTAAAAATATATATATATAGCGTTCATTAGTTTAAAAAAAAAAAAAAAAAAAAGATAGCGTTAAGAGGTCATTTGATAAAAACCGCCTGAGGATACCCTAAGGTTGAAACCAAGGTAGCCGATTCAACTAACCTACTGGTTTTTAAAGTTGTCTATCTATCTATCTATCTATCTATCTATCTATCTATCTATCTATATATATATATATATATATATATATATATATATACACAGAGGGCACGATGGATAAATTGTCACCATTTTATATTTTTAATTTCGCGCATGCACGTTATTTGGTTTTGATTTTGTCGACAGAAAAATATAGTTGGGTCAGTTGGTTACCGTCTGTGAGAAAAAGAGCACCATGGCGAAATTCACTCTGGAAACAGCATGCAGTATTGCTTGGCATTCACGCCGAAAGTTCCAATATGAAAATTTCAGAGTGTTTGGGGGTCAATCTGAGGACACTTCAGAGAATCCGGAAAGAGTTGGATGAGTCGAATGGCGAGAAGGAAGGTACGGCAGCTCAGAAAACTTCCTCTGATAGTTCTGATAAGAAAAAAACTCCCGAATTTGTTGGTGAGGTTCTCAGACTCAACACGGAGACCTATATCAAGTGACTTGAGGAGATAGTGTTGCCCTGACGATTGCATCTAGCATGAAACAGCCTGTCGCCTCTGAGTGTTGACTTCAATGTTCACTTATATATATATATATATATATATATATATATATATGATAAAAGATATAGTTTTATGGCATGCTATATTTTGGGGGATTTATGGGTAAATTCGCTAAATATCTGGGATAGAGCGTATGTAAATATAAAAGTCAGCACTGAAATCAACACCGATTGTGTGAAAACCCGTTTCATATATATATATATATATATATATATATATATATATATATATATATTACAATTTAAGTATGCTACCTGTACATTATATCAAACTAATACCATTGAGCCGGACTGATAATGTAATTTTAACGTTTCCCAGATATTATACCCTCAAAAATCTCATGACCAGCAAATTGCAATAAATATTAAAAAAATGAAATATTTACTTGACATTGCAGTGAGCTTAAATCTTCGTCTTACTCGGAAACAGTTTCAGTGAAAACAATTCAATTTAAAAGAAAATTATTAATTTGTTAATCTAATTTCCAGTTTAGAAATACCGACCCCACTTCTTGTCTTATTTATTTATTAAGGGTGAATTATTACAAATTTATCTCAAATTACTATCAATTAAGTATCCTTAAATCAAGATTATAAAAAATTTTTTTGTTTAATTTTTTCTGAAGGAATTTTGTTTGCTATGTATAATCATTGTAAAATGAACATTAACTTCTCTTCCAGTGAATACAAATGAAACTATTGAAGACAATTCAAATCGAGAGGTGGTATTTGCAAGGGATTTCGAATTTGCAATCTGATTTCGAATTTGCAATTTGAGTAATATACAAATTCGGTTCACATTACAGATATTCTTTTTCATTGCTGTAAAAATTTTAACTTTTTTCCACTTACTTTTTCAGTATTTAAATCTTCGTAGAAAACAATATTCTTAATTTTTCCCCTGGCCACAGAATGGAGAGAACGTCTGGGTTTCTAACTCTTTGAGAGCAACATAAAATTTGTCATGAGAAAAGTAACGATTCTGCCAGATTCAGTCCAAGAATTTTCGATAACTGTTCTTGAGATTTTTTATATTCATAGAAAATTTAGCCTAACATGTAACTAGAGTCTTTGAAGTTCAAATGGCAACTCAGTTGTTCTCATAGGAATTCTAGCGATGAAGTAGTCCACTCCAGCATATTTTCTTGACGTGATTGTAGCTTCCAGCACTTTAAGAATTATACCTTTAATGGTAAGTCTTGTGTCATCGCATAGTTTTGGTGGATCGTGCTTACTTATTACACGCTTCAGAATGTAATTTTCGATGTTGTTCAAGATGCTCTCGTAATTTTTTCTCTGGTCATCTACCATCTGGCCAGTTCATTTTCATCGAAAAACTAATCCAATGTACAAATATCTTAATTAATCACATATTTCAAGGGTATGAAGTCTCCAAGAACTGCTGTTTCATAGAACTGACACCTGTGTCGATGCTTCCATGTCCAGTACAGTGGGGTATTTTTTTATTTTGAAATATTACATTTCTTGTAAGGCACTTCGTGTGGTGTAATGGTTAGCAAGCTTGTCTCGCTAAAACAGATACGACTGAATAATGAGTTCGATCCTCACTAGGTGCCCCATTTTTTCGGCTTTGTGCCACATCTAAGCTACGCTTGGAAAATCACTATTACATTTCATGTGGCACAAGGCCAAACGGAGGTGGGGAAAGGTTAGTCGTCACTGACTATCTTTCACCTAGTTAATCATTACAATTTACTCATACACCAGCTTGGACAAGCTATGACCAGCTTAGACCAGCGGGTCACCACGTTAAAAACTGACCTTGTGTCACAACCTGACTCAGTGATGGTGGTAGGGGGGGGGTCAAGTAAATATCCATACACCATGAAAAACTCATTCATCGCCATTCAATCCAACATATACCATAATACAACATATTCACAGGGATCCTACTAAAACACTCATGACATGAAAATATATACAATTGTTTTTGTTGTTGTTGTTTTTTATTATAAAAATATATAAAATTATGGCATGAAATGCGGAAAGGAGGGGATGTACCCAATAACGAAATTAAAATTTGTTAGTAAGACTTGTCCACCCCAAAGAAAAATAAAAGATCCCACTGTATTCTGCCTCTAAGTAGAATCAACCCGCTCACTCGCTAGGGGAAAGGAAGAAACAAAATATATTAGGGAGTGGAGAATTATCAAAGGCTGATCCAGTCAAGATAAAAAGTGGGTGGAAACAAAGACAGACTGGGGAGGTTGGGAATCTTGACATGCATCATAAAAAAGAGAATGCCGGAAGCAGACTAGGAACAACAATTATTCATATTTACTAGGTAAAAAAAAAATGTCTAGCTTAACCAGGGTAGGTATCCAACAGAAAACCGCCCCGTTGTGTCAAAATGCGACTAAAAGAGAAAATCAAGATTTGCCCCAATTACACAAATTAAGCTCGCCGCTTTTACCCATCTTTCGTTGAAATCTGCCAATAAACGCTTTCTGTCAGTTCTGATCTTCCTCTTGAGCTGATGCCGAAAGAATCCAAGAAAACCCTGATGAGAATAACGTTGGTATCGTAAGATTCCTTCCGTGTGAGGGTATTCACTTTTGTAGTTGAGTAAGCGTGAGTTTCTGCTAGTAGATTTTTTGTATTCTGTGGTAGAAATATTAGGGCTACTGACGTCGACTAATACATCAAGGAAAGGAATTTTATTGCTAATATTAAGTTCGTAAGTAAAGTGTAGGATAGTTATTCTCAAAGTTTTCTTTCAGTTTTTTAGACGTCTCAACATCTCAGTTTAAATTTTGAAAAATCATAGAATTGTGAAACCGATAAAGTTAACCTAAATAAATATCCTTGAAGACATCAGTTACATTTTCAACTTCGTTTTCATATATATATATATATGTGTGTGTGTGTGTGTGTGTGTGTGTGTGTGTGTGTGAAAACTTGGAACAGTTTTTGTCATGCGTTTCATCCGTTAGGAGTGCATCGAACTGGGCTTGTTAGGTTCTTGTGAGTAATCACATGCGTACGAACGAGAGACGCTGGGAGTTTCAAAATCTTTGAACTATTTTCTTCAATCTAGCCAAATTCATCTATATTATTTTTTTCTTTTTCTTTCCATCTTCTATTAAATATCCCACATTGGGATAAAAGAAAATCTGACAAGAATGGTGAAACGTTGTAGGATATTTAATAACAACGATGATGAATTTGACGAGATTGAAAAAAAAATTCTTTAACAAATTTTGAAACTCCCAGTCCGGTTAAGTCATAACGGACTAAACGCGTCACAAAAAATTTGTTCCTATTTGTCATACTAATTTCCCAAACTGTTCTTGATATATAAAAATATATATGAAAATTTATATAAAAATATATATATATATAACTGATTGATGTCCTAATCAAGACCTCGACTCTAGAGTTTCGTTTACGAACCTTTTTGCAATAGTTCAGTCTACTCATCAGGAGGTTTCAACAATTGTCAGCCGTTTTCTCATTTTTCGTTATCTTTATACTAAGTGAAATGTAATTAATTTATGCGCTAGTTATTTTTTTAGTTGATTTTACCCTCTTTGTGTGTGTGCGCGGAAGTGTGTTTTTGTGTTTCTGGGCATGTGCGCGTGTGCATATGTATCAAATATACACATGCACGTTATGAGTATAGCAAACAAAATGCGCATGCTTGTTTAAATAATAATTACACATCTAAAAAATCTCGATATGAATTATTAATTGATAATATATATATATAGCTAAAATATAGAAACCACAAAAATATAGCTGATTAACATTGCCACGTTTACCTGAATACATTGTTATTTTCAATGCTAATATCAGCTCTTTGACCTTATGTAACCGTCATCAGTTTTCAACCATTGATTTTGTTAACTTTTCTACTGTTTAGATTTTAACTTTACTTGCAGCAATGTTGCTTCCCATTATTTTATTTTTTTACTTTAATATTCTATTTTCATATACATTTCATTTAATGATGGAATAAGAGTTTTCTAGTAGATTAATAATTGGAGAGGCTGTGGAACTATTGGGTTGGTGCAAAAATAATGACGTAATAATGTCGTTTTTTAACGTATTTTTTAACGTCAAAAAACGACATTATTACGTCATTATTTTTGCACCAACCTAATACTATTTACCTTAAAGCTTTTAGTTGTAACCTGTGACACTAAAAAATGTACAAGAAATTATAATAATTCTCTGAATTTATCTTGGTGTTATTTTCACTTTTAAAAAACTTATAATCTTACTGCCTACAAATCTACATCAATTTCCTGTGGTCTTCTAAGTTATGTTGATTGACTACCTATCTTCGATTTCAGCCATAGGGTTCATTTAATATAGCTCTGTTTTCATTACTAATAATTACTGTTGAGAAATCAGTTTCCATCTGCTTCTTCGCCAAACTTGCAATTTTTCTTGGTGATTTCTACTTAAGGTTGGCAGTTTGGTTGCTGTACGGTCTTTGAACAATGTTCTTAATATTCTGCATCTTTGCTCTTTGTTTCTGTTCGAAACACAAGCTTCTTACTGATCAATCTACTTTTCTTTCTTATTATTAGGTTGGTGCAAAAATAATGACGTTTTTGACGTTAAAAAATACGTCAAAAAACGTCATTATTTTTGCACCAACCTAATACTTATTTTTCTTAAATGTCTTTTTTAATACTCTTAAAACCAGTTTTTAAATTTTTAATTAAAACCTATTTTTATTTTGTCAATGATTTTTTAATGTTTTATAATTTCTGTTCACCATTTTCGACATTTTCAACGCTGTTCACAAAACTCAATAATGTTTTAATATCTTGGTTTTTGACGTTATAACTTTCTTACAACCGATAACAAACTTTATATATTTGAAGTTAAAAAAATAAATAGAAATAACTACATTATATATATATTTATTTACAATATAATCAATATCTCTCGAGTAAACTAATAAAGGCTCACAAAGCCAAATACGTTTTTGCAAATATTTCTAATAAAGTAGACATTATTGGCTGAAATTCAAATTATATATTTAGCATATAAATTGGAGTATATCCTCAAGATTTTACCAATATTGGCTTCTTAATTGTGTAGACATTGATTTACATAGTACAAACAGACTGTACACATAACGCACATAGAATATATGGACAATAAAAGCAGTCCATCTAAATCGGAAACGTTGCAAGTTCTTTCATGTTTTTTGTTTTTGAGTTGGTAAAGAATAAGACGAATCGCACTGGGATATGATTTATTTGATGAATGGAAAAAAGATCATTTATTTAAAGTGGCTATCTTGTTTATAATTGTTTTCCAGTCAGTGTAGTCGATTATGATAAGATCGCCATTTTGGGGTTGAAATGTATTCAACTCTGGAAATAGGAAAAAAATATAAAAATTAAATTATATTTCTATATTTACAGAAAAACCAAAACAAAACGAAGAGATAAAAATCTTCGAAACATCATAAGTAATAAGAACATTTTGTGAGAGGAATTTGGATTTTAGAACAAAAGAAAAAGTCGATGCAAAAAGAACCCGGAAGTCTAAAAAACAAAGCTTCAGAAATGATGTGGTGACATACAGTTAGCGCGAGAAGTTTCATTTGGGTAACATAATAAGCAAGTGAATGTTATAAGTAATGAATGCAATAAGAAAATTGAAAACCTAACATTCCCTATCGATGTGCAATATTAGAGTTTCCTCCTGGAAGAAATACCTCGTTAATCACTGTTGGCTTCTCTGTCAGGTTTAATGTCAATGTGTTTATGCAATGAGAAATAATTGTAAAATAGGTAAGAACAGACTAGATTCTCTTTGACTGGAATAATAAGCCATATACCATGATTGTTAATCTAAGCTTAATAAATATCGATAGTATATAGCGTTGGTTTTGTGCTATGTTAGCCTCAGCTTAATAATTATCTATATTATATATCATTGACTTTGTGCTTTGGCAAACTAAGCTTAATAAATATAATCTATATCATTGGTTTTGTTTTCTTTGTTAAACTCAGCTTAATGAATATCTATAGTATATAGCATTGACTTTGTGCATTGAACCTAAGCTTAATAAATATCTATATCTATCATTGGCTTTGTGATTTGTTAACCTAAACTTAATAAATATCTATTCTATATATTGTATATACAATGATTTATGGTAAGGAGACAGGAAGAAAGGAATTTAAAAAGATGAATAGGCCGTGCCCATAATTTCAAATAAGATGCGTCTATATATCTCACCTGTATCTTTTATTCCATTCACCTTATATGAAATCCAATAATTATAGTTGGTTTCTGGTAATCCGTTCAGTGAAAAAATATACTCTCCTCCTGTACCTCTAACTCGGGAATCTCTTACTTTTGTTTTGAAGCTGCTCGAATGAGAAAAATAAAGAAAATGTGAGAGAAAAGAAAAGAAAAAAAACATTAAATAAATTAAATATAAGCAAAAACTGCATTTAACGTGATCTTAAAACGAAATCAACGATGAATAAGAATTGATAGATGAAAAATATTGATAATAGAAACGGCGGCAAAGAGTGATCAAACCAGTCGACATAAAAAAAATGCGAATAATTTTTGTCGTTATATACAAAAGTAATAAATATTGCAACTATAACTATAATTAATGTTACTGCTCACATTTGCTGAGATTACAAAGGCTACTAATATTATTATTAGAACTAAAGTTGTCGGTACTATTAAGATCTTGTATTATTTTCTTTTACTTTATTAGATTTCATCATCTGCTGCCAAAACCACGAAAACGTCCCCGTGTAAAAATTGGTAAAACATTTAAAAACTTCGTTCGTTGTCTTTCGTTCATTTCCGTGACCCGAAGTAAAAAGGAAAGGCAAATAATAATTCTTTTTATTTTTTCTTTACTTTTTTTTTCAGATTTATTTGTTTCTTTAACATTACCAAAATTATTTTTCAGGAATTATTTGCATGGTTTATAGAGTGTGTACGAAAAAGTCGTTAATAATTTAATTTGATTTAATAATTTTGGAACTTATATTGAAAAAAATCATCTTATTATAATTCTACTTGTCCCTCCCTTCGTTAACACGACTCTTACACCCTGACAATAGCTCATAAAGACGGAAAAGACATATCAGAAACGTTATTTGATTTCAATGAGATAAAGAAAGATAGAAAGAAAGAGAAGGGAAGATAGAAATGTTTAACGTCTGTTTTAGTTGTCAGTTTCAATTTTTTTTCATTTGTATCCCCTTACTTCTTAAAATAACAACCAGCATTCATATTTATGATTGTTATTGCAAAATTTTGTTAAAGTTGTTAAGCTCAAATATTTAACGATGTGATAGGGAATTTCTATGGATACTTTATAGAACTTATTTAATCAAAAACTTAAGAATTAAGATTTATAAGAAAATTCAATTATAAGATTTATAAGAAAATTAAAATAGGAAAATCGTGAAATTTTCCAAGGATATTTCTAGTTAATAATTTATAGCTATACTGGAAGAAAACTGTCTGATCTGATTTAAATAAGCCTTTGAATGAAAATAAAAATGAAAAATAATTTATACGGTCTTCTGATAAACGAAGATCATTATTAAAAAAATATCAATGGGAAATTGAAACATTACAAAACACAAAACTTATTCATCTTAACATCTTTGAAAGTGACAAGAGAAATATTTACGAAGCTATTGATAAGGAAGGATTACAAACTAATATTTCTCCTTGGCATAAAACTGAAGATTTTAAAATTTGTCAGCTACTTCAGAAAACCCAAAACACTGATCTCAAGAAAATTAACTCCATTAAGTATCCATGTTGAGTTTGTAAAATTCATAATAGCAACAGTTGGAAAATAGTATTAAATACAGGCTAAATATTCTGAACTGATTTGCAAGATATACATACATACTAAATACATACTAACAAACTTGAATGAACATCTGAATGTATAAGTTTACAGGTATGTGTATGCATATGTGTGAGTATGTGTAGTATTCGTATATGTGGGTGCATTTTATTTTTGTGTATATACATATTGGTGAACGAGCGTTTATGTATATGCAAATATTAAGCCATGTTAAACATTAAAAGTCTTCATAGTAGAAAAAAGTATTTTATTTTTATTAGTTTAATTAAATGTTCTTGCTGATAATAAATATAACTAATTTAGCGACTTGTGTAGACTTTTCAAGGCCTTTCACCTTTTGTCCTAAGATGAACAAAACATTTGATCTTGTAAATGAAAAACTAAGAAGGCGTTCGACTTCTGGTGCAGGATAACGGATGAGGCCAATACGAGACAATTACATCTTTCTACCACGGTGAGGTGAAGGTTTGAGATGTAGAATGGGTATTAATGACTACTTAAACTCGGCCTTTGAGTTACTGTCCCTTCAATACTGCGATTTTGGTAAAATGAGTGACAGACTCGACTAAACTTTACGCATGACTTCACTTTACACTTATTTCCAATTCCAGCACTCGAAAAAATGTCATGGTGTCACTCAAAAAATTTTCTCTACCACACCAACAATACCCAGTTCGTCATAATGACTGACAGACGGAAATACTTAAACAAAACCGAAAAAATGAACTTCGGACATTTTATCCACGATTTTGCTCACGATAAACAACATCTTATTCGAAAATTGGAAAATGCAATGAAAAAATTAAATAGACTTTGTAGGTTAAATGTAGCATATATATATATATATATATATATATATATATATATATATATATATATATATATGTGTGTGTATGTGTGTGTGTGTGTGTGTGTGTCTAGTGTATTGGGGCAGCAGATTATTTTTTAAACATATATTGTTAAATACAACAGGCAACGAATGTCTATTATGTTTGACCATGAGCGATTATAAGCTTCGTATAGTGGCTTTAGTTTCAGGAAAAAATAGACAAAAATTGTCCAACATTTGGATATATAACCACTCTGATAATGATGGCTCATGTGAACCAAAAGCTTAGATCGATGAACAGCATAATAAAAAAATATCCAAATGTTGGTCAGTTTTTGCCTTTATTTTCTCCCGAAACTAAAGCCATTATAGGAAGCTTAGAACATCGCATGATCAAACTTATTAGACATTCGTTGTCTGTTACATTTAACTTGAATATATATATATATATATATATATATATATATATATATATATATTATACAGCAAAAAATACAAAATTACCTCATGCGAGTATAGTCTATTTCAAACCGGCACAACCTTTTGCCAGTCTTCTTCAGCCCTAGACTGACTTTGTCCAAATCAGGGCTTTCAGAATCAGGAGTTTACACACACACACACACACACACACACACACACACACACACACACACACACACATATACATAACACACACACATACACATATACATAACACAGACACACACACACACATATATATATATATATATATATATATATATATATATATATATTAGAAAAATATGAAAATCTGGAAATTTTCTTCATCCGTTAGGATTTCATCGGACATATATATATTATTTCAGAACTTGTCATTTTTTTTGCTTTATATTATCTTTGATTTGTGATATTACTTTCTGCGTGTAATTTTCTTTAATAGACTCTCTTTCTCTCTCTCTCTCTCTCTGTGCGTGTGTGTATTTGCTTGCTTACTATAACGCTGTCGTACACGTTATTCACCTGGTTTCTGGGGCCATCCGTATAGCGAAATTGTTCTTGAAAAAAAACTCGTAACGATATGCGGATTCAGATGACAATTATCAGTTTACTTCAACCAGTTGTATGCAAGAAATCGCTATGTATCTTTGTATGTACGTATGTATGCTTCGGGTAATATATGTGCACGTGGTCGAATGGTTAGAAGCTGTTCGGAATCCGTCGATGGTTGCTCTCGCAGAAAATCACAAGTCTTTACTTGAGCGGACTAGCCTTGTTCAAACTGATGATCCCACTAAATTATGCTCTCTCTCTTTCTCCCTCCCTCCCTCTCTCTCTCTCAAACTGTAACTAACGTCTGCTTAGTTCCGATGAATAAATACAAATGTCCCTGTAACTGGGATTGGCTAGCCGCCCTAGTAGACAGGTGTGTTCGGAAACGTCTAGCCGGCTATTACCATGTATGAATGTACGTATGCTTAGATATATACTAACTATACATTTATATATTAATCAATTTTTCACAAATTGTGAATTTGAATATAGTAACTTTGCACGAGGATATTTATATGTGTACTCATCTACACATACCTATGTATGAATTGGTGCTGAAAAGGTATCGGCTTAATGAAGAAACCATTAAAAAAAAAAAAAAAAAATTTGGATTGTGGGAAATGGGTCGTGTTGAGAATATTTCAGTACACTCTTGTAAGCCAAAAATCAAAATAGAATAAAAATAACATTTTACCGTTCCCCATCTCTTCTGATCTTCAAAAAAATATGAAAAAATTCTATGATTTCTTCAAGTGCTTTTACCGTGCCAAATTTCCATGTTACACAAATTCTAAATGTTAGGGTTCCATTCCCATATTGCTAGTGCTGAATACCTCTTCTATTGTGCATTCTTTGCAGTGACTATAACTTACTTGAAACATTCGTTTTCATAAGAAGCCAAGATGAGCAAATTTTTCAAGCTTTGTCGGGGAGCAGTAAGCACGGTCTTACAAAACGTAACGTTTGATCTTCTCATATCCAGAATGATGCTAATTTCTTCACACTGGGGACCACATTTGGTCTGAGTGTCAAATATAGTCTCTATCTGGTTTTGGATTTGATTTTCGGTTGCTGTAATATACGGAAGAGCCAGACATTAATACGGTTTAGATAAAAGGATACCCCGGAAGTGATTTTTTCGATTTAAGGGCATTGTTCGTTTTAGTATTTATTTAGTATTTATTTAAATTCCTCTCTTTTGTTTGCGTATTTATTCAACCTGACAATGTTCTTGTTGCGATCCAAAGTTGAAATGTTTAAATATTCTTGAAAAGTTTGGAATCAAGAATAGAATTTTGGCAGGTAGACATTGAATATGAAATTCGCCAAACATACATGCAACGAACATAGTAAGATATTTATGTGGAAGTAAAGTTACGCTAGCTAATTAACAATTACATCATTAATTAACAACCACATCAGGTAATTGCAAATTATAAGAAAACATAATTCTTTTTATAAGAAACTTGTTTATAAGCAATTAAACTCCAATTTTAGTAAATTCACTACTGATGTTAGAGTGACTTAAGCAACCCCCAAAATAGAAGAGAAATTAAACAAAAAGAGTAGTAAATAAGTTATTTTTAAACTGTACAAGAATTTTACCAATTTAGTTACATTGAATGTTTTTCTTTTCTATGTATGAACGAAAGCATAAATTATATTTAAACATCCATTTAAGCAAGTTAAATACTAATTAATGCAGAAAAATTAAGTGACTTGAGTAGTGGTCATAATCCTAAATTGCTAATAATAAAAAAAATCTCGTGTATGTACAGGGTGCAATGGGTAGATTGTCGACATTTTATATTTTTGATTTCGCGCATGCGTTGTTTGTTTTTGATTTTGTCGACACCGTCTTTGAGAAAAAGTGCACCATGACGCAATTCACTCCGCTATAAATTTGGAAATGGCATGCTAGACTGCTTGGCATTCGCGCCAGAAGCTCCAATACGAACATTTCAGAGTGTTTGGGTGTCAATCTGAGGACAGTGCAGAGGATTCGAAAAGAGAGTTGAATGAGTCTAATGGTGATTACGAAGATGCTTGAAGTGTTCACTAGTGATGGTGACGTTATGTCTCCATCCATCTTCTCACAGAGCTTCAAACTAAACCCGAAGGCGTACATCAAGTGTCTTGAGGAGGTAGTGCTGCCCTGGATCAAGAATGTGGCTGCTGGAAGACCCTATGTCTGGCAAAAGGACTCTGCATCATGTTACACATGCAGAAGAACCCAGTCATGACTGTCAGACAGTTTCTGTGACCACATCACCCCTTACATGTGGTCACCTAACACCCCAGACTGCAAATCCTTGATTATTATGCGTGAGACGCAGTTTTAACACCAAAGATAAACTAAACGCAAGGAGTATGGCAGTATTCACTAAACAAGGAAACCGTCCAGAAGAGTTGCAGGAGATTCCAACGTCATCTGGAGGCCATGGTTGAAGCCAATGGCGATTTTATTGAATAAATTTACTTTTTTAATATTTCAAGATATTTTTGTAATTTTAGTAAATATATCTGTTAAAATGTGATGTCAGTGTTACTTTCATTTTTTGCGTAATTTAGGCGACAATTAAGTTTGTCAAAGTAGCGTAGAATTTGGTTCTTTTACCGTAATTACTGAAAGACATTCACACAAAAATTCACGAAGAAACGTTTTTATAGCATTTGTGAAGAAATATTTTTCATAGACCAAAATATTAAGCATATAATGAGTTGCATGTCTTTAACAAAAAAGAAGTTATATGATGCGCAACATTTTTTAGTCGTAATTAATTAGTGAAAAATGTCATATGAAAAATATTGTGACCTCAATCACTTTATTTCATAAAAATAAAGATCAACTTTTCAATCTGCTTAGCAAATCGAAATCATAGTTATCAGCATTGGAGAAAAAAAATTCAATTTCCTCAAGACAGATATACATTTGTTCTCTATTGTTTGCTGTTTTGAGGTCACTGTTTCGTTTAACCGCAGTAAGCTTTAGAAATACCCCATTAATAACTTTTATTTAACCCTGCGTTAGTCACATGGGATATTTTGTTTCCCCCAAATTTTTAAAGTACTCATAATTCCTAGTTGGCAACTTTTGCTCCTTCCCGCTACTCTCCTGACTCAGTGAGGGTGTGTAGCACGCGGTGTGTAGCCTGTGGTGTGGCACAGTTGTAGCTAAATTGTCGTAGGAAGCAAACCCCTGGGGACTATCCATTTTCGGAAATCCAAGGTGACTAAGGCAGGGTTAATAATGATCCCAAGGTGCAGTTGTTGATGCTGACAATTCGGTTATGCCAAATTGGAAACCGTAAACTGATTTGTTTAAGTGAAATAGTGAAAGTACCCAATCAAGAAAAAAATTATATGGTAAGAACAAATCTTCTGTCACATAACTTTTGTTATAGCATATTGTTATAATTGTTTCTGTTTATTGTTAGTTCTTATTGTGAATCTCTCATCGTATCTAAGTTATAAATTAAACTTTATTATAAATATGTCAGTTATGTGCTATGTGTGATACACGCTTAGGCGATTATGTATTTTTCTATACATGACTGCCATTTCTTTCTACAGTAGACCATTTGCCATCCAAGGCTATTTACCCATAGCTGGAAGGAGAAGACGATGATTCATACCTTTCCCAAGGGTTAATATATGGGAAAGGTATTAATCATCGTAAGTGAATGTAATGAACTCGATTGAAATTCGAACTCGGCTCTCCGATTCCTCAATCCGAGCCGCTATCTATTATTCCATCGTGCCTAAATAAGTATGTAAATATAGGAAATATATACCAGATATAGGGTCCGGTACTATTCGCGGTTTCAGGCATTTATTGAGAGTCTTGGAATATTTCTATTGCAGATAAGGAGGGAACAATTGAAATATAACAATTAAGTAAGCTCGTAAGTGTGATAACAAGAAATCTGCAGTGTTTCGTATTCTATTGAATGAGTTCATATATTGAACTTGTCTAGTTAAAGTATGCAAGGAATGTTTTATGACAATGTTTCCAGATAAACATGTTTTAAACAGAAATTTAATCAAGTTTATGAATCAAAGAAATATCTTTGAATTGTTTTTGAATCAGAATCTCGTGTCTGAATCAGATATTCTGATTGATCAATTTGTTGCTTGAAAAGAATTCTGTGAATATTTTGGAAAAAAAAACAGCAATATATGTTCAGTTTGTTAACATCTGGCTGAGGTTAATTTCCAGCAAAAAAAAAAATAAAAAATAACATTTCTTGTTGAGCATGTAAAAGAAAAATACCTAGGTGATTTTATCTATATATTTTTCAGGCAAACCGCTAAATAATTAGTTAATATTTTAAATCCATCATTTACTAGTTCTATGTTATGACCAATTATTATTAATTGTATTCCTGTAAGTTGTACTTTCATGTAATGGATATAATTTCAGAATGCATGATAAACTTACTAAGAAAAGGAACAATAACTACAAATGTAAACAGAATAGAACAGGTAGAAAAATATAGGGCAACTAATACAAAGGGGATTTGTAATATTACAGAACAGCCAAATTTTTAGCGGTGAGAATTAAAAGACATTAAACGTAACAAGTGAAAAAAAGAATAATATTCGTTCTATTCCTTTGTGAGTTATCAGCTAACAACACGAAATCATCAGTAGTTCGTTCTGCATATATATATATATATATATATATATATTGGGGCTGTGCAATATATATATATTGAGGCGGTGTAATGGTTAGCAAGCTTGGCTCGCTAGAACAATTACGACTGAGTAGTGAGTTCGACCCTCACTGGGTACCCCCTAATTTCGGCGTTGTGCCACGTCTAAGCTACGCTCGGAAAATCACTATATATATATTTTACAATTTGAGCCTCCCAAAATTTTGCTTTTATAGACATTTTAAAACATTATTGCTATAGTCATAATTAATTTTATTTAGTGTTGGTTGCATTTTTTTTTATATAGAGCGCTTCAAGAATTTTTGTAATAAAATTTTTAAGTTGCAGGTTGGGTATTTAATAAAAAAAAATATGATTAAGTTACCTCCCTTACATATTCTTCACGTTAATTTTTAAACTGACTATAACGGAGAGTGATTCATGCGCATTTCCAAAAAAATTCTCATCCATCAATTACATTATTTTTTTATCTTAGCGATTCACCCCTGAAGTTGATCTTGGATGAGACTAAAAGTACTTTGGAAAATAAAATAAATAACCAAACCTATATCGTGTTTCTTAATACATTTTGTACCAACACTAAGAAATTAACCCGTGAATTTTAGAGGATTAAAATAAAACAGATAGACATATCTAAATTATTCAACCAAACATACTTGAACGAATTATGGACTGAAAATTACGCTTCATGCTTGATTGTAATGATGGCCTGAAAATTGCGTTTTTAGCTTCAGACAGCCTGTCGGCACTCGGTGTTGACCTTAGTGTCCACTTTTATATTTTGTATTCGTGTATGTGTGTGTGTGTGTGTGTGTGTGTGTGTGTGTGTGTGTGTGTGTGTGTGTGTGTGTGTGTGTGTGTCTTAAGCATTTCACTCCAAGCAAGAAATAAAAGCCTCTAGAATGCAAGGGTTTACTGAGTGCGACCCCCGCCCAAAAAAAAACAGAACATTAGAAAAACAGGATTCAAAAAGACAGAAGATGGTGATTGACATTACATTTAAATTTTTGAAGATCGAAGCTGAAAGGAAAACAAGAAACCGAAAGAGAGTTCCACAAGCGAGAAATGCGGGATAAGAAAGTATTAGCATAAAATTTATGATTACAACTAGCAATTTCAACAGTGAAATTATGAGACCTAGCTGCCAATCTAGTTCTGCACTTTAATTCGTGAAATTGGGGTACCAACGATGAAGCAGTAGGAAAATAACTGAAGCCGTGATGCCAGGTCAGGACCGATAACATTGCCGAATCTTCTTTAGATTTTATCAAGAATATCTAGATATAAAAAAAAAAGCACTAGACCAGATGTGGAAGGGATATTTGATGCACGAACGAATGTCAGACTTATAAATATGCAAGACAGATTCTGGCGAGAAAAATTGTCTAGCAAAACATAGTGAACCAACTTTCCTATCAGCAGACTTAGTAAGTGATTCAATATAATCTTTTCACTTCATATCAGTGGAAAATGTGACGAGTTTCTCTCCTGAATGTTAACATAGCCATATGCTGATGGAAGGCAAAAAAAGATGAAAGCATTTTCGTTTTAGTGGCGTTAAAATTAACAAGCCACTTCAACAGATTCGTGGTCATTTTCGAAATCAGCTGCCAATCTGGTTTTATCAAACCTATCATACTTAATATTAAAACTTCTTAATGCACACTGCTACCGGAGCGGCTATGTTTACACTGTAACAGCAGCAAGAAATCTGGCGTGATCAAGCTCAAACCATAGTACCAACTATAAGCACGCATGAGCAGAAGGCAGTGTAACAAACCTAAAGATATTTTATGGCGAAACCTTCGTCGTGTATGTATATATATATATATATATATATATATATATATATATATATATATATATATATATATATATATATATGTGAGACAGAGGTTTGTGAGTCTTCGCACTCAGACACACACGTGTTTATACCTGCTTATAATTAACATATAGTCTATGTTCATTCAGTGATTTAAGTGCCATACGCGATACACTCTTGGGCAATCTTTTGCTAAATGACTGACGTGTTTTCCCACAGCGGGTTGCCATTCATTTCTGTAGACTGGTTTCCAACCAAGACTATAGCCAGTCCTGCTATTCAACCTATAGCTGGGGAGAGAAGAGATGGATATATATCTTTCACAAGGGTATTTGCGCGTAAGTGAATGTAATGATCCCGACTGGATTTCTCATTCCGAGCCGATATCCATTACACCACTTTGCCGATTACTGAAAATAAAATTTAAAATTAACATTATTGAAAAATAAACCCTAGAGCATGTTACTTTTGCAAAACATTGACCGAATTATTTTTATTTTTATGCCTTAACCCCGTGTGCTTTAAGGTTATACCCTTGTACCCAAATGCCGATTTACGACAATAGTTTTACAGTACTCTACGCTTTTCGCCCACATGTCTACAGAATTCCATAATTTAGCCCCTAATGGCAAAAATTTCATAATTAAGACATTATTATTTTTGCATTATTAGTAATTTACAACTAATGGCAAAAATATAATAATACTATTATGAATCATTCTTTGCAACAAATAATGACAACAGGCTATTGATTTTCCTTAATAGTTAGAATATTTTTTTAGTTGAAATAAATTTTGTGTGTATGATTTTGTCTATGACAAGTAGTAATAGATTGGTTTAGTTTAGTTTGTTTTACAGCATATCAACCTCAATGGGTTATTTAATGCCGATGATTTTTATTGTTGGTAATCTTTTTAAAAAAATGTGTTCCTAGTAATATTTTTCTTTCAAAAAAATTTATTTCTGGTAATATTTTTTTCTTCAAAAAATCTATTTCTGATAATATTTTTTTCAAAAGTGTATTGTCGGTAATAAATTTTGTCTTCAAAAATTTATTGTTGGTAATAATATTTTTGCAAGGTATTTCTGGTATTAAAACCTATTTTTATATTTTCATAGTGTTTTGACCCAAGTTTGTGATATGGGATTCTAACAGGTGCTACAACTCAGGGTCAGAGTGGACCTGGGAACACCAACAATTAAGAGGTTATTCCATGCTCCTCAAAACCTTCTGATCAGAGGCCTTGCTGTTGGACGTAGTTTATCATCTTACCAAGGACGTGGATGTAGTTTATCGTCATACCCAGGACGGAAGTAGTAATAGAACCAACTAGCAATAACCAACTAGTGAGAAAAGGCTGACAATAAATTTACAATAATATCAGGTCATGCAGAAAGGACATTTGCTAATATGTCGAAACTGAGTAATTAATAAATTCTTTAAAGCAAGTGAAGTGTCAACAGTTTCACTCACCTGATACTTTATTTATTTGACGTATATTGTTCAAGTTTGGCAGTCCATATTCCTGTCCTTCATCATAGAAGGGATTCTCGTCAAATCCGGGACCTTCAAGGTATGGGTTAGAAAATATCGGAAATTGTGGAAGCTGGAATTGGGGTAAATCGCGAGGAAACGGGGGGAAATTTGGTAGAGAAGGAGGAAGAGGAGGAGGAGAAGGAGAAGGAGGTGGAAGAGGATTAGGGAAACATTCATAATTTGCACACAGCGATGGATAATAAGGTGGAAACAGATCCTCGGGTTCAGAAGGTTGTTCAAACACATCTTTTTGACGTTCTGGATCCTCATATTCGTCGAAACCAAAATCTGGAGGTACATTACTTAGTGGTCGCCACGGAACGGCTGGTGGCTGCCAGGATGTCGGGGGAAAACCAGGAAATTGAGGTTCTGAAAAAGGAAAGATTGGTATTATAGGACATTTAAGCATTTCTTTTTTCCTTGGTTTTATTTATTAAGTTTTTACCAAAACAATAATATCAAATTGACTTTATCATCCCAACTCCTATTATTACAACTACTACTACAGTAGCAACTTTCCTTCACTTTAATTATAACAATAATAATAACAATAATAGTAATTTTCCTATTGACATGACAGTCCCTGCATATTGTATGTATTTTTGAAGATCTTCATAAAACTATCAAAATACAAAAATCTTGAAATGGAAATCTCAAAAATGTGGCACATAAAAACATCAGTTGAGGTTGGAGCCCTTGGATTGATTGGAAAATATTCCGATAGACTCATTGAAGGAATTTCTGGTAGCCCATGCCTTAAAGAAATGCAAAAAATTGTACTCGAAAGTACAGCTCACATATTATGAAGACCTTTTATCTTTGTTAAATGTGTGCGATCTTAGGTTTTTTATTTTATTTTATTTTATTTTTTTTACAAAAATGATCAATGGGACATGTCATGAAACCATTTCTGACCTTAGGTCTCTGGTTGGGATCCAAAAGGAAATGACTATTGAAACAGAAATCAAAAGAAATAATAATAATAATAATAATAATAATAATAATAATAATAATAATAATAATAATAATAACCAGCAAACTCGCTAACCAAGCAATTAGAAAAATAAGGGACGAAATGAAAAAAACGATTTATCTGACAGAAATTAATCATCATATACATGCAGCCTCTGCAACGATCGCAGAAACAGTAGGCGATAAAGTAAAAAAAGCAACGTAAACGAAAAAGAAAAATGTCAGTCTGGAAAGAAAAATAGAAACCGAAATAAATAAGCTAAGAGGACAATTGTCACTTCTAAGGGAAAAGACAAAGGCTCGAAAACGGAAGAAAAGAAAGGGAGACAACTGAAACGAATCTTAACATAAAGAATAAGATTGGCGTACAAAAGTTAAAGAGAAAAAAAGAATTGAAAAAAAAAGAATCAGATTCTTCTGGCAAAACAAGACTTTCAAAGAAGATGCCAAGAAATTATATCGAGAACTGGAAAACAATAAAATAGAAATAAATGACCCAGCTAATATCCATTAGGTCGAGGAGTTCTGGTGTAAGATGTGGAAAAACTGCAAAATGCACAATGAAAGCGCTATATAGATCGAGCAACAACAGGAACAACACACATATATACAGTGCCAATAATGATATAATCATAAACCCAGAAAAATTCTGGTTCACATGGGGAATAACATACCTACGCCCCAAAACATAAGAGACGCAGAACCCGAAGAACTATAGACCCATCACCTGCTTACCAACAATGCACAAGATCCTCATTTCTATCATAACCGAGAGGACATAAAACTTCCTTAAGAAAAAACAATTTACTCTCGGCAGAAGAGAAGGAATGTAAAAGAGAAGTTACGCGTGCAAGGACCAACTAATTATCAATAAAACATTATTGGAAGTGGTGAAAACAAGGAAAAGAAACTTATCGATAGCATGTATCGACTACTGAAAGGTGTTCGACAATGTACCATATTCATGGATAGAGAAGAGCCCAAAAATATACAGAGTATGCCCCACAATGGTCAAATTCATAACGGAGAGCATGAAAAACTGGAAGACTGCACTAAACCTAAACCATACAAACGGGTCATTAACATCGAGACCAATCAACATCTAAAGCGAGATCTTCCAAAGAGATTCATTGTCACCACTAATCTTCTGCCTTGCATTAGCGCCACTCAGCTGCCTACTGAACAACAGTAGCTACGGATACAAGTCACAGAATGGCAAACTGAATCACCTATTCTATATTGATGGTCTTAAAACGTTTGCCAAGGATGATGGCCAGCAGAAAAAAACCTACTCACCATTGTCAAAACTTTCAGCGAAGACATTAGTATGGAGTTCGGAATCGACAAATGTGCTAAAGCCACCTTCAAATGCGATAAAATAACGAAAACTCCAGATTTAAACTTTGATATCAACAAGATTAAAGAACTAGACCAAGATTGTACATACAATACTTAGGAATTAATGAAGGAGATGGAATACAACATTCAATTATAAAGAAAAAGATCTGAAAAGAATATTATAGGAGAGTACGTTTGATAACTAGAAAAGGAACTTGATAGTACCAATAAAATGAAAGCTATCAACACCTTAGCTATACCCGTAGTAATATACAACTTCAACATTAATAGATAAATAGAAATTGAATGGCATTTAAAAATTGGCCGCCAAGTCCAGAGAAGTGCTTACTCAAATGAAGATGCCCCACCCAGATGTTGATAGGCTGTATGTATGAAGAGTTTTAGAAAGCCGAGGTCTAATCCAACTTGAACTAACTCTAAAAACTACAACCATCGGAATGAAAGCATACCTCACAAAAACCAAGGATCTGCAGAAAATATGATGAAACCGTCAACCATATAATCTCAGGATGTCCGGAACTAGCAAAAAATGAATATACCCACAGACATAACAAGGTAGCGACATATGTGCACTGGAAGATATGCAAGAAGCAAAAAATCGAAACCACTGAGAGATGGTATAAGCACCAATCAGACACAGTTACCCAAAATAATGATGTAACTATCCTCTGGTCCATGGTAATTCAAACTTGAATTGAAGGTATTTCTAACTGGGCTCCACCTGCAAGGTTATATGCTTCTTTTATCAAAACCTGTAACCATATCGGCTGTGATGCATGTGCGTGGTATAACCTTATCAGACTGGATGTCATGATGTGTATATTCGGCTTAGTAGATTTGTGCCTCAGCGTCACTTTGTTGACGTACTGCTCTCTTAATAATAATAATAATAATAATAATAATAATAATAATAATAATAATAATCTATAATAAAAACAAGAACTTATTCTCTGTCCGTCGCCCACTGACTGCGTGTGACTTTGCATACGCACATATAATGTATAGAAGTACGTCTGTATTGTGTGTGACTTACATAAGCTTGTGCTATTTAATGTACACACCATCACATGAACACACACACAAATACACTTATGCACACAATTTAACTGAGTTTATATAAGACATGGGAATAATACATCCCTCTTACTGAGTCTGGACAATCCCTAACCTCGATTGAGCAAAATCATAAAGTTGGAGACAAGGAAAGAAAAAAGAAATTAAAAACTTATGAACAGCTTCATATCCATCGTCTCCTTGTTTATATGGCTATATGGTTGTGAAATAAAATAAAAAGTAATCAGCTTTTCTTTCTGTTACCTAGAATGAGAGCGTTTAATTTACGTTTCATATCAAACTATTCATGTCTATCATATCAGACTATTTACATCTATTTATTGATGTCTTACGACTATATCAAGTTGGAACACCGGTTCTTGTATGAACACTGAAGTTAAGCAAAGTCGAGCCTTGTCAGTACTTAGATGGGTGACCACTTAGGAATACCATATAGGCTTATTTGAATGTGCGGATGGTGTAATGGATAAGGAAATGGAAATTGGAGAGCTAAATTCCAATTCCAATCGGGTTCGCTATATTTCCATACTTAAATTCCCTTGTGAATGGTATGAATCCACCTCTTTCCCCACCAGATATAGGTTAATTAGTATCAGTAAATAATTATTACCTCCAAAAATTCTTACAATTTTTTTTTAGAAAATCTTGGTAAAAACATTTATTTAATTTTATGAAATTTCAAGAAATTCATTTTTTACGACTTAATGTTTATATTAGTTATACCCAAAACTCCTTGTAGAATTTAAATCATTGATTTTTCCTCTGAAACAGGACCCCGGTTACCGAAAATCTGCTTTCAATCGTAAAATAAAAAATAGAATAAAACTAAGACTAATTAATTAAAAAAAATTGTAATTGCTTTTATGAATAAGATATATTATGGACATTATTGTCTGAAGAAAAAAATATTCGATGAATAATGAATTTTTACAAAAATTATCTTCAGTTTTTTAAGGTTTTTTTAGTTAGAATAATTTATCTTTTAAAATTCTGTCAATCTAGGACATCAGTCCGGGGAAATTGTCTCCATTTACTAAAAGAATTTCTGTCTGAATATAATATATAGTGATATTCACGAAATAAATTATAACGGAAATGAATCTTGAAGGTTTTCTTCTTGATTACTATTATATATATATATATATATATATATATATATATATATATATATATATATATATATATATATATATATATATATGTACACACACATTCACAACAGGACGCCGGAATTAAACAATTTTACAAAAACACAATCTTTGAAAACAAATGTAGCAACATTCGAAAGTATTCGGGGTGGGGCTGAATAGACTAAAATATAAATAAACTGACAAAGTTAACGATTATATAAATCAAATAATTCGGAACCTTGAAAAACTTAATAAAACATTGGAACAGAATTTTCGATATTATTCGACCAAACATGTATGAAATAATTCTTGTTGCCGAAAATACACCATATATATATATATATATATATATATATATATACATACACACACTCATATATGCACACGCACATACATACACGCACACACTCATATACATACATATATATATATATTCAAGCATGTCTCATTGAATAATGTGGACATATTTTGCCTAATTATTTTTATAATAATCCTTTCTAGTTCTCTAATTAGCTTCTTGATGTTAAGTTGAAATTCATCAAGGGAAGCGGCGTAGTTTTTGTTAACCCAAGTATTTTCGATCTTCTCCGAGATCATGATCAAGTGTGAATTGCGAATACAAACTTATTGTAACTGTTCATTCTGATGATGATTTTTTAAAAGCACGATTGAACGCGGTGTGTTATAATTGTCTTAAAATTTTAAATACGTCCGTGGTAGCTATGGTGTTTTTGCAACCAAGCGTCTCCTTATAAAGGGAGCTAACCAGAGATGACAGAAATGTCTATATTATCTATGTCTATATTATTCAATGCAGCATGCTTGAATGAAGATATGCTGCCTAAATACACACACATACACACACATATATACGTGTGTGTGTGTGTGTGTGTGTGTGTGTGTGTGTAGAAGGATTAAGGCTGACCAGGTAAGTCCCTTGAAGGATTTGTGTTTACACCATTGGTGAGATTCTTCACCCATTCCTTAAAGGAACTGGCATATTCAGCAGAAACTGACGTGAAGTTGAGCCAGATTTTGATGTTATCTTCCCACTCCGGAAATGTCTTCATATAATCATAAACCTGTAAGATAGAACAAACACAGAGAAGATATCGTTTTTAAATACAAATCACTGTAAGTGAAAAAAAAAAAATTATACGAATATAAATTATTTTTTATTGTTTAATTCCATAATAATTTTTCCGTTTTAATTTCTGATTTCTGAGTTATCCTTATTATTTTCTAATTTATTTAAACAATTGTTCTCATTTTGGTTGTTATAGTCTCCAGTTTTCTTCAGATGCCTGTCGGTTTCGGCAACGTTTTTGGAATTTCGAGCTCAAACCTTTATTTAATCAACGGGGCTAGATTATCTTCATTTCGATGCCTGTAATAGGATATATCACTGGTTCGTCAATTCTTTTACTATTTTGACCTCCTTTTCCCTGTTGTCAATTTGTCCTTCTTTTACTTCTGCTTATTCCTTTCAATCAGAGTATATGGATTCAATTGCCTGACTCAGGCATTGATCTTACGACCACTGTCATTTATACATAACATTTAAACAATATTTACATTCTCTTCTTTTTTGTGTATATGAAAAAGTAATGGATAATGACAACTTAATATTTAAGTAGTGAAATTTCTACTTTTGTATTATTAGAACAATTCTCATTAGGATTAGATAAGCTCGTCTGAATCACACCCCTCTGCGGTCTTTTGAACAAGAGTAGAAGTTTATCCTTTGTTTGAATTGTAGGGTTTGGGTTTTCGGTTCCTTCTAAAATCTACTTCAACTCTCTACTTCTAACGCCTCCGCCGAAAACTCTGAACTTTTATTTACTACTAGACTACCCATGATCCGTTGGGTTAGTGACGGTTCAGGTTATAAAACATTGAAGTTGATTTCAACATTCCATTGAAATGAAAGTTTATTTTATTATGATTCAGTTAAATATTTCTATTAGTTCGTATCATCATTGGTCTGGTTTACAAGTTCATTTTTAACGTTTTACTGACTGTTCACAGCATTTAATAGGAATGGAACTTCCGGGATAATCCTGGACATTAAATCACATTAGGTTAAAAAAAATGTTAATATGCCAAAAATATTTTAAAATCATATTCACTTGAAAATATTTTTTAAATATGCCAAAAAATATTTATCAAATAATTAAAATATTGTTAGCTTAAATAAAGCTGAAACATAAATAATTACTTTAGAAACAACTGGACGAAACAGCAAAGCGGGATTTCTTTGTGTCTGGCTTTAACTTTAAAATATTTAATTTTATTTAATGTTTGAAGAAAGTTAAAAATAAAATTACCTACTGTATAAACAACTCGTATTTTTAAATCTTATTCTCTTAAAATATTGCTTAAATCAGATCAACTTAAAAATATTTTTAAATATTTAAAATATTGTTTGTTTTAAGAAAGCTGAAATATCAATAATTACTCTACAAACAACTGGACAAAACAGCAAAGCGGGATTTCTTTGTGTCTGTCACAAAAAAAAAGAAGAAAAGAAATTGTCTGTTCCCTGCATAAACAATTCGTATTTTTAAATCTTATTCACTTAAATCGTTGTTTACCGCACAGACACACCATACAAGCACTCAAGTACGCAGACTGTTACTGTTATATAGACTGACTTATTTTTTCTTTTCTCAATAGAGTAGATAGGATCACCTATCGTCCGGTTTACGATCTTCCTCGGTCTTTTGAACAGGAGTAGAGGTTTATCCCTTGTTTCCTGTTTAGGATTGGGTTTCCGGTTCCTTCTAAAGCCTTTTCCTGGTGTAATCCTGTACCTCGAGTTGTTCTTGGGCCTTATATCAAGCATTCTGCAAATTAAATACTTATAAACTGTCAAAGTGTGCGCATTCTTTTACGACACCGAAATTTGAACTCGGTTCGTCAATTCCCTTTCCCGCACTGGTAACCCTTACGTCACCACGCACTACACTCATTCTCTCAGAGAGGAAAGAGAAACAGATATCAAATACAGGTGTATACATATCTAATTAATTAAAATTCTGATAAGGATAGGAATAAACAAGAAAATATTAAAAATAATTATCCGCACTTTTTTATCCTACATTGATTATCTAACCAATTTTAACATTTTATGCAATCATACTTATTATAAAACCCAGGTTGTGTGTGTGTGTGTGTGTACGTTTATATATTGGATCGGATTTCCTACATTTTTCAACCGATTTCAACAAAACTTCACAGGACTACGTAAAATTACCTTGCGGTGGTTCTGACAGCGCCAAAAATTGGAAAAACACAATTGTTTTTGCTCGAAATCAATTTGAAAACACGATTAAGAGGCATCGCGAGAATGAAAGGGAGACAACTCATATCGAGTTATACTTATTATAAAACCCAGGTTGTTTGTTTGTTTGTGTGTGTGTGTGTGTGTGTGTGTGTGTGTTCGTTTATATATGGGATCGGATTTTCTACATTTTTCAACCGATTTCAACAAAACTTCACTTTTTTTTTGGCATGTAGTGTTTCTTATTGTCTTGCACACTTTTTTGTTTATTTTTACATTCAGAATGCTTTAAAAATTCCATTTATAATAAAATTCTATTCAATCGGTAGACTCATAACGATTGAAAACAATGTTTTTGTTTGAGTTTGGGTTTGACCAATTTGTAAAAAAAAAAATAAAAATATAAAAATTAAGACATGCGTGTCCGTCAACCTTAAACAATAATCTTTGTCAATTTTATTTTTCAGTCTTTATGATGGTCGATACTTGATCTATCTTTTACTGTTACATCCCCGGGCAATGCTGGGCTCTACTGCTAATTATAAATAAATTGTTATTTTTGAGATTTCTTACATACAACACCGCATTATATAATCATGCTAATTTCTTGGCGACCTTTAAAGTTTGCATATATAAAGATAGTTATCGATTCAATATTTCATTTGTTACTTTATGAGTCTCGCCTTATGCCAAATTCGGCATAATCCAACACCTCCGTATGTATAAGGCGAGGAATATGTTACGTCTGTCCGAAATTCTTTACAACGAAATTTAGATTCCTACATAATTAAAGTATATAATCAAGTTGATTTGATAAAACTGGACATTATCCTCTATGGGAAAATAAAATTACCATCTACTGAAGGACGATAATGATTTTGACCTAGTAACAGTATGTACATAATAATGGGTAGTCGATATTTTGATATAATTTTTCAGTCATCGGCCATCTTCAACCATACCAGTGCACCGTGGATGAACTTAAGAGATCAATGCCTGCTACGATACAGTTAAAGGTAGTGAAAGGGTCCAGTGCATGTAAGAGCCATGCTATTATTTGGACAAACACCGAGCAAAAGTCATAAGTGGCAACTCAGAGATATTAGATAAAGAATTGGTCAGTATAAGTGGAAAGAAATATAAGGGGGAGACAGGCCGCCCCCTTAAAGTAAGGGTTCAAGAACACCAGAAAGCTGTAACACGAGAGGAAGTGAAAACATCAGGCGTGGCTGACCACATATGGTGAGAAAAGGGAGATCACCGCCCTCTGTGGGATCATAGACAAAGAACACCATTGGAAAATTCGTAAACTTAAGGAATCAGCGCATATGCTAGGCCACAAAAATCTCCTGAGCCGACCAAGCATAGAAATGAATACAATATGGGAACCAGTAATAAGGAGTGTCAGAGAAAAGCGATAATAACAACAAATATTGCAATATGAGCTCTGGTTAAAACATGCAATGATAACAGCAAAAATTGCAATATGAGCACTGCTAAAAATGGTGCGGAAGAGAGGTTTATAATACCCAGAAATTCATACACAGATGTCCTCAAGGACACATGGCACAGTGAATAAAGGCGTTAGTTAGATCCAGTGACAGGACCCAAAGTGTGAGTTCAATAGCCGGTTAAGCCAGTTGAGAACTTTCAAATTAACAGGAGATAACTGATAACTGACATCCATTAAACAGAACAGCGAAATAAAGGGTTCAGTTCGATATTCCAACCACCTGATGAAGGCCGGAGGGTAGAACGTGATAAATATGGCGACAAAGATGAGGACAATAGTCTGAATAATGTAAATAATGTACGGTTATTGGAATAGTTCATTTTATTTCTGTAGCACTTTCCATAATGGCTAGACTATTTTTGTTTCACTATAATACATAGCACTATAGTTTTGTGTCATTGATTGGGTACTGTTAAGTTTGACTATGATTGTAACATGATTCAGTTTCTACGATCTGGACATGTTAGGTACTTATAGAAATTTGATTTGACCAAGTGCTCTTCTCTGCCAACGATCTTAATATGCCAGCGACGAGACATTGTATCAAGTTTTATGGCGATGGCACATAATGCAGAGAAAAATGAATTTAAGAGTTCTAAATTAACATAAAAATTTGGAATTAAAATTTCGCAATAGTTATCAGTTTTCCATGATGATAACCGTTCCTTTATTTTGCGTTTCTTTTTTGTGTTATCTTAAAAATAAAACATGTTTCTTAGGTCATGATTATAGAAATCGTAAGCTTTATTTTAGGTGCTCTTAGTTTTAAACGCTTAATGCAGACTATATTTTAAATCTTTTCTGCTAATTGTCATGGACTCTGGTGGGACAAATAATTGCCATAGTCTGGAGGAAGACAAATATTTGTCATGGACGGTGGTTAGACAAATAATTGTCATGGACTGTGAGAAGATAAATTATTATTATTATTATTATTATCATTATTATTATTATTATTATTATTAACATTTACTAAGTTTAGCTTCGCAAAGCGCGAGGTCATGAATGTGGAGCAACGTGGGAAAGATTTTGTTCAGTAAAAGTGCGATTTATTTTTAATAAATTTGCATTTTCATTTCAATAACCCTGCTTAACTTTATATGATTCTAAACATGTACTAGACTTGGCCAAGTTTGAGACAGGGCTACGGTGAAGATGCATCCAATGAAGCTCTGAGTAACAATATGGTAAAAGACGAGCTTTTAATCATCGTTTTCTGGCAGGCGTGCCAACTATACTATGATTAGTCTTCCGGAATACAAATGTGATAGATATCGATTACCTGTATTGCCCTCATCAATCAGCAGAAACTCTGCAAAAATAATTTTTTTTTCTCTTCACAAGGTCAATTTCAAGTTTGGTGGAACTTTCTGAGTAAGTAACGCTAGCTTTGGCCAAATATTTTTATAATTTTTAAGAGTGCAACACTTTATAAGTATTTTTGACTCTAACATCATGATTGTAAATGTATTGTCAATAAATTCACTAGTGACTTAAGTGCACTTTTACAAAAAAAGATTATGCTGAAATAAAATAATTGTTGTGTAAAAAAGGTTTTTTGGCTTTAGACTGTTAACTTATAGATGTGTGATGTACCTTGACACACGCACACAAATATATCTATCAATCTATTCAGACCAAGGCTCGACGCGAAAATCGCACTCAAACGGGAAACTGACAGTTACTATGCAGTGTAGATTCCTATGTCTACACGGTCTGTATCTATAAGCGCTATATCTCTGATATTAAGCAGTCTTTTATAACTATAACAATTTTAATATATATATATATATATATATACTAGCAGCATGGCCCGGTGTTGCCCGTGCTTGATTCAAAAATCGTACGACTCATACAGCAATCGCTATCCCTTGACTTAAAATATTTTTGCCCTTCCTTGCCTTTAAAGGAGTGCCCTTTGCCGTGCTGATGTTGCTACATGCCTTACTTCTTGCCTATCTCACACTGCGAATTTTTTCTAAGCTCTATACTAAACATTAAATCTGTTACGGAAAAAGAACTAAACAAAATGAACACAAAACGACCAGAAAGGACTCGTAACTGGAAAAACCGAATGAAAAAAGAATGTTAACCACAAATACTTTTTCACACTCAACCCAGTTCTACGGAATCAGAATCAACGTTGAGTTTAAGCAAGCGAATGAGCCAATGCAGATTTAAATTTTTCCCACTTGTGACGAATGCCGCTATCGATTTTTTTTCCGTGCTAACATGCTAGTTAACATTCGTGTCAGTCAGCTGTTGGCTCTCACGCTGGCCAATAGAATCTTCCTGCCTATTCGTGGCAGTCAGCAATAGGCTCTCACTCTGGCCAGTAGAAAGTGGCCGCAAACTACATGAAAATTGCCGTAGAGGCATGAAAAATCGATTATTTCCACTATCGATGGGAGTTGGGAAATGCAAAGTCAATCTTGGCCTTCCCGCTAACTTGAAGCATGTGCATGTAAATTTTGGTGCAAATCCGTCGAAAATTGTGGCCGTGCATTCGTTATGCACACACACATCCTGCTTTTTATATATATATATATTTGATCCGTCTTAATGAAACACCCTTTATATATATATATATGTGTGTGTGTGTGTGTGTGTGTGTGTGTGTGTGTGTGTGTGTGTGTGTATAATTAGTTTTAAGTTTGAACTACTTACTTTTGAAAATAGTTGTACACTATCTTGTTGTTTCGCGATCCACTGGCGAAGCTGATTCGACCATTCCGAGTTACTGATATCAGTGAAGTTATTCATATTATAAACCAGTTTTTTCCACTTTTTTTTCGTCTGTGTGTCTTTTATAACCGATTCCCATCCAGGCCATTTCATTATCGTCAGAATCCAATTAATCTCCTCTTTATTTCTTACAATTGGTGAGGGAATGTCTGGTATTTCAATACTAGTTCTATCCGGCAGAATCACATCGAAGTATCTTTGAAATGGATTGTAAGGGTTTACTGTGCAGGAGTAAAATAAATGGTAGAATGAAAACTAAAAAAAAAAGAAAACATCGGAGAAAGAAAGGATTTAATATTTTCTTTGAAAAAAATAAAAATAAATAAATAAATAATTCTTATTGAACAGAAATACCAATCGATCGTAAACAAAACGTAATATCCATCTTGGACGTCTCGCTATGAAGCAGTAGTTAACACTTTCGCTTATATGTCATTATGAAATTTATATTACCCGCTGTCGAAGTATATATTCGTTTTCAAGACATCGTGAAATGTCGGTCCCTAGAGTTTATGTTATAAACGACCTACTGTAAGTGCGATTTCCAAACAAGCGTAGACATACAATGGACATACAATACATTATTGTGAGTTGAGAATGTCGTTTAGTCTAATTTCTATTGTAGAGTATTCAATCAAAAGCAAAATGAGAAATTGCCGTCAGCATTTTTAGTCATTTCTTTCCAGCATTTTTTATGTAAATCTTACTTTATTTTCTTGATAATGTTATCAGAATTTTGTAGCCATCATTTTCGTTCATAATTGTCTCTGAAAACACACAGCATTGGCAGATCTTATTGATTGATAAGTACATACACACCTACAAATATGAGTACGTTCATATGCGCATGAGTGTGCAGATAGAGGCATACATCTATAAATGAATAGAGCCACGCATGCACTCGTATTCTGTATGCCCGTGCTTTGATTTAGAATAGAGCTTTTCTTAGCGCATGCGTACACATCAGTTAGTCATTATAAATGATATTCGAACCAAACATATTGCTAAATTTATAGAAATGTGCACACGGCTCTCTTCTCACATATTTGCGTCATCGATTCAATGCCTTTTCGTGATAATTCATTTTTCTCTCTGAACATGCCATTTCACTGACTCTCTTTCGCATGTGAGCTATGTATCTATCTTTTTCTCTTCGAAGAACTACACACCGACTTGAATTAACTTAGCAGGCCTGTTTTAACAATGTTTTGAGTGGGGGGTGACCTTTAAATCACAGGGACCGCGAGTAAGAATCTCCAAACTAAAATTAGTTAACATCATTTTCTAAAGGGGTGCGTAAATGATTTGGGAGGTGGGTGGTGGGAGAAAGGCTCTCCAGGTCTTCCAGGTGACGACGGACCTGTCTGCTGGAATTGTATAGTAACAATCCTTTTGGAAATGCCCTCGAACCAACCTGATTTATGTAGGCCACGTTCGCAGAAATAGAAAAATGTCAAAGGTCGTATTGGTTTCAGAAAATTAACTGCAGACCGCAAGAGTAAATTTTTAAGGTAAATTACAGACTATGAATGAGCGTATCGAGAGAGAGAGAGAAAGAGAGAGAGAGAGAGAAAGAGAGAGAGAGAGAGAGAAAGAGATGATTAACGAATTATTTATTTTTCTAAAAAGATTTAAAAGGACTAATTAGATACAAAGATAGTAAAATATTGTTTAAATAAATTCATGCTTCCAAAAAACTGAATTTTTGGCAGGCGGTCAATCGCCGAACTTATTCTTATGAACACAAAAAAATTACTATTTTGGAAAACCCTCACAGAGCACACTAAGTTGTCTTACATGACTGATGCGGGCAATTAACAAGTGTCATTACTTACAATGATACAAAATTACCAGGTTTGTCTTACATACATACTTACAACATACATAAAATACGGATATGTGCACATTCATGCATACATATATATGTACATGTTAGGCCTCTCCTGTCGATCCTAACTATTCAGAACAGGGCCGTCAGGCTACGTACACATATGTGTTGATTGTAATCGGGATACCTGTGCAGAACCAGTCACACTTTTCTACTAACAGAAAACTGGTGCACACCACGAAGTCTCCAAACAGGCCTCCTTACGTTTTGAATTCAAAGTTGTCCTTCTCCTAAATTGGTAGCCAACCAAAGAGCCCAATCTTTCTTCTCCCCAGATGAGGGGAGAAGAAATGGATTCATAGCTTTTCCAAGTTTATTTGTGCAAAAGTGAATGTATGTATGTATGTATGTGTACGTGTGTGTGCATACATACATACATACATACATACATACATACATACATACATTAAATAAAAAAAACTATACGGCCAGTTACTGAGTGATACTGACATACGGGCAGTCATTGGTAAATACTGACGCATGGGCAGTTCAAGATTTTCGTAGCCTGTATCGCCTTCCGCGACGAATAGATATCAGTGAAACGCAACACATATTCATTTATACATACATACACTTACGGACATATTTGCGCAACTGCATACACACTCGAATGAAGAAATAACTCTACACACATAAAACAGTATATGGGTACACATAAAAGTACATATTTATAAACACATATGCACATATATATATATATATATATATATATATATATATATATATATATATATATAATAAAAAGGCTTAAACTCTAATATTCTATGGTCATAATTTATTCCATTGGAATCGTAAATACGATCCAATTCATCAGACCTACAAATTCAAAAAGAAAACAGAAAAAACAACTCCGGAAATAAAAATAGAATTTAGAGAGAGCGTAAGTACGAGAGTGTGGGACGAATGTTAGAGCTAAAGAGAGGGGTAACAGACGAGAGAAGGAGGGAGATTAAAACTTAACAGAAAGAAGTTTTAGAGAAGTGAGTTGAAGAGGTTTAAGTGAGAGAAATATGAATGTTGTCGGATGTCTAATACATTAAAGATGTAACCGGAAAGGATACATTTTGTGGTGACATACATACACAATAGACGATCTAATCTTAAAGATTAGAAGAAGAGGGAGGGAGAGGAAAAGAAAAGAAAAAGGGGTTGCATATGTATGTGTATATTTACCACTAATATTATCTATCTATCTATCTATCTATCTATCTATCTATATATATATATATATATATATATATATATATATATATATCCTTGTGCAGGTATGCAGAAAATAGAAAAGAACACGTTGGGTGCATAATCCGGGGTTCCTTAGTATTTTTGTTTTTATTTTTAAGAAGACAGTGCTCCATACAGAAGTAGAGCTTATATTATAATAATATTTTTTGTTTAAAAATATGATTCCTTCGCTACATAAGAGTTCTCATGTTTCAAAAACGAGAGCCGAAATCCTCCAAATAATTAATAAAATTAAGTTGGATTGAGGTGTTTAGTCCCGTTTCATCTTCAAGCGAAATTTTAGGAAAATTCCTAAAATTTCGCTTGAAGATGAAACAGGACTAAACACCTCAATCCAACTTAATTTTATTAATTATTTGGAGGATTTCGGCTCTCGTTTTTGAAACATGAGAACTCTTATGTAGCGAAGGAATCATATTTTTAAACAAAAAATATTATTATAATATATATATATATATATATATATATATATATATATATATATATATATATATGTCCATTAACACTCGCGTGTATATTACGTATATTACAAAGTGCAGTTTTGTCGTTCCACATTCATAAATAACAGGGGGACAAAATAAGTAGAAAATAAACAGAAGACACAAAACTTACAATTTATGTATGGATGTTGATAGAAAAAACCAAATTGCCCCAAATATGGCAAAACTGGATATGTTATTGGGTAGTATCCACCTTCAAAAGAAAAATAACATTTTAAAGTAAAATCCATCAGTGCTTTTCAATAATAATTAGTATTATTAAATAGGGCGTGTCCTCTATGGGCTGACCCACGGGGCATCTCTGTTCATGAGTGGGGGCATCATGGCCAGGTGTTAATGTTTTTTGAGATAGACATTGCGATTTGGGTGTCACATCTAGATACTTTGGAACACGATCAATTGCAGACGGTTTAAGCAGCCATAATTACTCGATGTGAAGGTATTTCTAACTAGGCCCACCTGCAAGCTTATGCGTTGCTTTTATCAAAACTTATCATCACATAATGCATCTAATATGGTGACAGGTTTTGTGGTGCATGGCAAGCTATGCTTAACCTTATTTCACTGGGTATCATCATGGTTTTATTGGGGAATATGGACAACGATGTTACGGAATAAGTGGAAATCTGGTGAGAGGCATGCGTACTTGTCCAGATGCAAGTAAACCATTTCTAACAGTTTTTTGGGGTCATATTTGCTCTGATTTGTGCTATAGACACTGAGTAGTCTATGAACACTAATAACGCATTGATTTTGGCATCTGTATTGGCAGCTGTTGAGAACCTGGGTTCACTTGAAGGAATATTCACTTAACATTTTTTACATGAAAAATTATACATTATTAAGTTTCTGAAAAATTAAAATTTACTAAATCAAAGAAATGAAATAGCTATTTTTGTAGGCACTGTCAAAGATTTTCCATAAGTAATAATTAATTTTGAAAAAAAAAAAGAATAAAGAACAGAGATGAAATATACATTTTTATTTTTGATCATTAACTAGTAATTAAATTCTAATAAATTTATTTGTAAAAATACTGTATAGTCTATTAGTTATTAGAAGGTCGAATGTTACATTAAATCTGTAAGTATAACATTTAATTAATAAAATTTAAATATTAAAAATATGTCTTACACATATTTAAATGAGCCTTTTAGAAATTCTTTGTGTATAAAAATATGAATTAATCGGATGAATAAAAAAAATGACATTTTTCTTTTTTTTTTTTTTTGTCATTGAAAACCCAGAAGACTTACTGAATGACGGATGCATACGTTTGTTAGCAGGCAGCCCCACCCCACTTAAACTTAACCTGACTTTGTAGGTAACATATGTTGGATACATAAGTTGTCTAGGGAAATTAAAACCCAACCACCCCTAAATTAAAATAGATTTTCCTTAACCTTAACAACTCATAATATCAATATTGTCTGCGCTCATAAATTAAATAAATTTCTTAGAAAGTTATTCCTAGCATTGCTCGACAATGGAACGTGACTATGGATTTTATGTTTAATTTTTATATAATTAAATTTACAAATTTAGTTTCAGTTTTGAAACATGGAAAATTTCTGTGCCGCGATGGAATCATATTTTTAAGAAGAAAATAATTATTATATTTTGCTCTATTGTTTGTATGGAGCACTGTTTTTTTTTGTTTTTTTTTTTTTTGTTTTTTTGTTTTGTTTTGTTTTTTTGTTTTTAATAAAAATAATTGCTAAGAACACCTGATTATTAATCATAATGTTCTTTCTTATTATTTTAAAATATATATATATTATATATTAAATTTTATTTGTAGGGAATGTATGTGTGTTTTGTATATGTCCCTATGCGTGTCATTTTCTTCTGGTTTTATCTTTCAATTTAAACTTTATCGTTCCTGGAGAAGATTTTATGCTATATTCACAATCGATATTTTTCCATCTATTTACCTCCCCAAATTGGTACAAAAATAAAAAAAAATAGCTTATATACTTACCCCCATACAAGCCAATAGGAAGTGCGCCCACTGCACCAACAAAGGCTGAAAAATAAATTATTTCATATTTAAGCAAAATTTTAATCCTGTTATTCTTACGCCTTACAAATGCGTAGCGAGTATTTTCATTTGTCTTCTTCCAAAAGACCTGATTAAACAAAAATCAAATATTTGCAATGCTTTGCTTTTCAATGAATGTTGCTGCAACATTTGATAAAGAATTACTTTCCTTCTTTTGTATTAAGTGAAAAGAATTACAAAATGGACATGAAATTTGGTTCCGTTTTATTAGAGAACATTTTATTATTAGAGAACTAGTTTTATTCATGCAAAAGAAAAACGCTTACAGAAAAAAAAAGAAAACAGTAAAAAGGATTTTCGTCATTGAAATTAAAAATCCACCACGATGAATAATGGCTGAATTCAAATGAAGGTTTTTGAAAATTAGAGAAGGAATTTTGCCCTCACAAAGATTTTTTTTTTTTTTTATCTATGCGAGATATTTTATATTTTATAAGATATTTTATAACAGTGTTAGGTAATTTTGCTTCAAAAATCAGTTAATATTGTTTGAATCAATGAGCATTTTGCATTACAAAATTCAATGATTTTAAATTATATCTTTTTTATTATTACCGCTATTAATTTTCCTCCTTTTTAAATTTTCTTTTGGATAAATATTTTTGCTTACATCTTTTATAAAAAAAAAAAAAAAAAGATAAAAATCGATATTTCACGGAGTATTTTATTTGAAAAAATTACTAAAAAATTGATCCTCCATTCATCTGACACCACAGTTCTGCTGATACGCTTACACCAGTCTAAAAATTATGGAGACTAGAAAAATTTCGTAAATTAGCGAATACTTGTCTTACGTAACAATTAATTGTCCGTTGTTCACACATCAGATTTCTGGACCTTCTCCAAAGTATAAAATGATTTTCTGTCGTCATTTATAGCGTTATTCTCAATGCTTAATTCTGTATGACATACCTCTTACCAAATGGTCTACCTTAGTTGTTCTATTTTATGTTTTGCATGGTTAAAAGAAAAATTAAATGAAATTATAACGTATAGCAAATGAAAATAAATAACTCTCTGGCACACACACACACACACACACACATATATATATATATATATATTGAACAATAAAAAATATTAAAAAATTAAAATCTTCAGACACACTGGGCTGTTGATTAATATTCTTTCGTTTTTTTTTTATTATTATTTCATTTAGATTCCTCGACTAGTTTCGGCCAACATGGCCATCATGAGGAGAAGAAATATTTCTGTTTGCTGGTAGCAGTAAACTACAGAAATGAATGTCTTCATGGAGAAAATGAATTTTTGTCTGTAGTTTTCATTTGTATTTTTTATTTTTTATCTTTTTAACATGAATCTTTTAACATTCCTTGTGTTGGTCAAGCAGTTTCTTTTAAGTTGCTATTTGAGATAAGAGCCTGATGGATCCGTGCTGCTCTGAATTCCCCTGGTCAGTTTGACAGTTTTATTGGTTCCTCGAGAGGCGATGTGTCTCTGTTAAGTGTGTGTGTGTGTGTTATTTGGTTCTTAGGGAGTGAGTGAGTATGATATGTGTAAGCGTGTATATTGCTCTGTGTGTGTGTGTGTGTGTGTTATTTGGCTCATTAGGGAGTAAATGAGTATGATGTGTGTGTGTATGTTCGTGTGGGTGTGTGTATAAGTGTGAGGCCTCAACACCTCCGTAAACATGTCTGTCTAGTGTGTGGGAGAAATGTGGGTAGGTTTTGATTTGTAGGGTTATATATTAATACTATCAATATTACTAAATTTATGGTTTAGCCCGGCTGGATAGTGGGTTTTTAAACGTTGTATCCACTTATTTTCATGGAACTCTAAAATCTTTCTAATGTTATCTGCTCTGAACTTTTCTATTCTCTTAATCGCATATATATATATATATATATATATATATATACATATATATATATATATATATATATATATATATATATATATATATATGTATGCGCATCTATAATCCACGAACATGCATACAAACAAAAATACAAATCACATACAATGCCAAGCATTCATTGGTTAATAAATCACCACTACATTACTACAGGCAATTTACAAATCGCAGTAATGCGACAATTTTGTAATCGCTCTATTTTTAAGTAGTCAATTTTGTGAACTTTTAGGAGAAGCGGATCACAGAAGCTTTTCTTAAGTCTCCCCAAAGCTCGCTCGCTGATTGTTCGATGACAACCAATCAGATCGTTTGCACGTGAAGAATAATTCTTCCCGCGCAACGATTTGTAGCCTATAGTCGCTTATTTAAGCCAAGATTTTTCTAATGCCAATAGTAAGATTTCAACTGCCAAACGAATCCACGACAGTTGAAACCATGCACCAACTTTCTCACTCACACACACCACTCACATGCTGAACATACCTTGTATACACTCACATAAACTCTTCTTACACAGCAATATCTTTCGAGAACAATTATTACAAGAGACTCTCATGAGCATTCTTCCAGTGAACTTTGGAACACTAAAATAACAGTTAAAGAGAGACAACTCTTGGTTAATTCAACCTTTTCTTAGTTAAATGCATGCTTTCCTTCACATCTTTGTTCGATATTGTACATCTTGTTAAATACATATTTTATGCGTAACAATGTCTTTTGGTTATCCTTTTTTGCGTGAGCCTTGTTTCCTAATTTAAAGTTAAATTAATGTGATGAAGTCCGCCACATATATATTAAGGAATATACAAAATACCTTACATTAATTGCACAACACTGAATTTCATGTCGAAGCAATTATCAAGTGCCGGTATATTTATTTTTATTTTAATTTTGGGCTGGCACTGGTTTTGCAAAATTTCTGGTTATCGCGAGATACTTTATTGTTGAGGTAGAATATTAT
This sequence comes from Acanthosepion lycidas, assembly GCA_963932145.1. NCBI lineage: Eukaryota > Metazoa > Mollusca > Cephalopoda > Sepiida > Sepiidae > Acanthosepion > Acanthosepion lycidas. The sequence goes on from OZ010574.1 coordinate 37,516,825, forward strand.
TATCATTAAAATATTTAAATGAATAGTGGTCTAATTTTGAATTAAAATTTAGGCCCAGATTAACATTTAAGATTGAAAATAAGGTTGGAAATATGAATATTAAATCCTCTGCACTGTCGACAGATTGACACCAAAACACTCCGAAATCTCCGTATTGGATCTTCAGGCGCGAATGCCAAATAGTAAATCATGCCGTTTCCAAATTTCTGACGGATTGAATTGCGTCATGGTGCTCTTTTTTCTTATAGAGGTGCCGAACTGACCCTACTATACTGTGCAGTCGGCAAAATCAAAAACAAGCAACGCGCATGCGCGAAATAAAAAATAAATAAAATGGCAACAATTTACCCATTGCACTATATATATATATATATATATATATATATATATATATATATATATATATATATATATAATGCAATCTTACGTTCTCAGATCTTATTAAAACGTGACACGTAACTAAAACTTTTACAGTGATCGAACTCGCAAAATAATTCGTCTGTCCTCTATTCCCAGGATATTGGACAAAATCAGTTATAACCTATATTTAATTATGTACATATAATAACGAAAGATAGACCACGTGTGCTTCTTATATGTAGATTTAATAGGCAGGTTAATGAAATTTGAGGAATAAAAAGACAACAAAATGGTAAAAATATTGTCAATAAAACTAATATTCATTTTTATATTGGTAGGCCTTTTGTCTAAACAAAAATACGAAGAGAAAGATCTTAAATTATCAACGAGACAAGAAATAAACAATGGAAGGGAACTCTCTTTTCGAGGGAATTTGTTGTTTTATATATATATATATATATATATATATATATATATATATATATATATATATATATATATACACATACAATCACAAATATCCTAAGATTAATATCGTTTGTTCTTACCAATTAGTGCTGAATCAATGTGGAATACGAAAATCTTAAAACAGATAAAAAAATAACTGAGTTGAAATTAATTAAAACCTAACTCTATAAGTATACAGAAAAAAATCAATGCTTAATGGGAATCACATTTTGTCTCGTTAATAAAGATTACGTTGAAATATTTTTCTAATGAAGCCGAATCATTGGCGAAACATATCAATATAGAAGTTATCGGAATTTTAGAGGTGACCTAAAATTATTACATCGTATTATCTTGTACGGCATTAGGTTGCTGAGATTTAGAATCGAGACATGATTACAAACTCAGGACAAATAAAATGTTAGTACAATTACTAATTTATTATTACTGATAAAGTCTTTAGTCCTTTATAAGTAGATGATGTGGGTGCCAAAGTTGGGCCCACAGAAGTAAAACACGGAACACGGATTAGATGTAAGAAAGATATATTAACAACAGGTTACAGAGATAGTGTAAGCAGAGCTTACTATAAGTTAGTGTCCAACACTGGTAGCCGTACGAGACTCTCACTGTCTCTCTGTATCACTCTCGCCCACTCTCTGTAGAGTGCTATGTCGCCTACTTAATATAGGCCTGGAAGAGTCTATTGTGTAGGTAGTTTCCGGTCTCACAATAGTAAAATAGACTTATAATCAAGCTATTAATGCTATAGCTCTAAGACTGGCTCTGCATAATTTGCTTTATTAAAGTGATCTTATACGCACACACACACACACACACACACACACACACACACACAAACATATTTAGTGATTTGCTAAGGCACGAAGCCGAAAGTATGGGGCGCCTAGTGAGGATCGAATTCACTACTTAGACGTAATTGAACCAACAAAATAAGTTTGCTAACCATTACACCAAGTCGAAGTGCCCAAGGCGGTTTTTTAAGCGTATCTTAGATGTAACACAAGGCCGAAAGTATGGTGCACCCAGGGAGGATCGAACTGACTTTTCAGTCATAATTGATCTAACGAGACATGCTTGCTAACCATTACACCACGTCAATATATATAAACAACACTTAATAATATTAACTATGAACATGGACACAATATCTTGACCGTCCAACAAACTTTTTTTTTATTTAACAGTTTAAATATTTAACCCTTGAAAATGGCTAAATGTATAGACGAAAGCGGTCGAATAAAAAGAACATTCGTACAGTGTTGATATAATTTATCATCTGAAAAGAAAAAAATTATTAGATCGCATGACAAATTGTATAAAAAAAACTAAATAAAAGTACCTTGTCTGCTGTATTCAATGAAATGTGCATAAAAGATTGCTGTCTAAATACAAATATATATATATATATATATATATATATATATATATATATATATATTATAAAAATATAGTTTTAAGGTATTTATGGGTTAAAGTGCTCAGTATCAGGACGAGGGTCGATGTAATTATAAATATAAAAATGGACATCGAGATCAACACCCAACGGGGATAGTCTGTTTTATGCCTTAACGCAATCTTCAAGCTATGTATGTTGTGTTTTGACTCGACTATTTATATAGGCTGGTCAATGGTGTGGTATTTTACCGGTTATTGATAGTGTGTTGACATCAAAATCCAATTATATATATATATATATATATATATATATAATTGTTTAGATAGGCTATTTATACTATATATATATATATATATATATATATATATATATATATATATATAAGATAGTTAAATTTTGTTAAAAATTAGTCAACACATGATAAAGAAACTCTGTCAGAATAACATTTATATAAATTAAGTACACGAGCGACAGCTGATACATACACTGATGATTAATATATGCTTTTAAAACAAACGATATTTTTATGATATATGCGATCCCACTACACACTTCGGTCTTATTTTTGGGATTCTGATCTGGCGACATAAAGTCTCAAACAATTTTCCACGACTTCTAACATCTCTTTGTTTAAAAAAAAAAAGAATTCTGGTTTTTGTAAATCTAGCAAAATTCAGATGCCATGTGACTAGAATTTCTGCCTGCGTACCGATTCACTTTGATCAAAGAGATGTGTGATAATTAGCAAGTCTTTTACTTAAGTGATTCATTTATACGACATTTATTTGTGTATCGTCTTAAAAAAAGGACTATATTGTAAAATTATTCCCAACAATGCCCGGGATCTTTGCTCTTCCTTTTATTTTATGTCCTATACATATTAATGATTCCATTTTAGCCTATGAGAAATTCGCCGCTGTGAAAGGAATGACTTGGGAAAAATACAAATTGGAATATTTTTTATGGCAGCGGTTTATTTCAGTGCTTGCGAAAATTTGAATATCTATTCTTTGTGTGAATGTATTTTTAACTCTACTGCTAAGCACATAAGTGTGTGTGTGTGATTATGACTTTCTCTAGTTTTGCATACCTATATTTTCCAGCGTATTTAGACTGAGTGAAGGTGCATCTACCTATGGTTACTTGTATACGGGTGCACGAAGCTGTTTATTATTAAAATGTGGGATTAAACTTTCAATTAGAAACAAGCAAACTGTGTATTTACATATAATACTCTCCCACGCACAAACACATACATAATCGTAATCGTTTATCAAATCAATCAAATCTCACTCGTATTATAACGCCAAAATAACACAGGAATATCTTTATGCAATCTAAATTCAGTAAATATCTACCGCTTTTGACCAGTTATAAATTAAATTTCCAACTGGCTCGAATAAACGAAACAGACGTCAATAAACGGTCCGTATCGACCAAACCTTTTCTATTCTATTTTTATTCTTTTCTATTTATTTCTGCTATTTGCTGTTAACGCCCTCGGCAATGGCGTTTTCATTTAAAATTCCATCCATGCGAGAATGCATTTAAAATACTTTGGAATAGGTACAACAATAAATTATTACAGCAAAAGTCCCAACTACTTGCAAGGAACAGGTTAATAAGAAGCTTTAACCAAACTTTTTAAGGAGACAAAAGTTTGCAAAAAATTAGTTACTAATAATCATTAACTGAACTCTTAAGGGTGCAAAACTAATTTGAATGCATTGTACCCGAGTTCTCTTATCAACCAGTTGCGCGTTATTTAAAGCCAGAAATTATTTTTAGATTGTAAGTATGGAGATAATACAGGTCATACTAATTAACCCATAACTGGAGAGGGGAGAAGAATGGATTCAGACCTTTCCCAAGGGTATTTGTACGTAAGTAACGGACCTGGCTGAAATTCAAATTCGACCCTCAAATTTCCAATTCCGCGCCGTTATCCATTAGAACACCGGCACATCCAAGCTTACAGCACCTGTTATTCCCAAGTGGTTACCCATCTAAGTACTGATCAGGTTCGACGTTGCTTAGCTTTAGTGATCATACGAGAACTGGTGTTTCAAAATTATATGACCGTAAGCCTCATATTAGTTAATTCTTTTTGTTTGATATGAGTCAAACATAATGAATTATTTCTGAAGGCAATGAGTGATAAAACATCCAATGGAAATTGTTTGCGAGACGATTATAAACTGCAGTTCTACTCTAGGTGATTTTAAAACATTCCTTATTAGCGATTTCGTAAGCGTAGCTTACATGTGGCACGAGGTCGAATATATAGCGTATCCAGTAAGGATCGAACTCACTCATAATTAATCTGGTGAGTCAAGCTTGCTCACTATTAATAGTGATTTACTAAGCGTAGCTTAGATGTGGTACAAGGCCGCAATTATGTTGAAGTAGCCAAGCCTTCGTTATTAAGCGTTATATTTCCCTGGCACCAGCTGGGTTAGTTTGAAATGAATATTAGCTCACTCCTCAGGGGTCATCGACCAGACAGTACCCTCCTTCAGGAGGTGGCTAGGGTCATTAACCAGTGCCTGAGGCGTTCCCAAAAAGAGGAAGTGCCGAGGAAGCTTGAGAAATTTTTCCACAGTATTGCCGGTGAACCCACATTAAACCTGAACCTTGTATCGTATTCGGTTGCGACGTAGGTGCACTGAAAAATCCATTCATTATTAAGTATTTGTAAAACCAATACAAAAATAGATAGATAATTTTAAAGTTGAGAAAAGAACACAGACGCAACAGCGATCAAATTGGACCAGTCCAAGCCGTTCGACAGGGTGGACCATCAGTTCTTAATAACTGTGCTGAAGGTCGCTGAATTTCATTGTGTTGGATCAGTCTTTTGAGGTACAGATAAATGGAAATCCTTCGCGATATCGCAGTCAGTATAGCAGGGTTGCACACTATTCCCCTACCTAATGCCTGAACCTATGACCTTTCCTGCACAGGCTGAGGAGCAGAACAGTAATGCCGGTCCTGCATGGATTAGGCCACCTTGGTGAAGCTCAAGCTAGTGTTTTCCGATACGTCGATGACGTTACTATTTTCCTGCCTTACTGTTTTTATATAAAAGTTATCATGCGTGAACGGCAGCTGTGACATTGGCTGAGATTAACCACAAGTCATTTGGCTTGTAGTTCGGTGTTTGGAAGATAGTTTCCCTTCTGTGACCCTTCACTTAGCCAGATAAACTTGTTGGTATTCTTGGAGTGTGGTTTGGATCTGATCTTCACCTGGACAACAATTGTTTGATGCGTCATCCTAAACTTGACTCCGATAGACATTATCCTTGAAATGCGGGGTGATATATCCCCCTTGATCCTTTATTGGTTGGCTGTATTTCTCCTTTTTGTAAACTATACGAAGACGATTGAGCTATTGATCTTTTCCTTGTTTGAAAGAGGATCTGACAGTTCGCAGAAATGACTCTATCTAACGATCAAGCAAAGGGAGTTGAGGATGCCACATTTGTCTATTTATCGACTCTCTTTGACGGTACAGTATGTTAACGGGGGAACTTGTTTGAGAGCACAGCATTCGACGGCCTTCCCTAAGCCCGGGATTGCTTCTTATTATTTATTATTCCTAGTTCAAACGAGAGAAGAGAAATTATTTATTTGCGAATATGGTTAGGATTTGTGAAAGATTCATCAGTCCAGTGTGTATTCACGGGTAAGAAACCGGGGATCAGTGAAGGAGACATCTTCGGGTCCACTTTGTATAAGATTCAACTTGTCATCAGCTCTCTTCGGTGTGGTCCTGGGCACACCGGGTTCGAATTAACTAAACAGCTTTCTCTCACCCGGCGATTGGCTTGGAATACGTTACCTTTTAATAACTTTGGCTTCAAAAACGGTCAACGGTAGAAATACCAGATTACAACCGAGGAGAAAATGGGTTAGAAGAAACAGCTGATCATGTCTTTCATTGTAGCGCGGTTCACCGGCTTTAGCGAACTGACAGCTGCATGCAACCCGAGGAATTTATGCCCATTAATATTCATTATTATATCCCCTTTAATGCTTTATTGAATGGCTGTATTTCTCTTTCTTGTAAACTATACGAAGGCGATCGAGCTATTGATCTTTACCTTGTTTGAATGAGGACCAAACATGGTTCGCAGAGATGGCTCTTATCTAACGAACATGCAAAGGGTGCACATGTTCGAAAATATAATTGCTTAGTTGAGTAAAACAAATATTATTTCACACACTGTCAGCTGTAACTAAATTAATGGTAAGTAAGAGAATATGCACTCTTAATTAGATGAGTGAATGGAGCATCTGACCCCTTATTTTCTTTTTGTTTAGGCTATTCTCTCCCAGTTTTATCCGACATTGAAAGAACTATCATTTTGCATCCACAAGTCCATTGTTAATTTTAAAATCACTTCTTCACGGTTTTATGTAGTTTACAGGTTTCATTTACGCCCTCCTCGCTACAATTTAGACACCGTGGCTACTCCAGTGTGAATGCTTCCCTGAATACTATAATCTTAACATCTTCAATTCAAGGGTCAATTGCTATCTATCCTCCCCCTAATTCTACTCATCACTTCTTCTACCTCTTACGTTCACATCACACACCTACCAATCAAAGTCACATTGAGAAACTGTATTTTGGTGAATGAAAATTCTGAATGACTTCTTTTTGCGGAAAGTGAGGATCAGCATTTCTTCTGCCGACACTTCGGCTGTGTAGTTCGTGTAAGAATATAAATAAAAAAAACTACCAAATTGTACAATATACTGGTTTCAACGAGTTGGAAAATTAAATGACCCTAGATAAAATGTGAAATAACTATTTTTAAAATAGACTTTCAGGACAATACTTTTATAATAATATTGATCTGAAAATACGACATTCAAATAGTAATTGTCAGAAAATACGGTCATTATAAAATGCACTTAACAGTATCTTGTATAAGATTAGAGAAGCGAGGTAATCTATCCCTTAAAAAAACGTCATATCATGTTCTCTCAACAATATTTTCTCTTTTCACAAGCCCAACCGAATCTCTTTCTATCTCTCCCTGTCTCCCTCCATCTCTATATCTCTCTCTCACACACACACACACGCACACATATATATCCCTTAAGAAAACCTCATATCTCGTTCTCTCAACAATATATTTTCTTTTTACAAACCCAACCGAATCTCTTTCTATCTCTCTCTGTCTCCCTCCATTTCTATCTCTATATCTCTCTCTCACACGCACACATATATATATCCCTTAAGAAAACGTCATATCACGTTCTCTCAACAATATTTTCTCTTTTTACAAATCCAACCGAATCTCTTTCTATCTCTCTCTGTCTCCCTCCATCACTATTTCTCTCTCGCACTCTCTCTCGCTCTCACACACACATATCTATCCCTTAAGAAACCGTCATATCATGTTTTCTCAACAATATTTTCTCTTTTTACAAACCCAAACGAATCTTTTTCTATCTATCTCTGTCTCCCTCCATCTCTATTACTCTCTCGCTCTCTCTCTCTCTCTCTCTCTCTCTCACACACACGCGCACACACATATATATATTCCTTAAGAAAACGTCATATCATGTTCTCTCAACAGTACTTTCCTTTTTTACAAACCCAACCGAATCTCTTTCTATCTCTCGGTGTCTCCCTACATCTCTATTTCTCGCTCGCTCTCTCTCTCTCTCACACACACACATACCTATCCCTTAAAAAAACGTCATATCATGTTCTCTGAACAATATTTTCTCTTTTTACAAACCGAACCGAATCTCTCTCTCTCTCTCTCTCTCTCTCTCTCTCTCTCTCTCTCTCTCTCTCTATCACACACACACACATATCTATCCCCAAAGAAACCGTCATATGATGTTCTCTCAACGATATTTTTTCTTTTTTACAAACCCAACCGAACCTGTTTATATCTCTGTCTGTCACCCTCCATCTCTATTTCTCCCGCGCTCTCTCTCGCTCTGTCTCACAGACACACATCTATCCCTTAAGAAAACGTCATATCATGTTCTCTCAACAATATTTTCTCTTTTTACAAACCCCGAATCTCTTACTATCTCTCTCTGTCTCCCTCCATCTCTCTCTCTCTCTCTCTCTCTCTCTATCACACACACACACACGCACACATATATATCTATCCGTTAAGAAAGCGTCATATCATGTTCTCTCAACAATATTTTCTCTTTTTTCAAACCCGACCGAATGTCTTTATATTTCGCTCTGTCTCACTCCATCTTTATTTCTCTCTCTCTCTCTCTCTCTCTCACACACACAGACACACATATATATATCCCTTAAGAAAACGTTATATCTCGTTCTCTCAATATTTTCTCTTTTTACAAACCCAACCGAATCTCTTTCTATCTCTCTGTCTCCCTCCATCTCTATTTCACTCTCGCTCTCTCTCTCACACACACATATCTATCCCTTAAAAAAACGTCATAACATGTTCTCTCAACAATATTTTCTCTTTTTACAAACCCAACTGAATCTCTTTCTATCTCTCTCTGTCTCCCTCCATCTCTATCTCTCTCTCTCACACACACACACACACACATATATATATCCCTCAAGAAAACGTCATATCACGTTCTCGCAACAGTATTTTCTCTTTTTTCAAACCCAAATGAAACTTTTCTACCTCTCTCCCGCCATCTCTATATCTCTCTCACACACACACACACACACACATATATATTCCTTAAGAAAACGTCATATCATGTTCTCTCAACTATACTTTCACTTTTTACAAACCCAACCGAATCTTTTCTATCTCTCTCTGTCTCCCTCCATCTCTATCTCTATATCTCTCTTTCACACACACACACAAACATATATATATATATACCTTAAGAAAACGTCATATCACGTTCTCTCAACAATATTTTCTCTTTTTACTAATCCAAGCGAATCTTTTTCTATCTCTCTGTGTCTTCCTCCATCTCTATTTCTCTCTCGCTCTCTCTCTCTCACACACACACACACACACACATATATATCTTAAGAAAACGTCATATCATGTTCTCTCAACAATACCTTCACTTTTCACAAACCCAACCGAGTCTCTTTCTATCTCTCTCTGTCTCCCTCCATCTCTATCTCTATATCACTCTATCTCACATACACACACACACACATATATATCCCTTAAGAAAACGTCATATCACGTTCTCTCAACAATATTTTCTCTTTTTACAAACCGAACCGTATCTCTTTCTATCTCTCTGTGTCTCCCTCCATCTCTATCTCTCTCTCTCTCTCAAACACACACATATATATATATATCCCTTCAGAAAACGTCATATCATGTTCTCTCAACAATATTTTCTCTTTTTACAAACACAACCGAATCTCTCTCTATCTCTCTCTGTATCCCTCCATCTCTATCTCTCTCTCTCTCAAACACACACACATATATATATATCCCTCAAGAAAACGTCATATCATGTTACCTCAAAAATATTTTCTCTTTTTACAAACCCAAACGAATCTCTTTCTATCTCTCTCTGTCTCCCTCCATCTCTCTCTCTCTTTCTCTCTCTCACACACACACACACACACACACACATACATATATATATCTATCCCTTAAGAAAACGTCATATCATGTTCCTCTATTTACAAACCCAAACAGATCTCTTTCTATCTCCCTCTGTCTCCGTCCATCTCTATCTCTATATTTATACACACAAACACATATACACATATATCTATCCTTTAAGAAAACGTCATATCACGTTCTCTCTCTCTATCACACACACACACACGCACACATATATATCTATCCGTTAAGAAAGCGTCATATCATGTTCTCTCAACAATATTTTCTCTTTTTACAAACCCAACTGAATCTCTTTCTATCTCTCTCTGTCTCCCTGCATCTCTATCTCACTCTCTCTCTCTCTCACACACACATACACATATATATATATCCTTTAAGAAAACGTCATATCACGTTCTCTCAACAATATTTTTTCTTTTTACAAACCCAACCGAATCTCTTTCTATCTCTCTTTGTCTCCCGCCATCTCTATCTCTATATCTGTCTGTCTCTGTCACACACACGCACACACACACATATATATATATATCCGTTAAGAAAACGTCATATCATGTTCTCTCAACAATATTTTCTCTCTTTACAAACCCAAACGAATCTCTTTCTATCTCTCTCTGTCTCCCTCCATCTCTATTTCTCTCTTGCTCTCTCTCTCTCTCACACGCACATATCCCTTAAGAAAACGTCATATCATGTTCTCTCAACAATATTTTCTCTTTTTATAAACCCAACCGAATCTCTTTCTATCTCTTTCTGTCTCCCTCCATATCTAATTCTCTCTCGCTCTCTCTCTCACACACACACATATTTATCCCTAAAGAAACCGTCATATCCTGTTCTCTCAACAATATTTTCTTTTTTACAAACCCAACTCTTTCAATCTCTCTCTGTCACCCTCCATCTCTATTTCTCCCTCGCTCTGTCTCACAGACACACATATCTATCACTTAAGAAAACGTCATATCATGTTCTCTCAACAATATTTTCTTTTTTTTCAAACCCAACCGAATGTCTTTATATCTCTCTCTTTCTCCCTCCATCTTTATTTCTCTCTCCCTCTCTCTCTCACACACACACACACACACACACACACACACACACACACATATATACCCCTTAAGAAAACGTCATACCTCGTTCTCTCAACAATATTTTCTCTTTTTACAAACCCAACCGAATCTCTTTCTATCTCTCTCTGTCTCCCTCCATCTCTATCTCTCTCTCTCACGCACACATACACACACACACACATATATATATCCCTTAAGAAACGTCATATCACGCTCTCTCAACAATATTTTCTCTTTTTACAAAGCCAAATGAATCTCTTTCTATCTATCTCTGTCGCCCTCCATCTCTATCTCTATCTCTCTCTCTCTCTCTCACACACACATATACACACATACACATATACATATCCCTTAAGAAAACTTCATATCACGTTATCTCAACAATATTTTCTCTTTTTACAAAACCAACCGAATCTCTTTCTATCTCTGTCTCCCTCCATCTCTATCTCTATATCTCTCTCTCTCACACACAAACACACACAGATATATATCCCTTAAAAAAACGTCATATCACGTTCTCTCAACAATATTTTCTCTTTTTACAAACCCAACCGAATCTCTTTCTATCTCTCTCTGTCTCCCTCCATCTCTATCTCTCTCTCTCTCACGCACACATACACACACACACACATATATATATCCCTTAAGAAACGTCATATCACGTTCTCTCAACAATATTTTCTCTTTTTACAAACCCAACTGAATCTCTCACTATCTCTCTCTGTCTCCCTCCATCTCTATCTCTATCTCTCTCACCCTCTCTGACACACACACACGCCCACACACACATATATATCCCTCAAGAAAACGTCATACCTCGTTCTCTCAACAATATTTTCTCTTTTTACAAACCCAACCGAATTTCTTTCTATCTCTCTCTGTCTGCCTTCATCTCTATTTCTCTCTCACACTCTCTCTCTCCCACACCTATCTATCCCTTAAGAAACCGTTATATCATGTTCTCTGAACAATATTTTCTCTTTTTACAAACCCAAACGAATCTCTTTCTATCTCTTTCTGTCTACCTCCATCTCTATTTCTCTCTCTCGCTCTCTGTCTCTCTCTCTCTCACACACACACACACATATATATTCCTTAAGAAAACGCCATATCATGTTCTCACAACAATACTTACCCTTTTTACAAACCCAACCGATTCTCTATCTCTCTGTGTGTCCCTACATCTCTATTTCTCTCTCGCTCGCTCTCTCTATCTCTCACACATATCTATCCCTTAATGAAACGTCATATCATGTTTTCTCAACAATATTTTCTCTTTTTACAAACCCAACCGAATCTCTTTATATCTCTCTCTGTCTCCCTCCATCTCTATCTCTCTATATATATCTCTCTCTCACACACAAACACACACAGATATATATCCCTTAAAAAAACGTCATATCACGTTCTCTCAACAATATTTTCTCTTTTTACAAACCCAACCGAATCTCTTTCTATCTCTCTCTGTCTCCCTCCATCTCTATCTCTCTCTCTCTCTCTCTCACACACACACACACACATATATATATATCCCTTAAGAAAACGTCATATCATGTTCTCTCAACAATATTTTCTCTTTTTACAAACCCAACCGAATCTCTTTCTATCTGTTTCTGTCTCCCTCCATATCTATTTCTCTCTCGCTCTCTCTCTCTCACACACACACACATATTTATCCCTAAAGAACCCGTCATATCATGTTCTCTCAACAATATTTTCTTTTTTTTCAAACCCAACCGAATGTCTTTATATCTCTCTCTTTCTCCCTCCATCTTTATTTCTCTCTCTCTCTCTCTCACACACACACACATATCTATCCCATAAGAAACCGTCATATCATGTTCTCTCAACAATATTTTCTCTTTTTACAAAGCCAAACGAATCTCTTTCTATCTCTCTCTGTCTCTCTCCATCTCTATCTCTCTCTCTCTCTCTCTCTCTCTCTCTCTCACACACACACACACATATATATATCCCTTAAGAAAACGTCATATCATGTTCCCTCAAAAATATTTTCTCTTTTTACAAACCCAACCGAATCTCTTTCTAGCTCTCTCTGTCTCCTTCCATCTCTCTGTCTCTCTCTATCTCTCACTCACACACACACACACACACACACACATACACATATATATCTATCCCTTAAGAAAACGTCATATCATGTTCTCTCAACAATATTTTCTCTTTTTACAAACCCAACCGAATCTCTTTCAATCTCTCTCTGTCTCCCTCCATCTCTATCTCTATATCTCTCTCTCTCTCTCATACACACACACATACGCACATATATCTATCCCTTAAGAAAACGTCATATCATGTTCTCTCAAAAATATTTTCTCTTTTTACAAACCCAACCGAATCTCTTTCTATCTCTCTCTGTCTCCCTCCATCTCTATTTCTCTTTCGCTCTCTCTCTCTCACACACGCGCACATATCTATCCATTAAGAAAACGTCATGTCATGGTCTCTCAACAATATTTTCCCTTTTTACAAGCCCAACTGAATCTTTTTCTTTCTCTCTCTGTCTCCCTCCATCTCTATTTCTCTCTCGCTCTCTCTGTCTCTCTCTCTCTCTCTCACACGCACATATCCCTTACGAAACCGTCATATCATGTTCTCTCAACAATATTTTCTCTTTTTACAAACCCAACCGAATCTCTTTCTATCTCTCTCTGTCTCCCTCCATCTCTATTTCTCTCTCGCTCGCCCTCTCTCACACACACAGATATCTATCCCTTAAGAAAACGTCATATCATGTTCTCTCAACAATATTTTCTCTTTTTACAAACCCAACCGAATCTCTTTGTATCTCTCTTTCTCCCCCATCTCTATTTCTCTCTCTCGCTCACACACACACATCCCTTAAGAATACATCATATGTTCTCTCTGCAATATTTTCTGTTTTTACAAATCCCACTTTATCTCTCTCTTTCTCTCACACACACACACGCACTTATCCCTTATGAAAACATTATATCGAGTTCTCTCAAAATTTTTTTCACTTTTTACCAACACAACTTGATCTCTGTCTCTCTCTGTTTCCCTCCGTCTTTGTCTCTATCTCTCTCGCTCTCTCTCACACACACACGCACATATCCCTTAAGAAAACATCATATCATGTTCTCTCAACAATATTTTAAATTGTAATAAACCACACATGATTTCTCTGTCCATCTCTCACACATGTCACTTAAGAAAACAGCATATGATGTTCTCTCAATAAAATTTCACTTTTCTCACTTAATCTCTATCTCACAATGTATGTCTCTCTCTCTCTCTCACACACACACACACACATATCCCTCAAGAAAACATCATATCATGTTCTCTGAACAATATTTTCTCTTTTTCGAAAAGCCACTTGATGTCTCTCTATCTCTCTCCCTCTATCTCTCTCTCACACACACATGTATCCCTTATAAAACCCTCATATCATGTTCTCTCAACAATATTTTCTCTTTTTACAAATAGCACTTGATCTCTCTCTATGTCACACACTATGACTCTCTCCCTCACTCATATATATCCCTTAAGAAAACATCATATCATGTTTTCTCTGCAATATTTTCTCATTTTACAAACCCCACGTGATCTCTCTCTACTTTTCGATCCGTCTCCCTCACTCTGACTCAAACGTATGCCTTAAGAAAGCACATGTTCTCAACAATATTTTCTCTTTTTACAAATCCTACTTGATCTCTCTCTCTCTCCCTCTCTCTGTCTCTCTCTCACACACACATATCCCTTAAGAAAACATCATATCATGTTACCTCAACAATATTTTCTCTTTTTACAAACCCAACTTGATCTCCCCTCCATCTCTCTCTCTCTCTCACTCTCTCACACACGCACACATATATCTCGTAAGAAAATCTATCATGTTCTCCCAACAATATTTTCTGTTTTTACAAACTACACTTGATCTCTCTCTTTATGTCTCTCTCTCTCTCTCTCTCTCTCTCTCTCCCTCTCAGATATCCCTTTAGAAAACATCAAATCATGTTCTCTCAACGATATCTTCTCTTTTTACAAAACCCACTTGCTCTGTCTCTATATCTCTTCCTCTCTCTCTCTCTCTCTCTCATATATATATATATAATAAATATCATATCATGTTCTCTCAATAATATTTTCACTTTTTATAAACCTCACTTCATCTCTCTCTCTCTCTTCTCAAAGCGTCATGTCATTATCTCTCAACAATATTGACCTTTTATACTTAATCCTGCATCTTCTTCTTCCATCCCTTTTCTTAAACTGATCACTGCTTTCATTTACATCCCTTTCCCTCCATATGTGTCCTGAGTTAAATTCTCCAAGCCTTCTTTACATTCTTCTGTCTCTTTCTCATTGTCAGTGAATTTCTTTGTAAACACTATTTCTTTTAAAACGTTCCCATTTGTCCCATTCTCTGTCTTTGATACTTGAAGTATTATATTGATGCATATTTTTCAATTACGACTGTGAATGGTGTTCAAACTCCAGTAAAATCTAATATTTCAAATGCTGATTTTTAACACAGCCTGTGTCATCCCTCTAAGAATATTGGTGCAACATAATTTTTCTTTATAATCCATTCTTGGACTTGTGCCAAACTAATCCTAAATTTACAAAATAGCAGTAACTGGCTTACGATTATAGATAACATTTAGACTGACGTCCGTAGATATGCATTATTGAATTCTCTATTTCTTTTCCACTTCTCGGTGTTTATGTTACGTTCGCATTACCAAATAAAATGATTAACTCTAAAGGAAAGGTAACTCTTACCGGTCTTTTGATTATTTAATGATACAATTTCTTGAGTTTTCTCAGAATATTTTTAAAATCGATTTTTAAAACCAGACAAAACGTATCTTTTATCAAACATTATTTCATTAACAGATAAACTTTTTCGTTGACCGGAGAATTATGTGTTTATCTGTTAGATCAAACAGTTTCATTAAATTTTATATACAAATTGGAAGGTTTTTAAGTTTATGCTAACTTTTTTCATTTTAATTCTAGATTTGAGTATAAAATACTTCAAAGTATGCTATACTATTCGCCTGCAATAAGAAAATAGGAAAAATAAAAAAAAAAATACACTCTTTCATCGAATAGGATCTACCGAAAAAATTCTCATCAATTCAAACTTGTCCAAACTGGAGTTGATATATTGAACTGCAAGTAGCCATTCTGGGTTAATCAGTTATGTGCCATGTGGGATACACACTTAAGCAATCATGTTTCTTTTGATACATGACTGACGAGGTAGATTCTTTTCTCCTGCAGTAGGTTGCCATTTCTTTCTGCGGTAGACCAGTTGCCATCCAAGGCTATAAAACCCGGCCTGTCCTGCCATTTACCCACAGCTGGGCGGGGGAGAAGAGGATTCATACCTTTTCCCAAGGGTATTAGCACATGTGAATGTAATGGATTCGACTGCAACTCGAAATCGGCTCTCCGATTCTCCAATCCGAGCCGTTATCCATTACTCAATTTGGGTACATTTGAAAAACTAGTAAATTTTGATTTCACAAATAAAACTGTTTGTCCAGCTTATTTTAAAAAGTAGCCTCAAGTAGGCAACTTGTTGCGCCGAGGACAATGGCAATCCTGATCCAAACCAACATTTTAACAAGCAAAATAATCACTAGTTATATCCAATACATAAATAATATTAATTACTGATCTTTCCTCTGTTGCAAAATATTTTTTAATTATAAAACCATGTAAAAGATATAAAATAAAATAATCGATTTAGTAACTTCAGTTAAAAAAAAAAACATTTTTGCTGAATCGTGCGAAAGATCAAACCGAAAAAAATTATGAAAGAAGTTCAATATGGTTTCCGACCCGGTAAATGAACAGCAGATGCAATTTCTATTATTAGATAGGTAATGGAAAAGGCCAGTAGTAAAAGTATTTCTACACTTCCATTTTCTTGGCTTAAAGGCAACTTTTGATACAATTTGTAGAAAAGCATTGTTGATTGTGGAGAATGATGAACGCTCTTGGTGTAAATCCTCGGATTGTTAACATTATTGATTTCATTAATGAGGCAGAATCAAAATATCACTGGTTGGTTTAAATTCGGAGTGGAAGTAAGACATGGTTGTTTACTATGACCCACTCTTTTTAATATTTTTCCAGAAGTTGCGATAGATAAATTACATTCTCTTTACTTAAATGAAAAGCTTTTATCAACGGATATTCGATCTGTTGTTAACACAACGCTGGCATCCGCAATATTCGAGAAAATCCAGATATCTACAGAAGAACTGGACAAAACTTGCAAAAACCGGGATATGAAAATAGATGCAAAGTAATTTCCTCTAGTTTAGACGAAATAACTATAGATTAAACTGTTGTTGAAAAGGTGAAAACGTTTACATTCTTGGGATCAGTAGTCCGTGGATAATCAGCAGATACAAACAGACAGATAGTTTTAGCATCATTAATATTTGGTAAACCAAAAGAGAAGACATAGAATAGAAAAAAGATATATCTTGTGCTATGGAAGTAAAGTTATTCTATGTTGTAGAAACGTGGAGCCTAAAAGAAGATTCCAGAAAATTTGTTGTCTTTGAGTTATGTTTGTGTCGAATCAAAATGGACAATGTTAGAAAAGAATTCGGTGTAATAAGTAAAATCACTTAGTGAGGAAGAAACAATTACGATTGTTTGACTATGCAGTTAGAAAAGACTAATTGAGTTATATGCTTCAAGCATTTCAAAAGGATACTATTGCACCAAGATCAAAGAATAGATTTTCCAAGGAAAGGCTAAATTAAAAGAGACGCCAATTTCCAGACGACAGGAAGAACAGCAAAAGATATGCATTGTGTAAACAACAGTGGTGTTAGGATCCTGTAATGGATTATGCAGCTGAAGCAAAGTAAAAAATACTGTAACGTCAAATTTGTTGTTTAACTTTTATCTCTTGGCTGTTAGATATTTCACAATGAAGAGGTTGATTGCACGATCTGAACAATGGCATGATTGCACGATCTGAACAATGGCATGATTGCACGATCTGAACAATGGCATGATTGCACGATCTGAACTGAAATTCTACCAGTTCTACATACAAGATATTCTTCTTCTATGTGCCGTGTTCTTTCAGAATTTTGGCGATTATGGCTCACCATAATTTCTTATACTTTATAGATCCTTATAAATTCTGTGATTTTGTTTCTCCCCTAAACCCTGTTCTGCCATTTATTTATTAAATCTCGCTATGTAAGTTATGCGTTGTTTTCCTCTGTCCTTCTTGCTTTAAATTTGTCCTGTAAGTATCAAATTTTCTAAGCCCTCTTTCCTCATTATCTGCCCTAGAAATTTCAACTGTTTCTTTCTTATGTTAATTATAAGCTTCCTTTGGTTTCTATTTTCTCTAAAACTTGGTCGTTGCTGACATATTCGATCCATGGTATTGTCAGCATCCTTCTGTAGAACCACATTTTTTTCAAGTCTCTTCATCAGTGAGGAGATTGTCCGATATTGGTTTTCATATAGGAAGACTGATATTACCTAACAGTTCAGTGCTCTTTTCTTTATTTCTAACGAAAATTTTCTGTTTCTTAATACTTTGCTTAGCTTTTGGAAGGCATCTTTCGCTATCCCGTGAGCTAAAATGTTTTGCACTTTTCGTCCTCTGTTAAAACACTTCCCAGATATTTTAATTGTTGTACTTGTTTGATTTAGGAATCTCCAATTTGTATGTTGTGCTGTTCCAACAACCATGCATTCTATCTTCTTGCAATTGATGTTTAGTCCTTTCTTCTCACTTTCCTTCATTGCCTTCTGTAGGGATTATTGTAGTTTCCTTTGTATGTCTGCTATCAACACTGTGTCATCTGCATATCTTATGTTCATGAAATTGTGGCCGCCAATAATGAATCCTTGTACGACTTCTAATTCTCTGAGAATCGTCTCACTGTAGAGGTTAAATGACCAGTGAAAAGACACATCTCTGTCTTATACGCCCCTTTTTATTTTTGTATATTTACTGAATTTATTTTCTATATGTATGCAGGCGGTATGCTGCCAGTATATGTTCTGGAATATTTTAATCTCTCTCTATGTCACACACTATGACTCTCTCCCTCACTCATATATATCCCTTAAGAAAACATCATATCATGTGCCAAGGTTATCCCAAATTATGAAAGATAAATGGTGTGAAGTAGATTTAATTTATTGGAATTAACTCCTCGTCCGGTAAGGAGGGACATGTGTAACAAGATAGATATTATAATTTAACGTCAGAACTTAGCCCAAACATCTGATTCTAACCTCATGACTAATGTACAAAGCGCTTGCTTACCACTAAGCATATTGAAATTTAGTTAAATGACGAACAAGCAAGTAGGCCAGTGGATTAGTAACAAATTTTAACGATTATTTTTTCATTTTTTGATAATAATTATATTTTTTTACTATAACGACAACTGTTATTTTCACGAAGAGAATCTAAAAGAAAAATATATTTTTGGGGTAGCATACTGTCTACTTTACAAAAACGTATTGAACCTTCATTAAGCAGCTGTTACATACCAATGCGCAGCCATTATTGTCCATCATTGTAATCCTTTTAAGAAGGGGATAATCCAGTAGTGGCTTTCTGAATGTGAAAAGCTCAACGTTAATGTTTCAGGTGTCAGTATTTCAAGTTTTCGCGACCGAATCAGGACTGCTTTCACATA
Organism: Acanthosepion lycidas; assembly: GCA_963932145.1. NCBI lineage: Eukaryota > Metazoa > Mollusca > Cephalopoda > Sepiida > Sepiidae > Acanthosepion > Acanthosepion lycidas. The sequence continues at coordinate 37,536,376 of OZ010574.1, forward strand.
AGTAGACGTATTAGAAAGCCTAGATCTAAAATGTTACTGAACATATGTTTTAGTTAGAATAACAGATCACATCTATGATTGCTGAACATTCTTCTCAGAGACAGTTTTACTGTTGCCATTACATTTTCGTAATCCTTTATAGGACGAAGTTATTGCAAATTAAATCTTAAATTATGTAACAAACGATATTAATAGCTTTTCAACTCACAAATTCATAATTTTGCAGTGACATTTTTTCTTTTGTGTAGAAATTGGTCGTAGCAATGGAATAGTTACAGGCTTAGATTTGAACATTCTTTTAGTAATACCGGAAGTATGAAAACGGTAAATAAGTCTCAGGCACATCAAATTAAAATTCACAGTATGCATACATTTGTGATAAAGCAGAGACTTTTTGGTTCAGGTTACTTAAATATTTCGTTTAATTTAATGATCTTATAATCTTACTTATTATAAAACGCAGATTGTGTGTGTGTGTGTATCTGTTACGTTTATATATTGGATCGGATTTCGTACACTTTTCAACCAATTTCAACAAAACTTCACAGGACTACGTAAAATTACCTTGCGGTGGTTCTAACAGCGCCAAAAATTGGGAAAACACAATTGTTTTTGCTCAAAATCAATTTGAAAACACGATTAAGAGGCATTAATGAAAGGGAGATAACACACTTCGAGTTATACTTATTATAAAACCCAGGTTGGTTGTTTGTGTTTGTGTTCGTTTATATATGGGATCGGATTTCCTACATTTTTCAGCCGATTTCAACAAAACTTCATTTTTTTTTTTGGCAGGTAGTGTTTCTTATTGTCTTGCACACTTTTTTCTTTATTTTTACATTCAGAATGCTTTAAAAATTCCATTTACAAGACAATTGTTTATAATAAAATTCTATTCAATCGATAGACTCATAACGATTGAAAACAATGTTTTTGTTTGAGTTTGACCAATTCGCAAAAAACAAAAACTAATTAAGACATGCATGTCCGTCAACCTTAAACAAATAATCTTTGTCAATTTTATTTTTCAGTCTTTATGATGGTCGATACTTGATCAATCTCTTACTGTTACATCCTCGGGCAACGTCAGGTTCTACTGCTAGTTAATAATAAAAAAAAATTACAATAATTATTAGATTTGAAAACATCTGCGAAGTGTTTTGACAAAGTATTGAGAAACAGAAAAATGTCGTTAGAAACAAAGAAAAGGGTACTGAACTGTCACGTGATATCTGTCGTCCTTTATGGCAGTGAATACTGGACAATCTCCTCGCAGATGAAAAAGAGACTTGATCCAACAGAAACGTGGTTCTACAGAAGAATGCTAAGAATACTATGGACCGAACATGTAAGCAACAGCGAATTTTTAAAGAAAATTGAAATAAAAAAGACCCTTATATTTAACATCAGAAAGACACAGTCGAAATTTCTAGGGTACATAATGAGGAAAGACGGCTTGGAAATTTTGACGCTCACAGGACAGATTGAATGTAAGATGGACAGAGGAATACAAAGCATAACCTACTTAGCGAGATTGAGTAAATAGCTAGCGGAGCGATGTTTAGGAGAGATAGCAAAAAAGACAATATTTATTAAAAGCTATTAAAGGATAGTAAATTGTGGAGAGCCATGATCATCGATGTCCTGAAGTGTCACGGCGGATAGAAGAAGAATTCCCTCCTTTTTCTTTCCTTTCTGGACATAGGTATTTATGTTAAAAGGCATTGTATAAGACAATATTAATCAGTCGGGCACTTTCACAGCGGGCTTTACTTCTGAGAAAAATGTTAGCCATTAGTAATGTTTTAGGAAGTTTAAATTTTAAAGTTAAAAACAAAAAATGGCTGTCAAATGACTCTCAGCTTCTAGCTGTTACTGGTTAACAATTCATAAAAGATCTCCTTTTAACAATAATCGCTAAGTAAGTAAAATGTAATTAAATCTTTTTACTTACCCACCACAATAATGGCCAGAGAAGCAAGGGGGTGATGCACAGTCATTTTCTCGAGGCCTCTGAAATAAATAATAAGATCAACATTCATAAAATTTAACAATATAACATTTTTCATCATTAATTTACGAATTTTAACTTCGTTTAACATAAAGACGCAATAATGTGGTACCTAATGAAAATCGAACTTGCAGTCATCAGGTTTTTGTTTTTATTTATTTGTGTGTGTGTGTGTGTGTGTGTGTGTGTGCGTGTGCGCGTGCGCGTGCGTGTGTTGAGTACTCAGTAAAGAACAAGCACACTATAACAAGACTGCAAAACTATTTCAAGTTGCAAGACTTACACACCCAAGACTCATTCGTATCAGAACAGTAATATAGTGAGTGTTTTCATGAATTATATACTTATGTCAATGTACGTTACATTCATTTTAGTTACTAAAGGAAAACAGTGAGAAAATGAAAACAACTTAGTGATTTATTACTTTATTAGAATAGGCATTGCTGAGTGGTTAAACTACGAGACCCGGGTTCGAATATTAACATGATCATTTTTTACGGGTGGTGACTTCTTGATAATATCGACTTGGGGATATAATCCCTAGGTGAGGCACCAGTGAGAAGTATCTGAATACAATATCACTAGTTGACGCAAACCTTGTGAATGAAATTAGCTAGGAGAAACTGTTTGGAAGCCATCGATGACAATGCTGGTAAGAAGTTACAAATCGTGACCGACGGCCTTGTTCAGTTACTGATCACATTAGATTATGTGTTTTCGACATGAAACTGTAACTAAGGTCAGCTCAGCTTTGATGTAGTATGAACCACAGGTTGGCTCTGTTGCTAGCTAATACCTGTTGCAGACGTGAACAACAGGTATTAGATAGTCACCCTAGGAGACGGACATACTAGGTAATAAGAAAAATAATTCTTGTAATGTTTCGAACTATTGTTTTTATCTTGATTGATTCCCTCGGGACGATGACGTAGTGGATATAGGAGTTGGTTATACATGTGTTATTGTCATCTTGTGGTTATCAGTTTAATTACTTGGATCAGGTAGGGAAGTATCAATTTAACAGGAACGAACAATAACTGATATCACAGGGACAAAATAACACAATCAACAGACATCCTCTCTATCAGCTAATCAATGGATACCTAATGATGGCTAGATGGTAATTGATCGAAACGTTGTGCTTATATAACCAAAATGATAACAATAGTTCGAAATAATACAAAATATTAAAGAAATGTTTGAAGAATGTAAAGTTTAATGCTATTTTCTAATGTGAACCTTTTTAATTTTTTTTTTTTTTTCATTTTTGAAACTGTTAGCTTATTTTTTGTATGGATGTTCAAAAGGAAATAATTTTGAATTAACTCCTTTGTTTGACTATTCTTTCCTTTTGGAAGAGTTACTTGATATTAATATCAATTTAATTTTGATCGTTCTTAATCAGTCAGTCTATTTTGTGTTTTTCAATCCATCGATACGGTTGTATTTTTTCGCGTATCTGTGTTTTTATTTAGTAAATATTGATTATTGATTTTTTTTTAATCTGGTGGTAAAAGTTTTAATTCTTAAAAAATTGCATGATCCTGAGAGTCTATAATTTTTTATAGCAATTAAGTCTGAAAAAAATCAATGTGAAAGCAATCAACACTATCATTTCAACAACTCCTTATGAATTTTCTCCATTTTTTAATGGCAATTTCGTTATTTCAATATTTTATGAAATTCAGAATAATTAAAAAATACCTAATTAGGTGTAATTAAATATTTTCATGGCATGAAACAGGTAAGAAAATAATAAAAATAAAAGTAATGTGTTAAACTCAAAAGTTTCAATTAACTACATTTTAATTAATTTCTCTTTTATACTTCTAATGTGGGATAAAAATTAAATCTTTCATTATAGTAAGTTTCATAAAATGCATAGAATAAAAAATTATATTTATAAATTATATTATTAAATTGCATGCTTAATTGATTATATAAGGTTAAAGATGATTTATTTTTAAGCATAAACAACTCCAATTACTTGATTATTGCCCTACTGATAGCCCGCACTGAAAATTTGTTTTAAAAATTAAAATATTTCCTGTGTGCTTTTTAAAAGTCAGTGGTGACAGTAAATACCTACTGTTGTTGACGTATGACCTTAATGACAACTGTGCGTAAATAAACATTATTTTCTTTATTTTTAAGCAAAAAGTAAGGATTAAAATCCAATTAATTGGTCATTAAATTTATTAACTTAATTGGACACAGATCTCTTGGACAAATACTGAATTTTTAATGGATTTTCAAATTTGTTGTTTACATTTCCATCTATAATGCCGGTTCGATGACATTTTTGATGGTCTATAAATATTACAGACGAAAAATGATTTTTCTTTTATTATGGATTAGCTTTAGGCTGTTATCTTTGACATAAAACAAAAAAAAAATGATATTTATTTAAATTATTTAAAATGCGTTTTTCTTCTTTCCTTTTTTTTTTCTTTCAGAAATCCGTGGTAGTACCTGGATGCGTTTAAAAGCATATACAAATATGAATGCAGTGTGTCCTGAACAATGTATTCTAAAAATATGCAGCACATTTTCAACGAATGATTATAATGATTAACGACTAAACAATCTTTCCGTACATCCACAAATACATTGTCAAACGAAAAACAAAAACTGTACCAAGTCCATATTCAGTTAAATCTTGGTACCTACCTTGAATTTGGCGACGAGATTCTGAAATGGAACTGCCAAGAAAGTTGTTTTCTTTCCTTTATATAGAATGCAAATAAGGTGCACACAAAAACAGAGAGAAATGGAGAGGGAAAAGAAGAGAGAAAATAGGAAAGAAAATAAAAACGGGAAAAGCGATGTGAAAGAGAAGGAGAATAAAAATAAGAAATGAATAAAAATAGACAATAATGAAAAGGAAGAAATGCGGAAAGAGAGAAAAAGGGAAAGACAGAGAATTAAAAAAACTGATCCAAATTGTTCGCTTACAAATCTATTCATTAATCGAGAAATGTATTTCCTCTAATACTTTTTTTATTATTATATATATATATATTTTTTCACATCGACGTTCTTTTAGCAGATAACAAGTGGATTTCTTAAAAATCCGGTTTGGTTGGTTTGGCAAAAAGAATATATATATATATATACACGAAGGTCTCAATGTTCGTATATATATATATATATATATATATATATATATATATATATATACGAATATTGAGACCTTCGTGTAAGCTCGTACGCGCAAACCTAATTATCACTACGCCGCGCTCACACGCATAACTACACACTTAACTATTTTACACATTTTCTCACATACATACACTTACGAATGCATGTAAGGATATTCGCAGAGTAGTGACAAGCTCAAAGGGAAATCCTGTGTGCATATATATATATATATATATATATATATATATATATATATATATATATATATATATATATATATATATATATATATATATATATATATATATATATATATATATATATATATATATATATATATATATATATATATATATATATATATATATATATAGGTTCAGAATATATATGGTAGCAGCGCGGACTGAGGGCTCGGAGAGCCGAGTTCGAATTACAGTCAAATCTATTACATTCACTTACGTGCTAATACCCTTGGAAAAGGTATGAATTCTCTTTCTTCTCCATGTCTTCCCTTTCTGGTCTAGGAGAAGAACAATGAATCAAAAACGAGTGGAAGGTTGTTTGGGGACCTTGTGGCACGTAGTGCATCAGGTCTCTGTATTCGGCCCTTCAAAAAAAGTGTGGTTGGTTCTGCACAAAGTCTTCACCACTATAATTAAATCATATGTACTGCGACCACTATAATTAAATCATATGTGGCTGTCGGTTCCTAGGAGAGTCCTGGAGAGTCCGCCATATATATATATATCAACAACAGCAGCCATTGCGAGTCTACTGCTAGACAGGAACCTTTCCCAACTTCTTCCATGATAACTGTGTTAATCTCTGCCATATCTTACTAGTAAGCCTTTCTATCGCATCTCTACATCATATTTCTGGTATTCTGTATTTATTATCTGTTGGGGACTACCTTTTGCTCCATCTGTTATCCTTTTCTCTTGCTACGTGTCCCGCCCACCTCCATTTTTCTCTTTTATTTCCTTCTATGATATTTCTATGACACTCTCCCATTATTTCCGGATTCATTTTCCGGAAATTGCTTTCAAAACATACTTTAAGTAATTTAGGCGATTTCGTATCTGCTTCTTTCACTCATTATCCAATCTTAATTTTATCTGTGACTTTATGCAGTCAAATTATTGTATTATTGTTACTGTATATACTCTCAACAACTTTTATATAATTTTCATTAATACCTTATTCGTGTATTAACTTTAAAAATACTGAATGTTCAACTGAATTGCCTTTTCCTACTCCGCAAGAGCCAAGCAAAGTGATTTGTTATATTCTGTTGATTTTTTATTAGTCAATTTGCAGTTTGTTAATTGTAGGTACTAGTAATGTTCCAGATGTAACAACGGAGGAATTAGAGTTTACGCTTTAGACGAAGTTATCGTGACGTCATAAATTTGCACGGGAACTGTGAGTGTCTTTTTACGGTGAAAAATACGTTTATTTGAAAATTCTTACAAAAAATTAGAATATGATTGTCGTGTTCTAATAAAACTTTCAGGACTTATTTCGAAATTATTTTGGAAATTTTGTTTTTAGGAAATCTTTGTAAAAGTATTTGTTAAAAACAGACAGACATACTCATTTAATTTTATGAAATTTCGAGAAATTCTTTTTGTATCGCTTACAGCGTAATGTTTATATCAAATGATTTGTTATGAGGACAAGTCAATCGGAGAATTTAAATCATCAATTTTTTTTTTTGTCAAACAGGGCCCCCAGTAACAGCAAATCTGTCCTGAATTGTAAAATAAAACATACACTAAATCTAAGACAATTAGGACATTTTTAATTCCTTTTATGAATAAAATATGTTATGGACACTATTATTATTATTATTATTATTATTAATATTAATATTATTATTAATATTATTAATATTATTATTATTATTATTATTATTATTATTATTATTATTATTATTATTATTATTATTATTTCCTTTGATTTCTGACGTTTACACATTTCTTTCCGGGTTCCGCCCAGAGACCTAAGGTTAGAAATGGCATCATGACACTTTCCACTGACAAAAAAAAATTACATAGATAAAGCCCTTCGTAAAGTGTAGGCTGTACTTATCAGAACAATTACTTGTATCTCTTTGAGGCATGGACTTCCAGAAATCCTTTAAATTAGTCTACTGGAATCTTTTCCAACCAATCCTAGGGCTCCAACTACAACGGGGATTGTTGATGTTCCCATATGCCACATTTTTGAGATTTCTATTTCCAGGTCCTTGTATTTTGACAGCTTTTTGAAGATCTTCAAAGATACATTGCAGTCTGCAGGGACTGCCATATCAATAAGGAGGCACTTTTTTGTTTGTGGTCTTTAATAACAATGTCTGAGCGGTTGGCTTTGATTGTTCTGTCAGTGTGTATTGTGTAGTCCCATAGAATTGTAACAGGTCCCATCTCCGTAACTGGGTCTGGGTGGTGTTCATACCATTTTCTTTCAGTTTCCTTCCCGTAGAAGTTGCAGATTTTCCAGTGCAGATATTGGCCCACTCTGTCATGCCGGGTCTTATATTCAGTGGGTGCCAATATCGTGCAACCTGATACAAGATGATCAATCGTTTCTCGATATTTATCACAGAATCTGCATTTTGGGCTAACACAATATTTTAGTATATGTGCTTGATAATACCTAGTAAGCAAGCATTGGTCCTGTCCAGCAAGGATAAAACCTTCAGTTTCAGCTTTCAACCCTGCACTACGTAGCCACTGATGGGTACAGGTTTTATCTACGTCAGCTTGTTTGGTACGGGCAGAGTATTGGCCATGAAGCGGTTTATCTTGCCATCGCTTCTGTATCTGGTCGGTTGCATTTGTCTTTGCTGTCTTTTTTAAGTATTTTGCAGTTTCAGCCGGTATATTGTGCTGTACTTGCGCCCATTTGAAAATTATTATTATTATTATTATTATTATTATTATTATTATTATTATTATTATTATTATTATTATCGTAAGAAAATTCATTTTCGATGACTAATGAATATTTATAAAAATTGTTTTCACTTTTTTTAAATTTTAATTAGAATGATTTATAAACTTTTAAATCTTTTAAAATTCTAGATTAATTTGAAACGGCTAAGTGATAGTGTTGTTAGATCAAAACTGTATTTGTTAATCATAAATGGAAAAGCAATGGCTTAGTACTTTTAAAATAATTTCGAATTTTTTATGTATCTAAAGCTAAACCCGTCGATTTTTGTAAATATACACGACCTTTTCAGAAAATAAGATAGGTACCTCTAGTAAATCTAACATTTTCTCAACAAGCGTCTTCGTAAGTCAGGCAAAGTACCTATAATTCAATAAAATATTCAAATAATTAAAATATTTTAATGTTTTAATATTTTTAATATTTTAATAATGTTTTTAATATTTTTAGATATTTTTTAAATATTTATTTTTTTACTTGGGTAGTTAAAAAATATATAAATATATATAAAGCATAATATATAAAAATATATAAAATATATAAAAATGCGTTCACGTTGTATTCGTCGTGTAATTTTTCCAGTTCCTGTTCACCTTATTTAAATTTCCTAAACATCAGGTTATTAATAAATCACTCAAGATTTCATAAACGTCCAGCCGGTCTTAAAAATATGATTTTCTATGACAATTTAAAATAAAGGTATGAAATATTTGTTTCAATTCAGATAAATTAAACTTTAGATTGGCTATTTTTTCTCTAATAACCTTTCAGAAAATTATATTTTATTTTTGATAGATTTTTTTAATAAAGAGAATTATATTGTGTTGACAGACTTGTCAATATGGACTAATTTATCGATTTTACTAATAAGTAGAAGAATGGATTCCAATCAATTCAAATTCGGTTTCAAATGCACCAAAGTATTTTGCTTAGAATTAAAACTAAAATTAATGTTTCAAGAAAGATTTTTTTTTAAATGCATTTTAAACTTTAGGTATCACTTTTTGTGACATACCTAAATAAACCACAAAAGATCAAAATTTTAAAAATTCCAGTTAAGGCAAAATTATTGGCACGTTTAATTAATAGCCAATAGTGTATCCATTTAAGGCGATAACTTTTAATAATCTTTCCTTGTAATTTTTCACCATGTTACTCATTTTATTTTCTCCCACTCTTCTTGACATAGCCTCTAATTCTTGGGTATTCTAAGGATTCTTTTGCCTTATTCTCGCCTTCAACAATCTCTACATATGTTCTATCGGATTATGTTCTAGGTTTTGAGCTGGTCATAGTAATGGCAATGGTAATATTAGCCGTTTCCATATTAGGAAACTCTTGGCATTCATTGACCGAACATCCAGTACTGCTTTCGGTTGAAACAATTTTTCAGGAAAATAGATTGTTCAAGTCCAGTAGGAGTTATCACTCTTTCCAGTATTGATGGGGGTTCATTCCTAACTTTTTATTTGAAGTAGTGTGGAATGGCAATATCTTGATTATGTCATTATTTGTTCTTCAAATTATATGTGCTATTTATTTTAGTTGTTGCTGCTGTTGGTAGACTTCAAGTGATGCGGTTTCTATTATCTGCTACAGTCCACAATCTTCAAAGAAGGACAATCTTTGCCAAGACCCACAGGCTTAACTCGCTCAAATTGATCTTAGAAAGTGGTTGTATACAGCTGACAGTTTAGATATTTTTGAACGGATTTGAATGGATTTGACGTCATGCATGATATCCATATAAAAGTTTCGATCTAACGACACCTGGCATAGGAATTGAAAATAATATTAACTCAAGCCACATTATTTGAATTTTAGCTAAATAATTTTAAAAGGTTTTTTATTGGATGCAATGAATTCGAAGTAAAATTAGCAAAATATTGATTTTCTTTATTATTTACCATGTTAAAATTCAGTTTTACGCATAAAAAATACATTTTATTGAAACTTGCCAATAATTTTGACGATCACTTATATATATATATATATATATATATATATATAAACAAATGTTTAGAGGTACAAAATTTGTATATAATTTTAAAAACAAGGAATGTATTGATTTTAATTTTAAAAGTCTCTAAGGCCCTTTCAACCAACATCTCATCAGGAGGTAATCGCTGGATAATTAATTAACGAAAAGAATAGTAACGACAATAAAGAGCAAAAAGAGGGAACAAGCTAAAATAACAAACAAGTGTATATACTTGTAACGAGGGAAGGGGAAATAACGTGTAAATAAATAAGCGAGGGACAGTTAAAATAAAGTATCCCCCAACAGATTAAGAGACTTTACAAATTCCTTCTGCCGGCAGAGAGAAGGTTTCCTTAATCCTATACAGACCGATTCCAAAATCTTCAAATGATTGTTGGAATCGGCTGTATGAATAATTTTAAACCACTCTTTTTTGTACGACTTGGCGCAGGCTATATTCTCAACTAAGTGTTGAGCAATAGCCGATTCCATATTCATGGGGGGAAGATAGCATATTTTATCTATCTTACCAAGTCGTATTTTGGAAGGTACATGCTGGTTGATTCTAGTTTCTAAATGCAAGGTTGTATGCCCTACATAACCAGCAGCACACTGGCAATTAAACTCATATACTAAATTACTCAATTTGATGTAGGGCAATGCATCCTTGCGAAACGACGGAAACACAGACGTAGTTCGAAAAATGCTACGTAAAGCAACTGATGGGAAACAACCGGAAACCGACTTGCTAATCTGCTTAATTAAGCCTTGACCCCTATTTCCAATCCAGGGAATCTTCAAAAATACCGGACATTTAGAAGGCCCCTGGACTTTAGGGGAATGAAATTCCTTAGTCTTCTTAATAATAATAAAGTCAATGAGGGCCTCCGGATAGCCATTACTGAGGAAAATCTCCCTAATGTTCTCAAATTCACGGTCCAATCTAATAAGAGAACAAATTTTAAGCGCTCTGTATACCAAGGTTTTAACAAGATTGATTTTCCTTGATGGAGGAGCAAATGAACGCCAATTCAAATAGAGACCCGTAAAGGTTGGTTTGCGATAGATGCTTGAAAGAAAAACCCCTCTACTACGCTCTACAAAAACGTCCAAAAAAAGCAGACAATTGTCCTTCTCCACTTCCATATTGAAGGACAAACCTTTGTGTAAGGAGTTGAGCTCATTGAAGAACTCAACAGCCTCACTTTCATTTGAAAAAGTTGCAAAAGTGTCATCGACGTACCTGACATAAACAAACGGTTTAGACACTTTGCCAAAAAGTAACATCTCGTGGTAGCCCACAAAAATATCAGCTAGTGCAGGGCCAAGAGGACTGCCCATCTGGACCCCATCCACTTGACTATACATGACACTGTTAAAACTAAACTCCACTGAACTGGTACATAGTATCATGAGTTCTATAAATATATCCTTAGGAAAAGGAGGTGGAGTAATGTTACCTTCGTATAAAAAGTCTGCACAGATATTAATAGTTTCCTTTAATGGTACGTTGGTAAACAGACTGGACACATCAAAAGAACACATAAAATCAGTATCAGGGCAAGACTGTATGGCCTGTAAGCGTTCAACAAACGTCAACGAATCAGGTATACAATATTTAGTAAAAAATGTTTGGACCGGTTGTATGACCTGCAGAAGCCATTGAGCCAAAGAATGTTGGGATGAACCAATCATTGATAGTATTGGTCTCAATGGAACGTCCTTCTTATGAACTTTAGGAAGACCATAGAGCCTTGGTCTGAGGGAACCAGAAGGTCTAATCCTATCGTAAATCTCCTTAGAAAAGTAACCTTTTCTAAACAAGTATAATAGACGTTTCTGAATTTAATTTCATTTCTATACGTGTTGCCACAAGTTTCAACTGGACCAATTTTTTTGAAATTTTCTGAATCATTCAAAATAATCAACATCTTTTGGATGTAATCTACCCGGTCCAGTAGAACGACACCAGCACCCTTGTCCGGTTTACAAATATAAATATCATTATTAGATTTCAAAGATTTAACAACTTTGAATTGAGTTTTTGACCAAACAAAATCAAAAGAGTCAATAGAAGAATTACAATAACGATAAGTCAAGTCTTTCAACCTTGACTTCAATGTAATAACGTGATCCGATGAACAAGGAACATGGTGTTTAAGTTGGGAAAACAACACCTCGAATGCTGCCAGTGTCTCTTCTTTATCAATCTTAATCGGAGGAATACAAAATTGCAAGCCCCTCGACAAGACCGCACTTTCATTCTTTGAAAGGTGAAAACTTGAGTAATTGAAAATATGCTTACCTTCAGTACCAGAGTCACAACCATATCTGGAACGAATAAATACGACTTGGTAAGATAGATAAAATATGCTATCTTCCCTCCATGAATATGGAATCGGCTATTGCTCAACACTTAGTTGAGAATATAGCCTGCGCCAAGTCGTACAAAAAAGAGTGGTTTAAAATTATTCATACAGCCGATTCCAACAATCATTTGAAGATTTTGGAATCGGTCTGTATATGATTAAGGAAACCTTCTCTGCCGGCAGAAGGAATTTGTAAAGTCTCTTAATCTGTTGGGGGATACTTTATTTTAACTGTCCCTCGCTTATTTATTTACACGTTATTTCTCCTCCCCTCGTTACAAATATATACACTTGTTTGTTATTTTAGCTTGTTCCCTCTTTTTGCTCTTTATTGTCGTTACTATTCTTTTCGTTAATTAATTATCCAACGATTACCTCCTGATGAGATGTTGGTTGAAAGGGCCTTAGAGACTTTTAAAATTAAAATCAATACATTCCTTGTTTTTAAAATTATATATATATATATATATATATATATATATATATATATATATATATATATATATATAGAGAGAGAGAGAGAGAGAGAGAGAGAGAGAGAGAGAGATTTATATTCGTCTACCGGCAAAAATATTCGAGAAATCATATTTTTAAAAAATGCACCCTCTGAGAGGATTCAAAACTGCATTCCCCTAAGCCGGAGAAACCGTCATTGGATCCGACGTTCTTTAGATCAACTCGGCCACGAAGTGTCTCACCGATCTAACAAAGCCGAATAGTACCTTTAATCGCAAATTTCTTTAAAGAAAAAATATATACTGTTTAATAAATAAACAGGGCATCTACTCAAATATGGGTATCTACTAAAAATAGCGTTTAAGTCGGATTGATAAATGAAAAATCCATTACTTCTTTAGAAATTGATTTGTTTACTTTATGATACAAAACTGAACCGATATGAATATTTCAAGAATCTTTGAAGAAAGGCATTATTCGGGTTTTGTCGATCAACGAGGCTCTTCGTTGGTCTAAAGAACATCGGATCTAACGATGGTTTCTCCTGCTAAGATGAACGCAAGTTCAAATCCTGTCAGAAGGCACAATTTTTTCTTTAATAGACGAAAATAAATATAATCTTTAATAAATAAAAGGAATATATAGGCGTGTGTGTGTGTGTGTTGTATGTGTGTGTGTAGCAATAACAAAGATGATGTGAAGCCAGAAATAGTTTCAATAACTGGAAGACTCAATGAAAGGACATTTAAGGCAAGCAGTCTTTGCAGTAAAGTGCTCGATATCAGAGATAGAGCATTGATAGGATGTAAAATTTGGCACTTAGCTTATTGATGTTATATTCAGAACCTCTACTCCAGAGTTTCGTAAACGAACCTTTTGTGTAATCGTTCGGTCCACTCGTCAGGAAGTATCAGCAACTGTGTATCGATTTTCTCATTTTCGTTATCTTTATATTAAGTTTTAAAGAATAATCTATGCACTTTTTATTGATGTTAAGTTGCTTTCGTGATTGTTGTCGGATGTCTAATACATTAAAGATACATTTCGTGGTGACATACACACACCATGGCCGATCAAATGTTAAAGAAGGAGGGAGAGGTAAGGAAAGAAGTGGTGGGGAAGAATGATGGGGCGAGTGAAATTAAAATTGAAAGGGGCGCTGTGTCATTGAGAAAATTTGACAAAAATAATATCGACTACAGGTTACAAATCAAATATAAACATATAAAGAATAAATATGACGATTATCATTTTCATTTTCCCCATTCCACTGACACCTAGTTTTAATAAAAAAAAAACTTCTCTGTTAAATTCACTCGTATATTACCCCTCTCTTTAGAACTAACATTCGTCCCACACTCTCATACTTACACTCTCTAAATTCTATTTTTATTTCCGGAGTAGGTTTTTTTCAGTTTTCATTTTGAATTTGTAGGTCTGATGAATTGGATCGTATTTACGATTCCAATGGAATAAATTATGACCATGGAATATTAGTGTTTAAGCCTTTTTATTATATCCTTACTCCATCCTGGACATTGAGTTCTACCTGGATTCTATCCACTCGGAATTTTTTTTTCAAAAAAATATACATGTGTGTATATGTACTTGTGGATTTTGCATATATATGTATATTTACCACTAATATTATCAATATATATATATATATATATATATATATATATATATATATATGTATGTATGTATGTATGTATGTGTGTGTGTGTGTGTGTGTGTGTGTGTGTGTGTAGCGTACTTGTATTAATAGATAAGGAAAATAATTACACACTAATACCCACATGCATCAACATACGCGCGAATGTGCAAACAATTTAGAACAAGGTGCGTATTGGGCGTTATCCGGAAACAGATGCACTCAGTTTGATAGCAATCAAAATCGTTATACAACGCTTTGGGAAGTGTCTGAAAACCATACCACGGGTGAAATTGGGTAGACGGAACATAGCGGGGCCGTCGCTAGCTGTGCTAAGCACGAAGTCACAAGTCATCATGGGTTCTGTAGGTGTTGAACATACACAAATGTGCGTCTGCAATAGGGATTGGCTAGACGGGTATCCTTAAATGCGAGTGGTCAGCTATTATTATTATACGTTGATATATACATGCACACTCCCATATAAACGCATATATATATGCATATGTGTGTCTGTCTGTGTGTGGGGGGGACTAATTGCAACAGGAAGTCCATTTTGTTTGTAGTGAAGCCCAGTTCATAAGAAATTCTCTCGTAAGAAGGTTAATTTTTCCCAACCGACTGAAAAGGATCATTCATTTCGAAGTGAAGTCTCCCCCACAACATACGATTTATCTCTTATCTTTCCTCATTGATTAAAGTTACTTTGCAAGTGGATCTTTATTTATAATACAGGGACGTGCCAACATATAACGCCATACATGTTACCGTGTCTTTCTTCGACTGAACGGTTCATAAATGTAAATCTATAACAAACATCAACTGAACGATATTTAACAATCCCTCTAATTCAGCGCTGACACAAAATGAATTCTGTATCAAAACTGAAGTACAGAGAATAATACATGATTCTTTTACTCAGTTTTTTTTTTTTTTTTTTTTAAATATTTTAATTTTATTAAACAACAATAATAAATGTAATTATTGACATAATTATTACTATGTATACAAATTTCTTGATTGCGTTTACCGCCATTTTGGAAAAAATCGTTTGCATATAATATGTTTAAATTGACTTTCATGTCTGAAATTAAAATGTCCATGGGACAATTCAAATAGTCTCATTCGTTTATTGTTTTTATTTTTCCGTTCATCCGCCTTTCCTATGTTTAATACTATTTGCACGACAAAAAATTCAAACACGATCTTCCAGCAACTTTCTGTTTGTTTACATAGATTTAGAATTTCAGAAGAAAATTATCTGGAAACTTATAGCTCAAACAGTATATATATGAGGAGTCAGAATTGCTACGTCTGGTGTCGGAGTTACTATTAGTAGTAATGATGTTTTTGTTTTTGTTTTTTTTATGTATGAAAGGCGTCGCATATTCTTTCTTGGGACTACCAGTTTGTGGGTTTAAGTCTTAGTTATAGAGTCTGGTACACTACCGACAGACTGGCTACTATGACGTGTCGAAACGATCCTTTGGAATATAAGAGCATGCAGGGCTTGTGCGTACTACCCCGGAACCCCCTGACCGGGTGGGGGCAAGCTTGATTGGGGGCTCCTGGCAGTGCATTGTGACCCACGCTATCTTATTAGCAATTGTGTTTTTCTACCTACATTTATATACTTTATAAAAAGAATTTCAGAATGGATTTTTTTATTAACCCAACAGATTTTTCACTTTAAATGTTATTTTTAGTGGATACTCGTATTTGAGTAGGCGCTCTATTTAGGGACGCAGGTTCAAAACCTGCTGAAGAGCGCACATTTTTATTTAATAAGATTTCTCGAACATTCAGGCCGGTAGACGAAAATAAATATACCGTTTAATAAATAAAGCGCCTACTCAAATTCGAGTATCCAATAAAAATCACGTTTAAAGTGATAAAAATCTTTTGGAATAATAAAAACATCCATTCTAAAACTCTCTTTATTTACGTTTGGATAGAAAATGTGCAGATATGAAAAACTTTGACAGATTCTATGAGAGAAATTTCACTTGAAGGGACAAAATTTGGCATCATTTGACCGACTTCTCTTCATGGCCACGTTGGTTAAGGCGTGCCAGACTTAACGATAGTTATCTCTTACCTGATGAACGTACGTTCAAATCTTGCCGGAGAGCGCAATTTTTCTTTACTAAGATTTCTCTAATATTCAGGATGTAGACGAAAATAAATAAATATACTGCTTAATAAATAAGCAGAGCGCCTACTCAAATTCGAGTATCCACTAAAAATAACTTTTAAAGTTACAAATTAAACTAAGTACAACTGACTAGTAAATGGTGAAAATTTATCATGGATTTTGATGTCATTCTGTGATTTTTTTTTTGTCCAAATCCGTGAATTTGTTTTATTTATGCTAAGTCTCGAAAAAACACTACATAAAATTCAATATTTCTTATCCATAATGTTGAATATGTTTAAAATTATTTAACAATTTAACAAGAAAAATTTCAAATTGATGTTAAAAATTGCCACAAAATATTGTCGATTTAGTTAAGATGGAATGATCTATTATAACATGTCTCTAATTTGTATATAGATACATTGTATTTACTTTCAATTATTGAATTTTTCATCTATGTTGCATATAATCCATTATTTTACATAATTAGGTTACAGTAAAATTTGTATTTTATATGAATACCACCTTATGAAGATTGAGATATAGTAGAGTGTGCGAGAGTATCGTAGATTGGGGGGGAGTCCCGTAACATAGATTCGGTGAGGACCCACAAGACTCTTGCACCGTCCATGAGAGCATGTTAAGGGAAATAAGTGGAGATAGCGACACTAAACACATATGGTTCCAGAAATTGTAAAAATAAAAAATAAGAATACAAACTAGTAACAATAACGAAACATTTATGATTACTTGTACAACAGTGAGAGCTTGTACAGGTAACGAATTAAGAGAGTACACTAAAATAGTAAGATGAGTGCGACAAACAGGCGATTTATCGCAGAATATATTTAATCTGTACAGCAAGGTGATTCTAATGGAATTAGTTGACCTACCGGGATTTATTATCGACGAACGTAACGTTAACAGCATACGCTACGCTGATGATACTTAGTTGATGGCATATTCAGAAAAGATACAGAAAGAATTATTGCGCAAGGTAGTCGAGGAAAGCAAGAAGAAAGACGTGAATATGAATTGTAAGATAGAATACATAGTGATGAGCAAAAAGAACAGGCCAATGTGTGAGTTACACATCGGAGACGTCAAAATTAAACAACTATCTGTGTAATAATAGACAACGGGAGTGCGCCAGGAAATTTGTAAAGACATAGGTATAGCGAGAGATACTTTTCAGAAACTGAAAAGGGTACGAAAAATAACATTGGAAACAAAGAAAAAGTGCTAGAAATCCGTGAAAGTTGAACAATTTCGTCAAAAAGGAAAAATAAAGAAGGTAAGCGAGTTGTGGATCTATCAGAGAATGTCGAAAATATAAGGAATAAATCATGCGACAAATGAGAAACTTCTAAGAATTGCTTCTAGAAATAAACTGTTGCTAACAATCAGAACTTTGAAGGACATACAATGGGGAAAGAAGGCCTGGAGAACCTAATACACACAGAACACCAAGACGGTAAGAGACACAAAGTAAAGAAGTGAGTAATCTACTTGACAAGTTTGTGCAAATGAATGGTAGAACACTATTTACATTGCTCGGACTATCATCATCATCTTTGTTGCCATATTTGAGGATGAGAATGATAGTCCGAGAAATGTAAATAGTGTACATAATACCTCATCTCAGAAATATAGACAGATACTGAATGGTGGAACGCGTCCCACAAAGAGAAAGAGGGATCATAAAGGAGAAAGAATTGTCATTGGCAACAAAAGCCAGGAAGCTGTGGAGAGCCAAGATCGCCCACACTCTAAAGAAACATGGCACATAAAGAAAGAGATCGACTACAGTATACTGATTTGAACGTGCATAATAGCGCCTATGAGCTCTCACTAAAGGTCATCAAGTGTTTTTGTCATGTCGACCTTGTGTGGTGCGTTGATGAAACACTGATGTATGGTGACAGTTTAGTAAGTCGTATCAATGCATGTGTGACTAATAAGAATGGGAATAATTTGAATAATGTAAATTCTGTTAACCCCAGTGAAAGTCGTCGCTATTGACAACCTTAGCTGTGACCCTTGTATCTAAAACAGTGTTACGCATTTTTCTGAAAAATGGTCCTCAACAGCGCTTCTGATTGGGCGAAAAATATTTTGATTTTTTACTATAACTTTTTTTTTGTTCTTGTTTGTAAGAACTACTTTGTGCCATTTGATTATCAGTATTCAAGAAGTGAAAACGGTCACTACCTATCATGGTTCTAAAAGCAGATATCTTGACCATATAGAGGCATTAACGTACTTAAACACATTAGCTGCTGTGGATGAATTTGTACATCTTTACGAAATTTACATTGTCCGCTGTCGTTGTGTATATATATATATATATATATATATATATATATATATATATATATATATATGTGTGTGTGTGTGTGTGTGTGTGTTTTCTTGACACCGTGTAATGTTTGTTCCTAACGTTTGTGTTAAAAACTTAGTGCTATTTCCAAACCAGTAGACATATATACGAACTGTTTTTGACGTATTTTTATTATATTGTTAGGGGTGTCGCATTGTTTATCTATTCAAAACTAACATGGAGGCGTTCATGAGAAATCGCTGTCAGCCTGTTTATAGTCATTTATTTCGAGTAAATGGCATTTTCCTATTTTCACCAAATAAGCCAGTACACACAGGCTACAATACTCTAACAATGCAGCAGTGAAAGTGTTAAAAAGAACAAAATATCATTCAGTTCAAAACAAATGGAAACGATAGAAATTTATATAAATGAAATTAATTCGGAGAAGAAAAGGAAACCATTTTTAATATCTTATGAAAATTCCAGAAGAGTTGTTGCTAGCAATATTTAATTATTTTTGGTATTCTAAGAATATCAATAAAATGAATCATGCCTTTATCGTTAATCAGATCAGATCAAAAATGAAGTATTGCTGCCCAGTTCTCACTTGCCTTTCTTGATAGAGTTCAAAATCATCTACACGGCCTTGTGGATGATGAATTATTTTCCACCATAGAACCCCTTTCCCACAAATGAAATGTCGCGAGCCTTTCGCTGCTCTATCGCTATTTCCATGGCATGTGTTCTGACGAGCTACATTTCTTAGTCCCACCGCCCTGGCCTTTACAGTGTCACAATTGTCATCATAAATAATGAACAATAATTCCTCGAGATAATTCTTTAAAAATTAAATTTCTTTCTTTTGTATTCTACGGTTTCACGTAACAATTTTAAATACAATGAAGTAATGGGGTTGTTTTTAGTTTAAAACATTTAGACTTTTCTTTACGCCTCCCTAAACATGGTGGGCGTGTTCAATTTGTGCCTAAAACCCAAAGAGGAAACTTTTCGCTTATCCATTATAGCATTTTCAGAGAGACCTGTTCATTTTCCTTCATTTTTGCTTTTCGTAATCGTGTCTTTTAATGCAGCAAGTGTAGCCTTTTCCTTCCATTCCCAATCCTATCTCTTCTCGTTGTGTGTGTGTGTGTGTTTTTTAGTCTTAGTTCGTGCGCCATGCGCAAAGTATTTCCTTTTCTTTCGAGGTTTTCTTGCTTCATTTTCTTCTCTGGTCTTCTTTTGCCTTGTGTAAACTTGTGCATGCATTCTGCATCCTTTCGCTTGAGTCAAAATCATGGTCGACGTCGCCATTTGTAATCATACACACGGGTATCTTTCCCAGTATTTCCTCGAATGGGCAAATTATTCCACACTGTGTTTCAATTCTCGTTTACTCTCACTTGCATAAAAAAAAACACTGGGAAAGGCTCACTGTACATTCACAGTTGAACAGGTGAAATAACGCTACGGCGAGAAATGAAAACATGAAACTTATGCAGATTGAGTAGAGTGGACAGGCGTATTGTAGATTTTGCTACTATTTCTGTCTTTTTTCATGACAGACTAACGGACCAGATTTTCCCTTCGACTCGTGAGAGCTCTGATTATTTAGCATCACTCCGTTTACGATTTCTACATCACGACGCGCAGCTCACAACGCGCCAACGACTGACTGTAAACTAATAATTTTCTGATTCTGTTCATATAAGATCGGAAATTTTCTAACTTCCAGCTAATGCCATTTGATCTCGAAAGTTTTTATTTGTTTCATTCACCTTCTATCTACTTGTGGACAGCGGATGGCTGCTTTTTAAGATTTTACTGTCTACGCACTTATAAAACCTGACAAAGATAAAATAATTTAGGCCCCACTTGACGGCGTGTGCCTTTTTAAGCCAAATCCAAGTTCAAACGGGGGTACCCTGGTGCAACAACAGCGATGTGTGTGACAAACCCTTTTACGAGCGCGAAATGCAGGATCTTGTTTATTTCTGATAGAAAGCATGACCAGTAATAGTGACTCTGTGAAAAAATCTTTTTTTCTTAATGAAAAATTACTCTATCCAACAATGTTATTATGCTGACTGTATCTATTGTAATTTCTGTGGAAATAAATGAGAAGTATTATCACTTTCGGAGAGTCCTCGTGTATGGCGAGGTTTTTTTAAAGCATATTCCGGTTAATTGGTTCAATAGTCAATCAGAGCGACTGTTTATTTGAACAAACAACAATACATCATCGCTTGGCAATCCTCGTTTTTCTTTATGCACTCCCCATCCATCATGGGAACCTAAAGTACTTCCCAGCGAACAATGTCTTTCTATTCCCACCTTAGATGACCAAGTAACGAACGAAAGAATGAACAATCATAAAGTTCTATCCAACGGTGTTATTCTTTTTCTCTATTCTATTGTAGTTTACGTGGGAATAAATAGGAATGAAGCATTACTTTCGGAACAATCCGCATATATTATCGAGGTGGGGTAATGCTCTTGGATAGACCGAGAAAAAAAAATTCCCTTCTGAATATTACTTTTAATTGAACATGGCTCGAATGTGCAATTCTTCCGAATGGCTCATTATGACTCTCGATTGAACAGTCCGTTAGAGATAGTTTTACATTGTCTAAAAAACTGGAATCTTCGTCTTTTATGTAAGATGTCTCTTCAAGACGTAAGCGATCATAGCCCTCCACATCTTCCTGTCCCTTGTAACTCTTAATAAGTTTTGTCTTTTTATTATTTCTCCCAGACCCTGTTCTGCCATCCATTTGCTAAAGCCTATTAAGTATGTCACGCGTTGCTTTCCCGTGCTCATCTTTCCTTTTATCCGTCCTGTGAGTATCAGATTTTCCAAGTCCTCCTTCCTCATTGCGTATCCCAGAAATTTTAACTGCCTCTTCCTGATATTAAGTATAGGTTTCCTCTTTGTTTCCATTCTCTCCAAAACCTTGTCGTTGCTTACATGTTCGGCCCATGACATCCTTAGTATCCTTCTGTAGAACCATATTTCTGTTGTTTCGAGTTTCTTCTTCATCTTTGAGGAGATTGCTCAGCATTCGCTACCATAGAAGAGGAGAGATCTCATGTAACAGTTCAGTACTCTTTCTCAACGAAAATTTCCTGTCTCTTAATACTCTGCTTAGCTTTCGGAATGCGTCTTTAGCCACCCCAATACGTCTTCGGATCTCAGTGTTGCATTTTCCATCCTCTGTTAGAACACTTCCCAGATATTTAAATTTCTATGTCTGCTTAATTTTAGTACCCCCGACCTATAAATTGCATTTTGGGCTCATCTTTTTGTTGATGACAATGTCTTCTTGTAGTTTATGCTTAGGCCCTTCTCGCTCTTCTTCTGTGAGAGGTTTTGTAGTTTCCTTTGTGTGGCTGCGATTAGCACTGTGTCATCTGCATATCTTTAATTGTTACGATTGTGACCGCTAATGATGAATCCTGGTAGGATTTCTAGTTCTCTCAGAATTGCCTCGCTGTAAAGGCTGAATAAATCCGGTGAGAAGATACATCCTTGTCTTACAACCCTTTCTATTTTTGTGTATCTGCTGAACTCATTTTTATCTGTATGCAAGGGATTTGCTGCCAGTATAGAGTTTTGATTATTCTAATGTCTTACCCGAATATGTCAAGGTTGCTGAGCAGCTCTAGCAGATTTAGTGGCGTACTTTGTCGAATGCCTTCGCGTAGTCTATAAAATACAGGTATACGTCCTTCTATATTTGTATTGCTCTTTCTGATAATATTCCGGGCATAAATATCGTGTTCCTTTTTTCCGGTGTCTTTAACGAACGCGCTCTGTTCTTGTCCTATCTCTGGCTTGATTCTGCTGTGCACTCTATTCATCAGAATTCGGATGGTGAGTTTTGTTATGTGGCTCATTAGGCTGATTATTTGGTGGAGTTCACATTCGTCGGCGCCTGGTTTCTTAGGCAGTGCTATGAAAATAGATCTGCTTAGGTCTTCCGGTATATCACCACTGTTGTAGATTTCATTTATTATTTCTGTAATCTTGTCTATGCCAAAATCATCTAAGGCTGCCGGCATCTCTATTACAATTCCGTCTGGCTCTGCCGCTTTGTTTCCGCTCACTTTGACCAGAGCCGCTTCCACTTCCGTTTTTAATATTTCCGGTAGGTATTTCTGTGTATTACCTGTTGTTCTCTTTCATCGTTCCAGTGCTGAAGAATAGCCATCGCTTGTGAAGGTAGAATAGCTACAAAGGGGAAGCTAGATGGAGAGTTATACCAAGTAGCCCCGATTGAGAAATATAGCAATGAAGAAGAGGTGAGTTTGTGCGAGTCGGTAGATTTGAATTAGTCCCCATAATGGTTGATAATACGGGAAATAAGACAATAAAAATTCCAAAGGGAGGTAAATTAGGCCCTACCTATTAGGAGCTTATAAATCAGTTACGGCTCGACAAGCAAAAAGTCAGCGGACCGTGATGTAGTTTTGTAAGAGTAGAGGAAATAGAAGCCTCTGAAGAATTTAAGCACAGGGTGGAACAATTGTTGAGGGACAACCAAGATGTAGTGGCTAATTCGGATAAAGTGTTGGGACAGACTCAGACTGTGAAAATGAGAATAGACACAAATAATCTCCCCCTCCCAATTAAGCTAAGACCGTAAGAACCCTAATTCATAGGAGGGAACTTGTAGAGGAAGCCGTAAATACCATGCTGGAAGCAGGAATAATAAAGAGATCCGTATTTCCCTGGAGTTTCCCCATTGGGGTGTAGATAAGAAGGATGGCGATAGGTTTTGCGATGGCTTCTGCAATGCTGTTACAAAACCATTAGCAGTCCCACTTCCATAGATCGACGTTATTTTAGTTCTTTTAGGAAAGGCTACACGTTTCTCGTCACTAGAATTAAGGTCCGAAACGACAATTTAAATTCAATTTGTGAGCTATTTACACAAGTTATTCCTTTTATACACTATATATTCTGATAGGATTTACCCAGGCCATATCGTCGGTGTAAGTTTAAAATTGCGTAAATTTTTGCATGTTTTTTTTTCATTTTTTAAATGAGTAAACTGATCTCTGTAAGAATGACAATATTCTGATACAAAATTTGGTCACAATGTTTAAAAAATTGTATTATGCATTTTGATTTTTGATTTTCATGTTTAAGGTGCTTTTCGTATTTCACATAAAATGCACTTGACTTTTTTTATCATATCCCCCCCCCACATGCAATGCAATGAAGCCAGTAAAAAACAAGGGGTTATTGAGTGTGAAAGAACAAGAAAAAAAAGAGAAACATTAGTGAGCGATAAGAATAGAAGAGTAATCAATGCAGTAGATAGCGATTGACATTGATCTTCAAAAATTTAAATACAAAGTTGGCTGGAAAGCATGAAGCCGGAAGAGATTTCCACGATCGAGAAGTGCGAGAAAATAAACTGTTCACGCCGATTATATGATTTTCATCAGGTTTTGGTCATTTCTGAGGAAAATGAGTGAAATAAAATATTCGTATCGTTTCTATCTAGAAAGGGTTAAGTAAATGTTAACAATTGTCTTTCCGAGTTTAACTGCATATAAGAAATATCACTGAATAATCATTTTTTACGGTATGCGTGTACTTACACGTACAGACATCGCTGCCTTTATGTAAAATCCCGCAGAAATGTCATTAAAATATCTAATTAATTCACAAAATAAAACCCTTTAAATAGATGAAAAGCAAAGAATAATCAAGTATGGGAAGTTTACTCGGTTTGGACTGTTGAATAGTTTTCTTAATTCTTTTAAATGTTTTCTTTCGTTGTAATGTTGTCTTCATTGTGGGAACACAAGTAAATAATATCAATATTACATCTTCCTATACAAGATACCGAATTACTCAAAGCATTCAATGAGATATTATTGCGTACCACAATAGATATTTCTCTAAAAAAGAAAAAAAAATAACCAAAAGAATTTACTTACAGTGGTTAGAATGCAGAATTAAAGGTTTGTTTTCTATTTTATGTACCAGCAAAAGTGTGCAAAAGTGGGACAGAGGATGCGATGGCCCGGGGCATCCATATCAAGAGGGTATCCAATTAAGGAGTGAAATAAAAAATTTAGTTTTTGGAATGTTAAATTGTCTCTGTTAACTTCATTGTACAAACGTTCTACAGATCCACAAGTTGGTGTGAATGTGGATCTGCGTTTTGATAAGCGAGAGACAGGAGTAGGCCCCTCCTACTTGAGTCTTAGGGGCATATAATCAAGGAGTTGGCACCGGGTATCACCAAACCTCTGCACGTCACTGTACACCAGTTTGTGAAACTTTATCAGTCATAGTTTTTATTAAAAGAAAGGTCGACATTTTACAAAAAAAAAATTGATTACAGGTTCTTTACATAATGGTAACTTCTTCTCTTCTATTTTTTCCTTTTTGTGTGATCAGTCCATAGGTTGTGACATCAATAGATGCCAAACGCAAAATATATGATAATAGAATATCAGATTGAAAACTGAGACCTGAAGCAAAACGTTTAAAGACTTTCAAACAAGTACGTTTTTCACAACATGCGAATAAATAACGCGTTTAGAGAATACACAAAATTCAAAAGAAGTTTGACAAGGTTGCGTTTTATCACCGGATTTATTTAGCATGTCTAGTAAGATGATTATAAGAGCACTAGAAGACCTATCAATATTTATTATTAGCGGATATAACCATAACAGCATATGCTATCCAAAAAAAAACTGAAAGAACTATCAGACAAGGTCGATAAGAAAAGCAAGAATAAAGATATAACTATTAATTGTTAGAAGAGAGAATACATGGTTGTCCACAGACAAGTTATATATTGGGGATGCCAAAATCAAGTAGACGCGAATATTTAACGCTTTCGGTAGTATAACAATAGACGTGGGTAAATATGAAACAGAAATCTGAAGGTGAATAACGAAAGAGTGATTTCGGAAACTGCGAGAGACCCTTCCAGTTCATTTATAGTATCCACTGATTGTTAATGGTCTAATCTTAATCACATTTAAAATAAATAATTTGAATTAATGCAATGAAGTGAAGGTCATAAAGGAGCACTGATGATAATGATCATCATCATCATCATCACCACCACTAACACAGTACTACTGCTACTGCTTAAGGCTGTCTGTCATTGCTGACGGCGACGCTGTCCTTCCACCTCCGTCTGTCTTCTGTGGGCTGCTAAATGAGATAGCGATCCCGATCCGCGAGCGACAAGTTCTCGGGCATAGGTGGCAGGGAAACATGCCCGGTGCGGGATTGGCAAGTTGCAGATGACGCTGGCGTCGCCTCCCCCTCGAGCGCTCCTCGTTTCTCCTCCTCGAAATGCGCCACTCCGGCGACACAGAGAGACCGCCAGCCGGTCCGATCCCTTGTGAAGTTCTCTAATTGT
>OZ010574.1:37576207-37616207 GCA_963932145.1 Acanthosepion lycidas
ATATATACCAGAATAAACCCATTAGTCACCTCTGTATCATCAACAAATTTGTGGCCTTTCATCAAAAGATCGGAGAACACCTAGGTAGGAACAACCTCTTTTGCGACGAGCAGTATGGTTTTTGATCATCCCGATCCACTGCTGAGCCCTAATTCCCATTACACACAAACTTAGTGAGGCCCTTGACGGCACACACACCGCGAGGACCATAGCATTAGATATCTTGAAGGCCTTCGACAAGTTGCGGTACAAAGGTTTGCTACACAAGCTGTACAATTACGGAAACCCTGGAAGGGTTTCCTCAATTATAAAATCCTTCTTAACAGGTAGACCCCTGGAGGTAGTTAATAAGACCCTGTCCCCCGAGGCCCCTTGAACCAACAATCTTTCTGATTTACATAAATCATCTTCTTAAAAATATGCACCGATCATTTGTAAACATCTACACTGATGATACGACAATATACGGGTGCACCTCTAAAACTCCCCAGT
Source organism: Acanthosepion lycidas (assembly GCA_963932145.1). NCBI lineage: Eukaryota > Metazoa > Mollusca > Cephalopoda > Sepiida > Sepiidae > Acanthosepion > Acanthosepion lycidas. The sequence continues at coordinate 37,576,700 of OZ010574.1, forward strand.
GGGGAAAAAACTGGTTGGTTACATTCAATGCCTCGAAAACCAAACTAGATTCATTGTATCACCGCTGATCAGACACCGAACAACCGCCAGTCACGATATACGGATGTTCCCTCGAGCAGGCTAAGTACCTTGAGAGAGTATTGGGCCTCAAATGCACCCAATCTCAAGTAGAATTCCTATATAGTATCCATTGATAAAGATGATCAGCCCTCTGTACTGCTCCAGTAAGTACCTGACTCTTCATGCTATCCTCTAACTCTTATAGAGCCAGATCAGTCCGAAAATGGAGTACTGTTGCCATAATTGGGCGGTATATATATATATAATACCATTAAGATGCAAAGGGTTAATGGTAGCGAAAGAGAGTGAAAAAGATTTTGAAGGAAACAGAATCCAAGTCCTCACCAGGAAACAAAGGATAAACCTCTACTACTGTTCAAAAGACCGGAGAGGTTGAGAACCGGGTGATTTGATAAACAAGGTATTCTACCGCTTGGTGACGTTAATAACTAACAAAAATGACTGAACCCGTATTTAGTAGAATATAATACTGCGTGTTTTCTCTGTGTGACTACATTGAATAATAGTGTTCGTTAGTCATGGATAATTTGTCCCTGTTACGTATAAAGCCTCGATCTGGGGAAGGTTTTTTTTATCACTAGAATGCTCTGAGCGAATGAAAATTCACAGACGTATGAAAGTAATAAAACTTTCTGGGTACGTAACGCTTCCGCCGAATAAAACTTTGAAAGAGAATTTTTTGCACCACTATGCAGCTGATAAACAGTACAGTGAAAGCTCTGAAATTCTAAACTGTTGTACACCCCCTCCGCAGTGCCTCGAGTTTAGCAAACTTCTGGTTGTTACCGAAATTGAACTTACTTGGTTGGTAACCATTGCAGGAAAAGAACAATTCTGAAATCAAAAGCAGTATTCAGCCCTGAGATGAACATACTATGCAGCTAATCAAGGATTGTATAGTTTACAATGATTTTATGATTGTGACTGAAGTCCTTCCTTCCTTCATTAATCTACGAGGCTGGCTACTAAAAAACGTTCGGTCCGATCTACTTCTTTATCTTTCCAAAATTTGACTAACTGAGCAAACGTCAGATTTTTTAAAATCACTTCATGATCGGGCTGAGAACATTTCAGAATTGGAGAGATATTTTTTTATTATTTATCCAGCAACCATCGTATACATTCCATCTAATATTATTATCGACTTCATATTTTATAGATATATAAAACAAATACTTATTGGAATTTATTTGCTGGATGAGGGCAACATCTGTCTGCGCAGTTAGAATGAAAGCTGGTTCGTTATACGCAGAAGTAAACAAATGGTAGACATTTGTACGGAATTTCAAAGTTTCAAATTAATAACCACAATGCGAAAACTTAAACTGGCGGATTTGACGGGTAAAGAGAAATGCTTAATAACTTTAGAGTTTTATCAGAGTGGTATTGCATGTGATCAACAGACTCATTACACAGTGTTGATAACAGACACACAAAGGAGACTACAGGAACTCCTACAGAAGGTAGCAAAGAAAGTCAGAAGAAAGGCATAAACATCAGTTATAAGAAGATAAAATGTGTGGTTATCAGCAAAATAAATGGGCCAAGATGTAAACTGTGAATTGGAGATGTGAGAATCAAGCAAGGTTCTAAAATTTATCGAGCTAGTGTTTTAATAGAAGACGGAAAATGTGTCGCCGAAATCCAAAGTCGCATTGGAATAGCGGAAGTTGCCTTCCCAAAGCTAAGCAAAGTATTAAGGAACAGGAAAGTTTCGTTAGAAATAAAAAAAAAGAATGCTGAACTGTTATGTAAATAGCGGTCTTCCTATATGGTAGTGAATGCTGAACATTCTCCTCATAGAGGAAGAAGAGGCTTAAGGCAACAGAAATGTGGTTCTACAGAATGATGTCGGGGTTACCATAGAATGAACATGTGAGCAACGACGAAGTTTTATGGAAAATGGGGGAAAATGACACGTACTTAAAATCGGAAATATATAATTGAAACTTCTAGGGTATATAATGAGGAAAGAGGGTTTGTTGAATTTGACACTCACAGGACATATTGAAGGCAAGAGGGACTTGTGAAAGCAGCGAATAACCTACGTAACATGCCTGTGTAAATGTTTGAGAATAAGAACTAGGATGGATAGTAAAAAAGATAAATCTTACTTAAAGCTACAAAAGGCAAGAAGTTGTGGAGAACCATGATCACCCACGTCCTGAAGGGATACAGCGCATAGAAGAAGAAGAAGAAGAAGAAGAAGAAGAAGAAGAAGAAGCAATTGCTATTGTGTCTGTGAATAACTCACCTTGCGATCTCCATTGTGTGTGTGGCCCTTCTAGTCCCGCCTTTGGGAGTGATGGCAATGAGCCGGGAAGGTAACCTGAAATAAAAATCAAATTTTAATTACATATAAATGTATTTTATATGTGATGTATATAATTTGTTATTTTGAAAGGAACGATTTAAAAAATTAACACTGACGCAAGTTTATTTTCCTTTTCTTCGTAGACAAACGTGTCTTATTTATTCTTACAATTGCCATTATTTTGATCACAAAAACAATAAAATATGTACATTGTTAAAATGAGCTGTTAGAAAAACGTAATTCAATTCTACATTAATAACTTAAGTGACTCCAATTTAAAAGGATTAAAAGCTAAAAATTTTGCTATCCAGAAAAGAAATTCTACACTCATCAAGGATATGCAATTTAATAAAGCAATAAATTCAGTGGCCAAACATATTTCTACATATGACATCAAGGTTCCAGTTCAACGTCTATGTTGTTCGTAACTTCATCATATTATAGTAAATATATAAATTTAATTAATTGGCTTTTACCTTGCGACACTGGTCCGGTCTGTGATGTCCATGGGGATTTCGAGAACGAAGGATCTGAATGAAAATAAAAATAAGAGAATATATTTCACAAAACTAGCTACCTACAAGAATTTTCGAAAAAAGAGCATACTATTATGAAAAATGGCCCCAAACTTGATAAAAGTTTTATCGTCAAAATGTGTTGTTATTAAGACGAAAGATCAAAATATTTTTGGTTTGTTAAATTTTGTAATCCTTTCTAGCACGTTTGAAATTTGGGTCAAAAATCTGTTTTTTCTTGGAATAGCGGAAGATGGCTTCTCAAAGTTAAGCAAAGTATTAAAGAACAGAAAAGTTTCGTTAGTAATAAAAAAAAAAGAAAAGAATGCTGAACTGTTATGTAAATAGCAGTTCTTCTATAAGGCAGTTAAAGCTGAACAATCTCCTTACAGCGGAAGAAGAGACTAAAGGCTACGGAAATGTGGTTCTATAGACGGATGTCGGGGTTACCATGGAATGAATATGTGAGCAACAACGAAGTTTTAAGGAAAATGGGGGTAAAAGGACACGTATTTAAAATTGGAAACATAATTGAAACTTCTAGGGCATATAATGAGGAAAAAGGGTTTGGAGAATTTTTACTGAATTTACTTTATTAACTTTACTTTATTATTATTATTCGAGTTTTTAGCGTCATTTTTGGTGTAAAAAAACTGATTGTTTTTGGAAATTTTTGCAAAAATCAAATAATTGTCAGATTATAAGTAAATTTTCAGGACTTATTCAAAAATGAAAATGTTGGTAAAAATATTTTTTTTTTTTACATCTGTTATTCTCACTTACTTAACTTTATGAAATTTCGAGAAAATTAAAATTCTAGCCTCTTCATATTTATATTAGTTAAAAGCAGGACTCTTTGGAGAATTTAAATCATCAATTTTTTTTTGTCAAATAGAAACACTATTTACCGAAAATCCGCTCTGAATTGTAATATAAAAAAATGCAATAAATAATTATTTAATTAGAAAAGCTTTTAATTGCTTTTATAAATAAAATATATTAAGGAAACTATTTCGAGGAATAATGAGTTTTTACAAGAACTGTTTACATTTTTTTAAAATTTAATTAGAAAAATTTATTAAGTTTTAAATCATTAAAAATTCTGTATTAATTTCAGCCTTTTAGATTATGCTGTTATTAAGTGAAAACTATATTTACTAATCATAAATGGAAAAACTTAATTTTTTGTTTGGGCATAAACGTGCCGATTTTTTAAGTACGGACGACTATACACGACATAATCAGAAAATAAGAGCGATAACTATAGTAAACTTAAAGCCAAAATTTTAGAAATTCAATAAAACATTAGATTGCGGAGAATATTTTCCTAAATTTTTAAGATTACTGAGTACTTAAAAATTATGTAAAAATGTCGCTCATGTCATTTTCTTCAATTATGTTTTACAGATAAAGTCTCCGTAGAACAACATTAAATCTGTCAGTACGTAAACACAGCTACTGACGGGTTAAAAAATGCATTTTTGCGATATTTTAAAGTAAATAATATTTGTTTCAAATCAGATTAATTTAAACTTTAAATCAGATAATATCCCTCAAATAAATTTTCAGAAAATTATATATTATTTTTGGAAGACTTTTTATCAATTTATAGTTGGGTAGATGTAACTGTAAATTCTCGTTGACAGTTTCTGTTCTCGCACTTCTCGCTTGCTGAGCACTTTTCCGGCTCCATGATCTCCAATCAACTTTAATATTCAGAAATTTAAATGCAATATCATTCGCTATATACAGTCTTCCTGATTGCTCCACAGTTGTTTTCGCTCCTTAGCAATGTTTCTGTTTCTAACTTTTCCACACCCAGTAACCTCTTGTGTCTCAGTGGTTTTACTGCCTTGCATGGGGTGGACTCGATTTAAAAACAAAACAAAAATAGACTTAATTAGAAATACAGTTGTTTGTTCAGTAACTATTCTTTGTTTTGTTTTACGGATAAAATGACACATTAAATATTACGCATTCACTTGCAGTAATATAAACCTAGAAGAGAAATTGAGGCATTTTGCTGAAAAAAGAAAAATTATTTGAAAATGTAAAAAAAATGTTTGTATTTGAAATTCTGAATGATTTAAGTAATAATTGTGTTTATCATTCCAACCATCTTTTTCTGTTATTTTCTTTTTTTTTTTTTAATTTTATTAATTAATACTTTAAAGAATTAGAAAAAAGTTTTAAATTTATTCAACTTTTACAAATGTTTCTTCTTTTGATGTTCTTTTCTTTATCTTTTATAGTAATTTCATTTTATTTGTCAATTCATCATAATTCTAGATACACCTTTTATCATAGGTATGAACCTTCTTTTTATTTGAACATATAGAAAATGATCCAAAAGAACTAGATTAAATAGACACTGTGAGGAGAGAAAGCAAAACTATCCTGAAGATCGTTTGAGGCGTGAAACTAAGAGTCACTGTGCATTATTGATTACTAACTATTGTCTACTATCTATCTATCTATCTATCTATCTATCTATCTATCTATCTATCTATCTATCTATCTATCTATCAGTTGGAATTGTTGGTAGATTTGTATAACCACTTGTGTTGTAACAGATTTTCCGCGTTAATATATTGAACAGTTGGGATCTCACTATAAACTCCGGAACCGTATTGGTGAAGCTTATTAGAATTTACTGATAGAAATTCATAAAGACAACCAACCAATCATCATCATCATTAGTAGCAATTAGCTTTTCATTTTTTTTTCTATCGTGAAGCTCAGATCATTCTATATTGCTAATAAATTCAGATGGAGTTTTATTATTTTTCTGTTTTTCTATTCACACCATAGCGCATCTCTTCTTAGACCTGCACAGAAGTTTAAATAAATCTCTACACTTTAGGTAGGTACCGCCACACATTCACGATACCTAAGGTTTAAAATGAATTTAAAAGAAATGAAAAAAAATCTTACCTGAAGCTTTTATTTTAGTTTTAATTTCAAGCTAATAGATTAAATTTAATATTTCAAAAAAGCAAAATAGTTTTCTCTATTAAAATACTAATTTACATTGGCTAGAAGTTTTTTTTCTAAAGAAACTGATTTCAGCACCATTTTTAGCCCTGGTTCATCGCAATGTAATTCTCTTTATTAAAAATCTTCCAAAAATAATATATGCTTTTCCGAAACTTTATTTGTGGAGTATTAGCTGATTTAAAGTTTAATTAATCTGATTTGAAATAAATAGTATTTACTTTAAGTTTAAAATATCGCAGAAATGGATTATTTTTATACGGCGGTAGCTATTTATTTAAGATGTTAACATGTTGACAGCTTGATGACAGATGGTTAAGGAAAGATGTGAAAATTTAATTTCTCGAAATTTTATAACATTAAATAAGTGGTGGCGGGTAACAGATGTAAAAAATATTTTTGCCAAGATTTTCTAAAAAAAAAAGACAATTTCTAAAATAGTTTCATTCATCTGTGAATAATTCCTGAAAGTTTAATTAAAATCCGACAATTATTTGATTTTTGCAAGAATTTCCAAATCAATGTGTTTTTCATCGCAAAAAACGTCGTATATTAATCTTTGGCCCCCACGCTGGCACACACACACACACACACACACAAAAAAAAAACCAAAAAAAAAAAAACAAAGATTTTTAACAAAAATTTCCAGTTTTAAAAAAGATTATGAAATATAATTAAATAATCAAAAATACTTTTCTCTAAATTATAACAAACATTTTGATGATAAAACTTTGTTTTTATCAAGTTTGGGCATTTTTTTTTTTAGTTGAGGTACCTACCTTTAAGTATTGAATATGGACCAACAAACAAGAAAGTTCACCCACCCAGGACCCGATTCTTTGTTAAGATTCAGGTTGAAGTGATATCTACATTTATATACGTGCATTCAGATGTTTAGACACAAGGTGATGTTTATAAAAGACTTTTACTTGAAATGTTCAGTTCAAGCAATTCACTTCTATAGCCGACATAATTTGTTAAAACTAACGTACTTACCAGATGAGCTGTGATATATTAATTGTAACGTTACAAGAGACTCTAATAATCACCTTGAAGACATGACATATTTCCATCTGCATCGTAAGATACATTTAGAACATTTATCAGAGTGTATCATAATATAAACAAAAGTAATCATTTATAGAACAGGTGTTTCGTTTTGTTCCGCTTCGTATTTACGTGGGTATTTATGCATAGAGATCGGTATAAGTGCATTAGTTAATCATTATGGTTAGACATATGTATAGAATTGCGTGTGACATTGTATTTTTATAACTGAAAGCTAAAGATAAAAGAATGGGAAGGGGTAAAGAAACAAACGCGAGAGAAGATATTGTTAGAAAAGAAAGAATGAATGAAAGAAAGAAGGAAAGAAGTGATGTGTGAGAAATTATGAAAGAAATTGCAAAAAGAATGGAAATCAAAAACAGATTAACGAAAGGTGTACTTCATGAAAAAGCAAAATGGAGAGCAAAAATAATAGAGAAAGAAGTGGGCGGGAAAAGAACGATGAAAAGTCAATCATGTATTGAATAGAAAGAAAGGATGAAATGTGTAAAGAGGGTGGAAGATGAAAACAAAGAAGTAAAAGAGGGTAAATAAAATAAACAAAAAATTAATTGCAGTTTTATATGTGGTCTGTTTCTTAGGTTAGAAAGTCACGTTTGAATGATTTGTTTTTTTACAGCTTATCAACCTTTTGTAGGTTAGTTAAAGCCAGAAAATATTTTAATATTTTAAGAATTTTTTAAGATATTTAAGAATGTTTCTAATTTCACGGAATCACATCAACTCTTCAGGACTTTTTTGCATCAAATCTGCTGAAAAGTATGAAAAAGTTAAATTTCTTGAAAATGTAATTCTGCGAGACTCAGAGTCCAGACACTCATAAGATAACTCAGCAGGTTGAATTTATTTTATTTATTGCTATTAATGCTCTATCTGTCGATATCGAGCACTATGATTACAAAGATTACATCTTTTAAAGTGTTATCTTCCAAAATAACACACACACGCACCCAAACACACGCATATAAATATATATGCATCGACTGCACACACAGGTAGACACTGTTTAAAAAAGCACGGGTATTCACAAAATATAACCTTTATATATTGGGTTGTTGGGTAAGTTCATGCCATTTTTTAGTCGTTCATATCCCAACACGTTAGAACGCGTTAAAATTATCGACGGATATAATATGCTTACATTTCCGATTAGAGCACAGTTCAAACTCTCTCTTGAGAAAGAAAGTTTAAAAATGACTTAATTCGTTTCAGTTTTGCGTCCCTATGAAAATGGAAGATTATAAGGTGCATTTTAGACACTTGATGCTTTTTTTTTACCGTAAAGCCAAAAGTGCCTCGCAAGCATCAGGTATATATGTACTATGTACAGTGAAGGTGCTTTAGCTGACAGAACTGTACTGAAATGGGTTGATAAGTTGCGAGTGGGTGAGTGTAGCCTTATTAATGAAGAACTCTCAGGCAGAGCCCCCTTACTACAGATGACGACCCCCAAAAAAAGACATTTATTGAGAATGACCCGCATTACACAACGCAGAAACACTAAATTTATCAAAATTCCTAATCCATGAGCACTTAGTGAAGCGTGGGTGCTCAAATCGCTACGATGTTTGGGTACCACATGATGTTTTCTTCTCAGGATAGTACCAGACCTCACGTTTCTTTGGCGACCCAACAAAACTTGTTGCAGCTTGGCTGCGGTGTGTTACACAACCCGCCATATTCACTTGACGTTGTTCCTTCGGATTTTCATTTATTCAGGTCCTTGCAAAATAAACTCAATAGTAAAATGACATAAAAAAAAACCTTTGCCGAGAAACCACCGACATTCTGGAAAGATGGAATCTTTAAGTTGAAGAAAACAATGAAGAAAGGTGGGCAACAAAATGGTTCATATTTAGTTGAATAAATATTTAATGGCATAATTTTGTTTTGAGTTTTAATTTCCCTTAAAAATCGGCATGAGTTTTCCGGTTCAACCATATATATATATATATATATATATATATATATATATATATATATATATATATATATATATATATATTAAGATAAAAAGAAAGAACAGTCAGATTAATAATCCACAGTTCATTAGCATTTATTTTCAAAAAAGAGCTCGATACAAAGTATCGAGAGCATATTATTATAATATTTAAAAATATCTTTCCATCGCAACATACAAATTACTATGTAACATAATAATTTCTGTGTCGCGATGAAAACATATTTTTAAATAATATATATATATATATATATATATATATATACATACATACATACACGCATATACATACATTTTATATTTTGCATTTCGTGCATGCGCGTTGTTTGTTTTTGATTTTGTCCACTGTACAGTACAGTAGGATCAGTTGAGCACCGTCTGCAAGAAAAAGACCACCATGACACAATTCACTCCGCCAGAAATTTGGAAACGGCATGCTGTACTGCTTGGTATTCGCACCGGAAGCTGCAATACGAACATTTCAGAGTGTTTGGGTGTCAATCTGAGAACAGTGCAGGGAATTCGGAAAGATTTGGCGGAGTCTAATGGGGATTACGAAGGTGTTTGGAGTGATGGCGACATTATAAAAGCCAGAGGACCCGATCAATAACTGTCAGACAATTTCTGTCACCACATCACTCCTAAGATCTGGCCATACCAGACTGCAAACTCCTTGTGTGGGGTGTAGTTGAGCGTGATACCAATAAAACTCCTTGTAAAACCAAAGATGGCCTGAAGGCGAGGGTTATGGCAGCTTTCATCATTTTAAACAAGGAGACCGGCCTGAAGAGTTGCAGGAGATTCCGAAGTCGTATGGAGGCCATAGTTGAAAACAATGGTATTTTTATTGAAGAAATTTACTCTTTAATATTTGAAGATATTTTTGTGTAATTTTCGTAAATATATCTATTAAAATGAGATGTCAGTGTCATTATTGCGTAATTTAGACGACAATTTATCCATCACACCCTGTACACACACACACACACACACACACACACACATACACACACACATATATATATATGTGGGGGACAATCTCTTCAAAAAAGATGAGACCGAATGAAAAATAAATAAATGGAAGTAATAAGGAAAATAATTAAATATATATATATATATATATATATATATATATATATATGTATATATAAATTTTGAATCAGGAAACCGAAGTTTTGAGTCCTTGCATACATATTAAGAAGTTCTTCTTAAGCACATATGAAGCTGCATAAAAAAGTACATTTAAATTAACACTCTACCAATACATTTATAATACCCTTGCTTTTCTTCTATTTCTTCTTCTTCTTCTTCTTCTTCTTCACATCCACCTCCTCCTCTCTTTCTATTACTCCCAATGTCGTGCGTTTTTTTTATTTTAAAAATAATAATATAGCGTTTATTAGTTTTTTTTTTTTTTTTTAAATTAAAGCGTTAAGAGGTCAATTGATAAAAATCACCTGAGGATACCGTAAGGTTGAAACCAACGTAGTTTATTCAACTGATCTCCTGATTTTCTTTTTATTTTGTTATTTTTACATTTATTTTATTTTTTTCACGCGTGTATTGGGCACTTTTTAATACCACTGTTTCTTGGTCTGATTCAACTCTGACCATTAACATTATATATTATATTATATTATATTATATTATATTATATTATATTATATTATATATATATATATATATATATATATATATATATATATAGTTGTTCAGTGGATACGCGTATATGTACTAATTATTACACACACACACACATATACATATATATATAAGAAAGCCATAAAGGAAGAAAAATCAAACAAATAGCACAGTAACTAAGCAAATAAAGGGAAAAATAAAAAAAATGAAATAATAAAAAAGCGAGAAACGATAGAGAAAGAGTGAAGTGTGAAAGAGATATAGAACCAGAGAGAAAGTATGTGAGAGAAAATGATAGATTAAAAGAAACCATATATATATATATATATATATATATATATATATATATATATAGAGAGAGAGAGAGAGAGAGAAAGGGAGAGAGAGAGAGAGAGGGAGAAAGATGAGAATGAAGCGGAAGTTTGAAGAATGAAAGGGACAGAAAGACAAATAAAAATAAAGATGAATGGTGTAATGATAGAAAATAAAATTACATTCTATAGTGAATAGTTAATAGATTGTTGTCGACCGATCAATAGATAGATTGTGATTAATGGAAGTATAAGAGATTCAGGAAAATAAAATAAGCCTGAATCGGCCGTTCACTCACAACGAAAGTCGAAACGAAAGCAACGTTCGGATAACGACGTGAGCCTAATTTCACCACCTGCCTCGAGTGGTGACACTGAGTCACACTCTTACTTGTCATCTCTTACGGACATCTCCATACACACGGGGAGGCGAACTTCTTTAATTGCTCATTAAGTCTACAATTAATTTATTAATAATAAAAAAAATCAAATAAAACGAACATAATGATAACATTAAATTAAGAAGAAATATCATATTTGTAATATTCGTAGAAAATCAATAATGAAAAAGGTGATGATAAAGATAATGAAAGAAATAATAATATTGATAATAATAATAATAATAATAATAATAATAATAATAATATTGATAATAATAATAATAATAATAATATTGATAATAATAATAATAATAATAATAATAATAATATTGATAATAATAATAATAATAATATTGATAATAATAATAATAATAATAATAATAATAATAATAATAATAATAATAATCTCACACGTACAGCCCACAACTTACGAACGGTTTTATTTTTTTAAAATGTGCCTGCTCTTAGGTTATATATTTTGTTTTTTACAAAAATACGGAGTGAAATGTCATGATGCCATTTCTGACTTTAGATCTCTGGTTGGGACCCGTAAAGAAATGAGTATACAACAGAAAATGGAAATAATAATAATAATAATAATAATAATAATAATAATAATAATAATAATGGACTACATAATACACACAGACAGAACAATCAAAGCTAACCGTTCAGACATTGTTATTAGAGACCACAAACTATAGAATTGCCTCCTTATTGATATGGCAGTCCCTGCAGAATGCAATGTATCTTTGAAGATCTTCAGAAAGTTATCAAATTACAAAGGACCTTGAAATCGGAATCTCAAAAATCTGGCACATTGGAACATCAACAATCCCTTTTGTAGTTGGAGCCCTCGGATTGGTTGGAAAAGATTCCAGTAGATTCATTGAAGGGTTTCCTGGAAGCCCATGCCTTAAAGAAATACAAAAAATTGTTCTCACGAGCACAGCCCACAACTTGCGAAGGTCTTTATCTATGTGAAATATGTATGTATTTTTTTTAATTGCTCAGTGGAAAATGTCATTAGGTCTCTGGGCGGGACACGGAAAGAAATGTTTCAGTCAGTTATGTATCATGCGTGATACACACTTAGGCGATCTTGTATCTTTCGATACATGACTGACGAGGCAGATTTTTTCCCCGCAGCAGGTTGCCATTTCTTTCTGCGATAGAACCCAGTCTGTCCTGCTTCTTACAACTGCAATTTTGTTCAAGTAATTTGCTGCTCTTCACTTCTGTTGCTTAAGCCGCTCTAAAATAGTAACATTTACTCCAGATCATCCTGCTATAAGTTCAAATCAATACTTAATAAATTAAAAGAAATAAAGATTTGTCTAATAGTTTGTTTTCCTTTTACTCCTCTTTCTTCAATTTGCTATTGATTTTTAGAAGGAGAATCAGTTTGGATTTATGGGAAGACTGTGTTGTACAAGTCATCCAAATCTTGATTTTTTTAAAAATTCACAATGCGAAATTGTGGTTTTATTGGTAATCAAAAACTGGCTATTATCGACGGTAGGGGATATTTACTAAGACTAGCTGAATGTGAAACAAAGTATAGAGGAGTAAATGCAAACAGGGAGATTGCGTTATAACAATCTTCGAAGTTCGGGGAGCATGCATTCGATATACTGGTTTTTAACTGAAAATCAACGTCGATCACTGGCCCATGTGATAACGGCGTTGCTTGTCTAATTCGCAATGCAAGCTCGTCGCAGATCTCAGACCATCTTTTGTTGCATCATCAGCTTTATTATTATTTTTATTTTATTTCCTTTGATTTCGGGTGTGTATGCACTTCTTAAAGGGGAAGCACGGTGAAGTAATGGATAGCGTCTCGGATTGAGGAATCGGAGAGCCAAGTTCGAATTCCGGTCAACTCCATTACATTCACTCACGTGCTAATACCTTTGGGAAAGGTATGAGTTCTCTTCTCTACCCCACCCTCCAAGTAGGTTTTACAGAAAGATAAACGGTGACACTTCTGACATAACCTCTTTTTTTTTCCATGTGGATCAATCATATTGAATCAATTGCTAGGGTCTGTTGCTAGGAAATTTGGTTCAATTTGTCGTACCTGACAATATTTCTCGTCAGAATCTTTCTTACATATTTATTATTCTGCCATTCGTCCTTGCTTTGAATATTGCCGCAATATCTGCTCTTGTGCTCTTGCTATATATTTGTAAATTCTTGATAAAATCAAAAGACGAATCTGCAATGTTATTGGTTCTGAACTGGTATCTCGGCTTCAGTCACTTTTCCACATCAGTAACATAATTTTGGTAATTGTTCTAATGAACTTTCCTCTATAGTACCTAAACTTTATGAATTTAAGCGCAGTACTAGATTGGAAGCAAGGTCTCATCATTTTACAGTTGAAATGGCGCGATGTAACCGTGAGTTATATGCGAACAGTTTCTTCTATCGCTAGTAGAACTATCTTCCACTATGCCAATGCAATGTCAATCGTTATCTTCTTAATTCCTGTCCTTTTATTGTACTTTTTAATAGTGTTTTTCACGTATTCTCTAACATTTAGTAACCTCCCTCCGCTCTTGCGTCTTAGTGGCTTTATTGCCTTGCTTGGCTAAAGACTCGATCTGTGGCTCGATCTTTTTCGTACTGGTACAAAAACTTTTAGAATTATTCACATAAATCTATAAACAAAGGATGAAATAATTAGATTTATTCTTTTCCTAGATATTTAGCAACACTACAATGAATGGCAATGTTTGAAGCCATTTTGTCGACGCTGAACATGTGGTATATGCTTTTATCTGTTTACGGTGATTAATCGTCGGAGCTTTGTAAACCGTTACCATGAGTTCAACCGGTTATTTCCAAACGATTATCCCGTCGGAATATGACCGATAGACGCCTTGTCATTTCAGTGATTATGAAAACATACGTCATCCACAAGTTATAAATATAGCTTTACAAAGACAAAATTCCATAAATGACTAAAATAATTTTAGCTACGAAGAAAAATTTGTAGTAAATACTAATTCGGAATAGTTTTCAAGATATACGATAATTAGCTGTTATTTTTTTTAATTTCGATATTTCATTGTTCTTTTTTTCGATTTTGAACTAGTTAAGTTCAAATATCTGTAGATATATCGAAAAATTAATAGCAACGCTATCTTAAAAGAATTCTATGAAGACGCATTATAAGCCAAATGCTTTAATGATATTAAGTGCGTATTTAAGGATAAGCAGGCCTATGTAATATCTGTTCTGTTTTGCCTAACGGGCAGATAATACATACGCCTGAGTGTAATCAATCTATTACTAAGACAGACAATAAGATTTTCCTTGCAATTGGTGGCGACTACACAACATTGATAGCCATCTTTAAGAAATGGTTGACTGAACAACACGTAGGAAGAATATTACCAAGTTTCTCAACCTCGCACATCAATGAACTGTCATAGTTAGCAGGTAGATAAATACTGATAGACATTTATAAGATAATGTTTTCGCCTCTTAATAAGTATCCATTGACTAAGTGACGCTTATGGCGATTATAACCACAGCAACAAATGCCAATAAATGTACAGAGAAACGAATCCATCAATGCATACAACGTATCAGTGAACAATATGGCGTCAGTTGTTCGTCTTTTGCCCTAGGCTATCGAAAACCGAGAAAGATTTTAGGCCTTATGTTCCGGTATCTACTTCGCTGCCCCTAACGAGCTGTTAAGAGGGCTACAGTAAAATATACACTTTACTTATTACTTTTTATATAACACGATCATGTGATGTAATGAATATCTCTTGCTTCCATCTAAGGGCAAGTTTGGTTAGTCTGTCTCCTTCTCTATCTCTGAATCTCCTTCCACTTGCTGAAACAAGTATTTTTCTATGTACCCTCCTTCACGGTTTGGTTTTTCTAGTGTTGTGGTCATGACTTTAATAGATAAATATGATGGAGTTCAGCGGGTGGTTGGGTAAATGGACTGGCTTGTAAGTCAATGCCCCCCCAGGGTTAGTGGTGTATGTGATAGAAGTTTGATTGTGTCGAATTTCTCAGCACTTCTTTGAAGATCAGTAAAATGCAATCTTTCTCTTTTACAAGTATTCAATAATTTCGATATCAAACAAGATAGTCAAATGTAATACTACGAGAAAACTAAAGAGTGTGGAGAGGCTACAGCAAAAAAGAAAAATGACGTAGAAGAAGAAGAAGAAGAAGAAGAAGAAGAAGAAGAAGAAGAAGAAGAAGATGATGATGATGATGAAGAAGAAGAAGAAGAAAAAGAAAAAGAAGAATTACAGGGAGTGCCAATTCCTTAAGGACACACTTTTATTAGGTTGGTGCAAAAATAATGACGGTTTTTGACGTATTTTTTAATGTCATTATTTTTGCACCAACCTAATAGTTGGTTATAAATGGAGGATGGCATAATATTAGGTTGGTGCAAAAATAATGACGTAATAATGTCGTTTTTTGACGTATTTTTTATCGTCAAAAAACGACATTATTACGTCATTATTTTTGCACCAACCTAATATTACATGAAACAAATTTTGTTACATAGACGAAATTCTCTTGGCATGAACCAAATTTTAACATTATCCTTTCTTTTTCAGATGTACCGAGAGCATTAACATGGGAACTTCCAATCTGATAATGCCCTACTCAGGACATATAATCTCTATCATCGGAGATAGCTATCTTCATGAAACTGTTCAGGTACTTCGTGTTAGGAACAAGGTGGAGTCTTTGAGCGCAGGAATATCATCCGTGGCCAAGAGGAAAAAACTTTCACAGCGATTCATCCAGCAAACTAGGGATATCATCGAATATGTTCGAATGTAATGAATAACGTATAATAAATGACTATCGGTCTACTTTTTGTATTGAGCTATCTTTTAAATTACATATAAAATGTTTTACATACGAACATATATTTTACCACTACAAGTTACATATGAAAATCTAATTATATATAAATAATAAATAAATAAAAATATAATTACATATAAAAATATATAATTACATATAAAAATTACATATACAATATTATTACATTCGAACATATCTTTTACTACTACAAAAATGTATGTTCGAATATAATGACTTATAATATATATATATATATATATATATATATATATATATATATATATATATATATATATATATATATATATATATATATAAAATTTGTTATATTAATGAGGGGAGAGTAGTATTCAGCATAGATATAAACACTACATGTTGATTCCTATATCAACGCGCACAGATTTTGGAGAAATATAAAGCAAAAGAGATGGACATGGTTGCCACTAATATATATATATATATATATATATATATATATATATATATATATATATATATATATATATATATATATATATCTGTGTGTGTGTGTGTGTGTGTATGAATAAACCAAAATAATTTTTTCATATATGTACATCTTAATTTGTAAAATATATAGAGAGAAACAAGAAAGAAAAAAAGTGAGAATTTAAGTTTACATGATCATAATGACATTTTAAATGTCTCCAACATTTTGATTAATTACTCCTCTATACGATTGTAACTTTATACAAACCACTCACTGCAGATCAGTACATGCGAAATATTTTGAAAGCAGAATAGTAAATGAAAGATGCATCGTTTCCAATGAATAGGTTTTAATCGCTTTACTGATATGCATATAGCGATATATGTCAGCACTGTGCTTATAAAGCTAAGGTTGTTGCGTACAGTCGGTCGCTTTTTTATTTTCTGCGAATGATCTCGAAGAATAATCCAGCATAGCCTTTTTGCTTCTTAGTGTTTCTCATTATATATATATATATATATATATATATATATATATATATATATATCCAGCATAGCCTTTTTACTTATTCTTCGAGATCATTCGCAGAACATCACTAAGACGCATGAGGAACGGGGAGTGAAAGAGAAAACTTTAGTTAGGAGTGAGAAAAAAAAGCCAATAAAAGAATATGAGTTAAGATGACAATTGATGCTGCCTTTAGATTTTTGACGATTGTAGGTTGCAGGGAAGTAAGAAATTGGAAAAGTATTCCACAGGAGCGAAGTACGAGAAAAGAAACTATTACAAGAAAAAAACGGTGAGACTTAGTTGCCAGTCTAGCAGCACGCTTAAATTCTCGCAGTCGAATCACTACGCAGAACAGCTCATCAGAACAGTTGCCATGAAAATATTTGTAGAAAAGACAGGGGAAATACACGCCATGTCGGCTATACAGTGGTTAATAATCATAATGACATGCTTGTCTACCAAGCAGTTGATATTCGGTGATTATTTACGTAATGCAATATATTATTATGACTGTTTAACAGGTTATTTAAACTAAACATTTTTTATATTAATTAACGAAAAGTCAGACACTAATTTCTTTAACCCATCTCGAGGTGCCTATTTTATTTTAAAACAACCGATTATTATTTTAGCAGATATCCAATAACATCCGGCCTCTAATTTTGACATTTGTTATAACCAGTAAGATTGGAACCTGCGATGTATACGTTTTTAGTCCAATGTCGTAAAGAGTTCACTAAAGTAAAGAGTTGGTCGAAACTTCATCGAAAGACGATCTTCCTTTGAAGCGACGATCGTTTAACGGCAGCTGCTTCGAATATGATTAACACGCACATTTCCTCTTTGTCCAACTGACACATTAGTTAAAAATAGGATGCTTTCTTTTATTCTATTCTCTTATTTACAAGCATTAGTTAATTGCGTTTCTTGGTTTATACCTTCATTTTACTGACCTAAAATAAACATGCCTATTTCTAATGAGACTAATAATAATGTTATTATGCATATCCTCATTGTCCTTTTGTTATTACATGATCATTTTGATTTTATCACAATATGTAATTGTTTTTAATCGCATTATTATCGTACTTTTAAAAATGTCTTATTATCATGCCCACTATTCATTTTATGTTTATTTTTATCCTCCCTATTTAAATAATGTTTTTATATGATCATTATTATTTGGACTAATTAACTAACTGAATAGCAGTATCTGAGGGCTTTCACTGAAGCCCAACTGAATTGCAAATCAAATTGTCCAGCTCTATCATAATATATCTACCTGATTTTAGTATCATAATATTCTAGCTGATTTTAGTAATGCTGTCACTTGATAAGCCATCTTTGCTTGCAACTAGACTATCATTATCATAGAATTCAGTTATCCATTGCCTAGATTACACTGTACTTTTTCCAGATTAAAGTGGTGGAATAAACAGGGATCGAATTTACATTTTATATTCTACCATTATCTTTATCAAAAAATAAAGTAAAATTAACACTTTTCAGTAATCATTTCTTAAAGAATACACCCACACAAACCATACACATCTGAGCAAATTTTGAAAACACTTCTCTAACATGTACAGAATATTGTACTAGGAACTTTTGCATCAGCCCAGGTACCATTTTTGCATTAATATAAAATAAGTGAGTTACTTTCTTCCATTCCTAAATTTCAAAGATGTTTCCACACGTTTTATTTGAACTTTTAAATAACGGTATGATAGTGTAATGGTAAGCGACTCAAAAAGAACAATCGACGAGCTGAGTTCGAATTCTGGTCGAGTTCGTTAAGTTCGATTTCGCATTACGACACACATGAATCCATCTCTCCTTCCACTTCCCCTCAGCTATAGGCTAAATAGTAGGACTGACTCATCTCTCTTGTCTTGAGGTAGCAATTATTCTAAGAGAAGGAAAATTCTGAATTCAAAACCAACCTGAATAAGGATGGATTCGATGAGGCTATTTTGCCCCAGATACGCCACTGATGTTATGGGTGAAGTACATGTGGTGTTCATACCACTCTAATGCGTTAGGAGACTCTTGACGTGACGAATAACGGTATCTTCATTATCAGTATTTCTATGTTTTGGATATTAAAAGTTATTCCTGTTGTTTCTCATCTACGATTTTTATTCCTGTTTTTCATAATTTATTTTTATTTATAAGCTAGCGTCTTCATCTTCATCATCATCATCTTCATCATCATTATTTAATGCATTTGCATGTTCGCAACAAATGTCTGGTTTTTATTAATGGAGACTGAGTGAAAGCATGTCTGAGGTACTAGCAAGTGCTGGTGATTTTTCTTCTTATCCTTTCAGATCCCAATACATTTTCAATTCTTCTCCAAATTTCAAATTCAAAGCTATTAGGTTGGTGCAAAAATAATGACGTAATAATGTCGTTTTTTGACGTTAAAAATATGTCAAAAAACGACTTTATTACGACATTATTTTTGCACCAACCTAATACTATTGGAATGACCCTAACTTTCATGTTGCACATTTTTCTCAATACTTTGGCGCGGTCTTTTCCTTCAGTTTTCATTTTCCTTTTTTACCTTTTCTCTGTGGTACTCTGCCATAACTATGGTCACTACTTGGCATATCGTTTTTTTTCCTTTGTGATCTAGTTCTCTTGCTTGGATATAACAATTACTATTATTATTATTATTATTATTATTATTATTATTATTCAAGTATTTTCCATGTTCGTATTGGGTGTTTCGTGGTTGTCGCTAAAAATGGATTGACTTTTCTCCTCAGCAAGCCATTTTTTTTTTTACTATTCCTCCTCACCACCGTACCGGTGTGGTTTGAAAAGTCTCAACCATACTTTGAATTTCTATTTCCTACTGTATTTCATGTAAACTTTTTCAGACAGTTCCAAGTCTGTAACTTACAATGAGCATACTATTTATTTAATTTTGTGGTTGATTGTTGTAGATAATCAATCCAAATAAATATATGAAGTAGTAAACAAATTAAAAACTGTTCCCGCCAAAATAATAGTTAGAATAAACTACAAATCAACCCCAAAATTGAATAAATAGCTTTAATTATCTTCCCAAATCAAGACAAAACTATTAAATAAGCGATATAAACAATTTTTTACTACGTTAATAAAAACACCGATTAATATATATATATATATATATATATATATATATATATATATATATATATATATATATATAAGAAATAAAAATAAAAAATAAAAATAAGTAATGACAGGTAACATAATTTAACCCAAATAAATAAATAAACAAATAAACGACTTCCGGTAAAATAACCGCCAAAATAGACTAACTACAATGCACCACTGACCCGTACATATAAATAGCCAAGAAAAATAACGACACTCGTGACCTGATGATAGCATGAAACAGATTGTCGCTTCTAAGTGTTGACTTCAATGTTCACTTTATATATATATATATATATATATATATATATATATATATATATATATATATATATATTTGCTTTGAGGTAATGCAGTCATTTTCCCCAGTTTCTTCTCTTTCTCTCCAAAGATATCATTCATCATTTTTCTTGAATTCTGTCCACTTTTTGCTTTCTCACTGTTTAGTGTAGTGCCTTTGTTATGGGTATCAATGATAAAAGATTACATTTTTGCTTTTTGTTAGGTGTCATCTGCACAACCATGTCGATGATCTTTTGTCTGCGGGCGTTTACACCTTTTAAATTCTCCAATACATAGTTTCTTTTCCTATTTTCATTTCCTTGCTGTGTTAATAACTGTTCACTCCTTTTCACATCTGCTTTACTTTCACGAATGACGGCCATTATTATTTCTTCTGTCCCTTTGTACATATTTTGCAAATCCATTTTTAGCCTCCCGATTACACTCTTTGATATTAATGAACCTATTCCTCGCTTTTCTGATGAAAGAAAAGAATGAAATTGTGCGGCTTTTGTAAAATTACAATTTCTTTTTCTTATTAAAATTTATTTAGACATTTTTCCAGCTTTTCTGCATTGAATTTAATACACACACACACACATAATTCTTTCTTTCGTTTTTGATCTGAGTGCAAAACGCGTAATCAAGTTTCAATGATCAGCTTTTCCATTTGTTAAACTTAATTATGATTCCTATTTTACACACACACACACACACACACACACATATATATATATATATATATATATATATATATATATATATATATATAGTCATACATACACTGAATTTAGTCTTATTAGCTAATTTTAATTTTTCCGAATTACAATGATAATGGAAGAATTTAAGGAAATATTTGCACTATTAATGAACTGAATATTTCACGTAATATGTGTAAATCCCAATAGACTAAATGTTATCCTTATGGTGTGACAAGAGTTTTATGAATTTTATCAGATTTTCTAAGGTTTGCATCATCAGTCATTTTACTGAAACTTCAAGAAACATTATTTTGTAATTAAAATTATAATTACAGAACGCACGTAAAGTTTATAGAGACAGATGTTTTGAACAAAATTGAAAACAGCCTCATTCTAATGAAGTTATAAATTTAACATTAATATTTTAGTTTTAGTTTTCTGCAAAAAAAGAGTTTAAAAGTCATAGAAGTCATTAAACAATCAAGAAACCAACTCTTAATATCCATTATGAATACGGCCACAATGTACTAGCCGTATTTGGAAATTGCGAATATGTTGATTTTCAGCAACTTTTATAGCGTCTACAAAAATACTTTCTCACAATTTATTATTGTATCCGGTTGGAACGAAAATTCTGTATGATTTTTGAGGTGAAAATATTGAACAAAATTTATTAAAGTATTGTCCTTTCATGTTGTTTAGTAATGTTGCTATGAGTAACTTATTATCTTTTTTATGGTTGGAACGCGCAAACTCTTAAATGCTGAGACAGATGACCGTGCAGCAGTTGGGAGAATGAAGGCTCAGGTTCAGTCGCATGAGAAATCCCTGCTAATGTTTGAAATATATCAAATACCCCCATTTTCACTCGCTGTCCCCACATTTCCAGCTTAGGTTTGAATGCAGCCACTTTATCTGTCAACTTAAAGATAGTTGCCGTTCTCTCCTGATATGGCAGATTAAATCCGTTGAGCAAATTGAATACGCCACACAAATAAGCAACTTTTGCTACCCATTATGTGTCCTACTGAGATGCGATGCAAGCCGTGAATGTTTCCATAAAAGAAATCTATGAAGTGGCTCTTGTAACGTAAAACCTCTGGCCAGCGATCTACCTCTAGGAAGCCATCTCACTTTTGCGAATAAGAGGAGACGTTTACGCTCCTCACAGAGCCGCTTGAACAGACGCTAGTTAAGAGCATATGCTTTGGATAGAGTTAATAACTTTAATCACATCTTTCGAAATACTGTTAAATTCAGGCGACATTTTTCGGTTAGTCGGCTTTTCTCTATAAATGACGCAGTGCGTAGACTCACATACAGATGCAGCCTGTTTGACTCGAGTAGTGAAACCAGAAAGTCGTCCGGTCATGGCAGCTGATCGGCCCGTGCATACACCGCCGCAGAATGACCACTTTACTTTTCCTGATATGTAATCATCCAAAGACTTGAATATTTCTGCAGCTGTGGTGTTGATTTGCACATCCTCCTGGAAAATATATTGCACAAAAACAAGTATTACTGCCTTGCCGTCAACGTTGGTGAACTCGTCAACCTAGATTGCATACTTATCAATCTTCTTCAACAATTGTGTTTTAATGTCCAACGCTATTTCATCATTCATCTATTTATCCTGCTAGCCGTAAGAAGAACCTCTGCTACATTTTTAACTGAAGCCTTTCCTAAAACTTCACAGCAAATGTCCTTAGCGGCTGGCAGGTTCAACTCTTCAGCAACTGTAAAGGTTTTCTTAGATTCGGCAATGCGGTTAGCTACGAAAAATAATGCTCTCAGTGCAGACATGTTTGATGATGTGATGGCCTTCAATAATTGCTTCTGTTCTTCGTGTTTACTCCAAAGGATTTTAATGCAGTGTCCTTAGTCTCTATGTGGCGAAGCAGTTTTAAAGGCTTCATGGCCTTGTTGGGTGGCCGGTCGCCACATATTAAACAGAGCGAGATTGGGGCATGTGAATCACCTGCTGCGATGAATCCGTAATTTAAGTAAGACGATTGGTATTTTCCTTTAAATGCAACTTTCGTTTTTCTTGAGCAGTAGTCGAGTCTTCTGCCATCTCATCATTATTTATTTTCTCTTTTTCAAAGAAGATTCCCAGGAAGGCCTGTTTTCCATTAATTTTCGATTGTATTGGCCTGTGGGCTTCTCTGCATGAAAAGCTGCGACACCGACAAGCGCGGAAAATAGGCAGAGACGGAATTGGTCATTTTTCAAAATAAAACATCTGGTAGACCGCGACAGTAAATAAAATACAAAAAAAAAAAAAGAAGTTTTTATTCTTTCCGTGTGGCCCGGTATCAAATGGTCCACGGCCCGGTACCAGACCGTGACCCGGTGATTGGGGAACGCTGTTTTAGAAGTAAAGTAATGTTTTGTTGCTGGAATTGCATATGTGTAGGGAGTGGAGATGGAAGTATGAACAAGATCGTCGGTTATAATTATGGGTCGAAAGGAAGCGCTGAAGATGGGGGAGATTCAGAATTTCAAAATGTTTAATTTCTGAGTTTTTATTTTTATCAGACGTGTCTGGACACGCCGTCGAGCCGAAACTTACAGTCTCCATACGCTTTTGTTTTGATTGTTTGTTTTTTAAGGGAAACTGAAAGAGATCGGGTAGACTGTGTACCCAGACATGTCCGATAAACAAATTTAAAATTTAGAAAATTTAAAATTTAAAAAGTTTAAAATTTAAAAAAATTTAAATTTAAAAAAATTTAAATTAAAAAAAATTTAAATTTAAAAAATTTAAAATTCGGCGTTTCCACATCTTTAGCATTTCCTCCCGATACGTAATTATAACCAGCGTTCGTGTTTATATCGCTCCTCTCCCTACTATAGACATATAATTGTATCACGAAAAAACGTTCCTTTTGTCCAATTAAGTCATTCTAAAGAACGAAACGTGTTACACAGTATTTTTCTACTTTGTCATTCAGTTGTCAAATATAGTATTCATATATATACATTTATATATCATATTCTGGCATGCCTATACATACTCCAGGACAGAAAGCTAGAAGGTTAGAGAGAACGAAGATCATCTTGAATAAGTTGTAAAATGACCCTGGAATAATATATATATACTTGAGCTTTATTTCAATCTTTCATGAGCTTCCGATCCTTAGCTATGATTATATATATATATATATATATATATATATATATATATATATATATATATATATATATGTAAAAGGACGAAGAATAAAATAGCAAATTTGAATTTAAAACAGGGCTCAATACAAGAGTAAAGCAATAAATATTTATTATACACTGTTACATTAGAACATGGAAGTTACTACTACAAAACAGTACTACTTGATGAGACGTTGTTTATTAAACGGCGAAACAAAATGTATAATTTTGTAGTAGTAACTTATATGTTCTAATGTAACAGTGTATTATATATATGTGTGTGTGTGTGTGTGTGTGAAATTCTGTATTGGGGCAGTAATCCCTCTTTTATACAAGTTTCATTAAAGATGACAGACAAGGTACTTCGTCCCATTTCTAGCAGACAGGATTTCTGTCCTATTGATGAAAAGGAATTTAATTTATACATCAAATATTTATTTTGTCAAAGGTTCAATTACTTTATCTAATTTTATTTTTGTTTTTTTTAAGCTTTACACCCCAAGCAAGGCGGGAAGCACTAGGACGCAAGGGGTTACAGAAGATTTGGATCAAGATTAGATAGGAGTGATAGAGGAAAGGATGAGGAGAAGGATAGTGGATAGATCAAGCCAACTGGAGATGTCGATTGACATTACATTTGAATAGCTGGAGAATATAGCTCTCAGGGAAACTGGAATAGAGAAGGGAGTTCCACAGGCGAGAGGTGCGAGACATGAAGCCATTGGAGTAGAAGAGACGGCTACATTTAGGAGTTTCGACAGTGAAAGGATGAGAGCGGGAAGGGCGCTTGAACTCATGAAATCTGCGAACCAACGAATGCAGCTCCTCGGAGCAATTGCCATGAAAGTATTTGTAAAACAGACAGAGAGAGGTGACGGCGCGTATGTGAGAAAGTGACTGTAGACGTGATGCCAGATCAGGGCCAATTATATTGCATATCCGCCTCTGGAGCCTATCAAGAACCCCTAGGCAAACAGAAGGAGCTCCAGACTATATATGGCAGCAATACTCCATGCAAGGGCGAATTGTTGATCTGTAGATTTGGAGGATCGATTCCGGGGAGAAAAATTTCCTGGCGCGGCACAGGGAGCCAACTTTCCTTGCGGGGACGAAGCAATTGACTCAATGTATTTGTTCCATCCCAGGTCAGCAGCCAACGTGAGACCGAGCAGCCGCAGAGAGGCGCTACCGAGAAGTTGAGCGTCAGACATTCCAATGGAGGGCAGGGAATTTATGCCAGCAAGTAAGTTTGATTTAGACATGCATAACTATTTTAAAGGAATAGTTAAATGAAATGAGTTCGTAGCCTGAAAATGTCACTGTATAATGTTTGAGCTATGCGATTAATGTTTATCATCGAAGTGCTTTCAAAAACAAGGAGATATGTCTATAGACTTATAGATATATCTACATATAATTGGTTATTTTTGTTGTCATTCGTTGCGCTGATAAAATGTCACTATACAATGCTTGAGCTATGCGATTAATGTTTACCATCGAAGTGCTTTCATAAACAAGGAGATATGGCTTTAGACTTATAAATATATCTACATATAATTGGTTATTTATGCTGCCATTCGTTGCACAGATAAAAGAAAATAATATTAAAAAAGCACATCGCTTACTGCTGCCTTTTTGTATAATAATTCTCATGTTTTGAGTATATTATTTTTAAAAATTATTCTTTATTAATAACATCATTGACATTAATATTTAGATCATTGTTATTAACGATAGTGAAGCGTATTGTCTTTATTCGTTTTTTTTTTATAAACGATAATAGTTATTTTCGTTCTATGAAACATTGATAATATTTTGTAAATCTAACCAGTGTTGCGATAAACTGTTTACATTCATGTCTTCACTTTCTTTTTAATTGTTGCAATCAAGATTTTCATTTTTATTTGCCTAAAGAAGGATATTTTTATTTTTGGTAATTGTTATGACGACAACATTGAAGAAACCAATAACGACGATAATATAACTTTGAGACTAATCTATTTTAATTGTCACCCCTGAGACACTACGTCTCTACGTGTACTTTTATACAATCTTATAGGAGTGAAACAGGTTAAATAATATAAACAATATAAACATATATTAATAATAACTAGACGATCAAATACAAGTAAAGCAGATTAAATTATTCTCCTCCTACTACTATTAATACTACTACTACTACTACTACTACTACTACTACTACTACTACTACTACTACTGTAATAATAATAATAATAATAATAATAATAACCGAATGTGCATTCTTATTGACATGGCAGTACCTGCAGACTGTAATGTATGTTTGAAGATATTCAAAAAACTATCAAAATACAAGGATCTTGAAGAGGAAATCTAAAAAATGTGGCACATGAAGACATCAATAATTTCAGTTGTGGTTGGAGCCCTGGGTTTGACTGGAAAACGTTTCTTATAGACTCGATGAAGCCCATGCCTTAAAAAAAATGCAAAAAATTGTTTTCACAGGTAAAGCTCATACCTTACGAAAGACTTAAAAAATATATGCAAAATGTGTGTGCTTTTAGGTTGGTTTATTTTTATCTTTTTATTTTTCAAAAATGTTCAGTGGAAAACATCATGAAGCCATTTCTGACTTTAGGTCGGATTTGATTGGGACCCGGAAAAATGATTATGCAACAGAAATCATAGAAAAAAGATAGTAATAATAATAATAATAATAATATTAAGAAGAAGAAGAAGAAGAAGAACAACAACAACAACAACAAGAAAAAGAAGAACAAGAACAAGAAGGATACCACAAAAACAGATTGTAATGGATATTGGACGATCTTTAAAAAACGATCAAAATACATGGATCTTGAAATGAAAATCTCAAACTTGTGGCTCATGGGGACATCAATAATTTCAGTTGTAGTTGGAAGCCTTTGATTGATTAGAAAATGTTCCTATAGACTCACTGAAGGGATTCCTGGAACAACCATGCCTTAAAGAATTACAAAAATTGTATTTATAATTACAGTTCACACATTATTTTATTTATGTAAAATGTGTGTGTGTTTTAGCTTCTTTTTTTACAAAAAAATGATCAGTAGAAAATGTCATGATGCAATTTTTGACCTTAGGTCTCTGGTTGAGACCCGGAAGAAAATGTGGATACAACAAAAATCCAAATAAATAAATAAATAAATAAATAAATAATAATAATAATAATAATAATAATAATAAAGGAAGCCGAGTTTCAGATGTGTTAAGAAATACAAGTAAAGCAAAATATACCGACTGCAACTTCAAAAACCTTAAAAAAAGAAAGCAAGGCAAATGCAATGGATCAGATACAGAAGCGATGGCAAGATAAACCGCTTCATGAAAAATACTCTGCCTGTACCAAACAAACTGATGTAGCCATCAGTGGCTACGTAGTGCCGGGTTTAAAGCTGAAACCGAAAGTTTTATTTTTGTTGCACAGGACCAATGGTTGCTAACTAAATATTACCAAACACACATACTAAAAAATTGTGTTAGCCTAAAATGCAGATTCTGCTATAAAATATCTAGAAACTATTGACCAGCTTGTATCAGGTTTCGCAGTATTGGCACCTACTGAGTATAAAACACGGCATGAAAGAGTGGGCCAATACCTTCACTGGAAAATCTGCAACTTTTACGGAAAGGAAACTGCAAGAAATTGTTATGAACACCACCCAGACCAGCTAACAGGGATAGGACCTGTAACAATTTTATGGGACTTTACAATACACACCGACAGAACAATCAAAGCTAATCGCTCGGACGTCGTGATCAGAGATCGCAAAGACAAAATGTGACTTCTTATTGACATGGCAGTCCCTGAAGACTGCAATGTATCTTCGAAGATCTTCAACAAACTATCAAAATACAATGATCTTGAAATCGAAATTTCAAAAATGTGGGACATGAGGACATTAACAATTACATTTGTAGTTGGAGCCCTCGGATTGATTGGAAAAAAATCCAATAGATTCATTGGATGGATACCTGGTATCCCATATCTTAAAGAAATACAAAAAATTGTACTCACAAGTACAGTCCACACCTTACGAAGGGCTCTATCTATGTAAAATATGTTGATTTCTTTTTCAAAACTGCTCAGTGGAAAATGTCATGATGCCATTTCTGACCTTAGAACCCGGAATAAAATGAGTACGCACCAGAAATCATAGGAAACATAATAATAATAATAATAATAATAATAATAATAATAATAATAATAATAATAATAATTGTGGAATATGAAGTTAAGAACGTTGGAGGTTTAATCACCAGAGACTACCAACAGTGTGAAAAGCGATACAAATAGTACAATGCGTTTTCTAAAAGTATACAGCATTACATGCAGCAAATAATACAGCCATTGGCATTAAACGGTATATATATATATATATATATATATACAATTTCTGAATATCTTAGTCATTATCAAGAATATAATAAAAAAAGTAAATAGCTAGACCATGTTCATGGCTGGGATAGTCAAATCTGAAAAAAAAGAACTTTGTGCAGTTTATCTGTGATTTCGATCCCGATATGCAACATACTATTCGGAAATTGGAAATATATTTGTTTCTAACGAATTAATGTATTTATTTTTTATCCGACATTATTTCTTATTACTTTGTTTATTTACACATGGTTGAGTAATTGACTTGTTTTTTAACAGTGTGAATATATATATATATATATATATATATATATATATATATATATATATATATATATATATATATATATATATATATATATATGATGTTTTATTGTTCATATCTTTCCATAACACATACACAAGCACATATAGACACACACACACACATTTTTTAATCCTTTCACCCGAAGGAAGGTGATAGTGACACAAGAACGAAGTGGGTTCCAAGGAGTGAAAGAGAATGAGAAGACTTTAAGGGAGGGTTTTTGGAAAAGAAAATAAAGGGACAGGGATCCCGAAGACAAAACCTGTAGATTCACGTTCCCTTTCAATTTTGAAGACTTTAGTTAACAGGGAAGATAAGAAATCAGAAAGGAGTTACACAGGCGAGAAATGCGAGAAAAAAACTGTTAGAATAGATGTGGCGCTTATATATATATATATATATATATATATATATATATATATATATATATATATAAGGGAAACTGAAAAATTCTTGTCTCGACCGTGAAGGCATCTCCCTTGCCGAAATTTGTTGCTTGGTGATTTGATCCAATTTTAAGAAGTGAGCTGAGAGCCTTCTTATGAATGAATGAAGAATTCAAGTAACTCATAATAACGTGTTTGTAGTTAATCAATACTTGAACCAAATGAAAATGATGAGCGAGTTAATATTTTGATGCTTACTCGCATAATTTTCAGACATATAAAATGTAATGACTTTTTCCGCTCCAACGAAGAAAAACAGAAATTGTAAGCATACACACCAACACGCCCGTGCACGCAAGCACACTTGTAAATGCATATACTCAAGAATATGTAAGAATAATTTTGTAAGTAGTAAAGGCATTAACTATTTTGAGACGAAGTTGAATGTTTATAGTCGTACACAATAGAAAAATGAAGGGAAGTGTTATCAAGTTTATTAAGGTGTGCACACGTGTTTGCGAGACCAAGTTAAATCTCAATGTATAAATAATTTACATATAGAGAAAGATGGGGTGGCTTGGATAGACAAATATGTCTGCATTATAGATCTACAAAGAAAGAAAGTGAATTTCTGGATGTAAGATAGAGTTTTTGACGAGGAAAGAAAACAGAAGAAATCGTTGGATATAGATTTGTGATGAAATAATGAAAATAGACAAAATGGGAAAGAAATAAAGAAAGAAAGAATAGAATAAAAGAAAGAAAGTGAAACGAGGAAGGAAAAAATGTCAGATATTCCAGAAAGCAAAAGTGAGGGAAAAGAGGGAAAAATGAAACGAAAAAAGTAGCGAGAAAAGAAAGAAACAAGCAAAGAATGAAGGAAGAAAGAAAAACAGAAAGGATAAAAAAAAAAAGAAGAAAATAAGAAAGAATGAAAGAAAGAAAGACAGAAAGGAAAAAAGAAATAAGAAAGGGAAAAAAAAGGAAACAATAGAAAGAAGAAAGGAAAAAAAAAAGACAGAACGAAAGATAGATAAATAATTGGTGGTTGTCATTCTTACAAGATCAAGTAAAAATCTTTAGTAACAATTTATATTATTATGTATATACCAAACATTATAATATTTATATTAATATTTATATTATATAAATTTATATAATATTTTATATTTATTTTATATATTTATTTTATTATATTTATATTATATATTATATTTATTTATATATGTATGTAATTATATATATTTATAAATTATATTCATATAATCATATTGTCATATTTATATTATATAAATTTATATAATATTTATATTACCATTATACATATATGAAACAAATTATATTTAATCTCATATTTATTGGATGCCATTTTGAAGGATATATATAGAGTGTATCAATTGAATAATGATAATAATTGGTTACATAATTTCAGACAGGCTAATTATCTTCATATTTAAAAAAGTACTTCAAAAATGAAACGTAGAAGAAAATAGAATGAAGAAGGATTACCTTCAGAAAATGTCGTAATTTTACTTCTTCCAATGAGAGCGGCTTTTTCAAGAAACTGTCCTGATGAGAATACGGAACCGGCGCGAAAAGAAAACAGAGGACCCGCCCTAACGCTTGCAGCGGCCGCTGCAGCACAGCAGTACATAAAAGGGGTGGTTGGTCGGGTGTTATAACCCGAAGTGACCCGGATGAACATAGGTGAAGCAGCATGGGGATCAGGGACGCACATGGGCGGCAGGAAATGCAGGTTAACGTTCATTGAATTGGAACTTTGGCGTGATATGTCCGTGCACCTTTTGGGATAGAGGTCTTCCCTTATTTTGTCGCTGACCGGGTGTTGACTGTTGACCTCATCAGAGGTCGTTACTGTCATTTCGCGTTTTGGGGAAACCATCAGGCCTTCCGTGGTGTTAGTTTTTCAATGTTTACTCAATCAAAGGTTATAAACAAGTTTGTATTAAAGTTTGTTATTCAGGCTATATATTCATCTTAAAATTTAATTTATAATCTAATTATAATTATTTATATATCTAATTATAATTATAATCTATGTCACATGCAAGTAGACGAACAATACAGGATGAATTGCATAGTAAGTATAATTTCTATTAGAGGAAATCTAATATTTTCCTTAAAAGTTTTCTAAATTAGAATTTTCCTGTAGGTGTTACGTGACACTGGGTTTGGTTTATTTTCAAGCAGAATTTTTAAAATCAAAAAATTGGTTGTCTGTATCAACGAAACTAACATTAAATAAACAAGGAAGAAAAACGCTTAATATTTAGCTTAAAATTTTTTGTCAAGTTTCATGTGAAACTTATCTGTGTATCTTATATGAATTTAATGCGGTCACTGTTTTCAAATGATAAATAAAATTGCTTGTCAGTAGTAAAAGATCAATGTAATTTTTGTGTTATTTTTCTTTGTTGATGTTCAAAGGTATAGATATCTTGATATCGTTGTTCGACGTTTGTGTTTACATCCTCGAATAAACAGTGTTAAAATCATTTTTGTTGAACACATTAAGAATTGACTGAATTGCATCATTCACTGACAGTTATTTCCAAAAAGAAATTATTAAACTAATATTCCATCTATGATTTTCTTTTTTCCGTCGTTTTAAGCATTACACATTTTAGTGCAGATTAAATATTATTTGCAATTCTGTGCCTGAATTTCGCTTTTATCTGACATTTGAAAATAAATTAAAAATGAAAAATAAATTAAAGCGAGTGAATTTTCAGCAGAATTTAAACCAAAACTTTAACTATTCATATTCAAGAAGCTAGATTCCGTATCAATATTTTAAAAGTTAGTTTTACAACAAAAGATTAAGTGAACAATAGCTTTGTGGAGTTTCTCGAAATAAAGATCCTTGTCTGATTTAGTTATTTCGAAATTGATAATATTCTGAAAATAGTTAATAATTGATTTAATAAATTGTCAAATCAGAATTAAGCTTAACGAGAAATCAAGCAACTTATCAAATATTAAGCGTCTATGTTTCTTGTTTAAATTTCAAACACATCATTAGAGAAGATTAACTTGAAATACTTCAGCGTTTCAGTTGTGTGATTATAAGTTGAGCAAAAGAAAGACAATCGCTCATTTTGAGCTTTATGACGAAGACAATTATTTCAAAACTTTAAATCGTTTGAAATGATCCACGTTTACTCAGTGCACCATGCTTTCTTTGTAATTTATCTTAATTTATTTATTGAGCAAAGATGTCAATTTTTCTTGTGATAAAATTCTTGTGATAAAATTTACAAAACGCTTAAACTTTCAACACTAAAGGAGAAGCCACAAAATTTCTTTTAATTCTTTCTAATTTTGCCTAGATAAGAATATTCATCATTTATATTTAGTCAGAAGTGTATGGAATACTTTGAAAACCTTTAATATATTATAAAAGTGTATTAACATATTTAGATGTATTTGCAGAAGTGTTGTTATGTTTCAGTGAGTTTGTATGCATTCTTAAAATCATTGTGTAGCAATGTTTGCTGATATTGTCTATGAAAGTGTTCATACTTGTGTAAATTAAGCAGAGTGTAAATCACTTTTCATTTCCTAGACTCCACAGGTAATTTTGTTGATCATAACTCCGGTGGGAAACTTGAAAGTATTATAAAAATGTTGATGCATTTGTATCAGATGAGGCGGAACTGTAACATAAATAACAGCGGATAAAATACACAAAAAGCAAAAAAGTGGCTACTGTTCGAAGTTTTCCAAACTTTTTCGTACAGACAGGTAGACGTAATCCTATTTTGAGGAAATTGAAAAGTTTCTTTTTAAAAATTATCCAGCTCAGAATTTTGCAGATGTTTCATAACAGGTGTTTTTTTTTCCTTGTCTATCACACTTAAAGATTAGTGTGTAAAATCAGAGCTACCGACGTTGAATAAACAAGGAATAGGTTGATATATTGTTTTGGAAAAGAGTCATGAAATTCTACTCCTTCCGTTAAGAAGTGGCCAGTGGAAAAGGCTGTAACCTCTCATCTGTTTTTATATCGACTTCGGATTTCAACTTTTCTGTAAAACGCTCATACTCCTTTCACCTTTCCCGCCGTCTCCGCCCTCACATTTTCATAATAAGCGCGCTCCACCTTTGTTTGCCTGGCTTTTTACTTTTGCCGAAGGATCAACGATAAGAAGATAATGCTATTCGCTCTTTTGTTACATTGAATTTCTTAAGAAAGAGAATTTAAGCAAGATGGAAACATAAGAGGAGGAGGTGGAGGATGAAACGAAAAGAAAGAGAAGCCGGAAGAAGATAAACAAGTTCAGTGTAAGTTGAAGAAATAGAAGACAAAAGAAAATAAAAGAGTAGGAGGAGAAAGAAATCT
Organism: Acanthosepion lycidas; assembly: GCA_963932145.1. Lineage (NCBI taxonomy): Eukaryota > Metazoa > Mollusca > Cephalopoda > Sepiida > Sepiidae > Acanthosepion > Acanthosepion lycidas. The sequence goes on from OZ010574.1 coordinate 37,610,520, forward strand.
TCCGGGACGCACAATAGATGATTATGCACACAATACAAGTTATTTGCTGCAGAGACAACGCTACACCACGCCGCTTCTTTATTCAATAATGGCCTTACAGTCGGCAAAGCAGGCCAGGCGGCCAACCGTGGACGACTTCTCTGCAAAAAGCTCTCTCCTGATTATCTACCGTCCTAGCATGACCAAAGTTGAGGAACGCCATCGGCTCTGGGACTCGTTCTTGGACACTCTTGCCAAAGTAGTGCCCTTAATAGAGCCTAAGGAAAGAATATCCGGCCGGTTCTCTTGGGATGTGGTACTTTTCTTCCCTGCAGCGATGGAGCAGGAAAAAGGCCCGCGCCCGAGGCGGAAGTGTTCGCTGTCTGTAATAGGGTTGTTATGCACACTGGCAACGCACACAGAATAGACGGTGCCCAGGGAAAAAGATGCGTTAAAGAACGTAGCTAACCCACTAAAACGGATTGTTTCTCTTTCTTTCGACTGCTCTTCTTAATACTTTTCTATTTTCACTTTCATTTTCGCTACGACAAGAAAAAAGGTATAAGAAATATATAGTCCTTTGTTTACATGCGTGATTGTATGTGTGTAAGCATGAATGAATACGTAGAGAGAAGTAAAAAAAGACGAAAAATGAAATAGCGAGTAAAGAGCAGGGAAATAAGAGAGGCGGAAATCAAAGAGAGAAGAAAAAATAGTAAAAAAAGAAAATACTGGAGGTAGAGAGGAAGAGAGGGAGAGAGAGGGAAAAAGAGAGAGGACCACGAAAGTGTTAAAAAGTTCGTGAGGATAATTAAAAAAAAATAAGATAAAAAAAAAAAGGAAGACAAAGTAATTTTAAGAAATGAAAGAAAATTAATTTTAAGAAAAATAGAGGAGATAAATGTAGGAAAGAAAATGATTTAATAAAATAATCGAGAAACCTGAAGAAAGAAATGAAGAAGAAAGCGGTGTGGCGAAAAATGAAATATATTAAAAAAAAAAAAAAAAAAAAAGGAAAAGAGAAGGTAGACAGAAAATCATGAACGCGGAAAGAAACAGAAACAAAACTATATTCTTACTTACACAAAAAATAATAAAAAAAAAAAAAAACACGAGAAAGAAAAGAGAAGTTATAAGAAAAACAAGAAAAAATAGGAAGAAATTAAAAAGAAATCTGAAGCGGAACAAATAAAGAAGTAAGAAGAAAAGAATTTTATTAAAGAGAGAATTGTCACAAAAAAAAAGAAGACTAAGAAAAAAGCTTTATAAAATAACGAAAACAACCAAACTTGAAAGAAAAGTGTCTAAAGTTTTTTTGTTTTTTTTTTTGAATAGTAAAAATAAATAAGTAAAAACCAGAAAAGATTGAAAAAGTAAAGAAAAAGAAAAGAGGCAAACGTTGATTTAGTTGGTAGCGGTACTGTCGTTTGTCGCCATTATTTATGGGGGAGGAGGTGGAACTGAGAAGAGGAGGAGTTAAATAAAGTTTTCTACCATTTGATTCACTGCACAAGAGAGTTGATCGTATTAAGCGCTAAGTTGTTAAAAGTAACAAGAATTTTCGCTCAGGTCATTTTACAGTTTTGAGCTCCAGGGTTCAATTTTTGAACTCTGGTCACATAACACTGTCCAGTTTCGCGCGCGCGCACGCGCACACACACACACACACACACACACACACGCGCGCACACACACACACACACACACACACACACGCACACACGCACGGGCGCGGGCGCGCACGCACACAAACACATATATATATATATATATATGCGTGTAATGGAGAGATAAAGACAGCGAGGCAAGAGAACTTAAAGTTAAGACAATTTTCGTAAACTACAATACGAAGTTATGTAAAGCTTCTTAAAGAAAAGTATAGTTTAAGAAAGAAAAAATTTTTTTCTCCCAGCCAACAAAAAGAAAAAAGATTTTAGAGATGATAGAGAATAATCGTCATGTGTCAAAGCGCGCCAATTCATTTAAGCTAATTTCCGCCGTGACAAGAGAGTGAAGTTATATCGGAGACAACAGAGGCCGTTTTCTGATTAAGAACATTACGGACTACAATCTCCCTCTTGTATTTGAAGAAGAAATTAAGAAGGAAAAAAACAAAAACAACAAAAAAACCTTAACGAACAAAAGTTGAGTACTGTTTTCAGTAATTAATAGACTGAAAGTAAACTTGTTAGCTGTGAATTACTAACATTATATTATTTTCTAAAAGTATGCTTTCCCGGGAGACTTTATTCAAAAAGTAAGCGCTTATAAAGGAATGTGAATATATGTGTGTCTAAACGTCTCTGCCTAATGCGTCTGACTGTATGACAACATGAATTTAATTTCATCTTGCGTGTGTATGTAGATATGCAGTGTTCTTCTATTCGCACGTGTATATATATATATATATATATATATATATATATAGTATTTATTAAAAAATTATAACATAAATATGTTATAGCATCACTACAAAAATAGCCATTTTGTTTCAACACTTCTGGTGTCCTATCAAGTTATGGTGTTGATTGTGAAACCTTATATATATATATATATATATATATATATATTACTCAAACGTTATTTTTAGTGGATACTCGTATTTGAGTAGACGCACCGTTTATATGATAACAGTATATTTATTTATTTTCGTCTTCCGGCCCTTAAGCAATAAAAATCTATCTGATTAATAAATAAAAAATATACACCTTTCTTTCTAACCTGAAGATTAAAGTTATTTCAGGTTCACTTTGAACTCTGCTTCTCGAACAAAAGAAAGGTAAAGAATATCTGGCCAAATAAGATAATTCCGTATCTATTAACTGCTAACCACACAGTTGTTTCCATGAGTGCCGTTAGTTTTAAAGAAAGAAGAATAAGCAGGAAATATCCTTCACCTGTTTGCATTTTCATTCGTCAATTATAATTACATACCAGTAGCATAATAATAATAATAATAATAATAATAATAATAATAATAAAGTTTACTGAGAAAACAAATTTCCTTTCATCTTATTTTGTGGATTTTATTGCAATACTCGTTTTATTTTTTACCAGCGTTAAGCATTCAGTATGGACAGAAAGTATGCCCTCAAGCTCCTAAAGATAAAGTGTACGAGTTCAAATCTCATTCCAAGTTTATTCTTTACTTTCGAGCTGTGCTTCTTATCTCATGGTCGTAGAATGTAAAACGACTATAAAAATACGATAAAAGCACAAAAAATAATATGAATGAATAGAAAGTTTAATATCAAATTAATAAAGACAATGCTTAAATTAAGAAATTCTAACAACCTGAGACTATTAGGTCAATCTCTAGTCAATATAAACAAACAATATTACCTGGAGTAAAAAAAAAATATCAGATAATGAAGAATGTACGTATATAAGTATATTTAAATTATATCTGCTGGTTAACTTTTGTAGGTTAATCGGCAAGGTGCTGTGTTATTCAGACAGATTCCCAAGAATTATAAATTTAATAGAATATTGAGATGAACTTGGTTCGTTATTTAGAGATCATGGAATAACTTCGAATATATTGCCATTCATTCAGCATCTGTTCTTTGGGCTTCAAAGAATACGCTTCAACTTTTCACCCGATACAATTACGCCGAAACATAATTGAAGACAAACTCATTTTTACACAAAGTAAAGGCAATGACATAAACTGTTTGTATTTCTGGGATTAAACCCATTTTTACACTTTTATAGTGTTTTGACCGCAGTTTGGGGGTTAACTATTTACCCATAGCTGGGATCCTAACAGGTGTTAATACCCCGGGTCAATATCGGACCTTGAAACACCAGCAATTAAGAGGTGGTTTCACGCTTCTCAAAACTTCCTGATCAGAGGCATTGCTGTTGGGAGTAGTTTATCGTCTTACCCAGGACGGGTAACCGTGTTTGGATTTCATATTTAAATAATGTTATTATTGTTTTATGTGTTTATATGTTTGCATTACATATTTTACGTGCATATTTGATAAAAAGCGCTTGCAATATTTATTATGCTAAACTTGCAAGCCATTGTTAATGAATTTGTTCCGACTCAATGATTTTATTAAGGCATAATATACATTCATGTTCATAAAACGAGATTCTGAAAAGTCACCTTAAAATAAAGACCCTCTTCTTTAAAATAAAAATAAAAGATGAGATAAACGGTTCTAGGTCGTGGCTTCCATTTATTCATCATTTTCTGCATACAGTACTGAAGTTGCAGGCAAAAGTAAAACACTGAAAAATCATATCAAGAAAAAAAGCTTCAGAAAAAATATATGTAACATAAAAGCTTTTCATCTAATGATAGAGCATCATTAAAAATAAGTCGGCATTAATTAAGTATACAAAGCTGTATACAACAAAAGCACCGAAAAAGTATTGAACTCATTAACAATAGTGGCTGAGATTGGCTAAAAGTACTTTAAGTAATTGTTAAATAGTATAATTCAATATATATATATATATATATATATATATAAAGGCAGGATGTGTGTATAACGAATGCATGGCCGCAATTTTCGACGGATTTGCACCAAAATTTACATGCACATGCTCCAAGTTAGCGGGAAGGCCAAGACCGACTTTGCATTTCACAACTCCAATCGATAGTGAAAATAATCGATTTTTCATGCTTCTACGGTAGTTTTCATGTACTTTGCGGCCATTTTCTACTGGCTGAGAGCCTATAGCTGGCTGCCACGAATAGGCAGGAAGATTCTATTGGCCAGCGTGAGAGCCAACAGCTGACTTACACGAATGTTAGCTAGCATGTTAGCATGCAAAAAAAAAAAAATCGATAGCTGCATTCGTCACAAGTGAAAATTTAAATCTGCATGGCTCTTTACTCCAATTGGCTCATTCGCTTGCTTAAACTCAACGTTGATTCCTATTGCGCAGACCTGGAATGGGTGTGAAAAAGTATTTGTTAACATTCTTTTTCATTCGGTTTTTCCAGTTACGAGTCCTTTTTTAAAGCTGATCATTTTGTGTTCATTTTGTCTAGTTCTTTTTTCGTAACAGATTCAATGTTTAGTATAGAGCTTAGAAAAAATTTGCAGTGTGAAGAAGTAAGGCATGTAGCAACATCAGCACGGCAAAGGGCACTCCTTTTAAGTCAAGTGATAGCGATTGCTGCATGAGTCGTACGATTTTTGAATCAAGTAGGGGCAACGCCGGGCCATGCTGCTAGTATATATTAAAAACGATATACATTTTCTGTCGATTTTAATGATATTAATCGACAGAAAATGTATGTCGTTTTTACTAGCATTTATTTGCCTTAAAGAACATTTGCTGTCTAAATACACAGAATATATATATATATATATATATATATATATATATATATATATATATATATATATATACACACACATGTAATAAGAACGAAAAGAATATAAATTCAAACATTCATAGCATTAATTCAAAAGAGGCGTCAATACCAGTAGAGCAGTTGTTATTTATTATAAAACAATTACACACGACAAAGATGCATTTAAAATCGATCGTAACCATTTTTGTTCCTCACCCGTCGAGATGCTCCTCTGCATTGAAACAAAAATGCATCTTTGTTGTGAGTCATTGTTTTTGTCCGTATGTATATATATATATATATATATATATATATATATATATATATATATATAGAGAGAGAGAGAGAGAGAGAGAGAGAGAGAGAGAAATAAATACTTTTTGAAGCCAAAA
>OZ010574.1:37621207-37653707 GCA_963932145.1 Acanthosepion lycidas
TGAGGGTGGTATAATAGATAATGGATCAAAATTGTTAATCGGAGAGCTGAGTTCCAATTCTCGTTGGGTTCATTATACTCACACGTAAATAACCCTTGGGAAAGGTACGAATCCACCTCTTCTCCCCCACCTATGGGTTAACTAGTAAGACTTGTATCACTAAATGATTATTAACATAAAATAATTCTTACAACCTAAAAATATTTTCTATATTAAATAACCTGCAAAGGGTTGACAAGCCGTAGAGAACGAATCAATCAATTAATTCTCACTTTCTTTTACTAGATTCTGCAAGAGTTCCTGTAGTTTCCATTCTGTGCCTGCTATCATCTGCATATCTAATGTTGTTAAGATTGTGGCTGATAATAATAAATCCTGGCAGGACTTCTAGTTTTCTCAGCATCAGTTCGCTGTAAAGATTGAATAAGTCTGATGAGAAGACACATCCTTGACATACACATCTTTCTATTTTTGTGCATATACTGAATTAATAACCACTATTAACTCGAGAAAAGTCAAGGTATGTGTTGGAATTTATCTTTGAGTTAAAAGTAAATTCGTTTAGAATTTCACATTTATTTATTTTTTTGAAACGGTCTTAGGGGAAGTCATATTTTTCATAAGAGAATCTTTTTCTCTTATTAATTTCAATTTTCTGATTTAAAGTTATATTATCATAGTTTTTTTTTATATATATAGCGGATACATAGCAATAGAGATAAACTGGATGCCTATCTTTATGCTAATAATGACTATCACGCAGACTAAGTAGATTATGTATGAACAGCGAGCTTCACAATGTTCCCTACAACTATAAGCTTATGCGAGGCCGAGGAAATAATTGTACACAGAAGTTGACCAAATGAACAATAAAACATCTAGACGTAGAGTAATGGTTAGTGAACTAATCTGATTGACATTTACTACTGAGTGGTGAATGCTTATGGCCTTGTGCCAAACTAAGAATATCTTGGTAAATATCAATAAGGACATTTTGCGGGTTGGTACACACAGACACAGACACACACAGAGAGACACACACACACACACACACACACACACACACACACACACACACACACACACACACACACACACAAGATGAGCAGCGCTCGTGCTTCAAAAAAAAAAAAAGAATTAAATATAAATTCTTCTCAAAATAAATAGTTGATGTTTTGCAAGACTTCGGATAACTTATTTATTATTTATGCACCGTGTCTCTTCAGAACGTAGGTGATCATGGCTCTCCACAATTTCCTGTCCTTTGTAGTTCTTAATAAATTTCGTCTTTTTGTTATTTCTTCTAGATCCTGTTCCGCAAACCATTTACTCAAACTTACTAATTATGTTATGCGTTGTTTTCCTCTGTCCCTCTTGCCTTCAGTCTGTCCTGTGAGTATCAGATTTTTCAAGCAGTCTTTCTTCATTAAGTACCCAAGAAATTTCAACTGTCTTTTTTCTTGACGTGATGTATAAGTTTCCTTTTTGTTTTCATTTTCTCTAAAACGTCGTCGGTGCTCACACATTCGATCCATCGTATCCTCAGCATCTTTCTGTAGAACTATATTTGTCGCAAAGCGGCTTCAAGGGTCTAAGTCATTGTGTAGACTCCTTTCAACACTGGATATTGGATACGTTGTGTCAGTTTACTCAACCGATACAAATACAGGGACGGCGCGTACTATCCCCGAAAACGGAGGTGGGGGCAAGACTGACTGGGGGTCTACGGCAGTGCTTTGTGACCCTTGTTATCTTATTAACATTTGTTTTTAACCTACATTTATATATGTTACAAATTAAAATAGACACATTTGACTATTAAAAGATGAAAAATTTCACGAACTTTTACGTCATTCTAGGGTTTTTTTTTTATTTTTTCGTTCAAATCCGTGAATTTGTTTTGCTCATACTTAGTCTCAAAAAAGCACTATATAAAATTCACTATTTTTATATCCATAATGTTGAATGTGTTAAAATTCTTTTTAACAAGGAAATCTCAAGTCGATGTTAAAAGTTACCGCAAAACAGTGTTGATTTATTTAAGATGAAATGATGTATAATTACATGCATATCTAAGTTGTATTTAGATATATTGTGTTGATTTTCAATTTTTCTAGTTGAATTGTTCACCTATATTGCATATGATCCGTTATTGTACATGATTAGATTGCAATCGGACAGCCGACTTCTGATTCCAGTCGAACCCATTACATTCATTTACGTGCTAATACCGGTGGGACAGGTATGAATCCTCTACTTCTCCCCACTAGGTATGAGTAAATAGCAGAACAGACCGGGTTCTATAGCCTTGGATGGCAACTGGTCTGCCGTAGAAAGAAATGGCAACCTACTGCGGGAAAAAAATCTGCCTCGTCAGTCATGTATCGAAAGATTCATGATCGCCTAAGCGTGTATCACACATGGTACCTAACTGACTGACCTTATGAAAACTGAGGTGTAGTAGAATTGGGGAGGGGGCTCCTGTCATAGATTCGAGATGGGTGATCGAGATCGATTCCAATAAGGAACAACCCAAAAATAAATAAATAAATAAAATAAAAAACCGATTCACTTACATAGAAGCTTTTTTGTAATGTTTTTAAACTTTGATATTCCATCCTTTTTTATAATTCATTATGAGTATACAATAATATATATATATATATATATATATATATATATATATATATATATTGTTTTTACAATTAAACACATTTCAAGTATTGCTATCATTAATAAATTAATTACTCGACATAATAAATTTAAAACATTAATAAATCTATTACTAGACATAGTGAATATCACAAGCACGTGCCGTCTTAAGTGTTTACTTCATTGACGATATATACTCGACAGTCAATTATCAGTTGCCGTTAGCTTGAAAACAGATCCCACTTACGCAGTAAGTATAAAATAAGCATAAAGTGGTAACTTTTATAGGTAAAAAACACTGTGTGTGTGTGTGTGTGTCTGTGTGTGTGTGTGTGTGTGTGTGTCTGTGTGTGTGTGTGTGTGTGTGTCGTGAAAGCCACTGAAATTTCCGGTGAAAATATTACTAAGAATGTAATTATATACTTACTGGAGCAATACGAAAAAAGCTGACTAAATTTCATTGTTTTTGTGACGTATGAAAACTTAAAAGCAAGCCTTTTCACTTCGTAGTACAAACTGTTACCGTCAAAATTATTATGAGAAGTTGCATAATAATAAATATAAGTAATTGCACCAAATAAAACGTCAGCTTTTCAGACCTCGGTTTAATATGGCATGCCTGTGATAGTGTTAATACAGTTTATTACATGTAAAGAGATAAAACAAAGATAATATAAGAGCGGATGCTGATAGTTCTCTGCCAACTCACTTCCCAAAATTTCAACAGAGATATCATAATTATTTTTAAGAGAAACGCTTTCTGCTTACCTATTTTTTTTTATACTTATAAACGTAATTGTTTCAAAGAAATGTAGCTTAAAGCTTTTCTTCTAACTCGGCCAGGTGTCACTATTTGAATCCCTGGAAAAATGACGATTGGATTGATATAATAAAACTGTCCATGTAGCTCAATATTTAATCCACAAGTGACTGGTATTTTCAGAGCGGCTCGGATTGAGAAATCGGAGAGCCGAGTTCGAATTCCAGTCAAATCCATTTCATTCGCTTACATGCTAATACTCTTAGGAAAATCCTCTTCTTCTCCCCTCTCCCAGCTATGGGTAAATAACAGGACAGACCGGGTTCTATAGCCCTGGATGGCAACTGGTCTACCGCAGAAAAAAATGGCAACCTACTACGGGAAAAATTCTACCTCGTAAGTCATGTACCGAAAGATACATGATCGCTTAAGCGTGTATCACGCGTGACTCATGATTTCGATATATTTCAGTGTTTACGGCTATATCACGTTGAAACACTGGTTCCAGTACGATCACCGAAGTTATGCCACCTCGAGCCTGGTCAGTACGTAGATCGGTGACCACTTGGGAATACCAGGTACTGTAAACTTGAATGTGTGGATGGTGTAACGAATAACGGATCGTAATTAGAAATCGGAGAACCGAGTTCCAATTCCAGTCAGCTTCGTGGTATTCACCTACGCGCAAATATCCTTAGCTATGGGATAATTAGTAAGACCTGTATCCGTTAATGATTATTATGTCATTAAAAACATTCTTACAATCTATAAAAATTTTCTAGCTTTAAATGACCTGCAAAACGCTGATAAACTGTAAAAAAACAAATTAATCGTTCAATTAATCAACCGATCTATTCTAACAGGTGATGGTTATTTATTTTCGAGTCTCTTACCGCAACCGGTTGAAAAAGGCTTTTCATAACTGTTGTGGATTCCGAGATGAAATCCGGTCTCCAATGAATGACAAACGCAGTAATGAAATATAACAAATAAATGTATTTACACATTAATACAATTGGTAATACGGTTAGTAAATCCAGAAACGTGGTTAGTAGCAATTATAATATATATATATACAGTCTGGTAAATTCAGTCTCGAAGTAGGACTTCCTTAGAGTCTACGTGCTTGTAACTGTGACTTCTACAAGTGGTTACCTCACACTATTACTCTACCTCCAACTCAATCACAATCACTGTCTCTCTGATTGACTGACACTGGGTATTTAACGGCAGCAGTCCAAGTACATACTGGTCGAGTTCACTAGTATGAAAAAGGGGTGGACCCTATAACAATAACAAACGAGGTTATCAAGTCTTTAATCAAACTTACATGATCAAGCGAATGACTGCTCACGGCTAAACAACTAAGCTAAAATTTCGTTAATATTAAATAACCTAAATAAAGAAAAACATTATTTATTGAAGGCTATGCCCAATGTCTACTCTCTTTTTTTTTTTTTTACATTTTACTCATATTTTATTTCTTGTCTTATTTTTCTTAGTCGGAAATCTACGTTGTTTTCTATTGAAATTGAAACGTTTTCTGGAATTATTTTGTGTTTTAGGAATTTGATGTCAACAGCGATCATACGATAACTAACCCCATCTTTACCGTTATCTCCTCTGTTCTTCTGACAGACTTATTGCCACACAAACATATAACAAATGGGCTTTGATTGAAATCTGACCTTCTATTGACACAGGCTGTTTTAATGCAAGCGCTTCGTTGACTCCCGTGAAGACTTCCGCTTGAAACATTAACACAACAATCTGTACAAACGCCATAGTGGCTATTGAAATCAAGAGAGTGATTGATGTACAGATGAAGGATGCAATAATAAGGAAGGACGTGAAGAAAGAGTGTAGATAATACAGAGCAATCAAATAAAAAATATAACAAATTGATCCAGTAACAAATAGATCAAGCAAACAAGATAGTGATATGAGATTGAGATTAATATGAACAGAGCCACTCAGGATGTGAATAAGAGATACACACGCCTGCACACACAGAGATAGATAGAAAGATAGATAGATAGATAGATAGATAGATAGATAGATAGATAGTTAGGTAGGTAGGTAGGTAGGTAGATAGATAGATAGATAGAAAGAAAGAAAGGATTAATTTGAACGTTAGAAGTGAAAATAGAAAGGGGGATGAAGAGTTTTTTATTTTTTTGTATCTGGACTTATTCGCTAAACACGCTGGAGCATTGAAACCCACAAACACTCCCTACTGAGAATCGAAAATCCTGCAAGTTTGGTCTGCAAATCATTCAGTCTAAAGCATATGGCTATCACACATATGAGCATACTTTTCCCATATTTTGTATTTTGTTATATAAAATTTATTTACAAAATCTTGTGTTTGTTGTTCGTCGGTACATGTTCGTGCGTCTGAGCGAACCGACCTTTTTCTTTTTCTTTTTTTACATCTTTATGCATTGCAAATTGATAACAATATATATGTGCATGTGTGTGTGTGCGCGCGCTCGTGTGTAAGTGGACACCAAGTGACGACAGTCTGATTCATTCTTGAACGCAATCTTCAGGCAATTTCTGTAGTGTGCTGACCCGACTATTTATATATGCTGGCTAATGGTTAACAAGTCCGTGCATCTCCGGTTTATTGTATCATCCTAACGATTATTGAGTAACAGTTATAATTCAAATTATTCTAAATTCTACTGAGTAGAAATAATTGTGGGTCAGAATGCTGTTATTTGTAGCTAATGCATAATGCATAATTGTTAACTTTTAGTATTGGTTACTGATGTTGTATTTATTCATTAATTATTTGTTGTTTATTATTATTTAATTCACTTAGTTGTTGTTATGTGAGCATTCGTATCTCTTCCAAGTTTTTGACCACACTCCAATTAACCTAAAAATTTACCTATGATTTTATCTTTGTATCTCCGAAGGGCTTTTCCACACTGACCAGAATGACTATATGTATATAGGCGTTAGCACAAAATGTATACACTCTTTAAATGATAATAAATAAAGTGTTTATTGACTTACATCAAGATTACTGGTTAAAATTAAGAAATATTAATGTTTCTTGACTTACAGAGAAGATTAACAGTTGAAATTAAAATATTAAATGAAATTAAATGCATGGATCTGAAAAAAGACACAAAAATCAATAAGTGTTAAAGGAAGTCAAAAAGCGAGTAAATTTTTGGCGCACTCTCCTCTCTCTCCTTCTGTCTGTCTGTCTCTGTCTCTGTCTGTCTGTCTGTCTGTCTGTCTCTCTCTCTCTCTCTCTATATATATATATATATATATAATATCCTATCAAGGTTCACCGCAGCAGTTAAGTCACAATTTCTTTAATCCCTGAAAGCTGTACATAACCATGCCTGATCTGAGGAAATATGACGGTGTGGTTTCTTGCTACATCCTCCACGCCTCTCTATATCTATCTATATACGTATACTAATAAATTATTCGCTTTTTATCTATGATATACTTAATATATTATTTTTTATATCTTGATATCCTTTTCATTATTGATGCATATAAATTGTAAATTACACAGGGATCCCAGGAGGAGAAAAAAATCTTTAATCAAAGATTCTGTTATTCAGTTAGAGATTCGGTAAAAAAAATTCATCACGGCAAAGAAGCCTTACCCCATAAACGTCAACTACAGTCTAACACTTCAGTGTCGCGCATATTCTGAAGTACAAACTCATTCTCTGTGACTCATAGGATTAGCCCACAAAAGGTTATCAGGGGGGAAAACCTACAGTTGTCATAAGAGTTGGGTGAACAGAAATAGATACACACATATATGACATATAATGGATGCACGGTGGTGTAATGGATAGCGGATTGAAGGATCGGAGAGCCGAGTTCGAATTCCAGTCGAATCCATTACATTCACTTACGTGCTAATACCCCTGGGAAATCTATGAATCCTCTTCTTCTTCCCCTAGCTATGGGTAAATAGATCGGATTCTACAGACTTGGATGGCAACTGATCTACCGCAGAAAGAAATGGTAACCTACTGCGGGAAAAAATCTGCCTCGTCAGTCATGTATCAAAAGATGCATGATCCCCTAAGCATGTATCACGCATGGCACATAACTAACTGGACAATTCTGTATATGTGTGTGCATTTGTGGAGGCGGATTTGTATCAAATTTTCTCATTTTTGAAATAACATAATTAATAGCATATTGAATAGATCATTCTCAACAATTATTTATAAATTATTCTTCTCGTAAGTTATTTATTTCTCTTTTTTAAGTGAAATTATTTGTTAGTTTCAATTGACTTATTTAAGATATTTCATGTCAAACTTGTTTAAAATATTATTTACATTATTTATATTTGGACTATTGCCCACGTCTTTGAGTTCCAATATAAATGGTGTAAATAACGATAACTCCACATCCTAGAAATTTTAGACAAAAATTGTTAAAATTGCTAAGTTATATTTTTTTAAATGGTGAAATCTTAAATAAAACTTATATTTACATCTTAATTTTAAAAAAAAATCCTAAACTGAATCCTTTCTAACTCAGGTAATAAAGCAATTTAAATTTTAATTTCACTAAGCTTATATAACCTCAAAGAACATGAAAGAAATGAGGAACTTTATTCAGCAATAAAGGAAGCCAACAAATTCAAAAGGGAATTTCAAGAGGGTGAAGAAGTGCAAAATATACCATAATGCAACTACTGCAGTGGCAAAGAACCTAAAAAAGAAAGCAAAAGCAATGTACTAAATACAGAAACGATGACATGATAAGTCTCTTCAAGGTCAATACTCTACCCGTACCAAATAAGCTGATGTAGAAAAACCCCGTACCCATCAGTAGTTATGTAGTGCAGGGTTAAAATCTGAAACCGAAGTTTTTATTCTTGCTGCACAGGACCAATACTTGTTAACTAGAAATTACCAAGCACACACATACTGAAAAATTGTGTTAGCCCCAAAATGCAGATTTTGTGATAAATATCCAGAAACAATTGACAATCTTGTATTAGGTTGCAATGTATTGACACCCACTGAATATAAAACACGGCATGATAGAGTGGGCCAATTTCTGCTTTGGAAAATATTCAACGTTTACGGAAAGGAAACTGTAAGAAATTGTTATGAATATCACCCAGATCCGGTTACAGACATAGAACCTGTAACAATTTTATGGAACTTTACAATATACACAGACAGAACAATCAAAGCTAATCGCCCAGACATCGTGATTTGACACCACTAAAATAGAATATGCCTTCTTATTGACACGGCAGTCCCTGCAAATTGTAATGTATCTTTGAAGATCTTAAAAAACCTATCAAAGTACAAGGACCGTAAAATTGTAATCTCAAAAATGTGGCACGTAAGGACATCAACAATTCCAGTTGTAATTCGGGCCTTCGGTTTGATTAAAAAAGGTTCTGATAAACTCAATAAAGGCATCCCTGGTAGCTGAAACCTTAAAGCTATACAAAAAATTGTACTCATAAGTATAACTCACGCCGTACGAAGGGTTTTATCTATGTAAAATGTGTGTGATCTTTGTTTTTTTTTTTTTGTTTTTTTTCAAAAAATACTCAGTGGAAAATGTCATGATGCTATTTCTGACCTTAGGTCTCTGGTTGGGACCCGGAAAGAAATGAATATACAATAGAAATCAAAAGAGGAAATAATAATAATAATAATAATAATAATAATAATAATAATAATAATAATGCTTAAAAAATTCAAAAATTGAGGAAAAAAATACAAAATAAAAATCAAGAGCTTATATATGAAGACGTATTCAGAGAAGATCTATGGTTAAATGCTAAGGCTTTCGGAAATTGGAGTCACTTAAAGAGGAAGGATGGAGAAGTCTTTTATATTTTTATGGTTTACCTCCTATTTTCCTGCTTCGGTAGTTTTTGGAAAATTATTTCATTATATTTGGAAAAATATTTATATATTTATTTATTTTAAATAATAGAACGTTTTGATTTAACCGTTTTCTTTTAAATTTAATTTTTTTTTATGGTCATGTATGTTGGCTTCAAAAAGGAGATATTTGGAAAAAAATGTGGAGCAGGTTAACATTTTGGCAAGATTCAATAGCAGCACTCTCAAGAACTTTCTGTTTAAGTTTTTTCTCTTTTAATAATTGTGGCATTAATTAGATCAAAGTTGTGGTTGTACTTATTTCTGTGTATGCGTTTGATAAGTTATGTATAAGATCATTTTTGTGTTCATAGATACGTTTTTTTTTTAATTCTCCAATGTATTGTAAGGAACAGTTTTTATAATTTATTTTATATATACCTGCTTGACAATTACTATTAATGTTATGGATATGTTTGGTTTTGATCATAATAGTTTGGGATGTGGTTGTAATCATTTGATATTGTTAAAATTGTAAAAATTGTTTTGTACATATATATATATATATATATATATATATATATATATATATATATATATATATATATATAATAAAAAGGCTTAAACACTAATATTCCATGGTCATAATTTATTCCATTGGAATCGTAAATACATATATATATATATATCTGTGTGTGTGTGAGTGTGTGTGTATGTGTGTAAAATTTCATATAGAATATATCTATGAAAGGACAATATGAGAAAGGCCATCAGTGACAAACGCGTCGGCTAAGAATAGGTTTTCTTTTGTCTTTATTTATTGTCTTTTATTTGTGTGTGTGTGTGTGTGTGTGATAGTTGATGTATTCTTTTTACAGTTTTCTTCCCTTTGGACTGATTCATACTTTCATCTCTATCTAAAAAATAAAAATTAGCCAACGGAAAAAAAAACATATGTAAAAAACATACTTTTACTTTGAAAGCAGAAAATTGTGTACAAAATATTTAGCATTAAATGGCCTATAGAGGTTGATACGCTGCTAAAAAGAATCAACCAACCAACAACTACGGGCATTCGTCATGATGATAACGTGTGTGTGTGTATGTGCGTATGTGTGTGTGTATGTGCGCGTAGAGGAAGAGAGAGAGAGAGAGAGAGGAAAAGAGAAAAAGAGAGATAGAGAGAAGCAGATAGTAATAGAAACAACAGATAGTGGAATATATAGATACAAAAATACTGGTATAGTAACAGACCACACAGAGGTTGACACGTGAGTCACAAAACAGCAAGAGGTACGAAAAAAGTGAAGTCAAACTTATGTTGTATAAGTAAAACAAAGCATTTGTACGATCAATTTAGCTTTCGATTTGAGCTCTGGGTACTTTTCGACCAGTGCGGGGCTTCTCGATGTATTTCGGCTGAATAGACAAAGTGGGTAGCGACAAGAAAACAATCCCCAGCTGAAACAAACAAGAAGAAGTACGCAACTAAAACAACATGTTTGCCAAGTTGATTGCAGAGGCTGGAGGAAGAAGGAAAAACGTTAGACATCTACTAAGTTGACTTTAGCCATCTTAGTTATTTGTTCGCCATATGCAACGTTTGCCTTTTGTATCTTTGTATTTTTATTATTTCTTTTAGAATTTTATTTTTTTAAAAAGCAGTAAAAATTTGAGATCGGCCATTACTATAGTTAGGTAAATAATAAACGGTGAGTGTTGCGGGGCTACATTTGTTCATAACTGCCAGCACATGTTGGAGATGTTGAACAGCATCAGCATAACGGCCAAGAATGGCGAGAATTGTCGCTTAAGAAGATTCGATGACAGGAGTAAAAAATGTTAAAAGCATTCAGAAAACCACATTTAATCTCTAACACGTACGTGATCGCGCGATGGGGAGAGTATTAACGAATGGAATTTAGTTTCAAGAAATAAATGTTTTTTTTTTCTTTTTAGAATATGTAAAATGTTTCACGCTTTTATCTATGTAAATATGTATTTGTCTATGCGATATAATTCTTCAAATACAAGACACAAACAAAATAATCAGAGAATTTTAAAAATAGTAACCTTAAAAACTAGTTTTCAGCGTCTCCTTCAAAACAGTTTTTACTTGCTGTTTGCACAAAAAAGGACACTGGACACGAATACTAGCTGCAAAATCTGTACCACATTCCTATACATACATCCTTGTACATCTATCAGTCTACTAATCTGTTCACGCAAACACACAAACACACACACAAATACGAATATGTATATATAACTCGAGAAGAGTGATATATATATATATATATATATATATATATATATATATATATATATATTAGGAAATGGATTAAATCAGACAAAGATTTAATATATTTATTTGTTTATACGTCAAAATACGTTGATCCAGATTAATCTTTAATATTAATTATGGTTTGTTTGTTTTTAAAAAGAACAAGTAATCTCCATTAATGCTTAATATAAAAAAATGAATATTCACAAGTCTAAAATATTTTCCTTTTATATATAAATCCCGTTTATTTTAAATGCCGAATATATTTTTGAAAAATTAAAAACTGGAATCTCAGTACAATATATAACTGCACCAACATTGCAATAAGCAGATATTTTTATTAAAATTTAAATTACATAACGGTCATCACTCTAGGTACATATATAAAAATCTACACACTCAGTTAAAAATGAAAATAAAACACATTCTTGATAATGGCTAACAGAATAGCCGAAAGCGCTCGTATATGTAGAATATTCGGATACGTGATCTTTTAATGTCTAGAAAAGAAAAACTTACACGGACACAAGAAAAAATGACGGTACAGCTTAATTACAGTACCTTGTTAATCGTCTTTAACGAAACTTCGGTATCAAAGTTGGAATAACTTGTTTGAAGTTCGCGTTTTGTGGATTTTTTTTCGATCGTTTCAGTCATTTTCAAGAACATGTCAGAGTGATAGACAAGATATGCAAACTGTATATGTAGACATAAACTCAGAGGAAATTAGATATATGCTAAGATCATTTAATCCTACAACTGTCCAAATGCAGAGAAATGGAAACCAGCAAGATTGTGCTGCACCGACCTTTCAAATAGGCTTTCCTGCCATGAAAAAAAGCAGTAAAAATTTTTGCTTTGACTTCTTTTCAAACATCAACAATTTGTACCAGTGAGACTTATTTCATCTAACAAACTTACGTTTTCCTAAAAATTCCGCTGAAAATTGGATGTATCCATGAAATTCAACGTTTGCATACATGCAAAATCTATCTAGTTATTTTATTCTCTCTCTCTCCATATCTATTTATCTATCTATATATATATATATATATATATATATATATATATATATATATATATATATATATATATATATATATGAGTAGAATCCCTGTTTATTAATGTCTGAATTGCATCAACCGGCCTATGTATTCGAGGGCTTCAATAAAAGCAATATGCCATTCGACAGGGTTTGCACATTCCACTTTGTATAGAAAACCACTGTCATGATTCTATTACCCTTTTAAGAAATGTACATCTGGTCCTAAAGTATGTCAAATCATATGCTGGTTTTCTCTACAAAGGTGGACGCAGGTTCGAACCACATCGGTAGGAAAACTTTTTTTTTCTTATTAAGATTCTCGAATGCACAGGTCGGCTGATTGCTAAAAACAAAACAAAAAACAAAAATACAAACTGCGTTTCTTCAAATACGTTCATTCTATCAATTATAATGGTTAAATAATATATATATATATATATATATATATATATATATATATATATAGGTAAGAAAAACGGAGTATAATTCCACTGTCCGTAACAATTAATTTAAAAGAGGGCTCAATACAGATTAGAGCTAAATATTGTTTATTATCGGAGATTAAACAAAAACATGGTAAAAATCGCTACATAATAGCAATCGTGTTTCAACACTACAAATGTGTCTCCTCGGCTGATGGTAAATTACTGGTGAGTGAACAATTAATTTAAAAAGCAGAATACTTACCCTTCTTTTTGAAAGAGACAAAAAGAAAAAAAAAGTGATAAGTATGGCGACAAAGATGAGGACAATAGTCCGAATAATATAAATAATGTACATAATACCTCATCTCAGAAATATAGACAAAAAAAAAAAAAGAATTAAAATGAGGCTTGTGGGTTTAACGTGATTAACCAATCAAATATGAGGCCTACGTTAAAATCTAAACCAACTGAAAAAATTACATACATCATGACATGAAGTTGGTCTACATAGAATTCTAGAAAATTTCGTTTGCGACTAATACAAATGATTACATTATTTCGTAAAAGTATGACGTTTAACTTTCACAGGAAGTTAAGGGGAAATGTGTAGGCGGATAATCTAGCATAATGTTAACTAGCTGTATGCTCGGTCATCTTTCTGCATAGTATTTTGTAATTAAAAGGCTTCTTTAAGGAACTGGTAAAAAAACAAAAACAAAAAAAAAACGAATCATAAATTAAATATTACTTTGGTAAATTAATATGCAAATGTTAAGTACAGACCATCCATATAAGATGTTAATAATATAAACTAATCAATATAAGATGTTAATAATACTAACTAGACATCTATACATCCATATAAGATGTTAATATAACTAATTAGACATTAATACAGAGCTATATTAAATCTAAATGAATTTTACACAATAGAATAGTAAACCATATGAGGTGCACCACCGTGCATCTACCAATTATTACTGTAAGAAAAACTATTATCAAAGTCGAAGTTTAACGATATTTTAAGTTAAAAGGTAAACTATGCCTACAATTTACAGTTAGTTCACCTCTTTAGTTTAATAAGGAGTATTTATCAATAAATTTGATAATTTCTATTTTCTCATGAAAGCATAAGAAACAAGGTTCATTTAAGATGTACACGTTCTAGATTTTTTAATAGTTTCCATTTTATAAGAATGTGTAACTGTGTGTATTCGTACGTGTGTTTACGTGTAAACGTGTTTGTGAGATTATGTATATATGTGTGTATCTGTATTTAATATTAATATACGCGTACAGATTTTCGTACAAATGATGGTGGGCACGGGCCATCCGTGTGTACGTTCCACGAGCTTGCGTGCGTCAGTGCATGCGCGTGGAGGTCGCGGAAGCAGGCAAGTCTCCCGCTTTTTATTTTTTTTCTCACGTGAAAGCCTGAACAGAACCTGCCAGAATCCGGCGGGTTGAGAACTGTGACAAGCCAAAAACACAGGCCAATTGACCTATCGCTATTGTTTCTAATCGGAAATGCGCCAACCTAGTTGAGCGCCCCGGAATGGAAAAGGTCTACAAGTCTTGAAGGCGTTGGTTGTTAGCGACTACAGCTCCATCTATCAGCAAATGGGAGGTGTAGAGGGGTTTGCTGAATACCTCCTCTTTTCCTTAGTCAGCGTTCAACCCTCTCTGTGGTTCTTTTCTTTTTTTTTTTTTTTTTCTTCTTTCCAACTTAAACAACGTTGATAGAATAAACCGATTTGCATGGACGGATTTATGTCTTGTTTTTTAGCATTTGTTTCTTTTTATTATTTCAGCCTAGTGACCTTCTGAAAAAATAATTGTGTGTTGTGGTTTTGGAGGTTTACTTCTTGCTGCGGAGAGATAATGGGTATACAGTTTGAATGGACACGGATCCGCGAGAAATGACTTGTTTTAGACCTTAACGACAAATCACTACGAACTCATCATGCAGACAGAGAAATTAAAACAGTATCAATTATCCACATCATCAAAATACAACTGATCCTTACTGTTAAGACTAGATTTTAACAGAATTAATACTTAAAAAAAAGATTATCTACTAAAAGAAATATCCGTTTCACTGTGTCTAAAATAATGACTTTCCTTACGAAAAAGAAAAATTAAACAAAATATGACTCTGATCAGCGAATATACGAGGGGGTGCTGAAAAATTTCTCAACCCGACCAAGATTTGATTCGATTTGTTTTTACGATTTATCAACCCACTGTGCGTTATTTAAAGCCAAAACCTATTTCGGATTCTAAGAATAATTTGTTTTTGTTTGCCAGAGAATATTGCATTAACAAATTTTGGTGTTATAATGATTTTTCCAGATTCAAGTTCTACTATTTAATTCCATTCTTATCTTTCCCAAAAGTATTTGCGCGTGAGTGAGTGTAACGAATTCGACTGGAATTTGAATTCGGCTATATCTGATTTTTCATTCCGAACCACTATTCATTACACCATCATCCGCACCCAACAAAGAAACCATCCCTCCCAAATTTAAGATAGTTGCTTAGTGGCTTCAACTGATAACTTTTTATCAGCTCATCGTATTTATACCTATCCCAACTCATTTTATCTATCTATCTATCTATCTATCTATCTATCTATCTATCTATCTATCTATCTATCTATCTATCTATCTATCTATTATATACCGTACCTATGAACACTAATGGGTATGTCCTAATCCTCATAAATACGTTGGACACTACTGTTAGTTGGCGTAATATCCTTTCTAAGTAGTCCACCACTAGCAGTGGTTTACCTACTTCATGCCGCTGGCGAGTATTGTATTTTGTTGATGTTATAATGATTACCATTTCATTTCCAACCTCCGTTTTGGTTATTCCTCATTCAGTAACCTTTTCTAGATTATAACACTATCTATCTGTTTTCATATATATATATATATATATATATATATATATATATATATATATATATATATATATATGTGTGTGTGTGTGTGTGTGTGTGTGTGTGTGTGTGTGTATATATATATAAATATAAATATATATATATAATATATATTATTATTTATGTATTATATGCGCGGTACTTATTAGAAAGCGCTCAATATCAGAGATAGAGCTAACATATTTGGTTGAATTGATGTGAATTTGTGACCCTGGGTTTCACGCTTTTGTGATCGTCTGACAAACTGATTAATTTTTTTCAAATTGTGAATTTCGGCATCAATTCCTCTTTTATACAAGTTTCATTACAAATGACTGTCAAGGTACTGCGGTAAAGTTTTTTATTTAATTTTTCTTGTATTCTTATAATTTTGATTATTTTTGGACGTACATTATGTACAAATTGTCCAAATGTTTTGTATGTCTGAGAGCTTTCGGTTATACTTTTAGCTATTATCAAGGATGATTTTATTTTTACTTTTAACTGAATAAATGGATTTTATTACATATGAATCTAGAGTTATAGAAATGTTTTATTGTACACGGTCAGCAAATTGTGGTCGGGTTCATAGTTGATAGTATTGAGTTCCGGCCTTTCTTTTAATTGATAAAATTATATATATATATATATATATATATATATATATATATATATATATATATATATATATATATATATATATATAAGTTTGATTAATAAGAACCGACAATAGATTGGTTAGTTATTAAAACAAGGGAAAAACGAAAGGGTGCCAATGTGATCAGTGCGAAAAAAATTTATTAAATATTAATTATTAACCAAAAAACAGAAATGAAGCACGGAAATTAATGTTATTAGTCCGGAATTTTCGGGCACGCCTGTACCCTTCATCAGCGCTGCAAGAAATATACAGAAAAACGGGGAAGACTTAACAACGGTTTAATCTTGTGGCTGGTGTGAATTCGTTGTAGATGGTATTATTAGTAAAAGTCCGATCCCTGCTAAATTCCTCGCGTGCGAACCTTTTTTTGAAATATATATATATATATATATATATATATATATATATATATATATATATATATATGCATGAATTTTTATCAAATACGTTTTTCGGATCTTCTAATGACTACAATACTTATATGCACAAGTAAATTTTTATATATTTGATGTTAAAGGAAAGACAGTTTCTCCAGTCTTTCAAAATTGTGTATATATATATATATATATATATATATATATATATATATATATATATATATATATATATATATATATATATTCTATCTATCTATATTTTTATCTATCTATATTTCTATCTAACTTGTCGCATAACTGCTTTTAACCCTTCAGCACGTACTGATAGCAACATTAGTTTCAATTCACTTACTGATAAACGCTAAGCGATAACACAATAATTGGTCCTATTCCGAGAAATTTCTAATGACATCCCAAATAACAGATTGAGGATTCAAATGGTTTAGAGTGTCAAGCATTTTCGTGTCAACTCGAAGTATTTGTCTTATTCTATTATGAATTATAAAGGATTGCATGTTGATGAAGTCTTTAAGGAAATGAGAAACGTGATGGACGACTTTATGGTGCAGGAAAACAGATGAGGTTTGATTCGACGGACTGTGAAGATGAAAGGCCAGTTGTGAATGACTGCTGCCATTCCATTTTGATACGGAATGTTTGATTATGTTAGGGACTCGTTTACCATCTCTTCAACCGTGAGAATTTATTCGGATTTTTTTTTTTCGGATAATTTTGCTTTTGCTCTGGATTTTATAATCGGTTTTGAAGGCCGCGTCTCAGAGGTTAGCAAAACTAAATTAGTTATACACTAAAAGATATAAAATTAGAACTTAAGATCGAAGCTGTTGTAAAATCACTCCTGTCTGAATGAGAGAAATATAAACCTACAGCGTGTTACATAAATGGCTATTCTCTGAAATTCTTGTGTGCTCTTGTATGTCTCGCTAGAAGATAAGAAAATACTATTTTAATTAAAGATATTTTAAAATATGCTTTGCCAAGTGTTTTCTATTTTGTTAGTTTTTTTTCTGTCCGAGTCGAATACGATCGACAATTATGCTTAGCTATCAAACAGAAGGATCTCAAAATACGCTATGACACATGCATTCTTTCACTTTCAAGTCCATTAGGCACTCATTCTTTTAATATTATTCAAAACAAATGGAAATAATGCATTACGGCGACTGGTCTTTTGCAACAGACTACCCATATCCAGTAGAAGGATACGAAATAATCAAGCGATCTTGATAGAACATTTTCGATTTAGGCTGCTTGAAGATACATTTAGTAAGCATAGAACTACTGGTTAGGAGTTTAAATTCGTATCTTCCTGTACCTCGATCTTTTAACGTGTCATTGGCGCAAAATAAAATGATTTAAGAATAATTCTTCGTCAATCACTTTAATAGAATAACAGTCAAAAAATTGAAAACCCCTTCGTTTCATATCAAATAAACGATCTTGCTATTCTGAATAGATGCCCAGAATATACGTTCCAAACTTTAGCTTTTTACCAAAGCATAAATTTTCTGAATGCCAGTAGGTCCACAGATGAATTGAACTTTCTGTATTTCACGAAAGAGTTTTCTACAGAAAATATTAATCATTATAGGTTGCAACACCGTCAGCTGTTCTGTTTCAGTTTATTTTATAAACACCATGTTAAACAATTATCTTACTGTGTTGAAACAAAGCAAATATTTCTACGAAACGTATTGATAAAAAATAAGATCAAAGAACAAACTTTTGACAAGTTTGAAATGTAACAACCAAAGTGAATTCAACCATCGACTTTTCTTGTTGATTTTTTTCAATTTTAGGTCATTGTAAAATGGAGGAGTTGAAATAAAAAAAAATCGAGCAGAACGATAAGATGAATTAAATTTTTAACAAATATTGTCTTTCATGAAATTATTTAAATGAAGGCTTATGGTGGTTTTATATAACGACGGATAATGGTGGATGGAAACTCATCGCCGAAGTTCATATTAAAAACTTTATACGAGCAAAAGTCACATTTTGTCTTTGCCTCATGCAACCGATGTAGAAGAGACAATTTATGAAAAATCTTCTAAAATCTTTGTTCGTTAATAAAAGAGTGCTTGCCTACTAGAGCACTAAAGTTAGCAAATTTGCCTCACAGATAAGTCTGTTAGTATATTGGGTTTGATCGACACTAGATGTTATCCTGTTGTGGCCTTGTACCAGACTATACCCATTTATATTTACTAATCTTTGCAAATATCTATCTATCTATCTATCTCAAACTAACATAACTAAATATATGTTCATAAATAACATCATTATTTTTTTTTTGTATTATTAAAACTATTAATTCGTATTTCTTTTGTTCAAATCAAACATTAAGTGTAATTTCTTCAGGTTCTAGGAGCAAACTAAATTTTATCGAAAGCGTAACGATTAGTCGCAAGGATCGGATAAAGAGAAAACTGACATCTATATTCAGAAACACATTTCACACATGAGGAAATTTTTAAAATTTCGTAATAGAAGAAAACTCCGTAAACTACATTAGGCATTAATAAAATCTACGATACCCAGTGTCGCAAATTTTAGTTAAATGCGTTTTCATTTATTGATAATTCACTTGGAATTTTATATTAAAATCTTTGGAACTGCAAGTGTTAACAGTAGTTAATAATATTCCCGGATCATAAATGTATCTTTTTGGGGAGAACATCTCAATCGAGAAAGGATTTACTTTCCTAGGACGTTTTATATTGGGAGTCGTGGGGTAGTTTGGAGAGAACTATTAGGTCATAGGTTAACTCATTGACACAGTTTAAGTAATCTTTTTTAAGAGGCGGCTTTATCATGCAATAATGTCATGTCATTATGGAGTAGATTATTTCCTCTCGAAAAGGATACATTATATTAGGTTTTCATTTAATCGCCACAAAAGACATGTCTGCCATAATAGCGTCCTTTCTTTAAGTATATACATAAATACCCTTTCTCACAAACATATAACGAGTACATGTCTCTCTCTCTTTCTTTCTCTGTTGGGACAAGCTCAACCCAGACCTCGTGGAACTCATACATACAAGCCATCGCTAAAAGAAGCTGATAAAATGGACGGTCCTTTCTACTGTTTCAGAAAGTACCTGACTATTCCTGCCATGCACTATCTTTACAGGAGTCAGATCAGTCCAAAAATGAAGTATTACACCCGTATCTAGTCTGTAGCGGCCCAATCCTCACTTTCCACCCATGACAGAATTCAAAAGCGTTTACGCGGCCTTGTGAGTGATGAATTATTTTCTACCGTACAACTATGATCTTTTTCCACAGAGTGCTATCCTCTCGCTGCTCTATCGAAATTTTCATGGTAAATTTTCAGACAAGCTACATTCCTTACTTCGTCCAGTCCAAACCTTCATAAGTAAGAACTGCCATGCTATATTACATTCTAGGAGAAACTACCGAGGCGAAGCTTTCCCGATTATTACGATCTTAACCTCTTCAAAATTGTTGTAATCTAGGGAAGCTTACTGAATAGAATAATCAAACGAAGGTTGGTAATGAACGATAATACTTAGGACAAGAACAACAGATATAAGATTCACGAGCGGCGCGTAGAAGTAGTAGTCAACTGCTAGAAGTGAATCAAGTGAATTCCACATTGAATCTCCAACTGCAGGATATCTACCAACTGCCCAATGCGGTCAGATGTGACACAAGGCCGAATTTAATGTGGGGTATCCAAGCCTGTAGGCTCGACCAAAAATTCCCCGTAGACCTCGCATAAAACGGGCTCGGATAGCTGTTTCCCGAGACGAGACTCTGCCTTGTCTGGGGATCCTCTCTGCCCGGAGACGAATCTCCAACTGCGGACCAACATACAGTATTTACTACTGTATTTATGTGAATGGGGACATACCTGTTATCGTCCGTAGGTGTGCTACAACACACACACACACATATGCATATATATATATATATATATATATATATATATATATATATATATATATATATGTGTGTGTGTGTGTGTGTGTGTGTGTCTGTGTGTTCATATGAGTATATATGCTTATTAAACTCTGAGTCGACCCCCGACAAGTATTGTGAACACTCAATATTTTTACACAATAAGTATATAAACATATACGAGGTCGGAACAAAAAGTATCGGGACTGTGGCTATGTTAACGGAGCTAAATACGCAGAATGAAGCCGCTTGGTACACATAGACAGTGAACTCTGTTGCGCATGCACGCAAAGTTATAACGTTCTCTCTCATTCCCATTGTTTATAACAGAGCATGGAAATGTGTGTAGAGTGTGTTCATTTCACGACATCACAGAGATTCCATCAGTGACCAAAGCCTCTACACAACATTCCCCAGGTCTGTCAACCCTCATATTCCCCAGACCTCACACTTTGCAACTTTTTCCCACTTTCCAAAAAATCAAATCCCACTTAAATATGATTTAAAGACGTCAAGGAAATCCAAGAGAATGCGACGAGGCAGCTGTTTGCTATCCCCCAAAAAGGAGTTCCATGAATGCTTCCATCAATGGAAACGGAGTTGGATAAAGTGTATTGCTTTAGAAGGGGACTACTTTGAAGGAGATTAAATGCTGAACTGATATATTTTTATAGATCAGTCCCGATACTTTTTGATCATTCCTCGTAGATAAAATTTATGAGTATGTAGACAATAGCGATAGGTGTTTGCATTCACCTAGAGCGCCCACTGTCTGTGGCGTACTAAAAGTCAAAAACGAAAAGAAAACCAAAACCAAAACAACCAAAAAAAAAAACAAAAAAAAAAAAACAATATATTTTTTTGTCCTTACACAAATGTATGTGTGTTAGGACCCACATCAAACATGACTGTATGTCGAATTTTTCTCCGTGGGGAGGCGACTAAATATCGGACAATCAAACATACCGACGCTACTTTGATTAGATGACTGCGAATAGGTAGCTAGCAGACGGGCGAGATGTTAGTGCACAAAAACTAATTATCGGTCAAAGTATTAAGAAACAGACAAATGCCGTTAGAAACAAAGAAAAGACTACTGAACTGTTACGTAATATCAGTTCTCCTATATGGCAGCGAATGGTGGATAATATTCTCGTAGACAATGAAGAAATATGAAGCAACAGAAATGTGGTTCTACAGAAGGATGCTGAGTATGCCATATACCAAACATGTGAGCAACGACGAAGCTTTAGAGAAAATGGAAATAAGAAGGACACTTATATGTAACATCAGGAAGAGACAGTTGAGATTTCTAGGGCTTATAATGAGAAAAGAGGGCTTGGAAAATTTGATACTCACAGGGCAGATTGAAGGTAAGAGGAAAATATCGCATAACCTACATAGTGTTATGATAAATGGATGTCAGAGCAAGGTTTATGAGAGATAACAGAAATTATTAAGAACTACAAAGAACAGGAAATTGTGGAGAGGCATGATCGCCAACATCCTAAAGGGACATGATATATAGAAGAAGAAGTCTGCTTGCTGTCTTCCTTATCGAATAGGGAAATGAAATATGCTTTCTGAAAGCTAAATCAAGTATTAAGAATTATGAAACAGGAAAGAGTGCTGAAATGTTACGCAATATCAAGCCTCATATATTGCGGTGTATGCTGGATAATCTCCCCTTTGGTGGAGAAGATATTTACGGCAACAGAGTTTTAGTTCTGCATAATGATGTTGAAAATTCTATGGTTGAAACATATGAACATTAAGGGAGTTTTAAGAAAAATGGGAACAAAAAGGACATATTTACAATCAGAAAGAAACATTTGAAATATCTGGGATGCATAATGAGAGAATAAGGGTCGGGGAATTTGACACTCACAAGACATATTGAAAGCAAGACGGGAAGGAGGGAAACAGTGAGTAACCCACCTAACGAGCTTGTGAAAGGACAGAGACTGGGTGGGATAGTAAAGAGACTAACATTGCTTAGAACTACAAAGCATAGGAAGTTGTGGAGAACCTTGACCATCCATGATTTATATTCATAATTTTATCGGAACGAGCACTCAATACTGTTTCAGCCACCAAACTAACCAGATATATAAAGATTCAAGTATTTTTCAAATCTGGAATTTGTTGTTCAATTTAGAAGTGCGAGAAACAGTGTTGTGGCTACCAACACAAAAATGGAATCATCGTACCGAGTTCGAATAACTAACGACTCAACCTGCTTATGATTGCTTTAAACTTTTATGGGCCGTGTCTCTTCAGGCTGTGGGTGATCATGACTCTCCACAACTTCCCGCTCTTTGCCTTTGTAAAGTTTGTTTCCTAATCCCTGTTCTACTAACTACACAAGCTCGTTAGGTCGGTTATATGTTGCTTTCCTCTTGCCTTCAATATTTCCTGTGAGTGTTAAATTTCCCAAACCCTCCTTATGCTTCCATATTACCCTGATGTCCCTTGACGTGGTGTAATTGTTAGAAAGCTTGTCTTGCTGGATCAATTACGAATGAGGAGTGGGTTTGATACTCACTGGGTTCCCCATACGTTCGGCCTTGTGCCACATCTAAGCCGGGATTAGAAAATCACTATTACCCAGATGTCTGACATATATACGTATTCGAACGCACAGATAAAAGAGTTGGTGAGTGAGTGCTAGGGCAAACCAATTCCCGACAACTAAGCCACCAGATAAAGCAGTAGAAGAAGAAAAAAAGCTGCTACCTTCGTTGTCAGCATTGACAAGGACCAATAAAATCTATACAATAAGAGATGAGAGAGTTGTTAGTCAAAGTGTCGAAGTTTCTGTTCAGTGTATGTGCTGCTCGGCAGGTTGGTTATTTTATTAGAGTATTTTTCTATTATACCCTTTCAGTTTGTGTATCTCACGGCCCCTATATACTTGTTACTTGTAATTGTCTTTCATTCAGCATTTCCATTGTTACTTGCTGAGAAAGCTGGTATCAAGGGAAAAGTCACACGGTCAGAGATTTTTCCCAAATGATAAAACCGTTCGTTCCCACAAGCTGAAAAAAAAAAATGAACGAGCCCACACGTTACCACACACACTTTTGCATATATCTGTGTGTTTGTATATGTATATATAACTTTTAAAAAATTGGGTTTACACATATAGACATACGAAGAATAACAAGCCTACACTGATGGCTATAATTGTAAACCAATTCATTCATGAATACTAATAAACCCATTCATTTAAGATTGATTTATGTCCCTAAATAAATAATCTGTAACTTAGTGATGATGATAAAATATTTTACATATTTTTATTTTTCGATATAATCTTCCTTGTTATTGCGCTAAATGACTGAAATAATACTAGTGAATACTAATCATAAGGGTAAAAATTTCAAATCGTAATTAAGATTAAGGATTACGTGCCAGGCTGCAGTTTTATCGAACGAGCCTTATAAAATGGGAAATCTGAATGGATTACTAAACAAACCTTCATTCATAAAACCTGAGGATAAACAGAGAAAAATATATTTACTCAATCTTTCTCTCGCACATACACTGCATTCTCTGACTCTCTCACTCGCGCGCACACACACACGTACACTCACACACACATACACACATATGTTACACTCTCGTCTTTTCGATCTAGCACTATTGAGAAAAAGGCAATTCCAAAACAGTAGCCGTCACTGTTATTAACGCACCGCTCTTCGTTTAATGAATTGAGCACTCTGGCTATTATATACATTCGTATATAATACGTTAGAATTTCCCTTTCTCTGCCCTGCGCCTAAATGTAAGACTGATGCCAAATCAGTCGGGTTTCGATCCTGGATATCTAGCCACACTGAAGAGCTGTGATACAGCGAATCAGGCTTGTATGTGGATGACTATATATATATATATATGCACACACACACACACACACACACACACACACACACACACACACACACACAGATAAAATCCACCTGCAACAAAAACAGGTTTTAAAATCTTCAGCATTAATAGAGAGTTCGATTCTCAACGGGCCCTGTCACTGGATCTAACTAACTGACCCAAAGAGTGTGAGTTCAATACCTGGTTAAGACAGTGGAGAACTTTCAGAGAGGAATTAACAGGAGATAACTGACATTCATTAGACATGGCACGTGGAACTAGAACAGTCTTCCCCAGTGAGCGAAATAAAGGATTGAGTTCAATATTCCAACCACCTGAAGAAGGCCGGGCCGTACAACGGCCGAAACGTTGTGATAAACACGGCGACAAAGATGAGGACAATAGTCCGAATAATGTAAATCGTATCAGATTTTTATTTATTTATTATTGGTGACATCGTTTTTTTTGTTTTTTTTGGCAGAAATCAATAACACCACGTTACTCTTCCAACAGACATGCGCACACATATTAATACCCCCTAAACGTTTCAGACAAACATGTGTGCATAAAGTGATACATTGTCGTTTTTTATATTTTCCTATCTGCATACTCTTAATTTAACACATTCGAAAGAAGTTTCACAACTCGTTCTTAATGATCTGCTCAGGTACAAGGACGCATGCGTGTGACCGATCGAAAAGTTGACACCTTTTATTTAAATGGAATTCGTTTATCATAAACAGTGACAAATGTAAATTAGCATTATCTCATGCTTTAAGATTTTATGAAACAAATATTTTCACAATCACACACGCATATGATAAACGCACATATATCTGTTTGTGTGTAAATGATTGCATCAAAGATTCTAATATTGATTTGTTTATTTTTTTACGGTTTATCAATCTTTTTCAGGTTATTTAAAGCCAGAAAATATTTTTAGATTGTAAGAATTTTTTTTGGAGATAATAATGATATAGTGATAAAGTTTTACTAATTAGCCCATAGGTGGGGGAGAAGTGGTGGATTCATACTTTTTGCATATTTGCGGTATGAAGAACCATACTGGAGTTGCAAATTCCGAGTTCCAATTCCCAGCCAGTATCCATTACAACACCCGAACATCCAAGCTTAAATCCGACCGATTTTTATCACATTGAACATTATTTTTAGTGGATATTCGTATTTAAGTAGGCGCTCTGTTTATTTATTAAACAATATATTTATTTATTTATCTTCGGCTACCCACGTGAATGTTCGAGAAATCTTATTAAAGAAAATTTTCCACTCTCCGGCAGGAATTGGACCTGCGTCCCTCAGGGTAGGAGCTACCGTTTAGCTTGACACACCTTAACCGACTTTAAAGTTATAGACAGATGTCTATACGCACAAATTTATAAAAAATCTGATACATTATATGTGTATGTGTGTGTGTGTGTGTGTGTGTGCGCCAGTTTCTGTAGTTTGTGACCCTGATGTTAATATGTTAGCTCTATCACTGATATTGAGCGCTTTCCAATAAGTACCGCGCACATATAATATATATAGGAATTGCATATATATATATATATATATATATATATATATATATATATATATATATATATATATATATATATATAGTAAATTTTAAACAATTTTACATATAATATAAACATAATCATAGTTTAAAATTTGCTATATTTATCTGGGAAAAGTGTTCAATGTTGACATAGAGCGCTTGTTGATATAAAGTGTGGATATAGAAATCAACACTGCATGATGCTTGCTTGGTTTATGCCTTAAGCGATCATAAGACCTGTGTGTAATACGTGAAACTGCGATTCACTATGCAGTGTTGATTTATGTGTTCACACTGTATATATATATATATATATATATATAGGTGGGTGTATATAATTTTCAGCATTCCCTTGGCATATCTGCGTAAAGAAACACGTACACACACACACACACACACACACACATATATATATATATATATATATATATATAGGTGGGTGTATATACTTTCCAGCATTCCCTTGGCATATCTGCATGAAGAAACACGTACAAACACACACATACACATACAAACACAAACTAATATATAAATATACACACACACATACATATAAACCAACATATCAATACACACTCACATGTTATATAAGTTATTCGTAGATAGTAACACGCAACGAGAAAGCTGGCAGCAAAGGCTCAACATTTCCATTGAAGGCAAAAAATGAATCACTGAGGATCGGCGAGGGACAATTACGAGTAAAACTTTCCCCTACACCTTTCCCCCTTTCAGTAAATAGGCGAATGTCAAACCACTTTAGCATGTCATTTGAACCGCTCTTCTGTGATGGAGTCGGGAAGTGTATCAGTGGCCGATCTTAGCTAAAGGACAAACCATTTGCCTATTAAACACTGACAGATCAGACTTAAAAGAGGTTTTGTCATTTCTTGGTTTCCGGTAGCCTCCATCATATCTATAAGCTGTGAATTGTGTTTCCTGGCGAATTGGGCATTATATATATATATATATATATATGTATATATATATTTCGAAAGAGGGACTTAACCGACATTCGCATGTAAGTTAAAGATCCATCGATGAGCCTATGCATATAAGTGATACACACACACACACACACACACACATATATATATATATATATATCACATATATTAAGACACACACACACACATATATATATATATATATATATATATAAACGTATGTGTGGCAAAATGCACACACACACACACATACACACATATATATGTTTAAATCGTGTGTATTTAGGCAGCATTTTTTCATTCATATATGTTTCATTAAATAATATAGACAAGTGTATTTATTTTATGTAAATTCTTTTCATAACGTCTGATAAGCTTAATAACATTATCATTAAACGAAGAAAGAAAATCACAATACTGATCCATATTTTTTTCATCCAATCTAAGCTTTCGGCTTACATAAGCCATTATCAAAGATGACAATTACTGTACAACATATTAAGCAATATACAGACAAGACAGTGATGATATATATGTTTGCAAGCGCAAAGTAAAACGAAAGTAGACACTTCCCAAGCCGCATGTATAAACATATATACACAAACCCATATATATATATATATATATATATATATATATATATATATATATATATATATATATGTGTGTGTGTGTGTGTGTGTATTTATTTCACCATGTAATTGAGAACATAATGTAATAAAATATTTCCAGAATTCTTTATTTTTCATATAGTTTTTTGCATCTTTGTTCGATTTAAAAGATAAAAATATTTTATTCAATAAATCCACTCTCACTCTTGAAAAAAATCTGATACAAAATTGAAACCAACTGAATACCCGGATCAGGTGGTCCAATTTCATGTTTTCCATGATGTCTACGATTATGGTCTTTCAATGAGTCCTTGGTATTGTGCTCCCACTAGTTGATTTCATTTTTGACGACGCTTCAGGCGCAGTAGCCGAGGGATTTCAAATCAGGTGAGCTCCGAGGAATTTGTTAGGATGGACAACATGATTGGATACATTTTCATCCTGCTGCTTCTGGAACACGTGGGGCACATGATAATGAACAGAGTTCTACTAGAACCCGTATAGTACCTCGCTCGATTCAGATCTTGACCTTGCGTCTAGCACCTCGATGTAGGCGGCGCCATTGGCCTCGTTGCCCTGTGAAGGGAAGTGGCGCTGCTTGATATAGTCCTAGTTGCTCATGGCTATCAGGGTCATCAGAGACAAATAAACCGTCAAAGACTAATTGAACTGTATCACTGCGAATACCACCGTAAATGCATCTATGGTTTTTTTTACTATTTACCAGGCCACTTGATAGAGTTGATGGCTAGTGGTATGAGCACAGCATA
The DNA here is from genome assembly GCA_963932145.1 of Acanthosepion lycidas. Lineage (NCBI taxonomy): Eukaryota > Metazoa > Mollusca > Cephalopoda > Sepiida > Sepiidae > Acanthosepion > Acanthosepion lycidas. Next base: position 37,649,888 of record OZ010574.1, read on the forward strand.
CCTTTTCATTTCATTTTTAATGAGAATGTAGAAATTTTGCGTATGCTTCGTCACCGTATGTTAAGTAATTTTCTATTTAGAGATAACTAAATTTGTTTTCCTATTTCATCTGCTTACAGAGGATAAAAAAAAACAATTGTCTGAATTTGTACCAGGATTTGAGGGAGCAATTTTCAAATGAGCTACAGTTTCTTTCTAACGTTTTAACCAGAGGTTACAACCCAGAAACATGTCAACCATCAAGCTAATGGAAAACACGAAATTCAACAAGAGACAAACATGTACCGTATGTACGATTCAATGTAAACCATGTTAATTTTCTTTGGTGTGAATAGAAGAAGGAATTTTCTTTTGGAAAAATGGTAAGGGAATAGTATTATTCGGAGGTAAAGAATATCGTGCTAGGGTTTGTGAAGAAAACGGGTAAAAAACTTTGAGTAGCGGTAGTTGGTTCTTGGAGCGTTGCAGAAATACAATTAACTGGAGAAAATGTATATTGAATCAGGGGAAAAATAAAAGAAAAGAGAGTTTTCATTTTTTAAAATCATTTTTTTTAAATTAATTCCGTTTATTTTTAGGTACTGCTTCATCTATCTATCTATCTATCTATCTATCTATCTATCTATCTATCTATGTAAAAGACAATAAAAAAACTGTAATATTATCCGACGCGTTTCGCCCAATGTGGACTTTTCAAGGCAAAAATGAAATGAATTTATTAAAACAAAGTAACTAATAATAACAAAACAAAATGTCCTTAGCAACTGGAAGAATTTAGAAAACGCTATTATATTCATATTGTTAACTGAAAATTACGTCAGATACTGTCACATATCATACCATCTATCTATCTATCTATCTATCTATCTATCTATCTATCTATATATATATATATATATATATATATATATATATGTATATGCGTGTGTGTATGTGTGTGCGCGTGTATGTGTGTATTCTTATTTATTTTACCTCAGATATATCATAATGTACGAACGACGATCTTTCAAAATACTTGCCATTTCACCTTGTTGAAGTTTGGCCAACAACGTTTGAAACGAAAATATGCTTTGCGTACACAGGGTTTCTCTAAAGCTTCACATTTTAAAGGCTTCTTAGAGAATTGCGACCGTTTCAGCAGCATATTTTTTCGAAAAGGAAAATAGCTTGACGTACATTCTATATATATATATTTTTTGGCAATCATCAAGAAAAATGTCAAACTTACTTGCAAGCGTCAGAATACAGTCACAAAAAAGAAATCAGAACGACGCCACGTAGTAGACTGGGTCAGGATAATGTCGACTTGTAGTACCTAGCGGCGTAATATGCAACTACGTCTAGCTGCGAGCTGGTTGTTTTTACACCCCCCATATATATATATGTATATATATATATATATATATATATATATATATATATATATAATTATTTATTTAAAAATATGATTCCAACATACTATTTTTTAAAATAACTAAAATACTAAAGAACTATCTATCTATCTATCTATCTATCTATCTATCTATCTATCTATCTATCTATTTATACATATATGTTGTAGTGTCCTCCCTCTAAAGAGTCTGTGTTGGACTCATCCGTCTACTATAAGATTAGTCGGAGAGAAGGCCTTGGGGGAACAGTCGCCTAGATTGTTCATCTGTCGAACTCTCAGCCTCGGCAGAGAGGAACCCGAATGAGACATTCCGCAGGGCAAGGTTTCGTCCGTGGAGGTAGACAGGCCCTGAACCCGTTTATACGGGTTTCAAGGGAATATTTTTGGCCGAGCCTACGGGCTCAGAAAACCCAAGCTAAACCGGCCTTGTGCGACATACACCCTACGTTGGAGGGGTCTGTTAAACATTAACAGTGGAATAGATTGTTCTACTGGGCTGTGACTGTTCGCAGCTGTTGTCAAACTCTCTGCTATTGGGCAGAGAGGAACCTGGACAAAACTTTGCTCTTCGGCAAAGTCTCGTCCGGACCCGTTTATGCAGGTTCTACGGGAATATTTTTGGCTGAGCCTAAGGACTCGGAGAACACACGGTAAACTCGGCCTTGTGCCACATACATCCCTTGTGGGAGGGATGTTAAATATTAACACTCGAATAGATTGACCGTTGGTCAACCGACACACACCCACTAGTCGAGTAATACTTCTCTGTTGTACTTACTTTTTAACATATGATATATCTTCAACTCTTGTTATTTCTTAACCATTTACTTGGTCACAACACTATACATACATACATACATACATACATATATATATAATATATATATATATATATATATATATATATATATATATATATATCATCGTCAACAATAACAGCGCACCGGCAAGACCCCAAATACTCAGGACTAACATTATTTATGAATATATATACCGTTTTCGGAGTCGCGTTCCTGGAGAAAAGAAATTCATGGATAATAATTACATCGGACATACAATTACAGGGTAGGTCAAGAAGACATACATGGTGTCTCTCGATAATTGCCCCATTAGGATCCCTTTAAATGCGCACAGAGTCCTATCAACCATTATCCGCAAAATACCTGTAGAAAACATGAACATAATACACTTTCATAATATCCATTTATGAAAGGCCAAAACGCGCTGTGTTCGAAAATTAAAGCATTCCTATTGGTATAAAAAATTTACGCACTTACACAAACAAAAATAGATCCTCGAAAATGGTTAACAGATTAGCCGGATGCGTTCGGAACCATAAATCGTTTGGACAGTTTTTACACATTCTATTTCAAATAAAGAAATTACTAGCAAAAATGCAAGAAAAATATATTAAAAAACAGAACTCTTGTTCTTAGTCAGACGTTTTCAATTAAAACTATATAAAAGTGGGATTGCCGCCCAAATACACAATTATTAGAACAAATTCTCAATATATATATATATATATATATATATATATATATATATATATATATATATATATATATATATTGTTTGTTAGTCGAATCCATTACATTCACTTACGTGCTAATACCCTTGGGAAAGGTATTAATCCTCTTCCTTTCCCTCCAACTATGGATAAATAGCAGGACAGACTAGGTTCTATAAACTTAGATGGCAAATGGTCTGGAAGAAGGACAACTCTGAATTCAAAACCTGCGTAGGCTCGTTTGCACACCTTGTGGCACGTATTCGGCCCTTCAAATAGTATGGTTGGTTCTGAACAAAGCCTTCACCACTATAATCAAATTATATGTGCTTGTGTCTAGGCTGTCGATTCATAGAAACTGAACTGCTTGACCCTCATACGTCGAATACAACGGGAGAGTCCACTATATATATATATATATATATATATATATATATATATATATATATATAACATTTGTGTTTTTTCTGATAGAGGATCACAAAAGAAACATCTTGAAGTGCCGACTCACTATCAGCGTCTTTTGATCAAAGCTAGTTTGCTAACCATCGCTCTACGCTCCGCCTGAGATGGGAAGACAATGCAAGTTAAATGTCTAAAGACTGCAGAAAGGTTCGTAGATAAATGAAAAAATAATATTACAAAATTACACAAACGATTACGAACAGTAAAAAGAGAAATATGTCGAAAAAAAGTGTATGAATAAATAAATGACAATAAAGAATGACACCAAATGAAAGTAAAAAGTACGAATCAAGCATAGCAAGATAAAAAGAAGAAAAAAACGAAGAAAAATGGAGAAATGAAAGAAAGGAGAAAGAAAAGCATGTAATAAGGAAGAAAAAACTGAAAGTATATAAAAATAAAGAAAGAGAAAAGGAATTACGTAAAGAATATGCATAGTTATATGAGTATAG
>OZ010574.1:37658707-37718707 GCA_963932145.1 Acanthosepion lycidas
TAACTAGAAAATACCCGAGAACTAAAAGAATTTTAGAATATAAATGTGAAAGTTACACCCATCACCATTACTACACTTGGAATAGTTTTGAAAAGGTTTCCATAATGATTAGAAAAACTGAAAATCCGAGGAAGAATTTAACTAGGGAGAACTTTAAAAACGATAATACTGAGGAGAGTGCTGGAGAAGACTTACTGTAATGAAATCACTAATAAAATCTATTGGGAAATGTGAAAACACAAGTAAATTAATAATAATAATAATAATAATAATAATAATATGTAAAGAAACTGGTATGAACACCACGCAGAAACCGGTTACTGAGAACCTGTAACAATTTTATGGACTTTACAATAAGCACAAACAAAACAATCAAAGCTAATCGCCCTGACATCGTGATTAGAGACTGTAAAGACAAACTTTATAGACATGACAGTCCCTGAAGACTGCAATGTATCTTTGAAGATCTTTAAAAAAACTATCAAAATACAAAGACCGTGAAACCGAAATTTCAAAAATGTGGCGCATGAGGACAAGTACAAAAAATTGTACTCATAAGTACTGGCCACACCTTACGAAGGGCTTTATCTATGTAAAATATGAATTTTTTTCTTTTTTTTAAACTGCTCAGTGGAGCCATTTCCGTCCTTAGGTCTCTGATCGGGACCCGAAAAGATATGAGTATACACCAGAAACCAAAGGAAATAATAATAATAATAATAATAATAATAATAATAATAATAATAATAATGTTTTCTGATAGATATTGTAGCCTCAGCCGACAGAAAACACCTGTTTGAAAAATGTTTGAGAAACTACGCAAATGCAGGTACCTCGAGATAAAAATCATTAGTTTATGGCATATCATGACAACAACGCTACCTGTTGTTATTGGGGCTTTAGGAATGATAGCAAATGGAGCAGACAAATATGTGGATCAAATTCCAGGCGGCACTAAAATACGTGAATTCCCCCCCCCCACAAAAAAAAAGAAAAAAAAGAGTAAAAAGAATCATACGTATGGGTACTTTTCACATCTGATTCCTCTATATGCAATGACCACAATGACATTTTTTTCTGATTGCATGATACTTTATCTCTTTACATCTGATACAAAAACTTATCTCTTGAAGTCTTTGGTTGAGACTTGGGAACAACACGTATTAAAAAAAGCAAAGTAAAATATAATAATAATAATAATAATAATAATAATAATAATAATAATAATAATAATAATAATAATTAGAAAAGGTTACGATAGAGTCATTGAAGGGGTTCCTGGTGGACCATAACTTAAAGAAATACAAAAACTTGTACTCAAGTATCTCTCACACATTACGGAGAGCTTTATCTATATAAAATGTCTGTAATATTAGTTTTTACGAAAATGTCCATTGGAAAATGACATGAAGCTATCTTTGACCTAAGGTCTCGGTTGGGATCGGGAAGGAAATGTATATACAACAAAAATAAAAGGAAATAATAATAATAATAATAATAATAAATTGGTATCAACACCACCCAGACCCGGTTACGCAGATAGGAAAGAACGCAGATTGCAAAGAACATTATATATATATATATATATATATATATATATATATATATATATATATATATATATATATATATATATATATATAAAGTTCTTTGTAACACATATGGCGCAGCGTTTGGATTTGTCATATATATATATGTATGTATATATATATATATGTATATATAATATTTATTTAAAAATTATAGCATAAGTATGTTATAAAATCACTATAAAAATAGCCATTTTGTTACAATATGTCTTGTGTCTTGTCGAGTGATGGTGTTGCCTGTAAAATAAAATGCCTGTTTTTGTAGTGATGTTATAACATATTTATGTTATAAGCTTTCAATAAATATTATTCGTTCTACTCTGTGTTGAGCACATTTTTAAAAACAGTGTCTTGGTTACTGGAAGTTTATTCCATCTATACCAAGATTGTATTCGTATATATATATATATATATATATATATATATATATATATATATATCGTACATGGTGGTAATAAAACAGTGCTCGATGTGATATAACAGAGCCATTAAGTATATATTAATAAATATACATATTATCCCTCACTGATAGCACTAATCGGAGTTTTATGCACAGAACAATCTTCAGGTGCTGAGTGTAGACTGGCCGTTACCTAAATTAAATTCTAATAAAAAGTTAACGTAATGTTGGCACAGACCATATAATACGGAGAATGTATTTTTTTTAATTTAAAAATATATTTTGCATTTAAAATGTATGGGATTTTTATTTACATTTTTTTTTTATATGTAAAAATAAAAATACTTTTTAATGTTGTGAATATTTATTTTATATTAAAGCATAAAGGGAGATTACTGGGTTATTTGGCAATTTATTTTATAAAATTTTAGTTAAGTCCTAAGAAAGATAAAGGTTATAATTTACATTAACTATTAATCAGGATCAACGTATTTCAACGAATATTTATTTTTTTATATTTTTATGCCTACATGTAACCATCAATTCATTTCTCTTGTTTAATAAGCTTGGGTTATTTAAGTATTTTAATTCTATCGCCTTCCTTATTAAAAGATTTGGCTTTTGCTACAGTATCCCATGTAATAATGGGTATATTACCATCATTCTTTAATTCCCGCAAAATTTTGCAGGGAGCAGTGCTTTTCATGTATCTCAAATTGACTAAAGCCATTTGATTATGTGATCTGTCCCATAAACGGCTAATGTATGATTGATAATATTGTATACCGAGCTAGAATATATTCCGGTAACAATGTTAAATTTCATTTTGGTTCCACTGAGAATCCTTGGAAATTATGTTTCTATCATCATCGAATGACTTTAAGCAATATAAGATACGTGAACAGCACTGCTCTCTCCAAAGTTTTGTGTCAATTAAAGAATGATCGTAATACACCCATTATTACGTGGAGTGTTGTAGCAAAAGCCAAATCTTTAACTAGGAAAGGCGATAGATATAATTTATGCCTGATTGGAAAATTAGTTTAAAACACTTAAATAACCATAGTTTATTAAACAAGAAAAATGAACTGCCTGGTTAGGCATAAAAATAAATATCCGTTGATATACGTTGATCCAGATTAATATTCAATATAAATTATAACATTTCTCTTTCTTAGGTTTTAACTAAAATAAAAAAATGCCATTTAACCCAGTAATCTTCCTTCATGCTTAATATAAAATAAATGTTAACAACTTTAATTTTTTTGTATGTAGAATACAATTCCGTCTATTTTAAATGGAAAGTATACCTTTAAATTAAAAAGCTGTAATCCCCGTATTATATGGAATGTGCCAACATTACGTTAACCAGATATTTTTATTAAAATTTAAATTGCGTAACGGTCAGTTTACACGAAGTACCTGAAGATTGCGTTGTGCAGGAATCCGAGTCGTGCTACCGGTGAGAGATGACGATATCAGCTGCTGAAAATAAATGAATTCAGTCAAGCTCTGTGGGGAGAAAACGCGTATTTGCAAACAGTGACTATGCTGATAATGCAAGGCTCTCCAAATTGGATTGAGTTCTCTAGGTTCACTGGCTTGTTTATGAAAAAATAAATACGCAAAAATTCGCCAATCAAAATTCGGCTTTTTCTCTTCCGGGCGTCTATAGCCTAGGGGTTAGAATCTCCGACTGATACTAAATCGGTTGGGTTTCGGTCCCGGATTAAAGCGATCGGATGTCTAACGGCACCGAGGAGCTGTAATACAGCGAAACAGTCTGTCTGTGGATGTCTCTATATACAGACAAAAGAAATATACATATAATAACCTTACTTTTTAATAATAATAAGATATATATTAATAAATGTATACGACCTTAGATCAATAAGTTTGTAACCTAACACAGAAGCTGAATTTTTATTTGAAATTTCCAGTATCTAATGTTCGATCTATATGATCCATGTAGGAAGATTAATTTCATAGATAAAGAAAGAGATTATGATACTTTTTAATTCATTAGGCTACGCATCTCTTTACCTATATGGCATACTTTTCAGTGTCGGTATGTGCTAATAATTTTTATATTTGTTTCATACAATAATAATAATTATGTTTCATACAATAACAATAGTATGTTTAATACAATAATAATAATTATTATGTAGCGAGCACAAATCAATGAATCGATTTCAAATTCCGTTCACGCTTTCTGCTTGCAATTTTATTACTAACACACATCGGAAAATCATGAGCCTACTCTTCATTTTCTCTTATCCTGATTTAGTTTTCATCGATGGCAAAAATGTAAAAAGAAAAAAAAAATATCACTTCCCTTTCAGTATTTATCTGCTTTTATTTCTAATGTTAGTCATGACAAACGGAGGAAAGTACATGATTTTGAATTTATGGACTTTTAGTGTGTACGTTGCTCTCATGTGCATGCTAAAAGCTAGAGATAATCTTATAACTTAGTGGGCAAATTTCTTATTAATGTTCATTTGCAGTTCGTTTGTAAATTTGTTTGGTGACTAGTTTTAAGAATTTAAACTTCAATAGCAAATATAACATTTGGTATTAAAGAGAAAACAGTTTTCGTTCTCATCTAAAGGAAAGGTTAAAATCTGGTTGAAATTCGTCGCGTATAGATTAATTTATTCGTTACAGGTTCCAAAGTCAATAAGCTGTATGGTCAATGCAACGCTTTGGCCTTCTGGCGAAAGCCTTCAGTATAAAATTTGCTTTATCCGAAGTACCGATGCATTATGGAAAATAAAGATTTGTCCTGACTTTTAATTTCCTTGAGAGGCCCTCTTTGTCCTGAAGGCATCAACCTACTCGCCTCGCTGTAAATCTAGTTTCCGAGAAGAACAAGGTCGTAATGCCAGAAGTCTTTCTTGGAGAAGCCTCTATGTAATTTAAAATGCGTAAAAAGAGACGCTTATTCGGACGAGTTTTCTATAGCCGGGACTATATAATTTACTCTTGGTTTCAAGATAAACTCTTTTTGCCTGACATCCAAAGAAGTTTTCTTGAAAATGTAGTTATTAAATTCTCTAGGCACTGAAGATTTTCGAAGTTGTTGACTGACCGTTCGTGGAAGAGCCTTTTAAAAAATAATTTCCACTTATCTAAAAGGCTTGTATAGGGATGCGTCTAGAGACAAAATATTTGCATAAAAATATATCAGAGACGCTGTTTGTTTCAATAAGAAAAAGAAAGAAAGAAAAAGAAGAGGCGATAACACTCTCGTGTATTTAGCATCTGCTCCAATGAAATTAAAAAAAAAATGATCACTTTCAATTTTTTCATTTGTATCCTCTTACTTCTTTAAATAATAACCAACAATCATATTTATGATATTGTATTATTTTGTTAAAGTTGCGAGGCTCAAATATTTAACGATGCAATAAGAGAATTTTTACGGATTTTTTTTTATAAAACTCGCAAGGAGCTTATTCAGTAAATAAGAGTCATCAGAAAATTCAAATAGGAAAATCGTGTATTTCTATATTTCTTTTCCCTTTCTTTTATTTGCCGTGTCTCTTCGGATCGTGAACGATCATGGTCCTCTACAACTTCCTATTCTTCGTATCTCTAGGCACTATCTGTTCACTTACTATCTCTTCAAGTCTATGTTCAGCCTCATTGATCTGATTTGCGCAAGCTCTTTAGGTAGATTCTTCTCTCTCTGCCCTCTTGGCTTAAGTTTGTCCCGTGAGTATCAAATTCTTCAAGCCCATTTTTTCATTGTGTGTTCCAGAAGTCTCAACTGTCACTTTTTGATTCTAATTACATGTTTACTCATTTTCATTAAAAATTCGTCGTTGCTCATATGTTATGTCCATAAAATTCTTAGTATGCTTCTGTAGAACCACATTTCTGTTGTCTCAGCTCTCCTATGTATCTGTGAGAAAATTTTCCAGCATTCACACATATTTCAGATATCCTGGGTAAGACGATCAACTATATCCAACAGCAAGGCCTCTGATCAGAAGGTTTTGAGGAGCGTGGAACTACCTCTTAATTGCTGGTGTTCCCAGGTCCGCCCTCATTCGGTGTGGTAGCACCTGTTAGGATCCCAGCTGTGGGCATATAGTTAACCCCCAATTTAGGGTTAAAACACTATTAAATAAATTTTTGAAGAAAATTTTTTTACCAGCAATACATTTTTTTGAAAACATATTAAAAGCAATACATTTTTGGAAAAAATATTACCAGCAATAAAAATATTTTCGGCTTTAAATAACTCATTGTGGTTGATATGCCGTAAAAGAAAACAGGCATATTTCAGAACTTTTTCATTGTTTCTAATAAAATCTTCCTATCTCTTAACGCTTTGTATGCTAATGTAAATAAGCAGGCTATCTATCTATCTATCTATCTATCTATCTATCTATCTATCTGCCTGTCGTTAAGCTAGACGTCTATTTTTATCTGTTATCAGCTGTTAAATCCTTAAATATCAACACTAAAAGATGAAATGACTAGGAACTTCCAAACAAGTTTTGACACAAAGCATTGTATATAAGTACTTTTTTCCTCTGTATTCTCACCTTTTCTCTTTATTAGCTAGATTAATCTCCATTCTGATAAGCACACATATGACTCACATTGATTTAAAGGTAATTTTTTTCGGAGAATCACAAGTCTAGTGCTATTTTTTTTTTTAAATAATTCTTCTGTAGACGTTTACTTAGAAGAAAATGTGCGGGTAATGGGATGGATACCGGAGCGGAAAGTGGAATCAGCGATCTAAGTTCAAATTCCGACCTACTCTGTTGCATTCAGTTTCGCAGAAATTCCTTTAGGAAAGGCAGGAATCTGTCTCTTATCACCCGATCTATGGTTGAAATGGCTGGTAAATAGTGTTCTTTAACTTTTGGTGGAAGCCACTCTAGAAGAACAATAATAAATTCAAAAGCGTTGAGTAGGCAGCAAGAAACACTCCACTATCTGCCCCAAGGAATCCTGGCATTTTACAGATAATTTACATTTAATTTTACAGATTTTTACTATAATATATATATATATATATATATATGTATGTGTATGTGTGTGTGTGTGTGTGTGTGTGTGAGAGAGAGAGAGAGAGAGGGCAAAAGACAGAGACCGAAGACACACAGACAAAAGTGTAATTGGCAAAAATGCTTAAACGGAATTAACAAGGTTTCCAATAAACAATAGCAAAAGAAAGAAAAGAACAGAGCAAAATAATACTAAGCAATCAATATATGCAAGACAAAAGTAGGAAAAGCAACAGTAATGGGGCAGAAAGTTCACAAAGTAAAAAATTGTGTTAACACGCAAATGGTATATAAACAAGTGATTGTAGCGTTCTGACTTCAAGACAAGATAGGACAGAAAATATGGCGAATGAGAACGAGAAGTTGCCCATTTTATTGTTTAGAAAGAAATCCCAGCATGCATCAGTACGATTTATCTATAACTTAGGGGAGGGAATGTTTTAAGCGATCATTCCTATACGATTGAAAACAACAATTTACATTCTCATTCCACTCTTCTTCACAATATGTATCTATTCCTTTCTGAAGTTTGTGCGCACGCGCGTGTGTGTATGTTCGGTTACAGAAGCTAAACAGAAAGTTTCAGGGATCTATACTTTTGCATGGATGCCAGCAAGACTTTAAATATTCACAGAGACTATGTAAGGTTATCCGACCTCATCAAAGAGTACAAGATGTCATTTCTATTGCAATAAAGCATGAGGTATTGAATTGGCATGAAGATTTACAAGATTTTCACTTTTGACCTAAACTGTGGTGTTGATATTTGTTGATGCAATATTCACACGCAAAAAAAAAAAAAAATCCTTACAATTCAAAATATGTTTTGGCTTTAAAAAATAACGATGATGGATAAGTCGTAAGAAACAAATCAATCATTTAATCCCAACAGGTTTAACGTAAATTTGGAGTTCTTATACATTCAAGAAATCTGATAAAGTTTTGTAATGAAGCACGAATAATTGTCAAGTACTATATCCCACGTTTTATCGTGGCAACTATTCTCGCTGAGGTATCCAATATGGTTGATGTATTCATAGCCACGATCTTCCTAATTCAAAAAGATTTTCTTTGCGCATTAAAGGGATTTCAATTCTCAACTATCAACAAGGCGTAATAAGAATTGTTCAGTATCCTTGGACTCCATCTGGCTTCCATTCCTATGACCAGTGGCTATCACTTCAAACAGATTTTTTTCATACTGGCATCTAATCGTAGAAACCTACAAATGTTGTATATTAAGAAGCCCTGTTAAAACTAAGCGCCTATATGATTTCCTTTGTTTTAGGCTTCAGAATAATTTAGTACCCTTTCTCTCTCTCTCTCTCACACACACACATATCGATTAGCACATCACGAAAAAACAAAATACAGTTATCAACATACGATAATGCCGAAATACTCTACATCATTCAATGCTTCTACACTTTAAATTCTAGAAATAATAAAATAAATTAAATAAATTAATAAATAAAATAATAAAATATTCGCTACATGAGATGATATCTCCAAGTGCCTATAATATATTTAATCTGCGTATATCTATCTATCTATCTATCTATCTATCTATCTATCTATCTATCTATCTATCTATCGATCTCTCTCTCTCTCTCTCTATATATATATATATATATATATATATATATATATATATATATATGCCCCCAATAACCGTTACAGATGACATGACGTCACCGTAGGCTATTTCAAACTTTCAGCTTTCCAAAGATTACCAGGATGTAGACAAAGAAATTCTGCCTACCACACAAATTACGAAAATTACTGAGACGGTCGAAAGTACTTGAACAGTTTATCCACATTTGTATTGCAATACACAACACCTTATTCGAAAATTGGAAAGATACAATAAAAAATTAAACACTCGTACACTATCGCTTCTTTTTAATCAAACTTGTTTGAATTAATACTTCCTACCTAAAATACCTTATAGATATATATGTATTAAGCACATACGAACCTATATATATATATATATATATATATATATATATATATATATATGTATATATATATATATATATATATATATATATATATATATATAAGTGAACATTAAAGTCAACACTTGGAGGCGACATGCTGTTTCATGCTGGTGTTGACTTTAATGTTCACTTTTATACTTACACATACTATCTCTAATATTGAGCACTTTATCCTAGAAATATAGCACATCTTAAGAGTATATTTCTTCATATATATATATATATATATATATATATATATATATATATATATATATATATATATATATAGGTAATAATCCGTTGGTATATAATCCGAGTGAATCCTAATATAAAATAATATATATTAAATCTGACGCACAAAAAGACCTCAATGTATTTATTATAACAGAGCATATAATTTTACATGCAATACGAATTTAAATGTTAAAATTCCTGTTGTATGTAATATATATATATATATATATACATATATATATATATATATATATATATATATATATATATATATATATATAGATAGATAGATAGATAGATAGATAGATAGATATATAGGGGCCAATGGATATATATATATATATAAAATTACCCTTGATTATTATTATTATTGATTCGTATTCTACAGCTTATCAACCAATTGCAGGTTATTTAAACAAAATATTTTTGGGGATTGTAAGGATGCTTGTTTTTGGGAAATAATAATGGTTTAGTAATACAAGTCCTACTAATTAACCCATAGATGGCGGGATAAAAGGTGAATTCATACCTTTCCTAAGGATATTTGCACGTAATATATATATATATATATATATATATATATATATATATATATATATAATATGCATATAGGAATGTGCAAGAATTACATAATGTTAGAAGGTTATCCATAAATTTTAATGGTAATGGTAATATTAGCCTCTTTCCTACAAAACCTAAGTAAAATCATTCTCAATTATCTATCTTGACGTTGTGATAACGTCCTATTACCCACAGAGCTTTGTATTCAAGTCTACAAAATGAGTTCGAATGCTGATTTTTAAACTATGTAGATAAAAATACCTTCTTACTTTTGAAAGCCTGTCGCAACACAATCTTCTTATCTTCTTTACACAGTACTAAGCTTTAAGAAAATAAATCTCACTAGCAATAAAGCTGATTTGAAGTTTGTTACGGTTCCAAAATCTCTTTTAAACAATTGATATTTTCCCACGACTCGCTGTGCGGTCACATATTGGTATTTGATCACCACCAGCAGGGTCACCTGAGTGAATGAATCTGATGTTGGTAAACCGAACTCTCCTAAAGATGCCTTGGCAACATCACTGATGATGTGGTCGCGGTCATCTTACAGCTGTATTTCTAAACTTTTATATTTCACAAAAAATAAAGATGTCGAGATATGCTTTGTAAAGATGCTCTAAAATTACTAATATTGTCAGTGAAGATAAGCCAAGTTCTGTAGAAAGCCGAATTTATGGAACAGTAGACAAGTATCGTGCTTATTATTTGTTAAGACGTACGATAATGCACTTTCTGTTATAACTATTCAACTAGTTATACTTGTGCAATGGTGCATAATGGTATATGTGTATTTATCTGTATAGATAGGTACGAATAATTGTATGTTTTTAATTCCTATATTTCAGGAGATAAACAGACAATCAGGACTGGCAGCAAACATGAATCAAACCCGGTGAAAAACATGGTGACCGAAAGTCTCTGAGATAAGCCTTCTCTCTCTCATTTTCTACCTCTTCTTCTCACTGATCTATCACTCTTTTCCTGATACTTTTCCTCACATTTCCTTCTCTCCCTCTTCGCATCATCATCATCATCATCATCATCTCCCTCTCTCTCTCTCTCTCTCTTTAGTATTATCTGGCGACCTTTTGTCCAATAAACACGACCCAGAAGGCCACGTGATCGACAACAACGGAAGTAATGTATATTTCACTCTGTATTTTTGGTTTCCCGCGTGCGAAACTCGGGGAGAGAAAAATAAACAGACAGACTCCGCCATGTCTATATTTAAAAGAAGTAGAGGCCAGTGTCATAAACAGAAGGACGTCGAGTCCAGCTTTGGACAAAGCAAGATAAACGGGACGTAATAAAAACACACAGAGGCAGACGAAGAGGTCGACAGCGTTTACCAAAAGCAGAAGACGTGGAGTAAGGTTTCAGTAAATCAACGAAACAGGCGAACTGCGAAATATTCTTCAATGTTTCTCATTTTGAAGTACACACAAAGACAATAAAAATTAGTAATAGGCGAAAATTTGTCGTGCGCTAAAACAGAATTCAAATAAATAAAGTTAGAATAAACTTAAAAACTGACGAGTGGTTAGAAAATATAATATTGTAAATGAAAATAATCCGAACACAGATGACTGATGGTTCCTAAAAATTGAATGGTTAACTGTTTTGAAACTATCAATGGTGCTTTTGTCAGAGACAAATCTATTGGAATATATTAGGTTGGTGCAAAAATAATGACGTAATAATGTCGTTTTTTGACGTATTTTTTAACGTCAAAAAACGACATTATTACGTCATTATTTTTGCACCAACCTAATATATATCTCATGGCTTATCTTGTAAAATCCGCGGTAATCAATCATAGAAACTTATCAGTTTTCGTGAGCAAAATGTGAGTAAAGCATTAATAGAAAACTTTTCACATTTTTGAAAGGATTTTTAAAAGAAACGTTATATGTAATAACGATTATACAGGGTGTGGCAGTAATAACTCTCACGTATATTTCCCAGAAATACCACCCACATAATAATAAAACATTATCTAGATGAAGACTCCATTTTCACTAATGTCTTACCATTATATGCATAGTATTTCCGGGAGTTATATGGGGGAGATATTTCTGCCGTATTCTCTACTTTTACACTATGATCTGCACAAGAAAGGTGAAATATTGGAAAAACCTGGATCATTGATGTAGTGATTAAAGTACTTTCTAAGTATTTTAGTCTTAGTAAATTGTTTTCTTTTGTTTTCTCTTTTAATTGTTCTTGATATATAAAAAATGTATATATAGTTTTTCCATATAGGGTGCGGCAGAAATATCACCCACATATACCTCCCAGAAATATATCTTACATAATGATAAGGCATTAGCTAGATGAAGACACGATTGCCACTAATGTCTTATTATGTGGGAAATATTTCTGGGAGATATATGTAGGTGGTGTTTCTGCCGCGTCCTATATAAAGGAAATTTAACTAACTCTACTTGTTAGACCAACTTTGATAAAAACTCGGCGCTTATACAACGTGTGGTAAAATCGAATAGCTTGCAAGCCATGTGGGATAATTACCATACCATCATACCATTATGAAACCCCGTTTAAAAGTTCAGATTTGACTTCATAACTAATGAACTCTACCGACTTGTGTTAGTGGCATGCGTATCTGTGTGGGTGAATTATATTTTTCAAGTGAAATAAGTATCACCACTATTAATTGTAGAACTGGGTTAGATTAAACGGTATGAATCTGCTTCATTTTAGACAGAATTGAAAACCTGGGTTTGAAAACCAATCGTTGAATTTGGCTGCACACGCATCATCATTGTACCAACTGAGCCGAGTTACGATATTAAACGTAGCTTTCAGTGCACTCAATGTTTTCATTCTCTAACTCTATTATTTTAGCCTAGGAATAATGAAAAGAGTAGCTTATACAATGAAACTTAGGTTTAGATCTATCAAGGGTTTATACTGAAATGTTAGCAAAAGCAGAAATGACGTTTCGTTATTTGTAACAAGAGATTTAGATTTATCGGTTTTGCTGCTTAAATCAACAATCGCAATTTTTATTGATATTGACATGCAATGGATGACATTATTGCTTGAAAACTCGAAATTCAAACATCTGATTGAAGAGACGATGCTTTGTTTGGTATTCATACACGCCTATTTGATTAAAATCTTTTTTGCATGCGGTTCCGTTCATTTTGGGGAGTTATAGGTTAAAACTTTCGGGTGGATTCTTGGACTGAGACAAACAAAGACAAGCGAATACACCCCCACAAGGTGACTGTATATCCGTTGAAGTGGGTGGACCCCAGGTTAGGAAGACATCAAGGAAGGAGACGACCTATCAAAGGCCAGGAAGGCATCTCAACAAGAATTACGCGAAATGAAAGCGCGAAAATGACACAATCAGTGTCACAATAACGTTTCGTCCGCCTTAACGCGTGTGAAAACGTTAGTCTGTTGTTTAACTGTATGACACTTAGTGATTTGCATTTGATTCTGGAAATAATTTTCCTTCGCTGGTAATTTTTTTTCAAAAACTGTATAGCTGGCAATATTTTTTTTTTTTTCAAAAATGTATTGCTGGTAATAATTATTTTACAAAGTATTTCTGGTATTAAAACCTATTTTACACTATCATAGTGTTTTGACCCCAATTTGGGGGTTAACTATTTGCCCATAGAGAGATGTAGAGAAAAGTAATTATATGATGTCATTCTCTCTCTCTGACCACACACACACACACACATATATATATATATATATATATATATATATATATATATATATATATATATATATATATATATATATAGTTGCATAATACGTTTTAGATGCATCAAGAGCGGTCTTCATCGCCGATTTCGGGTTTTGCATCATATCGGTTCAAACAGCAACCCCGACCTGATTCCAAAATGGTCAGGCCGCTTCCTTGAAATCGTCATGCTACGCACTGCGACACTGCAAAAAGCATTCCGACCTTGCTCGGATTTCGACCGTTCTTATTGACATATGTCAGTCAATCTCAGCATATTTTCACATAAATACTTATTTGTGCAAAAAGGTACCTCTACGTATCTAAATCATAGGCATGTGTATCGGCATGTACAGAAAATTTGTATTTTAAAAAAATATTAAAATTCGTTCGAATGTAAATAACAAAAGGTCCATATTTTTTATTACATGCGAACTATTGTCTTCATCTTTGTTGTGATTATCACAACTTTTCGGCCATTTGTGATAATAACAAAGATGCGGACAACCGTCCGAATGTAAATAATGTAAATGATGACAACACTTGATATAAGCAAATTACAGAAAAGCAACAAGGTCTGTTTTAAAATTTACAAAGAACAGCTTTATAATTGTTGTGACCAAGTAAATGGTTAAAGAAATAACAAAACAAGTGTTGCAGATATATGCATATATTAAACATTAAGTACAAAAGAAGAGTATTACACGACTAGTGAGTGTGTGTCGGTTAACCCAGCGTTCAATCTATTCGACTGTTAATATTTAACAGCCCCCCCACCACAAGGGATGTATGCGGCACAAGGCCGAGTTTACCGTGGGTTCTCTGAGACCGTAGGCTCGACCAAAAATTTTCCATTAGAACCCGTATAAACAGGTTCAGGGCCTGTCTACCTCCCCAGACGAAAATTTGACCTTCAGCAAAGTCTCGTCCGGGTTCCTCTCTGCTCGAGGCAGAGAGTTCGACAGTTGAACAATCTATGCGACTGTTAATATTTAACAGCCCCCACCCACGAGGGATGTATGTGGCACAAGGCCGAGTTTACCGTGGGTTCTCCGAGCCCGTAGGCTCGGCCAAAAATATTCCCTTAGAACCCGTATAAACGGGTTCAGGGCCTGTCTACCTCCCCGGATGAAATTATGCCCTGTGGCAAAGCCTCATCCGGGTTCCTCTCTGTTCGAGGCAGACAGTTCGACAGTTGAACAATCTAGGCGACTGTTCCCCCAAGGCTTTCTCTCCGACTAATCTTATAGTAGGCAGAAGAGTCCAACATATACTCTTCAGAAGGAGGACACTACAACAATAATGCATTTAAACGAAATATTAAGTGTATATTTGTTAATTTTCTTTAATCACCCTATCTTTCTTTCGCTATACTAGTAAATTCGATCCTCATCGGGCACTCTATGAATCTGGCTCTGTGTCAGAATTTGCTTCTTTTTTTTATATCAAATAAACTTTGATACAAAGCCATATACACGATATGCCTAATATAAATTAAATATACAAGTGTAGAATAGACTGATGTCTCTATAGCCATGGATGGTAGCTAGTCTGAGAGATGTCTGAATACCAAACCGTGGATAATTTAACGAAAAATACTCCACTATATTTCCCAGGATGTCATGGCAATTAACACGTGTTAAAGGAAGCTCTCGAAAGCTAAGATCGCTTTTACGTCCAGCAGTGACACAACATTTAAAAATAAAAATACGTATACTTTTAATAAAAATAACAAAGACTGTATATCAAAAAACAGAAACAAAAAATGGCCAGGCAGATTATTTCGAGAAGATAATGCTTTAGTGCAAGACGTCTCTAATTGGTAATTGTTTTGTATTGCACAATATCAATAGAGCATTAATAATTTGTTGTAACCTAGAAAGGGTTACTGAATGAGAAATAACGAAAGCGGAGGTTGGAAATGAAATCCTAATCTTTATAACATCAACAAAATACATTACTCGCCAGCGGTATGGAGTAGGTAAACCACTGCTAGCGGTGGACTACTTAGACAGCATATTACCCCCACTTACAATAGTTTCCAAGGTATTTATGAGGATTGGGACATACCCATTAGTGTTCATAGATGCGGCATATAATATAATTTTGCAGTCAAGTCTCCTGATGAGTGGATGTAATTTCCACAAAACTAGAAAAATGTAGGAACAAAGTAAACAAATATTTATTTTATATATTACTATGTCTACTAGATAGGCCTTCTCATAACAGTTGAAGGGATGGCAGCCAAGGGAAATGTATACTTTTATCAATAGAGTCGTTATATAGATAATTTTTCATATGTTTAAGTATCTATCTATCTATCTATCTATCTATCTATTGGTGTGTGTATGCAGAAAAAGATACAGACAGGCAACTCTCTAATACATGGACACATGCATTGCAATTCCTGTGTGTAAATACAAGTATATGAATATGTACAAATATGTGTATTTGTTTGAAAAACGAAATTGATGCAAATTTGACGACCGAGAAAATTAACTGGTTAATGCGTATGAAAGGAAAAAAAGAGAATTAAAGAAAAAAGAGTGAAACGTCGAATGAAGACTAGATAAAAAAAAAAAGAGTTGTTCAAGGCGAGAGTGAGAATGAGAGCAGAGATTAAGGGTGAGCAGAAATGACGTGCAGGGTGAGATATAGGCGGAGGTCAGCAAAAGAGCAACAAGAATTTGTGAGATGAGGTGGGGACAGTATAGTGAAAGGTCAATTATGTTTAAAATTATTTTGCAATGTTCCGGAAATACAGACAGTCGTGATGAGTCGGCCATATCCTGCCATCTTCAGCGAACAGTCCCGACCCGAATCCCTTTTCTGAGATTAAGCTTCTAGAAACTTCGCACTGAGAAACAAAAATAAAAGATGGATTTTTCTTTAGGTAGGGAGAGGGATATCGAATGTGAGGCAGTAATACTAGAAGTGAGAGTGCGACCGGCTATTGTGTCTCTCCGCCTGCGTCATCACTTAATGTTCAGTTAATGATACTATGGTGCGACTCTGCCCACAGGAAGTACTTCCTCGGTTGGGCTTTCACAGACGTCGATAGCAAACTCTCAAAACTTTGTACTCACCACTATAACTACTAACTTGAAACGGGTGAGAAATTGGAGGCGCTACCCTTTTCACCCATCTCCCCGATTTTTAACATCATCAACTCTAACAGTTCCCAAAGCATCAATATAAATTGTGATAGTTGATAGCATTTATAATACACTTAATAAAATTCTAGGCATAATCCAAGCAAATTCGATCCTACGATATAGAAAAAAAATAAATGAAGTCACGCAAGTAGTTTAAATTCTGACCATTGATATTTAATGCCGGCTTTGCTGGTCATTAAGAAGTCTAATACTCTGAACTCACAATACCACTTCATAAACATATAATTGTACATGCAGAAAGACAGGGTTTAAGCGAAGTAGTTGATCGGATTGACGTTCGAAAGTCTGGTGACTAAATATCATAATAGTTTGCCTTCATGGACGAAGATTAAATCGGGTTTCCAACATCTGGACACTCAGTTGGTCTGAGAGGCATGTAAGACCTACAAAGAAGAGGTAAGCCTTCTCGTAACGGCTGAAGGTTTGGTAGCCAGGGAAAGTTACCATGTTATATTGCTGTCTCTTTTATCTTACTCCACGCTTTGGTTTGAGTTTTCTTTTGTGTAGTACGACCATTTTTGAAGATGCATATTGGCCACGGTAGGCCAGGTAGGAAAGGGAGAAACAAATTTTCCTTCGATTATCTTTTCTAGGAATTATCTTTGTGTGGATCAAGTAGTTTTCTCCTATAGAGGACTGTTGGTCGTGGTAAGCCAACTAAGAACGTAGAGACAAACTTTACCCTGGTCATCTTTTCTTGGCGCTCCTTTTCTGTCTGAAACAAGTAGTGTTCTCCTGACGAGGCCTACTGATCACAGTTGGCCAGTAATGAAGGCAGAGACAAACTTTCTGCAGACCAGCTATTCCGGAACACCTTTCTGTGTGGAACAAATAGTGTTCTCCTGGAGAGGGCTATTTGGTTGGGGTAGGCCAAATTTTAAATTAAAGACAAACTTTTTTTTCGGCCACTTTTTCTAGGATTCCTCTCCGTGTGGAACAAATAGTGGAGGTGGGGCTACTTGGTTGTCTATGGTGCTATCGAATGTTATTTTTTCGCATCTAGCGACTCTAGTTTAAACCAGACTCTAATTTAAAGAACAAAACAAAAATATCATTTTTTGTCCTAATTTCCAAGACAAAGTGTTCTCATTATTATACAGTGATTCTTTTAGAACAGTTTTCATGCATTTGTTGTCTATGTTCCACGTGACATGTTCGCTATACACTGAAAATCACAGGGTAGTGAGAACAATTTACCCTAACCTTCGTAGAACAAATAAATGTTTCTTTTCGATATACCAAGAAGACTAACGAATATGATAAAAACTAAGAATGACCGGAGAGTACAAAAAACGCGGAAACTAGCATGAAAGAATTATACATAATTTAAAAAAAAAAACAAATGGCACCAAAAGCGTTGTCTTAATTGGTAAAAGCTTTATTTGGGTATTTAAGGAATTTACTTTCTTCCCGTTGCTTTGTTAGGGATGACGTAATTGCTTAGAACTGTAAGAGCAACTTCGATCAAAGTTGCTGAAAAGTTCTGGGTTCCACAAAGGACATTTTCTTTTAGATTTTGATGTTTGGTTAGATGTTGGAATGTGGCATGGGCTGAAAATTTTTCAGTATAACCTCGAATTATCTGCGTGCAGTAGTTTCCAGTGTTTAGTACTGAACGATTAAATACATAGTGGAAAACTGTATTTTTTTTCTCTAGAAGCATCTGCATCCACACACGAAATAATCAAATATCAAATATCAAATTTTGAGAAAAAAGTTTCAAATTCAGAAATCTTTAGCACCCCTCATATATATATATATATATATATATATATATATATATATATATATATATATATATATTAGGTTGGTGCAAAAATAATGACGTAATAATGTCGTTTTTTGACGTTACGTCAAAAAACAACATTATTACGTCATTATTTTTGCACCAACCTAATATATATATATGTGTGTATATGTGTGTGTGTATTATTTAATTTTTTCTATATTTAAGAAGGGCGAGTGCTCAGTATCGGAGAGAGATATATATATATATAGAGAGAGAGAGAGCGCAGATATTACCAGTGTGGATATAAGCATCAACACTCTATGGTGACTGCCACTTTCGCACCTCAAATGATCTTGAAACCATCTTATATAAATAATTTGACGGCATATAAGACGCACTTTTTTTTACTAAAAAAAAATTCCCCTGCATCTTATATGCCATATAAAATTCGCGATAGTCGGCCGAAATTAGCTACCTGGCAACTCCTATTACCTTAGATTTTAGAGTAACTTTCATATACCTATTGCAATTATTTAAAAGGCTATTATGCAAATTAAAAGTGTTAGCATTGATAATATTCATTATATTAATTTCATCACGTTTAATGTTAGTATTTATTTCACTAAAATTATATGCAATAAATTCAAATTATATATTTGTAAAATATATTTGTTTCATTAATATTTTTTTGCGATAACTCCCGGTTGCATTGGTATAAATACAATTATTCTACTAAGACGTTTACAAGACGCAGGTTGTACAGATCATATAAAGGAAAAAATTTGACTGAATTTTAATGGTAACTGTACTGTTTTGCTCAATTGCAATAATTGCTTGATTTTTATTTTGTTTTCTTACGTTTGGATATAATAAATTTTATAGGCTCGTGTTCTTTTTTTCCTATTATTTTGGGTTTAATTGTAATCATGGCTTGTTTAACCAAAATAGTACCTCATAAATATAGCCTAGGCTGTACTATTTACTAATAATTTTACTAATTACTAATTTTTTCTTGATTTGCCCTGCTGAAGTTGGGGTGCGTTTTATACAGCCGTGCGTCTTATATACCGTTAAATACAGTAGTTATTGTCTATGGTTGCTTAATACAACTAAATCGGGAGCAAAAATATAAAATAACGTAAAACTGTATATGTTGTCTTTAGACCGTTCAGTCTTATTCAGTAAATATATATCTGCGCCTGAATCAATTCAATTCAGCAGGTCGAAAGATACATTATCTAAAAATTTACTTAGTTTTGATATATATGGTAATTAAAATTCTGCTCTATAAATGGACTTCTGTTCATTGGACATAGCTTTTTTTTTATACCGAGAGTAATCTGTGCATTTATATACTTCTAAAATT
This sequence comes from Acanthosepion lycidas, assembly GCA_963932145.1. Lineage (NCBI taxonomy): Eukaryota > Metazoa > Mollusca > Cephalopoda > Sepiida > Sepiidae > Acanthosepion > Acanthosepion lycidas. The sequence goes on from OZ010574.1 coordinate 37,678,505, forward strand.
TGCAAAGGTTTTGAGTGTGAGTCACAATACGTAAACAAGAGTTTGGGCAAAGGTCCCAAGGATTAACTTGTGTGTAGTGAGATTTTAATAAAGGGCGGAATGTCTGTTACGGAGTTAAGAATTGAAACAGAAATTACTCAACGCTTACTGAGACGAAATTTGATAAACTCTCCCTTGACTACCAAAACCTGACATAATCGCCTTCCTCAGAAGCGTAGAGTGGGTAGGAATTTCAAGCAAGTAAGATAAAGGGAAAACATAAAAACAGTAAAAAATACAAACATGAATAAAAAATAAGGTAAAACTAACGATAAATATCTACATAAATAAAGCAGAAAATAAAATGGGGGAAAGGGAGAGAGAGAGAGAGAGAGTGAGGGAAAAGAAAGACTAAAAAAATAAAAGAGAGGTAAAGTTGGTAAAGTTCTTTAAGGGGTAAGTAAATTAGTGGATAAGTACATGTCAGAAAGGGAGTAGGTATCTTGGAAATTTGGTAGGTGGTTGTATCCCGCGAAATTCGTCCATTTTCATTCAAGATTCAGACAGATACCCTCGTGTCAGACTCTGGCTGTGAACGACCGAATCAGTTCCGTTCAACAACGAGCGAAAGATCACGGGGTCATATTTGCAGTTCTAAAAAAAACAGCTAAACTTTTGGTTTTCTGGGACGATAAGCGTAATTTCTTTACTCTTTGTTTCTCCACCTTTTTTTTTTTTTTTTTCTTGTTTTTAATAATGGGCGCTGGTTGCAAGTTGAATATTTCAAGAATGGATTGACGATTAGGAAAAGACTGACATGACGTCATCACATCAATCAACCTGCTCTTTACAGCCCTGCACTTATCTCTAATTCCTCAACTCTTATTTATTATGTTCCAGTTATACTTTATCCCAACACGATCTCTAACTTTCGTAACCTATCTATCTATCTATCTATCTATCTATCTATATGCCTACACACCTAAATTTTTTTCCTTTGAAGAGTGTTGCACTGTTATGTAATATTAATCATCTTGTATGGCAGTGAAGCAAGGAAGAAGTCTTAAGGAAGCTGGAAAAGGGATGCTTATATTCAGCATCAGAAAGAGACAGCTGAAAATTCTTGTGCATATAATGCGGAAGGTGGGATAGGAGAGTGGCACTCACAGGTGCATATCGAGGGTAAGAGGGACAAATGGAGGCAGTGGGACACCTAAACGATGAATGTGTGGCGGAACGATATGCAGGAGGTTTGGCAAAGGGATAGGAGCTTGTGGAGAGCCATGATCATTCACGCCCTGAAAGGACACGGCACGTAGAAGTAGACGAAACGTGAACATTCTTGACAAAATCATCAGCTGTGTAGGGTGTTTTATTTTCTCTCTCAGTTACCGACTCAAAGACATGTCTGAATTTTCCTCTTCCTGTTCATCTCAATTTTTTCTCTTATTCTATCTCTTTACTTTTTTTTGTCCGACCTATATAGTTGATTAGCTTCTTCTTCTTCTTCTTCTTCTTCTTCTCCTTCTTCTTCTTCTTCTTCTTCTTCTTCTTCTTCTTCTTCTCCTTCTCCTTCTTCTTCTTCTTCTTCTTCTTCTTCTTCTTCTTCTTCTTCTTCTTCTTCTCCTTCTTCTTCTTCTTCTTCTTCTTCTTCTTCTTCTTCTTTCTAGGCATTTTCTCTTCTTTCTTTCTTGTTTCATATTTTCCATTTTATTTTCTTCTCTTTGAGCCAACCTTCTTATATTCTTTATCCCTTCTTTCCTAACTTATTGTTCTTTCTTTCTTTGTTATTTTAAGGTGACTTTTTAACGCATCGTCATCATGGGAACTGGTGTTAACATTTCGCTATACTCCACATTATTTTTGTTCGCCTATGAGTTTGTTCTTCTGCTTCGTCCATTGATATTGACAATGTGAAAAAACACAACGACATCCACTCACAGTCAAAGTAAACACAATTTGCGTTACTAAATAAATTCAACTGAAATCTACACCAAACCCTGTACAACGCTTACGCCAAACAAAATAGGTTATCTGGCTGCAATAAAGGTGAATCTATAAAGCTTTTACATCTGGTTGTACACTAAAAACTAGTAATCATTTATTTTTCATGAACTTGCAATTTTATACGACGTATGTCCGGAAGATATCCAGCGATTTAATAATAAGGAAAAAATAGTCTGTTTCGAGAACTTCAAAGTACTGGGATCTAACATATTTATCCAAATGCCGTTTTAATTTCTCAAAACAGCCTAAAAATTCCACTTTCAGGATCGCTATCAGCTGTTGCGTCACATTCTCCTTAATCTCGTAAACGTTGTGAAATCTCCTTTTTAATGACGAGTTTTGGAACAGACCAGAAGTTGCGAAAAACCCAGACTTGGACTGCAGGTATTGTGGGTGACAAACTAAAAATGGAAAAAGAGCACCATGAAGTAATTCACTCCGCCAGAAATTTGGAAACGGTATGCTGTACTGTTTGGCATTCGCGCCCGAAGCTCCAATACGAACATTTCAGAGTATTTGGGTGTCAGTCTGAGGAAAGTGTAGAGGATTCGGAAATAGTTGGATTAGTCTAATGGTGATTACGAGTGATCACTAGTGATGGCGACGTTATGCCTCCATTCATCTTGCCACAGAGCCTCAGACTCAACACAGAGGCCTATATCAATTGCTTTGAGGAGTTAGTGCTGACCTGGGTCCAGAGGATGGATGCTGGAAAAACATATGACTGGCAATAGGACTTTGCACCATACCACACAAGCAGGAGAACTCAGTCATGGCCGTCAGGCAAGTTCTGGCACCACATCACCCCTTACATTTGGCCACCTAACTCAATAGTCTGCAATCCCCTCGATTATAACGTGTAGGGTGCAGTTGAGCGAGAGACTAACAAAACTCCTTGCAACACCCCTCCTATACATATAAACTACCCCTTATCGTAACTCTCTACCTCGAGTGACCCCCCGGACTTGTACAGGGTGACCCTTGCTGAAAAAAAAAAAACCCAAAAAAAACCCCAAGATGAACTTAAGACATGGATTATGGCAGCTTCCATCAGTTTAAACAAGGAGATCGTCCAGAAGAGCTGCAGGAGATTCCTAAGTCGTCTGGAGGCCGTAGTTGAAGACAATGACAATTTTATTGAATAAATTTATTCTTTCGTATTTCAAGACATTTTTGTGTAATTTTGGTAAATACATATGTTAAAATAAGATGTCTGTGTTCTTTTTTTTTTCCATAATTAAGGCGGCAATTTATCCATCGCATCCTCTATTATGCAAAATAAATGCTTCTTTTCATCATTCGACTGGAAATTATTGCTGTACCTACGTGAATGGGCATAAGGAATACAGGAATCTCTCGATCAGTGCGGTTAAAAAAATCAATTTTCAATTACTATGGGTAGACTGAAGAATGTTTTACCGCATTAATCGTGTATGCACTGATCGAAAACGCATTTATCGAATGCGCATTAATCGAAGGATTCTTTTATATATATTAGGTTGGTGCAAAAATAATGACGTTTTCTCACATAGTAACATATGTGAGAAAACGACATTATTTTTGCACCATCCTAATATATATATATATATATATATATATATATATATATATGAACCAACCCTTATAATGGCACATTCAACCATATATAATCATACATTCACATGATTTTATAAATATTCATATAATTTTCTGCAAATACACATGCACGCACACACATGCATATTATATATATATATATATATATATATATATATGCTTATTTATGTGCACCTACGCGTGCCTGCACAGACACACAAACACAAACACACACACATGTATTTCTATTACTTCAAACTTTTTTTAGTGGATACTCGTATTTGAAATCGACGCCCCGTTTTTATTTATATTAATCAATGTGTATTACGCCTGCGCACTCGAGAAAAATTAATAAAGGAAATGTGCTCTCCGAATTAATAAAAAAATGTCGTACTTAAAATAAATCCATTATTTCTTTATATATATATATATATATATATATATATATATATATATATTGTACAGAAATTAAACTTTTTACACACACACACAGAATATAGTGTACAGTGTGTGTGTAAAGATTGATTTCTGTATAGAAATATAAATAAAGCAAAACAGTTCAGTTGGTTAGCTGGCTTAAATAGATAAATGAAACAAAAGCGGAAATATACGCCAAGAGCAAAATTTGTACGGAAAGCATCAATCTGTACAAAGTGACCTTTAATGACAAAGGTGACCATTAGTCTAAACGGACTGCCTATTATTTTGCGCGAAATGTCCACAATGAAATTAGGGTCATGATTATTACATCCTGACGTTAGCGTTTTATTTATGCTTACTTGTCAACATTATACAAAAGATGACCATTAACAGAGAACATGTCAAATAATTTAGATACGCTGACTATTAGTACACATCGAATCTCTTTGGGCATTTGCAATCGAATGAAAACTTACTATTCGTTAATATCGTCACTAAATTATTTACTGTTCGTTCTAGCCTTAAAAGTAAATAATTAAAAGGCAAGAAAATAGATATACGTGAAACAATGCACACACAAGAACAATGAACCTAATCGACACAAAGCTTTGAACAGATAATTTCAAAATGATGCATATAGTCAAATACAGAAAAATACGAAACATTGTGTTTTAACAAAATGTTCGTCATTATCTCTGACGTATTTAGTTGGCATATCAGTAATCTTGAAGGTAGTTAATTTTTGAGTTAGAGTTACTGTCGTTCTTAAAAGGAAGATTTACACATTTTAATTATCGATGACAATTCGGGTCTGTATCAAGAATAGCATGTACGTAAGTACCTGACTCCTCCTGCTACCCACTACCTTTACAAAAGCCAGATCAGGCCGAAAATAGAGTACTGTTGTCACATATGTATAGGAGCTATAGAAAAACTGCCTCACGTATGGCACATAAATGACTGATCATTTCTGGAAAAAATGGCCCCTTTCTTTCCATCTGGATTTTGCACATGAAGAAGGCTAAACCGAAGTTATCTTGAATCACAGAACTGCTAACGAAAGAAAAAAAAAAAAAACGGTTAAGAAAACATTTTGTTATTTATACTGCCATCAAATTTGATGTCTCATTTTTTTTATGCCTTCGGTCTGTTCTTATGCAATAAAAGTATTGACTCCACAAAACCCAACGGCACCTAATATAATGATCACATTGATATAACCAGTACTTTATCGTGTTTTTTTTTTTAAGTAAATAAAACAAAAAGGACTAACTCATTAGTGGAAGTTAACTAATGTTTGCAATATGGGACATCTAAGGTGTACCTACTTTGCCTGACGAAGTTGATGTGCCCCAGGAGAATGTCGGCGTTGTAAGGGTTCACAAATCGCGCCATGTCGGCTTTGGTGAGGGCACACAGTTCGCGTCCATCTATCTGCGGGAACTTGCTGGGGTCAAGGTCCCTTAGGTCGTATTCCCTGGACACCCACACCAGCCACTGCCGCACGTGTCCACTTGTCCACAGAGAAGGATCTGATAAGAGATAACAATAGTAACTAATAACGGACGTCAGGGGAGAAGACATGCGTCGGCTTGACTTCAATCATTCTTTAATAATATTATGACGATAGTTAGGTAAGTAAATGATGGAAACATGTTCTCTAACTTCAGCTCTTCGAATCCTCTATGACCACTGAAAGCAAATGCTTTGCTTTGAAGTCAGAATTCTTCTTCTCCCAAATTCATTATTTTTCTCCTACTGCGAAAAAAAAAAAAAAAAAATTGAACCCTGCGACGTTTTGTTCAATTCTTCACCACCGAATATTTTTTGTAAACCAGATTTGTTTTAGAATGAAATATTCTTACATTTAAATAACTCTCTCTCTCTCTCTAAATATATATATATATATATATATATATATATATATATATATGTATGTGTGTGTGTGTGTGTGTGTATTTGTGTGTGTGTGTGTATTTGTGTGTGTGTGTGTATAAAGACAAAAGAAAAACTTATCTTAGCCTACGCGTTTTGTCTTCTGAGGTAAGTGTAAGGATTTTATTTTGTGACAAGTATTTATATATAAGAGCAAGAATGTTATTGTTTTTCAAGTTCTCATTAATATTCATCAGATTAACGGAAAACTCAGGCAAATTCATGGATATCAGGTGATACAATTCAATGTCTAATAAACGAAAGTCAGGTGATATATATATATATATATATATATATATATATATATATATATATATATATATATATATATATATATAGTTGTAGGGTAGATAAATGAAAAGGCCAGATATAAGCAAGCGTGTATGCTGGTATGCGTACGCGGGCAAGCAAATAAATAATCGTCGCATTTATGCATGAGATGTAAAAGTGACAGTGCTCGATGCGATTATACAGAGGAAATATTTATTAATTAGTACATATACGTGTAGCTACGTTTTGGTGTGTGACTATAGTTTCGCTCTGGTGGTTCCCAGCTCATTGGGCACAGGATCTATGTTGAAAGTAAACAAATGGCTCATGAGAGTTTCACTTCTACGTAGCGCAGAGCATAAAGTTTCACAGAAGTGTGTTAAAAGCGATGCTGGTGAGTTACACACATATATATATATATATATATATATATATATATATATATATATATATAATGAGAACGAAAACAATACAAATTCAAACGTTCATAAAATTAATTTAAAAGAGGGCTCTGAAGCAAAGGTAGAACAATAGTTATTTATTATAATTTGTTACATACGAACAAACAAGTAATCACAACAAAGATGCATATTTGTTTCGATGCCTAAACATAAGCATCTCATCTTTGTTTAGCCATCGAAGCAAATATGCATCTTTGTACTGATTACTTGTTAGTTCGTGTGTAACAACTCATAATATATATATATATATATATATATATATATATATATATATATATATATATATATATATATATATATATGAAGGTAATGAAGGGTTTGGTAACCACTGTGGATAATTCCAAAGATGATGCCATGCAGAGAGCTCAATGTAAATTGATATGATGAACTAGGAAAAATATATTTTCTGGGGAAATAAATTATAGTTTTGGAAACTTAAGGTTGTCTATTCTTAATTATTTAATATATATACATATATATATATATATATATATATATATATATATATATATATATATATATATATATATATATATATATATATATGTGTGTGTGTGTGTGTGTGTGCAAATTAGTATTTAAATTTTTTGGGATTGGGGTTGATTTATGTGTTATATATTTTGAATAACATCAGGTTATGGATTCAACCGTTTTCTTTTAATTTTTAAAACTTTTTTCGTTAATTTTCCTTCTAAGTAAGTTACTTTCCTTTTTAACAAGTCAGTCATTCGATAGGTCAAAGTTGTGGTAGAATTTATATCTATGTTTCACTAATGCTTTGAAAAATTATTGTTTATACGATCTCTTTTGTGTTAATAGATTTTAAAATTTCTGCAAGTTTCCCCTACGTATTTTAAGGAACATTTCTGGCAATTTATTTTGTACATATCTGCTTCAGAATTATTAATATTGTGGATAGTTTTGATTCTGATCATATCCATAGTAGTTTTGGATGTGATTGTAATTATTTTAATATTGTTTTATTTATTTATATTGCTCATTTACAAATAAACTATATTCGAAATGTTTACACACACCCATGCATATATATATATATATATATATATATATATATATATATATATATATATATATATATATATATACAAACAAAAATATGAATAAAGCTAAAGCTGAAAATAAGCTTAAAAGTTTAAAATATAAAATAATGTGTTGGCACAATGCCAAAATCGAGAGCAATTAAAAATAATAATATTATCAATACCAAAATCCTCTACTCAGAGTTTAATGTAACAGAACTGATCAGACGGAAACAAACTGAAAAAAAAGCTAAATGAAATCGGCTAGATTATAGACAAAAAAAAAAAAAAAAAAAATCCCAGCATCCCTCATTTGTGCGCATGTGTAGTCATACCAATATAACAAATTTAATCTGATGAAGTTCTGAAGGACAAAACGCGTCACACGAAAACTTTTTCCACTTTGTCATACATTTTCCCCAATATTGTTCTTGATATATAAAAATTTATATATCGTTGTCTCATATATATATATATATATATATATATATATATATATATATATATGAATGATTAAATTTTTAAAATATTGTTACATTTAAATAATTCCATATATATGTGTGTGTGTATGTGTGCGTTTAGTTTAAATTTTAAAATATTTAAACTGTTACGCTAGAAACACTGCATGGTGACTAATAGTTTCATATTATTATCAGAGCATTTATTCTGATTAAAAGAGAAACAAATTTATCATTTAATAAGCTTGGCTTAGGGCAAGGCCACATTTAGAAGGCGCCCAGTGGGTATCAAAGTCATTATGGTAACCAGCCTAGCTCGCTAAACAAGCGGAGATATCCAAAGAAAAACACAGGTTATTGAAATTTTCATCATATTTAGTGGATACAAATGTTTGAGAATATGCCCTTGTTTTTCTTTGTGAAAGTAAATATACCCTTTTATTGTAGAAGAATGTAGCCGAAAAAGACAGGAATAGCTAAAAAAAACCAAACAAAAAAAAACCTCATATTCACCATCAATGACTCACAAATCTGCCACGCAAAACGTCACTTTATTATTGTACATGCTCGGTGACAATTTCATTGACTGTATATCAATCAAATTCAGAAGCGCTGAGTGCAGGTTCAAATTTAATTTTCAGTTAACGTTTTAAGAGTTGCATTTTTGTGTTGAGAGGCTTGCGTCTCTGTGTATACATTGTCTTCATAGATATAAACTCATTCATTATGGTTTATGGTTTATGAAAACCGAAAATGGTCAGAAGACATTGAAAAATTTAAGTTTAAAATTTCTCTGGAAATGAGAAAAACTGCCTAAAACATTAAAAAAATTAAATAACAGATTTTAAACAAAGATCTTTTGTTAACATTCAACCGAATTTGTACGCGCGCGCACACACACACACGCACATACAAGCATATATATCTATATCTATATCTATATATATATATATATATATATATATATATATATATGCGTGTGTGTGTGTGTGTGTTTTGTGATGTCAACGAATACTTGTTGTCACTTTTGTAATGCTCTTTGTAGTAGAGACTTTGTAATCGCAGATACAACTATAGTAACGCCGTTGAACAATGCTGGTGTCAGACGCCTTCGAATAGCGCTCACACTAATATTACTTGCTCGATAATGCTCACTCGAGAAGTAACCACTGAATAGTGATCCGAATAGTCATCACCAGAGTGATCACTTAGACGCCTCGCTAATTCCCATATATACATTACTCTTTATCATCACGTGATATACTTATTCAAAATATTCCTGAAATACCCTGATCGATCATTTTTGGCGAAGTAAAATCCTTGTTATATATATATATATATATATATATATATATATATATATATATATATATGTGTGTGTGTGTGTGTGTGTGTGTGTGTGTATTTATGTATGTATGTGTGCTTGTGTGTGCCTGTGTTGTGTCTGTTTGCGTCTCTCTCTCTCTGGGTGTGTATGTGTGTGTGTGCGGTATCTTCAAATTGTAAGGAAATAGAGTAAGTATAATACAAACATAATTTTTATACTATACGCATTATGTATACTTATTCTCGTAATTCTTTTATACAACAGAAAATAGCGAAAATCCTAAAACCGTCTCATGCATTTATGCTATCTTTGATAATAATGACATAACAAGTTTTATTAAATCAGATACAAATAACCACCTTGCGTAGGGCGACGACTAGCAAGTTAAACTGTAGACCATTCACTTCACCCGAAGAACTTTGCTCCTAGAGCCATCTGCCAGCTTTTACAATATTTCGCAGCCAAAAAAAGATTACCTAGTGCCTCTAGCTTGATGTACTAATAAATATATTGTTATTTTTGTTTAAATTAGTAGTGTATAGCACGCCCATTAAAGTGATGCACCGTATTGCTGGTGGCACTGTGACCCAGTGAAGCCTGTCTCGGGTTATTTGAAAATGAGATAAACAGGTCAAGTAGCACTTATCGACCAGAAAAATGTCATGGAGAATCCATATACTGCAACAATCTACCTAGTAAATTGATTAAAAGAAAAAAATATGGAACAAAACAAGACGTTGCGAATGAAAATAGGAGGATTGTTTTAAGGCAATCTTCCATGAAGGGAGGGTCCTGCCTACCTAGAATAACAGCATTCATCTTCCTGATTTTCTTTTGTGTTCGACCCCCTCCATTAGTATTAATTTCTTCAGTCAGTTTAATATCTGCATGCAAATATATCCGTAAAAATTACATTAGAAAACTGACAGATTTTAATGAAAACTGACCGATAGGAAAAAATGGTCAAATATAATTTTTTCTTTCTTAAGGTCAGATTATTCTGTCCCACGGTCACGTTTCGGGCAGATAATTGCTAAATTGGACAACATTTTAAAGCCAAGATTTATTAAACTTTGAACTTTGCTACATTCTGAGTTTTGGGGCTACATTTGAAATGAGCTGAGCTAACTAAAAAAAAAAAAAAAATGTGGCAGTTCTGATTCGACAAATATAAGACACAATTCGCTATTACAATTCGTTAATCAATTAACCCTGCTGGGAGCTCTGTGAAGATCGAAATCACCACAGTAGGGTAGCGAGACTAGTTTGTTAAATATTACACCAGAACAAAATGGTCTTGTTGATTTTTTTTATTTATTTTTGCTTTTATCTGTTTTCTTTTAATTATTCTATTTACTTTTATTTTATCCCTAAATACAAAAATTAAGTAGATGCAGGTAGCTACCAAAAATCACAAGATCCCGCAGTTTTTATTGTAGATATCAGAATTCACTTCTCACCAACCATTTTTACTGTACGGAAGAAGATACCATCTAGGGGACTGATCCGTAGTAATTAGATAAGAATAGTTTTGTGTGTGTATGTGTGTGTGGGGGTATACTGAGCTTCAAAGCGGCAATCCATGTAGTTACATATTTCCATTGCTGATGGGTTGGGGCCAGCTTTGCACTGAGCTAATTAAATTGCGTTTCTGGATCTACTATGCACAAAAGTATTAGGTTGGTGCAAAAATATTGTCGTTATTATTTTTGCACCAACCTAATAGTAACCGGTAAGTTTCTCTTACATAAAGACAGATTTTCTTTTTCGTTGTTTTTGTTGCCATTGTAGTTGTAGATGTAGCAGTAACAGTAGGGCCAGACATTTTAATTCCGGCGAAATTATTAATAAAAATATTAATCTTAGGGATAACAGTATCAGCTTTGAATTTCAGAAATATCTAAAATGTCAGCTGTATTCAACCACCTTTTCAGATCAATGGTTACAAATGGTTTAGAGCGAATAAAGCATGTAGTACTTAGCAAGAACCATCGTTCTTCGAATCTCATGGACTGATGCTGCAGAATCACAAAGAAAGAACTGTACCAAAAATAACAGAAACCACATCACCAAAGGACTTCCAACAGCAGCAACAACTAAAACGGATAGCATATGTAATTCGGATTGAAAATAATAACATACATCAAGAAATAGATTAGATATTCACCCAAGTTAGAACATTTGAACATTAAATCTTCATTTTTTCTTTAAAATCGACTTCGGAAGATCATCACATTTGCTTGGTGTATCCTGGCGGATCTCCAGGGTTACTTTAAATAAATGCAATAAGTACCGCCATTAATACTGGAAAGAACGATAACAGTTAGTGGACTTGAAAAGCATATTATCCTGAAAAATTATTTTAATAGAAAGATTTTATAAATTTCAACCGTAAGTAACACTAGCTGTCCGGTTAGTGAATAACGAATGTTTCTGTATAAGGAAACGGCTAATGTCACCGTTACCATTTGTGACATCACAGAAAGCAGGATTTCTTGCCGCACAAATACACTATGAGGAAAGTTATTTATGTAAACACTTGTACGAATTATTGAGAAAAGCAGACATAATATAAATAAGCTGTCGGACGGAAGACGCAGGAACACGGCGGCTGAATATAAGGCGACATGTTCCTCATTCTGGAGAGAATGTATTCTTTACAGAGCGACAGAGACACTGATTTTTATAAATATACGATATACTTACATGAAGTATCTCACTGGAATTTTGATACGTTAAAAGAGTACAAAAGAATATGCACTTCATATTAGAGTAAACAATATCGCTATACCTACTCATCGGTGTGTATTTCTTTCTTTTTCATACAGACACATTTTTTCTCTCTCTCTTATATATATATATATATATATATATATATATATATATATATATATATATATATATATATATATATATATATATATGAATAAAGACAAAAGGAAAACTTTTTTAGTCGACGTGTTTCGTGCCCAGGTGGATTTTATCAAGGCAAATGTGAATATTTTATTTTGCAAGAAGTATTTATAAGCAGAATTAAAAAGTCTTTAGTTTAAGAAAAATTAAAATTTAAGAACGCCGATAAATATTCTTCAGGCTAACTGAAAGTCAAGGTAAGCTATGGAGGATGCTAAGAAGCATTTTCCTTTTGCATTTATTCCTATTGTCTTTTTACACATATTTTTAAGTCATATCTGAATTTCCTCCCTCACACACACGCAAATATATATATATATTGTCTAGATAATCAACAAATCTTAATTAAACTATATATTCGTTAAGAAAAATTTTATTAAATCAATTACAATCGCTTTCAAAGATTTTTATCAAGCTGGAATCAAGATATTAATTAAAAATTAAAATATGAAAAAGAAAGTGAACCCTTGCATTTAATATTTGGTGACTTCTCCTTTAGAGATTACAATGTGAACCAGTCTTTTTCTATATTTCTAAGAAGTTTCTCAGTAGTGAGTGCCGATTTTTTTTACCATTCTTCTTGGCAAAACTCTCTCAATTGATCGATACTATCTGGGTTTCTTGCATGTACTGCCTTCTTTCATTTGAATCACTGATTTTCAATTGGGTTTAGATAAGGACTTTGGCTAGGCCGTTCAAAGACTTGGAATTTACATTAATTTTTGCCGTAGCAATTCACCTCTGAAGATGATTTTGGATGAGATTGAAAGTACTTTGGAAAATAAAAGAAATAACCAAAACTACGGCGTCCTTCTTACTCAGTTTTATAACAGCACTAAGAAATTAATCCGTGAATTTGAGAGGATTAAAATAAAAAAATAAATAGACATAATATGTCTAGATTATTCAACCAAACATGCTTGAATATATATATATATATATATATATATATATATATATATATATATATATATATATATATATATATATATATATATAAAGGCTCAAACACTAATATTCCAGGGTTATAATTTAGTACATTGGAATCGTAATCACGATCCAATTAATCAAACCTACAAATTCAAAAAGAAATCGGAAAATATAACTCCGGGTATAAAAATCAAAATTTTAGTGAGAGTATATGTGTGGGAGTGGGAAACAAGTGTGAGAGGGAAATGTATGAAAGCTTTAGAGAGAGGGTGTAACAGAAGAAAGAAGAACAGAAAGGCCTAAAAGTGAAGGTCGGAATTAAAATTTAACAGAGAGAAGTTTTAAAGAGAGCAGTTAAATAACGGTTTAAAAGAGTGAGATACAGATAAATATGAATTATTTTTCGATGCATAATTTGCTACCAATTCGCTGACCTAAAACGAAAATAAAAAAACAGACAACGGAAACGTGTGTATACATTTGTGGTGACACTATGCACAATAAAAAACGATATGATCTAAACTTAAAATCCAGAAGATGAGAGAGAAGGAAAAAGAGGGGTCGCAAACTTAAAACGAGGGCATTTCTAAGAGAATTGATGTGTAATCAAGAAAATTTGACAACGCAAGTAATATCACGTACAGGTTACGAATTTAACATAAACATATAAAAATTAAAGAATATTTAATCTAGTAAGGACCTACTATATATATGCCCCAAAACACATGCGTAGATACACACATACACAACAACATATCTATATCTACTCGCACATACATACATATATGTGCACACACACATATCTATATATATCTATATCTATATCTATCTATCTATCTATCTATATATATATATATATATATATATATATATATATATATATATACGCATACACTCGTGCATACATATACACACACATATACACATAGAAAGAAATTATAACCATGGAATATTAGTGTTTGAGCCTTTATATTATATTCTTACTCTGTCCTGGACATTGAGTTCTACCTGGATTCTATCCTCTTGGGAATATATATATATATATATATATATATACATATATATATATATATATATATATATATATATATATATATATATATATATATATATATTGAGCACTAGTATTATCTATCTCTCTCTCTCTCTCTATATATATATATATATATATATATATATATTCATATATATATATATGTATGTATATTGACCACTAATATATATATATATATATATATATATATATATATAGTGTGTGTGTGTGAGAGAGAGAGAGAGAGAGAGAGAGGATGACGTGGAAAGACAATGTGAGATTGTGAGAGGAGAGAGGGAGACAGAGGAAAGAATCAGAATCGGACCACATAAATTTATGAAGGCAACAACACCAGCAAGTACAAAAGTACGTTTATAAACCAACACTAACCGATTCACTTAAATTGTGTGGCTCAGTTAATTGTTAGTTGAGAAAATCTAGTGAACCTCCTAGCCATAGGTTCGATTTCCTGGGTACCGCAAACTTGTACTCATCTAATTAGTAAACAACAACAATCTATTCACCCAAGTTAGAACATTTGAACATTAAATCTTCATTTCTACTTTGAAATCGACTTCGGAAGATTATCACATTTGCTTGGTGCATCCTGCCAAATCTCCAGGGTTACTTTAAATAAATGCAATAAGTACCGACATTTTACTTGAGTAAACGTTCTAGTTTCTTTTCAGCATACTTTACTATTACTTACGGTTATACTTGTGTGGTTAGATTTCCTTAAAAAGGTTGAAAATACGGAAACTTGATGTTGAATATGAAAATGTAATCGCTAAAGATCTGTTCGGCTTGGAAAATGTGGAATAAATATTGATTAAATATCAATAAAATATATCCCTTGTTTATCATGTATCTTTGATTATAACTGTTACGATTGTTGCTTGTCAGTATAGGTTAGTAATGTGGATCAAAGTCTTTGTGAAATCTCTTTTTTTTACCTTCGAGCGAGATCATAAAGTGATTCATCTAAATGTTAAGAAACGAATCGGGATATTTCGTGTTGTCTGTTGCTAATAACCAAGTTCTGCTAGTAATCTTAGAAATATCTACATGAAAAAAAATTGTTTCATCACTTTCAACGTCTGGATGTCCATAAATGCCTAAAGTTCATAATATCACGCATCGAAAATTAATAACGATGATAATGTAGAATTTCAAAAATTTTGACCACAATGTAATTTTCAAGAGTTATTAACGTCTAGACGTGATAGATTCTGTATTTGATTACATAGATGTCACTTGTTCTAGAAACAGTGATTACCAAAATAAGAGATTCATCATTATTTACATTCGGAATAATGCCCTTATCTTTGTTACTATTATCATCACAACGTTTCGGCCATTGTGTCATCCGGCCTTCTTGAAGTGTCTGTCGATCCGGGTAAGCTTCAAGGATTTTCTAACTAACGACTTTTTTTTTGTTCTGCTGTCCATGTCTGGGGATAGTAATTGTGAGTTCAGTCCCTGGTCCAGGTAGTAAAGACTTAGACTCAATGGAAACAGTACGAGCAATAACTGAACAGTAATAAATAAGAACAAGATGAGATATCCGTAGATATGGACAGTGGAAAGAAAACATTCTACTCCAGCAGATTAAATAAAGTTAGCAATAAAAGGTTAAGTTAGAAATTATTTTAAGGTTACCCGGGGTTGACAAACACTTGGAGAAGCTGGAGGGCACAACAGCCAAAATGCTGTGATGATGATAATAAAAATGAGTTCATTAGTCCAATATAAATAATGGCAAATACTTAGAAATTCAGACAGAATCAGATTTAGTATCAACGATGACGCAATTTTTGACAGCTGCAAGTCTGCCGAATTCTATTCATCAAAATAGAAGCAGATTTTGTTTTAAATATATCCATAAAACTACTTCTATCTAGATACCGGTGTCTTTCAGCATCTCATTAATTTTTTTATTGATAATTATTATAGTGATCGGAAATAGTTCGAATTTAGTGATATAAAGAAAGCTATCTTTGGAACTGATTAAGCATGTAATTAATTATGACTGTTATGACAGGAAATCTCTGGGATATGTAATGAGGAAGGAGGACATGGAGAATGTAACGCTCACAAGACAGGATTGAAGGCAAAGAAAGGTAAAGGAAATGGTGAATAACCTAACGAGTTTAGATAACAGTGTACGAACTGGTAGGAATAGTAAGGAAACAGACATTGATTAAAGCTACAAAAGCGACAGGAAGCTGTGGAGAGTCGGGATCACCAATAGATTCGATATATTTTTTAATCAGTTCACCACAAGCTAGGCTAAAACTCTGCTAAGACGTTACAGGCCTTAGTGAGAGTAATAGAGAATTAGAAAGCTGTAGAAGGAACCGGAAACCGAAACCTAAAAAGGAAACAAGGGATAAACCTTTACTGCTGCACAATAGACTGGGAATAAAAGAAGAATAATAACATCAATGAATTTTAAGCTTTTATAAATTTTTGTTGTATTCGCACTACGTTATTACAACCACAAATGACAATGGCTACTGTTTGTGAAATTCCATCATTTTGAAATCGGCTATACTGCCATCATTATTTTACTATTGCTGCTGCTAATACTGTTACTATTAATACTGATGATACTACTATTAATAATCATAGTAATAACTTTCTTCCGAGAAAGAACTCTTATTGTAGGTTTTATTTCAGTTAGTGTCAAGTGTCTTTATGCCGATCAGCACTCTCTGGTGGAAGATGGCGTCTTCCCAGTTGGTGCAGAAAATCAAAGATGGCTGGCGCTTGTTATCTAGCCTGGTCTTTCTCGCTTGGTTGGAGCCTGGACACTTGAGTGCTGCACGTATCAGAATCTATTAGCGTCGGATGGAATTGGGCCTCCTCAAGAAGTCTGCCTGGTTACCCGAGCAGGTGTGTCAACAGGTGAAAGAAATAAACTCGCTTCGTTCCTCTCCAATCTACTCATGGACATATCAAGTTGAAAGCGCTGGTTTCCGTCTGATCACAGAAGTTAAGCAATGTTACTTAGTGTAGTTATTAGGATGGGTGATTTTTCGCAATTACTGAGAATATAGGGCAAAAGACGCTGTTTATTACATAATGAGCTTAAAGACGGGGGGGGGAAATAACTTAATATCTTGAAAAATATTGAGAATTGATTATCAGCAGAAAGTCTTGTATTTTAAACCTATGTATGGTCATTTGGCAAGAAAAGAATGGTAGCAGAAATTTGACATATGAGACTTGAATTGTGTCAAAGTAAATAGGTTACTTAGGACTTCATTAAGAAAGACAAACAATAGGAATCATTGCTGTAATGGTCATTTCTCATATTAATGAAATATGATTTCTTTATTGGACAAATAAAATCCCTTCCATATTGTGTCGTTCTGAGTGAAGTAAGGTGTTATATCGTTAATGTCACAGTTAAAAAATAACATCAAAACTCTCTTTTTCTCACAATTAGTATTTCCAGTCTTTTCCCCCGGAGATTTAATAATCGTTAAAATAGTGGCTTTATTGCTGATATTAAAATGATAATATTGTTTAAATTTCAAGTATAATTTTGTGGCGCTAAGGAATTCAACACTAATTATAATCGAGTGATATTGTTTTTCCATATATGTTACGTACTACTTTAGTCTATAAAATTAAGATTCTTTTTCACTCTATCTATCCATCTATCTATCTATCTATCTATCTATCTACACACACGCACATTAATTAAATCATTAATTTTTCAACATTATCTTACATTGTGTGTTAAATCGCTTCCTATAGAATAGTCGTTAGCAAGCTCGTTTCCCAAATTATTGATAGTCTGTGGTGAGTTTAACAGTCTGCGCCATTCTCACACACACTATTGTGATCCTAAACTTAACATGTATTTATATATGTATAAAATTCACACACACACACGCGCGCATGCACGTACACACGCACAGACACACACACACAAAGTCATATATATTATAAATGTTATGCCTATTGGGTTTGGTTATACATACACGTTTTTTAACAATAAAATTAATGTCTACTGGTCTAGCCATCAACAATTTTATTACAGTGAAGGTGTCTCCAGAAATATATATTTCAAAAGGAGTATATACATTTAACTATTATCCGGTTCACGCTCCTCCCTGGTCTTTTGAACGCAAGTACAGGTTTATCCTTTTTTCTTATTTAAGATTGGGTTTCCGGTTCCTCTTAAAGACTGCTTCAGCTCTATACGCGTAACACTTGTTCTTTCCTTCTCTAATGTAACGCCACACATGAACCCTCTAACTTGAGTGGCTCTTGGCTCTTGGTGAATGTTAAAAAACATATCGGCCATCATGATTTTATAAAGATTAAATTGCCAACTCTTTGAAAGCATATTTATTTATCTTTGTGGTTAAAGGCATAAAAAATAGCGTCTCGAGAAATGGAGAATTTTGACAGCTGATCTCGTATCTAATCATAGAAAAAGAAATACAAACCTTACATTGACTTACTTTCCGTTATTTGCAAAAAAACGCAAAGCAGAAGCAAACAGATGACGCGTTTTCCGTGTATTTAGAAGTGGAGACATTGCATAAGGCTTTCTTCTGAAAAAAAGTGCAATGAAATAGCTCCACCTCCAAACACTTCGCATGAAGAATTTATTTATTTACCACATCTTGCAGCCTCTCAGACAATGCCTAAAGATTGCAATTTCCGACCTGTCTTGTCTTTCCTCCTGGAAATACTTGGTTATGAGAAATTAACACGTCTTCGACATATTTCCTAATATTTCTCTAGCTTTCGTTGCTATTTTATTTATTTATTTTGCTTTTTCTTTACGAAGACGCTGGAAACATATTATTTTCTATCGAGTTAGAATCCCAGTGAAAAGCTAAAGATGAGTAAACGTTGATACGTTTGGTAAAAGCACCGTTCCTTAATTTATTCCATCCTCTCTTATTAAAGAAACATAATACAGTGGAAACTCGGTTCACGAATTTAATTCGTTCCTGAAGCCCGTTCGTAACCCGAAATGTTCGTTAACCATAACTATTTTTCCAATAGGAATCACGGGAAAATGGATTGATCCGTTCCTGGTCCCAAGATGATTGCTCATTTAAACTTTTACAAACGTACTTTGTGCACAAGCTTATACTAACTAATGAAAATCATTAAATTTAAAAAAACAAAAAACAAAAAAAAACACAAAAAAAAAAACACAGACACAATACTAAACAGATAAAATATAGACGAACACTTCAATTTCGTACCTGTATATAGGAGAGCTGATGGTGTAAGTGGAAGGGGAAGGAAAGAGATGTTATTGTTTGGAAAAGGGAAGGAAAGACATGATCGTCTCTTTATTTATAAGAATAGCATAGATCATTGATTTTGCTATATGAAATTGAGAAGGAAGAGACAATATCATCAACAATTGCTTTTCTCTTAACTTTTCTTTTTCCTTTACCAGTATCATTGATAGCTTTTTTTTGAGCCATGACCGAAGACTAGTGAAGAGAAAAAAAATAGGTACAGTACAATAAAATTGGCAAAGAAAAGCACAGCACAACACACAAATGTATACAACATGGTGGTCGACTAAGAAATGATTCCGTTCGGGTTAACTCGATACGGCAATGTTGTTCGAGAACTGAAATTTTGTTTGATAACCGAGGCATTTTCATTTCAAATAATATTTGAGTCCCGAAGTTTCTCTGTAATGTGATATAAGCTTACGAATTACTAATACTACTCATATCATTGTCCATTTAATTCTTCCAAATTCGTGACGTAATATATTTATATACGCTATGCACATTTTTTTTCGTGCAGATCAATGTATAAAAATATAGATATTAACCAAATGATATTGGTAAACTTTTCATGGTATATCATAAATACGTTGGGAGAATTTAAGCTTACAATGTCTGATTTTATTAGAAATATTTACAATAACTAATTTAATGGTATGGGATTTTATTATGTAAAAAAGATTTGATTGATTCGTTTTCTACGGATTATCAATCCTTTGAAGGTTATTTAAAGACATAAAATATTTTTAGATTGAAAAAATATTTTTGAGTAGAAGGGGTGAAATTTACTGACGCAAGTCTTACTAATTAACCCATAGGTGGCGAATACGTGTATTCATATATTTCCCAAGGGTATTTATGCGTAAGTGAATATAAAGAACCTGACTGGAATTGGAACTCTGCTCTCCGATTAATAAATCCGAGCCATTATCCATTCCACTACAGCATCAGGTATTCCCAAGGGGTCACCTATTTAAGAAGAGAAGAAGAGGATTCATACCTTTCCCAAGGGTATTAGCACTTAAGTGAATGTAATGGATTCGACTGGAACTGCAACTCGGCTATCCGATTCCTCAATTCGGGCCGCAATCCATTACTCCACCATCAATGTATTGAAAAATACATGATCGCATAAGTGTGTATCACGCATGGCAGATAACTGACCGAAAGAAAGATAAAAAAAAAATCTCAAAAGAGAAACAGGATATTTTAAAGATATCAGGTGATGTGAATACATCATTGGAAGTTTCGAAATTGTTGAACAGAGATCAAAGAACAATTTCAAAGAGAAAAGAATTTGTAAACATTGGTAAAATAAGAACAAAAAAATACATTCTGGCTTTACGAATATTACAAAAAGAGATTTGAGACAAAAGGCTACTAAGCAAAAAAAAAGTGGATTTTCCAGCAAGACAATATTTGAAGATGGTATTGCACACATAAACAGAATGGAAAGACGTCGTTTATTTATAACATAAGCTAAAGTCATGCAAAGCAATCAACTAACATCTTTAAGTAAGGATCGCTAAGAATAATTTGTACTTTAAGTGAATAAATACGTGACTAATTTCTCAAAAGGACTTATTGAGTTGGTGCATAATTACCAAGAGTTTTTGTTAATTGTTAATAAAATTTGCTGTTTTGTTTACTTTTTTAATAATACCATCTTCCAAGCAAAAATGGGAAGCAGTTATTGAAGTAGATGGTGACTACACTCCGGAATAATCATTTAAAAATATTGTTGAATCAATGTTTCTTTTTTCATAAATATTGTTTAAAAACGCCTGATAATTATGCACCGACCCAATAGTTATAAATGAAGAGCTACATCATTGGATGAACTTAATGTTTGGGCTAGAGCTTTTTCCTTCGTAGAAATAACCTGTAACTACAACAGTTACTGTGGCGATTGGGTGGGTGGTGGTTTAATATGTTGACAATGTAAAGAAAATCAATGTAGGGCAGACTTATGTATGTTCTAGAATGTCAAGGAACCTATATTAGCATATAAAATGATAAAATAATAATTTATTCAGGCATGAATCGAAAATATGAATTACTTTTTTATTTATTAGTTTTACTCGTAGCCAAACTGAGAGTAAATGATATTTATCCGCACGAATACATGAGTGGGATTTCACACAATGTTGAGTTTAAAGTTGGATTGGAGCCCATGCGTACATGGATTATGGATAAAGATTGAACAAGCGCTCTTGGTAATGACCTTAGTCTTAAGGAGAAATTAAACCTGGGGGACGTCGCACACCCCCCGGGAACAGAGCTAATATTACATTTTAACATTTTCCTCGACAAAACCATTTTTAAAAAAATCTTTTCATCCCTAGCAAGCCAGGAGTGCCACTAGCACACAAGGGTTTACAGAGAGTGGGAGCAAGAGTAAAGAGACGTGATTGAGGAAAGGATAAAGAGAAGGACGGAGAGTTAGATCAAAAGCATCAGAAGATGTCGATTGACATTACATTTGAATATTTGAAGACTATAACTGTCAGGGAAGCAAGAGGAAGGGAGTTCCACAGACGGGAAGTGAAAGACTTGAAGCTTTTGGTGTAGAAGAGATGGCTACATTTAACCATTTCGACAGTGGAAGAGTGGGACTGAGATGCTAATCTAGTAACACTCTTAAATTAATGCAGTTTGGGAATCGGCGAAAATAGCTCGTTGGAGCAGTTTCTGTGAAAGTACTTGTAGAAAAGACAGAGGGAAGCGATGGCATGTCCGTGAGAAAGTGACTGTAGTCGAGATGACACACCAGGACCAACCACGTTGCATATCTGTCTCTGGATTTTGTCGAGGACCTTGAGACGAATAGCGGGGACTCCAGACCATATATAGCAGCAGTATTCCATGCAAGGGCGAATGGTTGATTTATAGATTTGAAGGATGGACTGAAGCGAGAAAAACTTTCTGACGCTACACAAAGAACCAACTTTCCTTACGGTAGATGAAGCTATTGATTCAATATATTTGTTCCATCTTAGGTCATCGGACAGCATGAGACCGAGCAGGCGCAGATATTTAGTAATATGTCATTGTTGTTAATTTTATTGTTATTGCCATAAAAATATTTTTGCTTTGAAATTTTTGATATAATTCAAGGAAGAAAGAAACACTGGAAAACTAAAAGGAATTATTGAAAATCAATAATGATTAAAGACAAAAGAAGATCATAAGAAAAAATTGAATAAAGTATTATGAAAAGAAAGAAGAAAAAGAAAAGAAAAATGGCAAGAAAATCAAGAAGGAAGGAAGAAAGTGAGACAAAAGTATGCAATGACAAAAAGAATATGTGAAAACAATGCAAAAAAAGATTTTGAGAAACGAGAAAAAAAAAAAGGAAAAGAGAATAAAAACAAACCAAGTAAATAAGAATTAATTTCAAGAACTAAAGTAAATAAAAGAAGCAATAAAGATCCTTGTAAAAACTGAATAATTAAAGTCCAAAGTTTCTTGAATGCTAACTAAATATATTTGTTAACAATCTGATTTCTTTCACCCTCCTACCACCTACTTTTTCTTTTCCTCCATTCAACCTGGATTCGCTTGACGCAAGGAAGTCTAAACAGTAGGCATAGAAATTACAAAGCAGTGTACTATATTAGATCTTGGAAGAGGATGAGGAGTGCAGTAAATAACAAACTTTATTTATCTGAAGGCAAACCGTGTTTATAGATGCTGTTTCAACAATCTCCGGGAGATTGGCTTTTATAGTGACAAATAAAAATGTCATTCAATCAATGAAAAGGGGACTAGATTTTCAGTTTATAAGTTATATATATATACACACACACACACATATATATATATATATATATATATATATATATATATATATATATATATATAACTTCAGCATCTCTTCGTAAATAACTATAGTCGAGCACAAGTCTAAATGGAATAATGAAGATTACTATGCGCCAATCTGTCAAACGTGTAAGATTGCCTTAACTTTTACCCAATCTCGAATAACGACCACAGGTATCTAGGAAGAGTCTTAACAGTGGACGGAAAGTGCGACACTGAAATCCGAAGGTGCATCGGGATAGCCAAAGATGCATTCCAAAAGCTAAGCAGAGTATTAAGAGACGGAAAAATCAATAACAACAAAGGAAAGAATGCTAAACTAAAAAATTTGAAGCAACAAAAATGTGGTTCTACAGAAGGATAATGAGGATAACAGGGGCTGATTATGTGAGTAACGACGAAGTTTTAGAGAAAACGGAAACAAAAAGGAAACTTATACTTAACACCAGGAAGAGACAGTTGAAATTTCTTGGGTGCATAATGAGGAAAGAGGGCTTGGGAAATCTGATACTCACAGGACAAGTTGAAGGCAAAAAGAACAGAGAAAAACAGTGCTTACCATACTTAACATACTGGGCTTGAGTAAATGGATGGCGGAACAAGGTTTAGGATAAATAAAAAAATTATTAAACGTTGCACACGACAGGAAGTTTTGGAGGACCATGGTCGCGTACGTCCTGGGGGTTAAAGGCACATAGAGAAGAATAAGGTATGGGTGGAAAATATGCAACTATACCAAACACCAAGCAAGCTCACGTACGTATATATGTATACATATATACTGACTATCCGTGGAATAACTATGTCTGGCCAATTTTTCATCCCAAATTAAATTCTATTAACAATTGGAAGAGAAACATTTTTTTTTTATCATTAATAAACGAAAACTTCTATGAATTTTTTTTTGAAAATTACAGTTCATGAAAAATCCAAACTATGCCGCGACCACGGTTTCACCTGGAGATCATCAGGATGTAAAGGTCAAGAAAAAAAGAACTGACTTTTGCTGGCTGATGATCCATGCACTTGGTTTGCAGTTTTGTTTAATTTTTATATATATATATATATATATATATATATATATATATATATATATATATATATATATGTGTGTGTGTGTGTGTGTGTGTGTGTGTGTGTGTGTGTGTTGTGGTGTTCTCCCTCTAAAGTGTCTATGTTAGACTCTTCCGCCTACTATAAGATTAGTAGGAGAGAAGGCCTTGGGGGAACAGTCGAATAAATTGAACGCCGGATCAACCGACACACACTCGTCGTGAAATACTCTTCTGTTGTATTTACTGTTTAATATATGATATATCTGCCATACTTGTTTTGTTATTTCTTTAACCAACAATAATAATGGTTGCAACAATATATATATATATATATATATATATATATATATATATATATATATATATATATATATCGAGCAAACAAAGCTGAATAGTGTATTTAAGAGAGATCTCACCCGTCCTAGACTCTCGAAATTTTCATACCTGCTCAGTTTCGTATCCAAACATAAACAAAACGATTTCTAAAAATGTCATGGATCTTTTTATTTATTAAGCTGACAGATTTTATTACTTTAAATTAGGCATGTTTTAAAATGAATTTTAAAAAACGAATTTTTTAGTTTTAATTTCAAGCTAATAGATTAAATTAATATTTCCTATAAGCAAAATAATTTGCTGTATTTCAAAAACTAATTTAAAATGAGAGGAAGGAGTTTTTATTTTTCATTTTTGTTTTTGTAAAATAATTGATTAGCGCCTTTTTTTTTTAGTCATCTTTCATCGCAATGTCATTCCCTTTATTAAAAAATCTTGCAAAAATAAAATATACTTTTCTGAAACTTTATTTGAGGAATAATAGCTGACGTAAAGTATAATCTGATTTTGAAACAAATATTGACTTTAAGTTTAAAATATCGCAGAAATGTATTTTTTAACCAGACAGTAGCTGTGTTTTTAATCCCACTGCAGCTCTGTTGATGTGCTGACAGCGTGATGACAAATCTAATTTTGTTCTACTGAGACTTTATCTGTAAAACATAATTGAAGAAAACGAGGTTATCGCGTATATTTATTTAATTTCGTCTATCGACCTGAAAATTCGACAATATGCATATATATATATATATATATATATATATATATATATATATATATATATATGTGTGTGTGTGTGTGTGTGTGTGTGTGTGTGTAAATGATTTGCCTCGATACATTCAAGCATATATGATTTACATCTTTCAGATAAATAATCTAAGATTAACAATATTTATGTATTGTTGATGAGCTTTGGCTTTAGTGGTACCAACATTTTAACCGAAAATATTGTAAGTGCCATTTTACTTGACTATCACAGATACACCACACCTGCTGTTTCCGACTTTAAAGCATTTGGATTAGTATTCATGAGCCTTCCTGGCTGCTAATACACACACACACACACACACACACACACACACACACATATATATATATATATATATATATATATATATATATATATATAACAACGATAAAAAGAAAAAAAATGAAAACAATAGAATAGTCAACGACAGCTGAAGTTCCGGAAGAAAGCTATTTCCAACATGGAAAAGTTTTCTGGAACATGTCGTCTACATAAGCTGCAGGTTTTGAAATTCCCGTTGGTGTCGCAACAACTGCGGTTAAATATCCTTTACTAAAATATTTCTGAGCTGTTCTATTTGATTCTGTATTTGTATGTGAGTAATATTTGTTGCTAACTTTTTATTTTTACAATAAATAACAATGACTTTGAACTCTATATTATTTTAATAGCACAAAAGTTGATACAGATGTTTGAGGGTACGGGCAATGTATCGTTAAGCAAACAAAAACAAAAAAAATTCAAAAGCTAAGCTAAGCAAACGTTTGCAACTTGTGTAGGTGTGAGTTTTGAAAATCATAAGCAAGATTAGAACAATAACCATGTATAAGTTATTAGTGAAATTTTGAACTTACACTGGATAATATTTAGGATTAATATTAACCGCTGAAATAAATACATTGACAAGAAAGACGATTATCTTACATTTGTGTGTTTTTTTTTTGTTTGTTTTGTGTGTGTGCATAAAAATTTCAAATAGAGTATATGTAAAAAACGATATGAATAAAGACAAAAAGAAAACCTTTCTTAGCTGACGCGTTTCGTCCTCTGTGGGACTTTATCAAAGCAAATGATTTGCCTTGATAATTTTCCTTTTGTCTATTGTCACACACACACACAAACATATATATATATATATATATATATATATATATATATGAGATAACGATATATATTTTTATATACCAAAAACAGTATTGAGGAAACTGTACAGAAATCTAAGTGAAAGATTATATGAATACAAGAGGGATATTTTACAAAATAATACATCAAATGCGTTAGCTGAGTCTTTAAACATTTCACCATTCCTGACAGATCTTCTAATATCACAGTGTGGAATACCTACTTATAAAAGTAATGGAAAGAAAAAGAAAAAGGCTTTAAATGAATTCGGCTAGATAAAAAAAAAATTATTTCCATTTTTCTTTAAATTCCATATATTTTCAAGAGATTTTAAACCGGGTTACTGTGACAGCCAGACTAATAGTTTTACTTTATTTTTTTTTTTATTTCCAAACGTATCATAATCATTAGTATTTTAACCTGAAAATTTTATTTATAATCTTTCCATAGTATATGCATACATCTTTTATATTTTGTCATTTTTTATAAATGTAAATTTCTCTATCTAATTAAATTGTCCATTTTATTCAACAAAAAATCAGAAATTTTCTTTTAAGACCTTCAAAATAAACATGAAAAGGATAATCAAAATTTTTGATAAAGACAAATATTCAAATATGTATTTTTATCATTGGCTTATATTATAAAATTTATATATTTAAAAACGTCCATTTCTAATTACTTAGATAACGTAATACTTGACAAACAAAATAGTTACCTCTTTTTCATTTTAAAATTTTAGAAAATTTTTAATTTATCGAAGACTATAAAAACAATTTTCAATTACTATGGTTACACTGAAGAATGTTTTACCGCACTAATCGAATATTATGCATGTACTAATCGATTTTTGGTATAAAACTTTTTAGCGCAATAATTGATAATTGATCGAATGCGTATGAATGCGTATGTGTCTCCTCGGTCGATGCTAAACCAGTAGTTTAGCATCACCCGAGGAGACCCATTTGTAGTGTTAAAACATAATTTCAATTGTGTAGCGATTTTAACATGTTTTGTTTTAATATCCTGAAATAAATAATATTTAGCTCTACTCTGTATTGAGACCTCTTTTAAATTAAATTTTATGGCCAGAGTAATTATATTCCATTTGTTCTAATTTTACCTATATATATATATATATATATATATATATATATATGCATGTGTGTATATATATATACATATGCATGTATGTATGTATGTATGTGCGTATATATATATATATATATATATTGTTTGACAGTTGGTTTATCGGGGAAGAGTCATCAGTATAGGAGGTAGAGAGTTTGTAGATATAGACAGTGTCAAATTAGAGATCAATACTGCATGGTTACTGTCACTTTTATACCTCAATGCGATCTTTAGACCAAGTGCCACCATATTCTACAGTCGTGGCATTTGAACTTAAGATCGCATTGAAATGACAGTCACTATGCAGCGTCAAACTCTGTTTACACACACACAACAAACATTCTCTTTCTCTCTCTGTAAATGGACACACACACACACACACACACACACACACACACACACATATATATATATATATATATATATATATATTCTCAGAGAGAGACAGACAGAGAAATAGAGAGAGAGAGAGATTTTAACACTATATATATATATATATATATATATATATATATATATATATAGTGAGAAAATTTCTCTAATTCTTTGTCTCTCTCTCTGACTGTCTGTCTATCTCTCTCTCTCTTTCTATATATATATATATATATATATATATATATATATATATATATATATTTGTGTGTGTCTGTGCGTGTGTGTGTAATAAATAATAGCTAAATAAAGAGTTCCAAGAATAATATCCTAACTCCGAATTTCAAAGAAGTTAATCCGCTCTTCGGAAATAAAATAAATCATATATATATATATATATATGATTTATTATGTGTGTGTGTGTGTGTGTGTGTGTGTGTGTGTGTGTGTATAATGAGTCATGTTTCATTGAATAATTTAGACAAGATTTGATTTGTCTACTTATTTTCAATTGGATTCTTTCATATTCACGGATAAGCTTGTTGATTATTCAGGCTTTCATTTATGGTATCAACATTCATACTCTGGCGTCCAGCTTCAAATTCATTCAAGACCATCACGATAATGGTGAATAAGTTTTAAAAAGATGAAAAAGTAGAGAGGAAAACTGGGTCAGGAGGTCACGACGGGAAGAGGATCATCATTTAACTTAAAACTAGAGAGAAGTTTGACTATCATTGTCCAAAGAGCAATGAAAAAAGACTTGAAAATGAAATCGTACGTAAATGTGAGGTAACTTGTTACTCCATTAAAGAAAGTTAGAAGGTTAGAGAGGGTGAAGATCATCGTCAATAAGTTTGAAAATTATCCTGAAATAATATATATATATATATATATATATATATATATATATATATATATATATATATATGAACTTTATTTCAATGCTTCATGAGCTTCCGATCCTGAGCTATGATTAATTAATGATGAAGGAGTCATTTTGGTTATGATCGATTTAATCATGATTCTTCTCCTTTAAGTTTGGAGAGTATTTATGCATTCTTATTGCTCAAAGAGTCCAATAGTGTTAAAAATAACTCGGAAAATTCCAGTAAGATATCTTTAATCATTTCGAAGATACAACGGTTCAAAGCTTAATCGAATAATTTTGTTTTTACAAATTTTGCTGTTACATCCGGCATATATATATATATATATATATATATATATATATATATATATATATATATATATATATATATATATAGTGGGAGAATAGAAATCTTCGTACACCATGAATTTTTTATTTAGCATAGATTTTATAAAAGAATATTATAATCCATACAGTGTGTATATATATATATATATATATATATATATATATATATATATATATTTGTGTGTGTGTATGTGTGTGTTTATATGTCTGTGTGTGTTGACTGAGATCTTGTTTCAGGTGAAAAATATTAAGTAAAGTGCAATGTAACGTTTTTCTGTTGTCATTAATGCCTAGTCCAGTCGTAGGTTGTGTAAATATACCACGTGATTCGCTGTATTGCAGTTGATAAGCTTTTATTCGGAATGTTGTTTGTAGAGAGAACAACATATTGAATAAAAAACAAAGTATTATTATTCCGAATCTTTTGGACAAGGAAGACATTTCTAGCACCTTGTCCCGCGCACTTTCAATTGTTAGTGTTGGAAACGTAGCAACAAATGCTGCGAAATTGTCACACGAATGTGGAGTAGATGAACATATATGTACATTGCGTGAAAAATGATTCCTCAGAATATGTTTTCCTCTTCTTAATTCTTCTATCATGGATGCACTTGCACAATTTTACACATTTATTCTTATAGTATTAGGATGTATTTCCTGCAAATGTTGAACATTTACAGCTGATGAAGAGTAAAAGGTCATTAGTAGTAACATCAGTCTTAGTTTAGCTCAGCACCTGGCCAATATGACTGCAAACCTTTTTGGATAGTTAAGTAACAGTCCTCTTTGCAGAATGTGAAGAACCTTTGTATCGGATGATTAGATTCGTTTCAAACTTATTCGCCATTATCTGTAAAAATCAAAAAACTTCTGGTCCAAATCATTTTTGTAATAATCCTGACAACATCATTATCTTTGCAGTGACCTATAATTTTATTGCCTACAATACTAAATAAAACCTTATTCCATGCTCGTCCATTTTGTAATCTTAGTCGTGTTTGTTGACTATTTCCATGAAGGTCACAACCTTTAGACAAAATATCAGATCCATACAATATAGCACTATATACACTACTAAAAATTACTGTTGAGAAATCAGTATTCATGTTCTTTTCGCCTAAATTACGAGTTCTTACTGAAAGGTGGTATTTGGTCAATTTCAGATATGTGATCTGGGTTGAAAACTTGCGAAGTAGTCATTCATCCTAAGCGTGTCTTTGACCTAGCGTATCACATTCCTTCTCCAGATCAAACAACAGTCGATGTACACCAACGATGTCTGCCACCTAATCACACACACGTGGCAGACGATTCCATCGGTGTCTTTGTGGGGTGGGGGATCCCTCCGTCCTGGCCGTCAACGCCAGTCTCGGAAACCCTTTGCTCAGGGATGCCGTGTCATTATCTTAATGGCTGCCTGCATAGCTATGGACCCTAGTTTGCCCGATTGTACTACATGGTCATTAACCATACAAGACGGTTCACGTACACTTCTTGTTAATTCTGCTAGGGTGTCTAGCCACCCTCATAACTCTAAAACGTCCGGTAAGGGAATCGCTTTAGATGT
This sequence comes from Acanthosepion lycidas, assembly GCA_963932145.1. Lineage (NCBI taxonomy): Eukaryota > Metazoa > Mollusca > Cephalopoda > Sepiida > Sepiidae > Acanthosepion > Acanthosepion lycidas. The sequence goes on from OZ010574.1 coordinate 37,709,504, forward strand.
CGAAGAACCGACTTTGTGGCAGATAGTACTAGGTTATTCTATACCAGTAGTATTCGTAGATAACTGAAATAAACATATTAGGTTGGTGCAAAAATAATGTCGTTTTTTGACCTTAAAAATACGTCAAAAAACGACATTATTTTTGCACCAACCTAATATAAGGTAGTTTTTGCAATTCCCCATTTTTATCGTGCCAAATTATTCTGTATGTTTAGAAATACACGATAAGCTTGGTTTGGTTTGGTTTGGTTTGGTTTGTTTTGTTTTGCGGCATATCAACATCAATGGATTATTTAATGCCGACAAGATTGTTATTGCTGGTAATTATTTTTTTTCCAAAAATGTATTGCTGGTAATATTTTTCTTTTCAAAAATGTATTGCGGGTAATAATTTTTCTTCAAAAATGTATTGCTGGTAATTTTTTACAAAGTATTTCTGGTATTAAAACCTATTTCACACTTTCATAATGTTTTGACCCCAGTTTGGGGGTCAACTATTTACCCGTAGCTGGAACCCTAACAGGTTCTACCACTCCGGGTTAGGGTGGACCTGAGAACACCAGCAATTAAGAGGTGGTTCCACGCTCCTCAAAACCTCCTGATCAGAGGCCTTGCTGTTGGACGTAGTTTATTGTCTTACCCAGGACGCGGATGCAGCTTATCGTCATAACCGGGACGGACACAGTAAGATATTAATTATATATTGATTATGTCATTAGATTGGACACAGAATTAATATATTTTATATTATATATTAATATATTTATATTAATATATTTATATTATATATATATATATATATATATATATAATTAATTTATATATATATATATATTAGTATATTTATTATATATTCTATATTATATATTTTAAAGGTGCTACAAAGATACGAAAGCTCATAAATATGAAATATTAAGGCCAATAAATCAACATGTAATTTTAAAAATAAAAATTTGTGCAAATAATTTTCATTGCCAAACAATCACAACTTCAACACGTATCAGAACAAAAATTGCCATTTTCAGTTTGTTTTATAAGCTAACGCCGAAAAAGTCATTTAAAAATCAATATCTGTTTGAGAAGTCATTTGTACTCCATTTGGTATGCATCAAGGTATCAATCAATTCGTATCCTACAATTCCAGCCCCAAACATAACTCCTCCGTCGACTTGCTGACGCCTTCGTAATACAAAATGCGACTCTTCATTTGTAGATCAGCTTGCTCTTCATCTATCTGATCCATCAATGATAGCGAGGCAACTAGACATTTTCCAATAAAAAGAACTTTGAATAACACTGTCTAAAGACATGAAATTAACTAAATACCTTCTTTAAGTAAGCATCACAAAGAAAAACTCGCAAGTTAAGCGAAAAGAACATGAAAACTGATTTCTCGACAGTAATTTTTAGTGGTGACTATAGTGGTATATTGGACGGACCCGATATTTGAAGTAAAGACTGGGACCTTCGTGGAAAGAGTCAACAAACACGACTAAGATGGCAAAATTAACAAGCATGGAATAAGGTTTTATTTAGTATTGTCGGCAATAAAATTATAGGTCATTGTAAAGATAATGATGTTGTCAGGATTATTACAGAAATGATTTGAACCAGAAGTTATTTGATTGTTACAGATAAGGACGAATAATTTTGAAACGAAACTAATCATCCGATACAAAGCTTCTTCATGCTCTACAAAGATGACTATTATTCACCTTACCAAAATGCTTGTGGTAATATCACGTCTAAACAGAATTTCTCATATAATCACCAAAGTTAAGCAACGTCGAGTCTGACCAATACGTAGATGGGTGACTCTTTGGTAATACCACAGAATGACAGCTTGGAATTGGAAATCGAAGAATCGAGCCCCAATTCCAATCGGGTTCGTTATATTAATTTATGCGCAAATGCTGTTGGGAAGGCATGAATACATCTTTTCTTCCTATCTATGGGTTAAATAATAGTACTTGTATCAGTAACTTATTATTTTTGGAATCTAAAAACTTTTGGCTTTAAATAACTTGCAAAGGGTTGATAAACCGTAAAAGAACAAATCTATCAATCAATTAATCACATTGCCAAAGAAAAAAAAATGTTTGAAAGATACAAAATTAATGGAATGCTTCCAAACCTCCTCAGATAGTAACTCTATAGAAAACTTGTGGATGCATTCAAACAAAGAGGATTTTTAGGAAACAATTAAAACTACTGCGAATAATGTTAAATTTGACACAGTAGTAAAATTTATACAATCAATCGGTAAATAAAAATAAAAAAAACTGATGAAGGTTATAGAATGTCAAAGAGTCCATATTAACGAGTAAAACAATAAAGTAATTTATTCAAGTACATAGGAGATTGAGTTAATCTAATGTATGTTACTATGTACTGTACATTGTGAAGTTATTTCTTAATGATAATTTATATTGCACTTTGTTGCAAAAAAAAAAAAAAAAAAAAAAAGAAAAGAAAGAAAAAAAGCCATTGGGTCCAAGCAAGTTATTATCACTATTCTTTTTAAAATACTCATATAAATATAAGATCTTGAAAAATTTTCTGAACATCGTTTGGTACATTTTGAAGGTTTTAACATCGTTGGGTTAAAAACAAATATGTAGTAACAACATAGACTTGTACGATGAATCAAACATAGTTTAAACAGATATTAATAAACATATTAATCATTCAATTGGTAGATATCATTTGTTGGAATAAATATGATTACGCACTTCCAGAGAAAAATCGATACCTAGTTTAAAATGAATTTTTTAAAATGAAAAATCTTTCTTGAAGCTTTTATTTCAGCTTTAATTTCAAGCTAATAGATTAAATTCAATATTTCCTATAAACAAAATACTTTGCTGTATTTCATAAACTAATTTAAATTGTCTGGAAGTTTTTTATTTTTTGTAAAACAGCTGATTACCATCCTTTTTAGTAATCTTTTATCACAATGTAATTCTCTTTATTAAAAATTTTCCAAAGATAAAATATACTTTTTTTGAAATTTTATTTGAGGAATATTAGCTGATTTAAAATATAATTAATTTGATTTGAAAAAAATATTATTTACTTTATGTTTAAAATATCACAGAAATGCATTTTTAAGTAGCTGTTTATTTAAACTGTTGACATCTTTGACACCTTGATGACATTGATTTTTATCTAATGTTGTGTGGGGGCTTTAGCCGTAAAATAATTGAAGGTAATCGCTTTTTATATATAACTGTTAAGTACTCAGTAAACTTAAAAATTTAATGAAAATTTTCTCCGTAATCTAATCTTTTATTGAATTTTAGATACTTTCTGGCTTTAAATTTATTATAGTTATCGCTTTTATTTTCTGATAATGTCATGTATGAAATTCCGTATGTACAAAAATCAGCACCTTTATACACATACAAAAAAATTCAAAATTATTTTTTAAGTATTGGTGTTTGATGAATTGTACTAAGCTTTTTCATTTATGATTATATAGGTTTTACTTAATAATAATATTGTCTAAAATGATGAAATTAAAACAGAATTTTAAAGATTTAATAATAAATTATTCTCATTAAAATTTTTAAAAAATGAAATTAATTCTTATAAAAATTCTTTATTCCTCGAATTTTTTTATTTTTATTCCTTTAATATATCTTATTTATAAAAGCAATTAAAAGCTTTTCTAATTAAATAATATCATACTTTTATTGTGCTTTTTTTACGATTCAAATCAGATTTTCGGTAAATGGTGTTTCTGTTTGACAAAAATAAATTGATGATTTAAATTCTCCAAGGAATCCTGTTTTTAACTAATACAAGCATGAAAAAAATTCGAAAATGATTTCATTCATTTGTGAATAAGTCGTGAAAGTTTTATTAAAATCCAAAACAATATGTGTTTTACCGCAAAAAAAAAAAAAAAAATCCTTATACTAATCTTTAGCCTACCCGTTGACGCAAGATAAACAAGATTTTTAACCAAAATTTTGAACATGCTAGAAAGGATTAAAAAATTTTATAAAATAATCAAAAAATACTTTGGTCTTTCCTCTTAATAATAAAATAAAGATTACATCAAAAAATCTTTGTTTTTATCAAGTTTAGGGCCTTTTTTCATCATGGTATGATCTTTCTAGCGAACTTTTAGAGATACCAAAAAATAAATAAACTACAATAAGTATATTTTACGGGCAATCAACCGATTTAAAATGTTTCTAAAACTAGCAATTTCAATATGGCATCTTTAGAACATTTCTGTATCGAAAAAAAAAAACAAAAAAGCAAAAAAACAAATTCACCACCAAAAAACAAAAAGAAAAAGGCTTTCTTTATAGCGCTCTGCACCACACAATAATCTAAGGAAAATGAAATTCATTTTTGCGACAAAATGAATGAAGCACTTTTCTCATTCATTAATAAATGAAGTCATTAAGGATTGCGTTTGCAAATCGAGGCATTTAGAGATCTATTTATAATTGAAAAGCCATGAGCTTTTTTTTTTCATTTAATATGCTTCCACTTAGGCTTTCACCGGAAATTGAATGCCGCAAAAGGGCAAATTTTTGCAACCTCCCTTTTCTCATACTCGAGAGTATCAGGGTCCTCTATCTGATGCCTGCTACTAATAAGCAAAGTATATTTGTTTGTATCAGCTGTGTTGTTCGGATTTGTAAGCGCATGCGCACAAATGTGTGCTGGACATGGTATTCTATTTACGATAATAAATAAGATTCAGTTTTCTTGAAAACGTTTAGCAATAAAGAACAACAAACCATTTTTTTTTTTAAATTTCAGTTTTATATGTTAACTGATTGCAACATTTAAGAAAAAAAGGCGGTATTTTCTGTTTTATTGTTGAGCCTTCTGAGATGTATTTCTGTCAAAAATTATTGAGTAAATGAAAATATTTGACTAACTACTTTAAAAAAGAAGAGATACTAATTCCTGCAATGTTTTTGAGACTTCGGCTATCTATCTGTTCTTTAGATAAACGTAAAAAGTTTATGTGAAAGACAATAATACGAAAGAAAAGTTGATGCTCAAGCGTGATTACAGAAAAGCTACTACACAAAAACAAATACAAAAGGCTCATGCTTACAATGCATATCATCACACCTGCTTTTAAAAAAAAATCTTTTAGACCAGCACACGCGTGGGGCGCTCCAATAGTAATACTTTCTCTTTATCCCGACGGAAACTACACGCTTAGATTTTCGATGTGTTTTCTCAATACACTTAAAATGTTCGTAAAATATTCAGGATATATTTTTATTTCTATGATAGATATACATTAAGAATTTGATCTTGTAATATGACAATAACAGATTTGGCGATGTAAGATTTTATCTGCATGTCTAGGGTAGTTCATATTATTGTTAATTGATATATATATATATACATATATATATATATATATATATATATATATATATATATATATATATTATTGTTAATTGATATATATATATATTATTGTTAATTGATATATATATATATATATATATATATATATATATATATATATATATATAATCATTGTTATTTATTTTTTCATTTCAAGTATATGAATGTGTGCCGGAATCGTAACAGATTTCGATGCGGAGCGTGGAATCGGCGACCCGTTCAAATTCCAGTCTATTCTGTTGCGTTTGTTTCCGCCCTAATGCTCTTAGCAAAGCATGTTGTATCCATCTCTCCTTCTCCCATTCGTTACCAAGTTATGAGTTAATAGCAAAGCAAACTGAGGTCTCTACTCTTGGTTGGTAACCAGCTTAAGAAAACGAAACTCTAAATTCAAAACCCGTCGAGAATGTAGCGTGAAAACCATTCTACTATTTTTCCAGATCGCAATTACAATTCACAGATAATAAAGAAACGGAGAGACATCAACGTCTACGCCTTTTATATATAAAGGTTGCCATGGATATTAAAATTGATTGATTTTTTACGGTTTATCACCCTTTTGCGGGTTATTTAAAGTCAGAATATATTTTAGATTGTAATAATTTTTTGAGATAACAATAATATTACTGATACAAATCCTACTAATTAACCCATAGCTGGGGTAAGAAGAAGTGGATTTATACCTTTGCAAAGAGTATTTGCGCGTAAGCCAATATAACCAAATCGACTGGAAGTGGAACATATCCATCTAGATACTGAGCAGGGTCGATATTGTTTAACTTTGGTGATCGTACGATAACCAGTGTTTCAACGTGATATGGCCTTACGCCTGGCATGTAAGTAAGATATAACTTCAAAAGAGAAACATGATAATTGTAAAGTTATTGTGTAATGGGATCACAAAGTTAGAAAGTACAAAGTAGTTGAATAGAGAACATAGAGCAATCAAAAAATAAATTGAAAAATTACGAATGTCACAAATAGAGATCTAAGAAAGTTAAAATGAGTTATAAACAAAAAAATGGATTGACCCTCAAGAAAATAGTTAAAGAAACCAGAAAGAAAATTCCTGAAGATTAAGAACATTAGTTAAAGACATGTAAGCAATCAACTATCATTTAAGAGAAACATGCCATTTGGATAAAGAAGTAATCGAAAACTTATTTGTCAACAGTCATTTTTAGGAATGCATGAAAAGTTGCATTGGATGGACATGATGGCTTGACTAAAGGTTGGGTCTTTCATGAAAATAATCAGTTAACACGACTTAGAAGACAACGGTGGATGGAGGTGGAGTAATATTTGGAGCTAGAATTTTAGGCATTAAAATTATAGTTCCCCTTAAAGTAGATGATGACGTCAAAATAAATGCGGGAATATTTCAAGTTTTGATATAAGACGTTTATCGATTGGTACAAGTCCCAACAAACAAGTTTTAAGTTGAAGGATATGTATATGTAACATAATGCTCCTTCACATTCAGCAAATCCGAACATCGCCCACCAGCTCCACAAAGTCTTCAAAGATATCACATTAATGGAGTAGCTCTAAGACATTACAAATATTGTTGCTAGAAAAATTGTAATCCATCATTAAAGGAGATATTAGGTTGGTGCAAAAATAATGTCGTTTTTGACGTTCAATTTCAAAAGAATAACGACATTATTTTTGCACCAACCTAATATATGAGGATGGAAAACAATACTCAAACAAAGATCGCTGAGAAGAAATTCATTATTATATTCTGTGTTAAAGTAATTCATTATTATATTCTATGTTAAAGTTGAAACAATAGAAAAGTGATATCAATGACTGAAACATTGATGAACATTATAGAACGTCAAGGAGCCATATTAACATGTAAAATAATAAAAATATTCTGGGATATAGATATTGGGCTAATCTAATCAAATATACCTTTTAGTGACCTTGCCACTGTCAAAGAAAACGAGTTTTTGTGAAGTAATGTTATAGCTTAAAAGTTTCCTCAAAAGAACACACAAGAATTCATCCACTGGTATGCGTTTCTTTAAACAAATAACGTAAAAGAAACGCTGATTAATAACAAATTTTCTAATCAATTGTTGGATTTCCATTTTAGGCCGGTTCTGTCTATGGTAGCTAATAGCAACGACGAGAATAGAAACATAAATAATAACATTAATATTTTTTTATTAAAATCAGATGAAAGAAAATTACAAACAAGACGAAACTAAAATTAAGAATATAAAAAATGCACAACAGTTGACAATAGTAAAAAAAAATTAGGTTAATTATTTATTACAAAAATTTAAAACCGCCAACCTTATAGTTAAAAATAATGATTCACCTCTTAGAACAAAATTAAATAGAACAAACATTATTTACAAATTTAAATTTCCATTAAGGAATTGTATTCCTGACCAAAATTCGCAAATAATTATATAGACCATACTACAATATGATTAACACAAAGACTCACACTACACCTTTCAGACCATAGCTCAATTAGGTCTCATTTTAATACTCATGGAGACCTACCGGACCCTATTCGTAACATACTTGTTAACAACACTAATATAATAGCATCATCTACATGCAAAAAAAAAAAAATGCTAAAAATAATGTAAACCTTATTAATAAAAACAAAAAACCCAACACTTAATAATATCAACTATGTACATGGACACAATATCTTGATCGAGTTTTGAAAATGAAAACATTATACAAATACATACATGCAACAATATATTTCATGTTAACAGTTAATATATTTCGACCTTTGAAATGGCTAAATGTATAGCCAAAAGCGCTCGGATAAAAAGAACAATTAGTTTTTATATAATAATTTATCTTCCGAAAAGAAAAAAAATATTAGATCACATAAGAAATTGTATAAAAACTAAATCAAAGCACCTTTCTGCCGTATTCAATGAAACGTACACACACACACACGCACACACACATATATATATATGTGTGTGTGTGTGTGTGTATGAGCGTGTGTTTGTATGTATGTGTGTATGTTTGTGTTTATACGCCTGTTATAGAAGAAAGCGCAATATACAAAATGGCACCGGCTTCCAAAAATCACACCAAATTACGTTAAATATTTTTGAATGGCGTCTTGGTCAGACCATGAACTTTTCTGCACCACGTGGTTTTTGAAAGTGTTTTCTATGTATATTTCTTCTTTGGGTAAATATCGCGGGCTGCAGATTCGTATTGCTCTTAAATTGAATATTATAATTATTCCCGATTTGACCTTGTTATAGTGATGAGAATAAAAATTGACAAGTCATTGTTGGTAGCTTTTCCGTAAACCTCAAACTGATGATCATTATTATTTCTGTGCAACATGATATCGAGTAAGGTTAAAGGCATAAAGAATATACGACCGCAAAAAGATAACAACGTTATTAACAGCAATAAACTAGATAAAACAGATACATAATACTACCTACTAACTCCATAACATCCGTTATCCAAAACAACCTTTCCAAAACTATTATGGGTATGATCAGAACCCAAAATAACCATAAGAATAATAATTCTGAAGCAGTTATATATATAAAATAAATAGCCAGAATTGTTCCTCATAATATATTGGGGAAACTTGCTGAAGTTATAAAAAACATATCTATGAACACAAAATGGATCTTACACACAACAATTTATCAAATGCATTAGTTATACATAGAAATAAATTCAAACAATTTTGATCTAAAAAATGGTACACCTATCAAAACAGAAAGTAACTTACTTGGATTATTCTCGAGAAAGCTGCTATTGAATCTTATCAAAATATAAATCTACACACCGGATTTTTTCCAA
>OZ010574.1:37723707-37751207 GCA_963932145.1 Acanthosepion lycidas
TAAAGACTTGGGGTCTGGCAAAGAGCAAAAGAGAGAGAGAGAGAGACTGAGAACGAGAGAGAGAGAGAGAGAGAGAACGAGATAAAGAAAGAGAAAACGATAGAGAGAGAAAAGGTGAAAGTATCACAAATCGAATCTGTCCGAAAGAGAAAACAAATAAAAAAAAAGAGTAAAAAACAAAGACAGAGACAAACGGAAAAGAGGAGAAAATGAATGCAGGAAAAGAGAAAAACCAAGAGAAGATGAAAAGAGAAGATGAAAAGAGAAGTTTTCGACTCTGGTTATGCGCTAAAAGCCCTTGACAAGAAATGAGAACATTTACAACGAATTAGATAAGATCGGTCGATCTTCTATCATAGCTACTTGTCTCCCGTCGCTTAGTTTCTCCCCGCAAACGAACGTCATTTACAGGTGCAGAGGTGAACACGTGCGCCAAGGGCACATTCGCCCCACGAATACTTGTGAATTCACTCATTTATTTTTTAAAGTTTACGAGGAGAGATATACTGAACCCTCGGTTTCTATATATACCTATTTTCCAATCTTCCTTTGCGTCGTTGCGTATTCGCCAGTAACGAATCGAGCTTATTTTCATGTTACAAGTATATTCAGATATGTTCTGAATATTATATTTCAAAAGTGTTAGTAGAAGTTTTTTTTTGTTGTTTTTAATATTATATCCTTTCATAGAACACCACAGATTCCTTTGAATTGCTATGACTTATTGGGAAAGATAGTGGTTCCCCATTGCCTTCAACACGGTTTTGAATTCAGAGTAGTCATTCTTCTGCTCCAGGGTCAAAATTTTTCGACCAGAGACCCCTTTTGTTTTTTTTTCCTTTCCCAGCGAACCCCCTCCCCATTTAAAATATCTTTGAGCCTTAAAACTCGCACTGATATTGGCAATTAAAATGTTAGCTAAAAACTATGAAAAATTAAGGAATTCGGATCAGGTTAAAAATCCCCCCGCGTCATCAGATTAAGAATTTCCCCCCAAAAGTATATTAAAAAATATATCAAATAACTCCAATGAATGAAGGAAATATTAACTACACTAACCATAAAAACAGCCGATACTATTGAACAGAAATGCATATCCGCTACTAATCCAATTAGTAAGGTATTGTATGCAAAGAGGATCTTTAAAACCGCAAGTGAATTGTCTCAAATAAAAAGAGGCACTGAAATTAGTACTCTATAAAAAGCACAAAGATGTTGGAGATGTATGAAATGAGTATGTCCTTCATACAAAAATTATAGCAATATCAGAAGAGGTTTTTTTTATGGGGTTGACACTATATTATTAGTGGTTGATGTCAGGCAGTCAATATACAACATAAAAATGACTTGGATACCATATATATATATATATATATATATATATATATATATATATATATATATATATATATATATATATATAATAGTTAATATATATATAATAAAGATATTAAACTATCTGAAGAAAAAAATACTAAAGACCGATTTTAGCAGAGATAAATTGGGTGCGTCTGGTATTGTTGTGCAAGTTGTGCGCACATCGAACCCCATTCAAGCCCTTGAATATCTGGAACTCCTCATTGACCCCTAGGAGTCACTTGAACCACGTTTGATGACCCCTGGTCTAGACTGACTACCACTAGAAACTTATGACCATGTTAAAGCTGATAAATCTGACAAATATTAAAATATTTAACTGGAAGTTGAAACTGATCACCAAGTGTCAACTTCGATTCCATACTTCTCGTTGAATTCATGTACAATTACAGCAAAGTGGTGCGTGATTGTTTTTTGCAAATAAAACTTTTAACGATCAAACATATAAGCGTCTTGTTCAGATTGTCTTTATATAAATACATGAGCGTGAGAGATTTTACACGAATACAAACTAAATTATACTGAGTATACGGGTTAATAGAAAATAGATAATACAGAGAAATTGATAATAATTGAGGAGTTAAACTTAATAATAATTTGGCCACGGTATTTACTTTGTATGTATGTACGATATATTGGGCCGAGGGGTTAGAACGTTCGCTTTCTAACCATGAGACCCAGGTTCAAATCTTGCCATCCTCGATGTGTCTGGAAGGCGACTTCCTGATTTAGAAAGTGCCCGAGCCAAGCCTTGTGAGTGAAATTGGTCAGACGGAACTCTTGTGGACCGTCGATAGCTGTGCTAGCACGAAGCGACAAGTCATCGTGGCCGAGGATTGAGCGTGCTGGCCTTGTTCAAATTGTTGATCACGCTAGATAAGATGCTCTCTCCCAGAAACTGTAACTAAGGTCTGCTTAACATAGTTGCAGTATAAACCACAGGTGGGTTCTGTGGGTGCTGAGCAAACACAAATGTGCCTGAGCTAGCATCTGCAATAGGGATTGGCTAGCCGCCCTAGTAGACGGGTACCCTCGAATACAAGTGGTCAGCTATTATTATTATATTATATTATGTAAGTTATACAATGATTATCAGATAGAATAATTAGTCGTTGTATTTGCGATTGTATGTGAATGCTAACAGAATTTCAGTATGTATATTTTTTGTATATATCAATATAAATGACGGAAATGTTTACATTCAAACCATTTATCAATATTATAAAACTCATTTATGCAAGTACGCATGTGTATTTATGCGTATGTGTGTGTGTGTGTGAGAGAGAGAGAGAGAGAGAGAGAGAGAGAGAGAGAGAAAGAAATATAGAACATTTGTGTATTTACTAACGTATATCCATGCATTTCCACTTGTATCTGTGCACGCATGAGCAAAATTTAATGAGTTTATACATATATGCTTGTCGTATTTTTATTGTAGGTATATTTAATATAGAAAAGGAGAGCGGGGTGGAAAGATAAGAAAAAGTAGAGAAAGAGCGTGAACGTTGGTTTTCTTCATCAGATACCCACCCACCAACCTGCACACGAAATCTTGGATCCTTTAAAATAAAATTCGATTTATGAATTAGCTAGAGATGGCAACAAACTTAACCTCAAAACGAAATCTTTTTCATTCATTATGAAAATAACAAGGTCATAACACAATCAGATTTTTCTAGAATTAATCTAATGATTTCCCCAGTACCACCCTTAGCCCATCTCTTTTGCTAACTGTCGAGTCTTTTCCCTCAAGAATCCGAAAGAGCAACCAAAAGGGGAGTGAAACAAATCTGCCATAATTTATTCTGTGCGATTACTTTTGTCTCGCCAATTCACCCATATTCTCTTATTTGATGTTTTTAATTCTTTCCTATACCCGACCAATTTTTAATCAAGCACTTGTTTTTTTGTTTTTTCTTTCTACACAGAAAGACACAAATGCGTGTGAGTCCGTACACAGTGCTTTTTTTCGTCCTAGATACAAAATCTACTCCCACCATTTACAGGCTTCCCGACCTCTTCAGAAGTCATCAACGTTCCCGGCTGCGTCGACGGTCGACACTTTTCAAAACGCCTCAGTGCGTCCCAATCTTCGCTTGTGAGTCGTCATAAATTCTTGATGGAACCTCACAGGTGCATTTGATCCTCCAGCTTCGCCTTGACGACAACAAGAATAACAATAACAACAAAATACAAAAAAAAAAAAAAGAAAAAAAAAAGAAAAAAAAAGAACAATAGCATTAACAAAGAGACAGCAACGACGTCACTAACAAAGACAACAGTCACAATAACAACGAAAATGAGAAAAAGAAAAGACAAAGTCGACAACGTAGCGGTGGCAATAACAACAAAGAGACAAAAATGGCGACAGAGGAGGTCAAGTGAGGGTGAAGTCAGGGATTTAACAACATGCGATATTTATCCTAAACCTCACCAGAGATTTAATCCCCGGAAGTAAAATTAAACTAAAATTTAGATGAATTCAGTGAAAGACGTCTTTTACTATCTATCTATCTATCTATCTATCTATCTATCTATCTATCTATCTATCTAAAATTCGAATGCTTATATATGCCTATTTAAATATTAACATCTATATTAATGTAATATATAAGCTTATGTGTGTGTGTGCTTCTACCTGTAAGTTAGATATTAGCATTATTAACAGACATGATTTTCATTTGAACTTTCTGAGTTTTAGCTATGATCCTGTCAAGAAAAGCCCATTAAAGGCTTTTTATGTGTTAGTGCTTGTATGTGTGTGTGTGTGCATGTGCATGTGTGTGTGTGTGTGTGTGTGAGAGAGAGAGAGAGAGAGAGAAGAGAAAGAAAGAGAAAGAGGTGAGAGAAGTAAGAAGCGAGAAAAATGTATGTGTGCGTAAATATATTTTTTAAAGAGTACAAATCCTTAAATATCAGTGGCTCAAATTCTTTGAAGCAGATTTGTTTATCAGTCAGTTATGTGCCATACGTGATACACACTTAGGCGATCATGTATCTTTCGATACAGATTTTTTCCGCAGTAGGTTGCCATTTTTACTTTGTAAAAAAAATTCCTAAAATAATTTAATTTATTTGTGAATAATTTCTGAAAGTTTCATTAAAATCTGACAATTATTTGATTTTTGCAAGACTTTCCAAAACAATGTATCTTTCACTGCAAAAAAAAAAAAAAAAAAAAAGAAAAAAAGACGCTAAGATTTGCTGTGTTATTTTATAGCACAAGAAAAATGCAAGTAAAACAAAATTTTTAATTAAAATTTGGGATGGATCAAAAATTTTGTAGCGTGACATGACGTGATAAATTTTGATTTGATGTTTTACTGTATTATCTTCTACATATGTAATTAATATTCAAAACAAGATTAACTGCACTAACAAAGGAGAAGATTATGTTAAACAATAAATACTTGATTTTGTAATTTTTTTATAATTAGGCTTCGAAATTATTGATGTACCTATGTGATTCAGCGCTGAGCAATTATTTGATTAAATAGTGATCTATGTAGATACACATTAAAAATGGAGAGCAAGATGAAACCCTCGTCCAACTGAATGAATATTGCGCATTCGACGTGTGTATACCAAAATCCCAGAATATAATGAAGAGAAATAAAAGTATTTTTTTAATCATTTCACCCCAAGCAATGCAACAATGCCACTAGAACGCAATGGGGGGGGTTACAGGGAGTGAAAGAGAATGAGAAGACTGGAAATAGGGAGGCTTTAGGAAAGGACAAAAAAAATAACAGATGGTGATTGACGTTGCATTTACGTTTCTTAAGATTGTAGTAATCAGGGAGTGATAAGCAAGAAATTGGAAGTGAGGTCAAGGAGTAGAGTGTTGGCCACCTGGAGTTCAGCATCAGCCATTTTGATGGTAAGCAAAAAAGTTTCTCTGTGGTGATTAAATGAAAGAATTTTTGTTTTGGAGGCGTTGAAATTTACAAGCCATTTCTTGCCCCAGTTAACTACAGACTAGAAGTCCTTTTCAAGAGCAGTTGTCAGGTTTATTCTGTCAAATCTGTTGGATTTGCTACTACGTCAGGAGTAAATGGTGGTGTCATCTGCATAAATACCTAGTTGGGAAATAATGTTAACGCCAAAACGATAGCTGAGTAAATGCCGATTGTTTCGTGACTTTTAATCAGATACTTCTTTTAACAGATAAGTATATATTATTATTCAAGTTGACGTTAACTTGAAGGTTTATCTCGCTTCATCGTATTCCATGTGTTGGTATAGCTTCACACATCCGAATAGGCTAGTTTTTGTCTTGATCTCGATTTTTAAGTTGTATATCAAAAGACAGAAAAGCCAACACCAAAATCTGAAGGATAACGAAAAATGTGCTTTTTAAACAATAAGCAAAGTATTAAGAAACAGGAAAATTTAATTAGAAACAAAGAAAAGAGTACCGAACTGGCATGTAAAATCGTTACCCCTATATGGTAGTGAATGCTGAATAAACTCATCACAGATGGAGAAGAGACTTGAGGTAACAGAAATGTCGTCCTAAACAAGGATGGTGAGAATAACAGGGACTGAACATGTGATCAATGATGGAGTCTTAGAGAAAATGGAAACAAAAAGGTCACTTATACTTCGAATAAGAAAAAGATAGGTGGAATTTCTAAGGCACATAATGAGGAAAGAGTGTTTGGAGAATTTGACACTCACAAGACATATTGAAGGCAAGAGGGACAGAGAAAATCGAGCTTTTGTAAATGGTTGGCAGAACAGGAATTAGGAGATATAGCAAAAATACAAACTTTAATAAGAGCTACAAAGGACAGGAAGCTGTAGAGAGCCATGATCAGCCATGCTCTGAAGGTACACAGCACATAGAAGAAGAATCAAATATTATTCCAATTCCAACAATTTATTTCGCGGATGTTCAAAAATGGTCACTTCTTTGTTATTTGTCGCACCCAGCCAATCAAAACACTGATTCTTTCCTTCAGGAAATGGGTGAACACGGCTCTCCGCAACTTCCTATCTTTTGTAGCAATAGTCCCCTCTTACTATTATTCCCCTTCTGTGTTCTGTCATCCATTTATACAAGCTCGTTATGTAGGTCACTCTCTGTTTACCTTTGTCCTTCTTACTTTCAATATATCTTATGAGTGTCAAATTCTCTTAGTCCTCTTTCCTCGTTGTGTGTCCTAGAAACTTCAAGTGTCTCTTCCTGATTGTAAGTACAAGTGTCTTTTTCGTTACCATTTTCCTTTAAACTTTCTCATTCCTCACATGTTCAGTCTATTGTATTCTCAGCATCCTAATATCCTCTTCATTTGTGAGAAAATTACTCACTATTCACCATCATATGAGAAGACTGACATTGCATAGCGCTGATGTTTTATTGTTAATGTAACGTCAAGCCTAGCAGGTTATAATGGTGTTGCTTTCAGCAAGAATCGAACTCAATACTGCCTGCTATGCGAAACCACCTCACTAACCAGTTCTCTGCAGCAGGTCCTCAAAAAGTAAATATAGCTTGTTCAGACACAAGGCCACAATAGAAAGACATATTATATAATTTTTAAGTATTCAGTAATCTTAAAAATTTTGGAAAATATTCTCCGTATCCTAATGTTTTATTGAATTTTACATATTTCGACTTTAAATTTATTATAGTTACCGCGCTTAATTTCTGATAATGTCGTGTATGAACAACCGTATCTACAAAAAACGGCACGTTTATAGCCATAGAAAAAATTCAAAATTCTTTCAAAAATATTGATGTTTGATGGTTTGTACTAAGCTTTTCCATTTATGATTAGTAAATTGTTTTAACTTAATAATAATAACATCTAAAAGGGTGAAATTAATACAGAGATTTAAAAGATTTTTAAACTTTATAAATTATTCTAATTAAAAGAAAAAATGAAATTTTTTTTATAAAAATCCATTATTCATCGAAAAAAATTTCCTTAAGAAAAACATTTTTGTCCTTTTATCTTATTTATAAAAGCTTTATAAAAAAAAAAAAGATTTTTATATAAATATTGCCTGAGTTTTATTGCATTTTTATTTTGTTTCTATTTTACAAAAAAAGAAATTGATGATTTAAATTTCCCAAGGAGTTCTTCTTTTAATTAATATAAATATTAAGGTGGTGTAATTTAATTTCTCGAAATTTAATAAAATTAAGTAAGTGGAAGTAGCAGATGTAAAAAAAAAAAAATACTTTTATCATGACTTTCAAAAGAAAAAAAAAATTCTAAAAAAAAATCTTTCATTTGTCAATAAGTCATGAAAGTTTCACTAAAATCCGACAATTATAAGATTTTTTTAAGAATTTCCAAATTAATGTAATTTTTACCGCAAAAAAATACGCTGAAATTTTCTATATTAATCTTTGGTCCCTCCAGTGACGCAAGGAAAACAAGATTTTTAACCAAAATTTCGAACATTCTACAAAGGATAAAAAAATGTAATTAAATTATAAAAAATATTTTTTTTTCTCTTAATAATAACATAAATATCTTGACAATACAACTTTGATTTTACTAAGTTTGGTGCAATTTATCATGATGGTATGCTCTTGTTTCAGCGAATTAGCGGATGTAAAGTGAATTACCAATCTAGACTACCCTAGCTAGTACGTTTACAGCAGATAGCTCAAAGAAATTTATTAAGTAGAGTTTACTCTAGCACAAGGACTAAATAAGTGTAAATCGAACTCACTGTATTTAGAGAAATGTTACCGAAACACTGGTAAGTTAAATATCGCTTAGCAGCGAGTACACATGACCAATAAACATCGAACTCACTCACACTGCATGAAATAGTCAACAGAGACGAGCTTGCTAACCGTAACTATACACCCGCAACGTCCTTATATACAACTTATCTTCATTCAAACATGTTTCGTTGAATAATATAGACATATTATGTCTATTTATTTTTATAATAATCCCTTGTAGCTGTCTAATTAGCTTCTTGATGTTAAGTTTAAATTCATCAAGGAAGGCGCCATAGTTTTTCCTTACTCAAGTACTTTCGAGGGGTGAATTACGAAGACAAACTTATTGTAACTGTGATCGCAATTCACCCTTGTGGATGATTTCGAGGGAGATCGAAAGTACTTGGTTAAGGAAAAGAATACTATGTTATTCAAAGACACATGTTTGGATATATATATATATATACATACATACATACATACACACACACACACACATATATATATATATGTATGTATGTATGTATATATGTAAGTATTACCAGTTTGTGACTGGTAGGGATAATTCCAAGGAGGATATTAATCCAGTGAGAGCTCAATATAGGCTACAGAGCATTACAATAACATTAATAATAATAATCACGAATATTCATTTTGGTTATAATTTATTTCGTGAATATCAAAATATTCATCTTGCTTTTCCTTTTCCCTGTCAATCTAATATAACCGTCCGGTTCATTGTCTCCATTTACTAAGAGATTTTGGTCTGAAGAGATATTTCAATATTAACAAAATATAGTCAAAATGAATATTTTAGCTTTTCTTCGTGATTATATATATATATATATATATATATATATATATATATAGTGTAACCCGGATATAAGAGACCCTGATATAAGAGAAACCCGGATATAAGATAGATTTTCACTGGTCCCAAATTAAAGCCATACTTAGCTAAACAAAATAGACCAAACCCGGTTATAAGAGGAACCCGCATATAAGAGACTTATTCTCCGGTCCCGACAACTCTCTTATATCCGGGTTACACTGTATATATATATACATATATATATATATATATATATATATATATATATATATATATGTGTGTGTGTGTGTGTGTTTGTGTTTGTATGTGTATGTGTTTGTGTGTTACTGGTGGATCCATATCTTTTCTCTATCTTGTCTACAGTATCACGCATAAAGTCTTTTATTTCTCTTGTGTTTTAGCCATGTAAAGAAACTCCCATGAACGAAGGACTTAGTCGTGAATGCGTTAAAGTAATTAATAATATACGTTTTTTAATACACGCGCAGCTATTTATCTTGCACATCCAAACCATAAACTATAAACACATGTTCACTGTTTCTTGTTTTCTGGATGGCGATTGAATCTCAGACAAATTTCGCTTTTATAGAGTGGATGCCAAAAAGTTTTATGAGTAAAAGTGACAGCTAATCGCTGATATTGTGCGTCTGTTCTGTGTGTAAAAAAAAAGGTACCTGTTTAAAAGTTATCTATCGTATAGATTACAGACACTCTAACAGACGTAAATTTCAATATGACACAAATCTAAACAGAAGATTTATGACCGTTTTTTAATTTTATTCTTATTTTGTTTTTCTACAATTTAATGCTAGTCATCTATTTAATGCGATGCACAAGTACGCGCGCACACACATATTCACACGCGGGCCCGTTCGTGTCCGTGCGTGCTTGAGTTAGTGTGTATATACAAGCATACTTACAGATGTATCAGAGGGGGTGATAAAAAGTTCTCGGCCTGACCAAGACTAGATTAAATACTATCCCGATATTCGGTCATTTGGTAAATTTTGGGAAATTGGTTGAGCTTGTTAAGACCATTTTCAACACCCGATCCAAGATTACATACCTGAAGGCACACATACACCCAAACAGGCACAATTCTGGTTGCTTCCGACCATAATGCTGGTATCTTCCAATTACAATGCTGGTTTCTTCCAATCACATTGATGGTTGCTTTCGACTACAGTGCTACCTGCTCAATCCTATGTTCCATTCTGATTTAAAGTCTTCAGCTTAAAACTTCAAGATTCAAATATTTTGATGAGTTTTTGTAATAAGATTTTTGAGAATTATTCAAATGCTCGATTTTGTACAGTATACATACATATTTATATATAAATATATACATTAAGAAATGGACAAAGTCCGACAATTTATGTTAAACATAAAAATGTCTTTAATATATATATATATATATATATATATATATATATATATATATATATGCATAGAGAGAGAGAGAGAAAGAGATAGATAGATAATATTAGTGCTTAATATGCACATACATATATGTACGCATATCTAAAACACACAAATATATATACATGCATAGATACACACACACACACACACACATATATATATATATATATATATATATATATATGATAAAAATATAGTTTTAACGTATGCTTTATTTATGGCTTAAAATGTCAAATATAAAAGTGGACACTGAGGCCAACATCCAACACCGTTTCATGCTTATAGATTATGTTTAATGCAATGAATGTTGCTGCTCTATGTTGACCTCAGTGTCCAAACACACACACACGTATATATACATATATATATATATATATATATATATATATATATATATATATATATATATATATATAGCTGGCCACTCGTATTTTCGAGGATACCCGTCTACCAGGATAGCTAGCCAATCCCTATTGCAGACGTGCACTCAGGCACATTTGTGTTTATTCAACACCCACAGAGGCAACCTGTGGTTCATACTGCAACTATGTTGAGCAGACCTTAGTTACAGTTTCTGGGAGAGAGCGTGATCAACAATGAACAATTTTTAGCTTTTGATATTTTCACCGATATTATTATTATTTATCTCTGCGAATCATCATTTTTTGGCTTAAATTACCCGAATTTTTAGGTAGCTTTATATATATATATATATATATGTATATATATATATATATATATATATATATATATATATATATATATATAGAGAGAGAGAGAGAGAGAGAGTCAAACAGAGAGAGATATTGAGATAGATAGATCTAAAATATTATAAACATTAAGTGTTTGTAATATTTTAGATCGTAATTAGCTCTACACTTTCGATTTTTTTAATCTCTGTATTGAGCACTTTTTAAAAAATATAAACGTTTCCTGGACAAGATAAATCTTGTCTGTAAAAATAGTTTTATTATATATATATATATATATATATATATATATATATATATATATATATATAATTATTTATTTAAAAAAAAATTTATAACATAAATATGTTATAAAATCACTACAAAAATAGCCATTTTGTTTCAACACCCTCGGTGTCTTATCAAGTGATGACGTTGAATGTAAAATAAATGGTTTTATATATATATATATATATATATATATATATATATATATATATATATATGTATATATTCATATATATTATACACATATATATAATAAAACTGTTTATATATATATATATATATATATATATATATAGAGAGAGAGAGAGAGAGTAGATAAATCTTGTCTGTAAAAACAGTTTTATTATATATATATATATATATATATTCATATATATATATATTATATATATACATATATATAATAAAACTGTTTATATATATATATATATATATATATACATATATATATATATATATATATATATATATATATATATAGAGAGAGAGAGAGAGAGAGAGAGAGTGAGAGAGAGTAGATAATCTGATTAATAAAACAATGGCAAACGAAAGGGTGTCGATGTGATCAGCACGAAAAGCATTTATTAATAGTAACCACATGACAGAAATGAAGCAAAGAGATTAAGGTTCCAAGTTCGGAATTTTCGGACACGCCTGTGTCCTTCACCAGCGGATGCGAGAAATAAACAGAGAAACAGCGGAGACTCATCACACACACACACACACACACACACACACACACACACACACACACACACACACACACACACACACTTCTCTCTCCCCGTCCGTCATATTCATTATTATCATTTTCGATCTTTTTCAAAGTTATCAACTTTTTTTCCTTCAAATATTTTAGTTTTATTTTTAAAATCGTCTTAATTCTGAACGTTAAAGTATTTATCTCGTTCAAAAAAAAAAAAAAATATTTATACGACATTTCAATTTTGTTGATTTTTTAATGTTTCACTTTCATGAAAATATTTGTATGTTTTTTTTTTTGCTCTGTCTAACATGTTTTACAAATTTACTTGTCATGTTTATTGAATTTACTTTTTCATTTTAAAATTATTTCTGACATTCTTTAATTTTAAGGAAGACCTTTTCTATATTTTTTCTCTCATCGTAAATTCACCTTCTCGTTTTTTAACACAATAATCTATTCACTTTGTTTATTCTGGCTTATTCTCTCATGGACCTACTAACAAAATAAAATAGATAATAAAACCAAAAAAGACAACAAGAGTGTTCCTTTTTCCTGTTGTTCTCTTACAGCTGCTTTTGCTAACGGCTTTTTGCGTTTTTTTTTTACCCTTTTTCCAGGAGAATACACCTAAGTTGACGTAATTAAAATTTTTCTGACAATGCATAAAAAAATTGAATATTTTGATATGATTTTTTTTATTTTCTTTTCTTTTATACAATATTAGTTGCGTGGGTCTATCTGTAATTGTTCCTTGTCATCCGTGTATCGGAAAGAGATACGGTTGTAAATATTAATATTCTCTAATCAATCTTCGGGGCAAACCTGACAAATTTGTATAAATTGAATAAGATTATATTAAAAATATCAACAGAATAAATTCAGACAAGTGAAATTGATATACAGAAAGAAATTAAACGAAAAATCTTTGCACCGTTTTGGTTTTTATTATCGATTTTGTAAAATGAGGAAATAAAATGTTTTCACATGGCGTCTTTTACTTTGTCTTTTCTTTTCGTTTTGAATAAATGATGAAAGTACATTTTCTGCAATATGGCAGAGTTTGTTGCTTAAAAGAATAGCGGGAATTCAACGGAATAAAAGTGTCGCATACACTGGTAAATTTTATTTTGAATGAATTGAATGAATTGAAGTTTTCGTGGGGTAAATTGACAAGATCGATTATACGATTCTTGATCATTCATTTCAATTTATGCGTCACTGTGTTTTCCAGCACCTCTACGCATACATATAAACAAACAGTTACACACACACAGTTACACACACATGTACACACACATATATATATATATTCTCTTTAGTATTTCTCTCTCACTCTCTCTGTATACACACAAACACGCGCACACACACACACACACACACACACACACACATATATATATATATATATATATATATATATATATATATATATATATATATATATATATATATATAGTATTAGGTTGTAAGAGTTTATATATATATATACTTACACACACACACACACGCACACATATATTTACATATATATATTTATTTTACGCACACAAATATAATTTAATACTTTATATACATGTATATATATATTTCAAAATAAATCACTTCTATATATATATATATATATATATATATATATTGATAAATAGACAGATAATTAAGTAATCCGAGAATTTCATAAGCCTACACATATGCGCATGCACACACACACACACATATATATATATATATATATATATATATATATATATATATATATATATATATATATATATATATATATGTATGTGTGTGTGTGTGTTTTTCTCCAAAAAACAAAAACATTTAAGTGAAATCATGCTGGACATTATAGTTAAATCATCTCTTGAAAGGAATACACGCTCACATTCTACCCATAACACACACGCACACGCACTGGAGCGCGCACGGGCACACACAGACACAGACACACACATATATATATATTCATCACTTTCTTCTCACGCACTTCTCGCTTGTGGTTCTCTCTCTCGGCTTCTTGCTTTCTAGTGAACTTTGATCTTCAAATATTTAAATGCAATGTCTGTCGTCATCTTCTGTCTTCTTAATTCTTGTTCTTTTACTTTCATTGTTGTCTTTCCTTAATAGTGCTTTTTTCTCCCATTCTAACACTTATTAGACCCTTGTGTCTCATTGATTTTTTTTACCTTGCTTGGGGAAGAATGATTACTATATATATATATATATATATATGTATATACATATATATATATATACGGAAAGCAATGTGCACACCTCTATGTGTATAAGTGAACGTGTGTATGTGTCTATAATCCTAAAAGAGAAAAAAGGTAATATTTTTCTTCCCATCTAGTTTGTAATTAATTTTCAGCCTCACATAGGCATACACTCATATATATGCACATACGCAGTGATATATAGTACTTATGAGTTGACGAGCATGCGAACATTCAATTAAAGATTTATGCATTGACTGATGACATATATAGGCACATTTACACACACATACACAAATATATATATATATATATATATATATATATATATATATATATGGAGAGAGAGAGAGAGAGAGAGAGAGTGAAAGAAAGAAAGAAACAGACAAACATAGAGACAGAGTGTGGTCCGTCTAAAAATGTATTACATTTCAAGAAAGGAAAAATTTGTCTTTCGTAGTTTTATCAAATTGCAATAAATCTCTTTTCCGTACTATTTTCTCAACCGATGTCATTTCCATCATGGCGCTCTCGCATCAACAAGTTCTAAAAGATGTTGTGCATCGCAGAAAACCAACTACACCGGCGGCCCTTAGACATGAAATTTAAAATACATGTGCAATAATCTCACTGGAAGCTTTGACCAAATTCCCTAAGCAGTTGTTCACCGTACTAATAAATATCTGGAAGCTAAAGGCCACCATTTTGAGCATCTCTTTTCATTTTAGAGTCCAAATTTAACTTGTATTAATCTCGTGATGTATGAATAAATTTAGTATTACAATATCTATACAAGTTTTTCCTTTCCTGAAGTGTGTATACATTTTTTGGCGGACACTGCATATGTATATAATATATATGTGTGTACGTGCGTGTCTCTATGTGTGGGTGAGAGAGAGAGAGAGTTGTAAAGTATGACCTACTATAGGAATATGTAAGAAAATCTTTATAAATTCAACATGTTTCGCTATTTATTTAGAATCATCAGAAATATTTAGGAAGTAGAATAATGTAAAGCTTTTCTTTGTCGATTTTTAAATTCTGTTTTGTTTTCATTGGTTGTTTAGCCATCACGTGCATCTTTAATAGCGTTAGTGCATATGCATGTATGAATTCTTAAATTCTACGTTAGTTTTGTTTTCATTGGTTGTTTGGAAGTCACATGCATAGCTAAAGGCGTCTCTGTGTGTTTTTTTAAATCTTGGAATGTTCGCATAATTTATGTTTGTATTAAAAATTGATCATAATATTGCGTTTTAATTTTATAATGAATATAAATATAAAATGTGTTGGAAGTGTATACGTGATGGAAATTTTTGGATCATACATTTTTTAAGTACAGTTTTTATTCCCGAATATTAATAATATGAAGGAATGGGTATTTATTGAATGTTGATTATTAATATGCCATCTAGGTATTTTAGACCTAATTCACACGCACACAGTCACGCATATATATATATATATATATATATATATATATATATATATATATATATATATATATAGATATCATATATATATAAATATATATATATATATATATATATATATATATCATATATATAGATGTCATATATATATATATATATATAGATAGATAGATAGATAGATAGATATCATATATATATATATATATATATAAAACCGGCGGCATAGTAAAAAGTCACAAATTTTTTATAATAGCTAACGAGAGACAAAAGTACACAGATATTGGAACAGACATAGCTGAAACAAAAATATATATATATATCCGAAATATTGAAAAAAATAAATAAGAAATCCTTGATCTTTAACTCTTTAACCTTATTTGTGACATCCATCGGTCTCGAGAGACCTTGGATCTGCGTTCAACGAATTTTGCCCCTGGTGCTGATGGCGATGCAGCATCTGTTATGGATGTTCAAACTCAAATGGTCTCGATTACAACGAATGCATGTGAAGATGTCGCAGTGTTGTTTTCTTTCCGTCAAGCACGGTTGTCCCGGCGGCAAACCTTCGTTTCTCGTCCCTTTACCCAAATCCTCAGTGTAAATCGGGTCTCCAGCGTGAGCGATCGTTGGCGACGTCTTCCCATCTCTCGATGACCTTGTCCATCGACCTCATGTCCTTTTCCAAACGTCCTTGATGCGAAGATGAGGTCGAAGATCAGGTGGCTCTTCCCCATACAGAGGGAATGCTTGTTGCAGTGTTTGCAGACCGCGATCCAGGATGTTTGTATCCCTGAGCCCCACACACTCAGTAAAGCAGGCGGATTGCGATGGGACAGCACCTTATTGACCTGGGGCTACCCAGCTTGAGGCGGGCGGTAGCTGTTCAGTGAGGCACGATGACTTCTCGAAAGCAACACCTGGTATCTTGCGCCACACCAATCAAGCGTTGACTTATAACCAGTAGACTGTTGCTTCCTGTGTTTCGCCGTCGCTAAAGTGTCCTCTCCAGGGCACAGCTTGGGCTTGGTTTGATAATAGATCATTGGTAGCCCATACAGAATGTCTTCCTGATATTGTCCAAAGGAAAGGCAGGGGCCAATACAGCTTGACATCCATGTTGTCCCATTAGTTTCCAGAACGATGATGATCATAACATCTGACTGTCTCAAGTATGCCGGCTTCTGATTTGTCGTCAGGGTTTACTCCTGAAGTCTTTCCTGTGATTGGGTATGGTCGCAAGGCAGCGGAGTTTTCCTTCTCTTAGACTGAATACCCTCCAGGACTGACGAGTTCCATCTACCTGAATATTTAAAGTTTTTAAGCGAGTAATATTCAATAAATACACATATTATTTATTGAATGAATATTGTTTAAATTGTGATCATATTGTTATGGTTTGGGATGTATGTATGTGCTGTACATCTTCAAAAAGCATCCCAAACCGTAACAATCTGATCACAATTTAAACAATACTCATTCATTAAAAAAATTATTGAATATTCCTCGCTTACATATGACTTACCAGAGTTTGTGTCCTCCAAATGTTACCTTTCAACCACCTGATCAATATTCATGAACGTTCTCAAATTTAAACGCCTTCATAAACTAATGAAATCCTTGCTCTTGTATATAAACACGTGCAACAAAATAAATCCTATATTTGGCATGATAAAATCCCTCAGAGGGCGAAACGCGTCGGGTGAAAATAGTTTTTCTTGTCTTTTTACTCATTTTCTCTCTTTACAGATAGACTCTATCGGAAAATAATTTTCACACACACACACACATATATATATATTAATAAAAGCCATGGACTATTAAAATTTCATGAGGTTATATTTATTTCAGTAGGATCGTAAAATCTAAATCCAAAAGGAAACAGAAAATATTTCTCCAGGTTTAAATAACAAAATTGACGAGTGTATACGTGAAAGTTGGGGAAGAAATTGGAAATTTTCATTTAAATATAACCTCATGAAATTTTAAATTTAACCTCATGGAATCTTAAAAGTTTGTCCCTTTTATTAATAATTATTGATCTGTCTCTGATATAGAGCTCTCGCTGGATTTATATCCTTTTGGAAATATCCATACTGATCACTAATATCATCATTATATATATATATATATATATATATATATATATATATATATATATATATATATATATATATATATATATAATTTGTTTAAAAGTTTGTTAATTCCGTGCGCTTTCGGATAAACTTTCAAATAGCTAATGGTTTAAACAAAACCGTTCGACATCAACAAACATTTGAATACTTTTTTGCATTTATTAAATTCGGAAAATAAAACATGTCTGCATGTTAGAAAAACATACATTAAAAACTAGGTGTTAGTGCAAATAAATTCTTTCATATCCAAGAGGTTGGTCTCTCTCTCTCTCTCTATATATATATATATATATATATATATATATATATATATAGATAGATAGATAGATAGATAGATAGATAGATAGATAGATATCTTGGCTACAAATATATAAAGATTTAGCTTGTCTGTTACAATGTCTATGAAAAGCTAACTGTTCTCAAATAGTATCGATCGTATATAGTATGGATCTAGATATAAATTGAGGAATTTTGACCATTATAGTAAATCACTTATCATATGACATAGTTTCGATCGTCTCCATCGAAACAGTCAGCTAGGGTGATTTGTCCCTGGCTTACAAAATCCTCACTACATTTGATTCATGTATTCATGTACGCACTGTTCAAATTCCCTGTGGGTTTTGGTAGCATATATACAGTGCGACTCAAAAGTCAGTTTACCTTAATTCCATTTTAATAAGAACAATTATATTTCTGTTCAAGCGAAGTTATTTTTCAGTTTTCATGTGAAGATTATTTTATTTTTATTTTACTTTCTAGTATTGTAGTAAAGTAACGTTTGGGGAATGGATAGCGGATCAGAATGAGCACCACAGTCCAAGCGGCAACAAAATTAGGAGAAGGAAAACTCTGAATTTAAACCTGCCTGGTGAGGGCTGGACTCCATCGGGCAATCTTATGTGGTGCCCCTACGACTCTCAGGGTCATCTCTCTCTCTTTATATCCCTCTCTCAATCTCTCTCTCTCTCTCTATATATATATATATATATTTGTGGGTGTGTGTGTGTAAATTTAATTTAAATTTAAAAACAGACAACCGTAAGGGTCCATTGATTATATTTTATTTCCACAGTCAATTTAATATTCGCTTTGGTTTTATATTGAGCTATCTGCATTTCATCCTCCTTGGGATTATCCATACGCATTACCAAACATTTCATTACCTAACTAACTATATATATATATATATATATATATATATATATATATATATATATATGGCCTGACGATTGCGTCTAGCATGAAACAGCATGTCGCCTCTAAGTGTTGACTTCAATTTTCACTTTCATATTTACACATGCTCTATCTCTGATATTGAGAACTTTGCCCCATAAATAAATATAGCGCATCTTAAGAGTATATATATATATATATATATATATATATATATATATATATATATATATAATTTAAATAAAAACAGGCCACTTTAAGGTTCCATGTAATAAATTATTTCACCACAGCCCTTTTAAAGGACTGCGGATCATCAGACTTTACTTCCAAAGGTTGAAACAAAAAATCAACCTTGTTTCAACCTTTAGAATTAAAGTCTGATGATCCACAGTCCTTTAAAAGGGCTGTGGTAAAATAATTTATTACATGGAACTTTGAAGTGGTCTGTTTTTATTTAAATTATTTGCTCTGGATTTACATTGAGCTCTCTGGAGTGAGTGAGTTTTTCGATCTGCCGTACCTTCGTAATCCCCATTAGATTCCTCCAACTCTTTCCGAATCCTCTGAACTGTCCTCAGATTGACACTCAAACACTCTGAAATGTTCGTATTGGAGATTCCGGCGCGAATGCCAAGTAGTAGAGCATGCCGTTTCCAAATTTTTGGCTGAATTGCATCATGGTACTTATTTTTCTCAAAGACGATGCTCAACTGACAGTATTATATTGTGCAACAGACGAAATCAAAAACAAACAACGACTCGCATGCGCAAAATTAATATAAAATGACGACCATTTACCCATCGCACCCTAGACACACACACACACACACACATACATACATCTATATATATATATATATATATATATATATATATATATATATATATATATATATATAGGGAGATATGTATTTCAAAATAAATATGCGGGATGACTCAAAAGTCCGTTTACTGTAATACTATTGTAATAGTATTTTATAAACATAGTTATATTTCTGTTCAAATGCAGTTGTTTTTCAGCTTTCGAATGCATCAAGAGTTTTGTTTGTTTTAATTCATGTGTCTTAATTAATTTTGTAATTTATTTTTATTTATTTTATTTTATAGTATTATGGGAACGTGAGAGTAGATACGGTGGAGTAATGGATAGCGACTCCGACTGAGGAATCGGAGAGCTGAGTTCGATTTCCGGCCGAATCCATTATGTTTACTTACGTGCTAATAACGTTGGGAAAGGTATGAATCCTTTTCTTCTTTCCTCCCTCCCTTTCCTATGGGCAAATTTCAGGACAGACCGGATCTTGGATGGCAACTGGTCTACTGCATAAAGAAATAGCAACCTAATGTGGAAAAAATCTACCTCGTCAGTCATGTATTGAACGATACATGATAGCCTAAGCACGTAACTGACTAAGCTTTTAGACAATTCTGTGGGGGCGTGTGCGTGTTTTATTTGTATCAAAGTTTCTCATTTTTGAAATAACATAATTAAGAGTATACTCAACAATTCAGAGCTGAATTCTTCAAACTTAATTGTTTTGAAAAAATAAAAAATAAATAAAATAAAATAAAAATATCCAGGTGAAGCAAAATCATTTTTAGATTCACTTATGAAAAATCTATGAACAAAAAATTTTAAGTATGCGAAAAACACTGAAGAGGATTGTCGATCGAAATTATTCAAATTTAGTTACAAACAAAATTAAAAAATGAAGCTAATAAATAATTTAAAGAAATATAATCAGAAACTTGTTGGTAAATACAGTGACATTGTGGTGATCATCGTAATTGTCTTTTATTATTTCCGCAAAATAATTTCTTATTTTATGCTACAGAAAGTCTTTCACCGAAATAAATGCGCTGATTTCTTTGCCGCTAAAATTCAATAAAAGCATAGAAACTCTGAATATTTTACTTGAATAATCAGCATCTTAAAATAAATTTATCTTTGTATAAAAAGAGAATTTACCTTATACTTTTGGTAGGATAATATTTCTTTTCGCACAACGCAAAACGCGAATAGTTCAGTGCTAACGAAGAGCGACGTTAATTTTAGAGCGTTAAATGTTCCTGAATTGTTATTAACGTGAAGAATATAAGAAAACGAAGAAGAAAATAAAACGAATTAAGAAGTAATTATAAGTATAAGACGAATGAAGAAGTAATTATAAATATAAGAAAACGACGAAAAAAGGAATTAAGAATATTAGAAAACGAATACAAATGTAGAGTAAAGAAAACGAATAAAAAATGATGAAAAATATAAGAAAATGAAAAAGAAAAGGATGAAGAATATAAAACTAATAAAAAAGGAATTAAGAATATAAGAAATCAAAAAACGAATGAAGAATGTGAGAAAACGAATAAAAAAGAATGAAGAATATGCGAAACCAAATGAAATGAGAATGAAGAATTTAAAAAATGAATGAAAAAATAATGAACAACATTAGAAAATGAATAAAAACGATTGAAGAATATGAGAAAATGAAAAAGAAAAGAATGAAGAATGGAATAAACGAATGAAAAGAATAAAGAGTATTAGAAAACTAATGAAAAAGGAATTAAGAATGTAATAAATCAAAAAAGAAAAATGAAATATATAAAAAAAATGAATAAAAACGGATGAAGAATATGAGTAAACGAATAAAAAAAATTTATATAAGAAAACAAACAAAAAAGAATAGAAAGGGAATAAAGAATATTAGAAAATGAATTTAAAAAAGTGTGAAGAATATAAAAAATGGAAAAAGAAGAATGAAGAATATAAAAAATGGAAAAAGAAGAATGAAGAATATAAAAAATGGAAAAAGAAGAATGAAGAATATAAGAAAATGATTTAAAAAGAATATTAGGAATAGGAATAAAAAAATGAATGAAGAATATAGGAAAACAAATAAATAGGAAAGATTAGAAAACAAATAAAAAGTTAAGGAAGAAGTAAAAAAGAATGAAGAATATTAGAATACAAAAACATGGAATGAAGAATATTAGAATACAAAAACATGGAATGAAGAATATTAGAATACAAAAACATGGAATGAAGAATATTAGAATACGAAAACATGGAATGAAGAATATTAGAATACGAAAACATGGAATGAAGAATATTAGCAAACGAATAAAAAATTGAAGAATATGAGAAAACTAGGCAAAAAGGGTAAAGAATATTAAAAAGCTAGTAAAAAAAGAATGAAGAATATTAGCAAACAAAAATGAAATGAAAACTATAAGGAAACGAATAAAAAGAAGAAGAATATTAGAAAACGAATAAAAATGGAATGAAGAATATAAGAAAACGAGTCAAAAAGACTGAAGAATATGAGAAAACGAGTCAAAAAGACTGAAGAATATTAGAAAACAAATAAATAAGAAAGAAATATAACAGTCAAAAGAAATAAGAAAAGAAATAAATAAAGAATATCAGAAAACGAATAAAAAATGAACGAAAAATATAAGAAAACGCGTAAAAAAATGAACATGAAAAATAGTCAAAAAGAGTGAAGAATTTTAGAAAACGAGTCAAAAAGAATTATGAATATTAAAAAATAAAGAATATTAGAAAACGAAAAAAGTGAATAAAAATATTAGAAAGCAAATAAAAATGAAATGAAGAATATTAGAAAACGAATAAAAAAGAACGAAGAATATTAGAAAACGAATAATAAAGGAATGAAAAATATAAGAAAATGAGTAAAAAATGAAGAATATTAGAAAACGAATATAAATGGAATGAAGAATATTAGAAAACAAATAAATACGAAAGAAATTATGTCAGAAAACGAATCAAAACTGAATGAAGAAAATAAGAATTAAAACATTTCTGTTACTTTTCTATTATTTTTTTGATAAAATTTATTCCATGTGAATTCTTTGCGGAAAGGGATAAGTAACAGACATGTGTGTGTTTGTGTTTTTTGTGTGTGTATGTATGTGTGTATGTGCGTGTGTGTATACACTTACACAAACTTGTTTTACTCAAAAGACATTGATATAACTTAAGTTTCTCCCCTAAAATCTTTTTCCCGTCTTCCCATAAATGATTGTTTATTTAGTAAAACCATAAATCGAAACCCTAACCTTTATGTAAACGGCGTAAAAAATCATTTTCTCGTAAAAATAAATAACTAAAAAAAAAAAAACAAAAAAACAAATGCTTATAAACCAAATTCTTTCTGGGGAAATGTTAATTTTTAGCCATAATCAAAGAATTTGTTGCATTTTCTCCCTCTATCTCTCTCTCTGTTTAGTTTCACTTTTTCCTTTTAATTTTTCTCTCTCTCTCTCTCTCTTTAGTTCTCTTTCTGTCTTTAGCTTTTTCTATCTGTCTTTAGTTCTTTCTCTGTCTTTAGTCTTTTCTTTCTCTTTGTTTTGTTTCTCTTTATTTCTCTCTTTTACATATACTTTTTAAGTTTTATTCAAACTGAAAATTATACTTTTATTAGTGAAGCAATTATGAAAATAGACGCAGTTGAATCAAAGTAGGGTTTTGTGTTCATTCTCTTTTCTTTTTACGATGATTCCAAGTCACAAATTATAATTCCCCACCCTTGATATCCCATATTTTCTCAATACTTCGTTTACTTTGAATTATCATCCAGTAATTTCTTATTTACCATTATATTAATACTAATACTAATACCTTACACATATGACTGAAATTCCTCCCCAGGTCTGTCTTCTCTTGCATAAAATTTCTCTCAGTTTTGAAAATCTACCTCTGGGTGTCAAGTGCTTCCTATTTGAGAATCATAGTTTTAGGATAAAAATTTAAAGGTATTCATCTACTTTCGACTTGAAAAAAAATTAAAGTACTTTTTCATTTTAGTTTAGACAGAATAAAATCTATAACCCGTTGAAGAAAGATTTTTAAATTGAATTGAAAAATATCTTTATCTGATAGTGCTATTCACTGGTCTGTGATAATATTTTTGTAAATCGATTCAATTTTTAATTGAAAACTTAAAGATACGAATAAGCATATTTTTTTCTACATATGATGCTATTATTAGAAATAAAGAGAGAACCCAGTCTACCCTGCAATTTAATGCATAGATGTTTGGGGAAGAAAAGATAGATTCATTTCTTTTACATTAACCTAGTCGCACATGGGCAACAAATAATCAAATTCTAACCAATTCCAAAAGTTCAATCTGAAATGACAACAACTTGAAAACAAATATGAAGAAGTCAAATTAAATTGCCTGTTACTCTCAACTGATGCTATCTGAACGAAGTCGGTGTTATTATGAAATAGTATTGCAGTTTATTTACGGAAAGTAAAACGTTTAAATTTAATTCTCGCATTTAACTTTAAATTCAATGTATCAAGTTTGATATTTGTTTTTATATCGTTGAAAATCTAAAAATGCTAAAAGTTATATAAAAATAGTTGTTTTGTTTTAGCAATAGGGCGTATTATATATATATATATATATATATATATATATATATATATATATATATATATATATATATATAATATAATATAATATAATATAATATATATATATATCGACTGAAACTTTTATTCAAACTTTTTAGAAGACAGTATCAATATTCTTAAATTTCTTCAGTTCGTTTGCTTATCAAGAATCGATTTTGACTTTTTATTCCGAAGCATTTGACATTTATCCAATAGAGAGAAAAAGTCTTGAAAAAATTAAGTTTAAGTAAAATTTAAGTCCTAAAAACAATCTTTGTTTTTTATGTGTTCAATCCTTAATATATATTACTAATAAACTAAATGTTTGCGATCGTGCTGTGCAAATCTCACGAGCCATTGTTAATGAGTACAAGCTTTATTAAGAATTGCACAAAAGTAAACTTGAGGCAGAACCAACTAATTTAATTTTCATTAATCTTCATCTCCTTCTTCTTTTTCTTCTTCTTCTTCTTCATCTTCTTCTTCTTCTTCATCTTCTTTTTCTTCTTCTTGTTATTATTATTGTTGTTGCTGTTATTATTGATTTTTTTTTTTACTTTTTTTAAGCATTTCACCCCTAGCAAGGCGGGAAGCCACTAGTACGCAAGGGGTTATAGAGGATTTGGAGCGAGAGCAGGTAGGAATGATAGAGGACAGGATGAGGAGAAGTGTAGTGGATAGATCAAGGCAACTGGATATGTCGATTGACATTACATTTGAATAGTTGGAGGTTATAGCTTTCAGGATAACAGGAATAGGGAAGGGAGTTCCACAGGCGAGAGGTGCGAGACATGAAGCTATTGGAGTAGAAGAGGCGACTACATTTAACAGTTTCAACAGTGAACTGCTGTTATTATTGATATTATTGTTGTTATTATCATTTATTATTGTTGTTGTTACGTGAAAGAGCAATACGCCTACAAAGTGAAAAGGGGGATATAATTATACAATGTCCGATATGCACATCATGAGACCTAGTTGGATAAGAGTTTACCAGGTACGTGACAGATTTTGATAAAAGCAACGCATAAATTATCTTACAGGTGGGGCCCAGTTAGAAATATCAGATAACCCAGTTCGTTAAGACGGTCTTCAATAGAGGGTGTTTCCAAATATAAATACGTAACTCCTAAGTCACCTTGGTTGGTTCATCCTTCAAACTTACAAAATCAACCCCACTACAAGTAGCCATGTTACTCACACCTGTATTAACGCACATGAACACAGATATACGGTGCGTCGGCCACTAAGGAATATGTCAGACTGGTAAAAGGTAACTGACAAGGAAATATTTGATCCTGTAGCTCATCTAAATTCACCAAGACAAAGCATTTACATGCTACCATGAGTCAGGCTTAGCGCATTATTATTATTATCATTTTATTTCCTTTGATTTCTGGTGTGTACTCATTTCTTTCCAGAGACCTAAAGGTCAGAAATGCCATCATGACATTTTCCACTGAGCAATTAAAAAAAATATTAAAAAAACATATTTTACATAGATAAAGCCCTTCGTAAGAACAATTTTTTGTATTTCTTTAAGGTATGGGCTATCAGGAATCCTTTCAACGAATCTATTGGAATCTTTTCCAATCAATTCGAGGGCTCCAACTACAACAGGAATTGTTGATGTTCTCATGTGCCACATTTTTTAAATTTCCATTGTATTTTGATAGCTTTTTTAAGATCTTCAAAGATATATTACAGTCGGCAGGGACTGCGATATCAATAAGGAGGCAATATTTTTGTTTGCAGCTTCTCACAACGATGTCTGGGCGACTAGCTTAGAGTGTTCTGTGTGTATTGTGAAGTCCCATAAAATTGTTACAGATCCTATCTCCGTAATCGAGTCTGTTCATAACAATTTCTTTCAGTTTCCTTTCCGTAGAAGTTGCAGTTTTTCCAGTGCATATATAGGCCCACTCTGTCATGTCGTGTTTTATATTGAGTGGGTGCCAATACAGTGCAACCTGATACAAGATGGTCAACACTTTCTGGATATTTATCACAGAATCTTCATTTTGGGATAACACAATTTTTCAGTATGTGTGCTTGACAATTTCTAGTTAACAAGCATTGGTCTTGTGCAGCAAGAAAAAAAAACCTTCGGTTTCAGCATTTAACCCTGCACTACATAACCACTGATGGGTACGGGGTTTGTCTACATTAGCTTGTTTGGTACGGGTATAGTATTGACCGTGAAGCGGTTTATCTTGCCATCGTTTCTGTATGTGGTCAGTTGTATTTGCTTTTGCTTCCTTTTTTAAGTATTTTGCAGCTTCAGTCGGTGTAATGTATTTACATGTACTTCTTCACCCATTTGAACCTCGTTTGAAACTTATTATTATTATTTTTTATTTTCTTTGATTTCTGGCGTTTACACATTTTTTCCGGGACCCGCCCAGGGACTTAAGGTTAGGAATGGCATCATGACACTTTCCACTGACAAAAAAAATTAGAAATTACATAGATAAAGCTCTTCGTAAAGTGTGGGCTGTACTTGTCAGAACAATTTTTTGTATCTCCTTGAGGCATGGACTTCCAGGAATCACTTCAATTAGTCTACTGCAATCTTTTCCAACCAGTCCTGGGGCTCCAACTACAACAGGGATTGTTGATGTTCCCATATGCCACATTTTCGAGATTTCTATTTCAAGGTCCTTGTATTTTGACAGCTTTTTGAATATCTTCAAAGATACATTGCAGTCAGCAGGGACTGTCATATTAATAAGGAGGCACCGTTTTTGTTTGTGGTCTTTAATCACAATATCTGGGCGGTTGGCCTTGATTGTTCTGTCAGTGTGTATTGTGTAGTCCCATAGAATTGTAACAGGTCCTATCTCCATAACCGGGTCTGGGTGGTGTTCATACAAGTTTCTTTCAGTTTCCTTCCCGTAGAAGTTGCAGATTATTATTATTATTATTATTATTATTATTATTATTATTATTATTATTTCCTTTGATTTCTGTTGTATACAGATTTCCTTCCAGGGCCCAACCAGAGGACTAAGCAAGAAATGGCTTCATAATATTTTCTACTGATGAAAAAGTGGTGATTCTGCTTGTGGAATTTGCCACCCTTTCGCTGTATAAATATCGATTTCTTCGTAAAAGTAGAT
>OZ010574.1:37753707-37766207 GCA_963932145.1 Acanthosepion lycidas
TTTGCGGTGTCATGTCGTTTTCTTTCGTGAAATATATTTATTTTGTTTTTCCTAAACTGAAAGTAATTTTATTGATGCAGGGCCATTTGTCTTTTATTGATAATTCTTGTACTAGTTATAACCGTTTTTTTATAGTTTAGGTGATATAGTATTTTTTATCTCATTGATAAGTGTTTATCAAATTTATTACACACACACATACAGATATATATATATATATTATTCAATCCTCCCAAATTCTATCACTTGTATATCCTTGCTTGATGGAGCGGCTAAGGGGAAGGAAGACGTTGCTCTTGGAGCACAACCCGTTGGATTTGAATACTTGGATGAATATCACCATGGAATTTGTGAGTATCGGCGCTATATCGAGTCTGGTCTGTTTCTTCTTCGTCACCGAGGTCCAGTGGTATGACGCTTGCGTTGTATCGTAACAGTCCGGGTTCGATTCTCAGTGATGGATGCTGATGAGTCCCAATTAGGACGAAACATCCACTGCTTTCTCCATTCTGTTAAGGATTCTTGTAGATTCGATGAATTACTATAATGATTATTCTAATCCCCTAAAATTCTGTCACTTATATATACCGTAATTTTTCTCAAAAATAATACGCATTTTTTACTGTAAATTACAGGTGATAGTAGGGGTGCGTATTATAAATAGGCTTAAACAAAAATATATCTTTCGTTATTGATTTATAATAATAAATACTTACTTGTTCTAAAATAAGATATTATCCCAATTTTAATTTTAAGTCCAACAATAATAATTGTGACATTTTTTTTGTCAATAAATTTATGTTTGTCAGTAACCGCGTTTTTTATTTGGCGAAAAAAAAAAAATCTATAAAAAGGCCAATTTCGAAGAACTTATGGAATATCCACTTGATCGTCTTTCTTTCACAAATTCAACTAAACGTATCCATATCAGGATATTGAGCTTTTCTTCCTCTACCTATAGCTTTGGCACTTGATTTACATTTTATAGTTCATTTTTATTCTTTCTCCATAAACGAATGTTAGCCTCATACAACTCATATTCTCTAGCTGCAGCTCTGTTTCCTATTCTTTCTGATAATTCTATTACTTTTTGTTTAAATTTTGCACTATAACTCGCACGTTTTGACGACATTTTAGTGGCAAAATAAAATGTTATATTTATCGGGAAAACCGCGATGGTAATTTTCAGCATTATTTTAGCCGCTTACTTTCAATTTTATTCTTAATGTCAAGGTCGACAAAATGTCTTCGTAATTATTTTTTGAAAAAAAAAATTATAGATATTAGGTTGGTGCAAAAACAATGACGTAATAATGTCGTTTTTTGACGTTAAAAATACGTCAAAAAACGACATTATTACGTCATTATTTTTGCACCAACCTAATACATAGGGACAGATATATTTCTTAATTTTTCGATCATTTTTTGGAGTGCGTATTATTTATGGGTGTGAATTATTTTCGAGAAATTACGGTATATATATATATATATATATATATATATATATATATATATATATATATATGCATGTTTCATTACAAACGACAGACAAGGTAATATGATGAAGCTTTTTATTTAATTTTTCTTGTGTTCAAGAGCTTTCTTTTCTGGACAAAGAGTGTGTAAAACTGTCCAACACTTACTCAATTAAGCTGAAAAATTGAATCATCCATGATAATGGCTAATGGTATAGCCGAAAGCGTTTGTAACTATAAAACAGAGCTAGTTATTATCTAAAATATTGCTAACACTATGTTTTTCTGCTGCCGTGGTTTCTACCAACGAAGGCTACTTCAGATAGTGAAAATGTCAATTACTTATATATATATTGATATAATTGCTTATGTGTATATATATATAGGGCCGGTGCATACTACCCCCGAATACCCCGACCGGGTGAAGGTAAGCCTGACTGGGAGCCACGTGCAGTGCTTCGTGATCCTCGCTATCTTATCAACATTTGCTTTTTGCTACATACATTTATAACCAAGACGCTCCTCTGCAGCTAATTTGGTATCGCTATATGACAGTTTCGTGTAGGATACAGGTTCGATTTCTGTCAGAGAACATATTTTTTTATGAAAATTTCTCGGACATTCAGGTCGGTAAATGTTGTTAATACTGTTTATTATAAACATAGCGTTCATTAAATATTTGTATCTATAAAAATAATGTATATAAACAGAAAATATCTTAAAATAAACACATTTATATATTTCTAAATTAAACTAATCATAATTGACTATTAAAGGATGAATAATTATCGGATTTTGATCCCCGTTCCGCGTTCTTTTTTGTAGTGAATTTGATTTGCTCATGTTAA
Source organism: Acanthosepion lycidas (assembly GCA_963932145.1). NCBI lineage: Eukaryota > Metazoa > Mollusca > Cephalopoda > Sepiida > Sepiidae > Acanthosepion > Acanthosepion lycidas. Next base: position 37,756,031 of record OZ010574.1, read on the forward strand.
GTCTCAACAAAGCACAATACGAAATTCATTATTTATAATGTTGATTATGTTAAAATTTTTCAACTTTTAAACAAGACAAAATCTCAAGAAGGTGTTAAGAATTATCGCAAAACATTGTTGATTTATTTAAGATAAAATGAACTACTATGATATGTTTCGAATTTGTATTTCAATACACTTTATTTATTTTCAATTTTTTTAATTGAATTGTTCACTTATATTGCATATGATGCATTATCGTATATTAGGCTACAATAAAATTTGTATTTTATATGAAAATTGAGAGGTAGTAGGGGATGGGGTATTGAAGCATAGATCCGGTGGGGGAACACGAGAACCTTATATATATATATATATATATATATATATATATATATATATATATATATATATATATATATATATATAAGTGAACATTGAAGTGTTGACTTCAATTTTCACTTTTATATTTATATACGCTCTATCTCTGATATTGAGCACTTTATCCCATAAATATAGCACACCTTAAAACTATATATATATATATATATATATATATATATATATATATATATATATATATAGATATTGCATTTACATTGGTTATATTTGCTGCATGAGAAATCTAGGATTTTATCGATACACTTAACTTATCTCTATTCATGCATATAACAGTATTATACTTCTTTATATCGTGAATATATATATATATATATATATATATATATATATATATATATATATATATATATATATAGGCATTATAGTAAGTGTTTGTATTCCCAGATTCTCACCAAACGGAAGACAAAAATACTGGAAAAACTAAATAAAAATTAACTAGATTTTCCTTGTCTGTCATATTTAGCGAAAGATGTTTAAAAGAATATATATATATATATATATATATATATATATATATATATATATATATATATAAAGTACAATGGATAAACTGTCGGCTACGCTAAATTATCCAAAAATGAAAATAACACTGACATCTCATTTTAACAGATATATTTACCAAAATTAAACAAAATTATATTGAAATACGAAAGAGTAAATGTATTCAATATAATCGACATTGGCTTCAACCACGGCCTATATACGACTTCGAAATCTCTTGCAACTCTTCTGGACGGTCTCCTTTAAGTTGGGGAATGCTACCATAATCCTTGCCTTCAGTTCGCATAATAATCAAAGGGGTTGCAGTTTGGAGTGTTAGGTGGCCAAATGTAAGGTGTGATGTGGTCACAGAAATTCTTTAGCAGTCATGACTGGGTTCTCATGCATATGTGTAATGGCGCAGTGGTTTGTTGCCAGACATAGTGTCTTCCAGCAGCTACCCTCTTTATCCAGGACCACACTACATACTCAAGGCACTTGATGTAGGCCTACGTGTTGAGTCTGAGGCCCTCACCAACAATTTGCGAGTTCTTATCAGAATCATCAGAGTGAGTTTTCCGAGTTTCTGTACCTTCGTAATCATCATTAGACTCATGCAACTCTCCAAATCCTCTGCATTTTCCTCAGATTGACATCTAAACACTCTGAAATGTTTGTATTGCAGCTTCCGGTGCGAATACCAAGCAGTACAGCAAGCCGTTTCCAAATTTCTGGCGGAGTGAATTGTGTCATGGTGGTCTTTTTCTCTCAGACTAATAATTATAAAAGAAATAAGACTGCCAAACTGACCTTACTATACGGTACAGTCTACAAAATCAAAAACAAACAACGCGCATGTATATATATATATATATATATATATATATAGAGAGAGAGAGAGAGAGAGAGAGAGAGAGAGACAAATAGTTAGATATCACTTATAAGTAAATAAATATATGTTATAATTAAATAATTACTTATTAAATAATAAAAATAAGAATAAATTTTTTATGATTACGATGAAAGAGTTAGGTTCTGACTTACTGCAATCTATTCAATCTCACATCAAGTTAATGTCTTTAATTCAGTTATGTGACATGCGTGATACACACTTGGGCGATTATGTATCTTCCGATAAATACATGACTGACGAGGCAGATTTTTCCCCCGCAGTAGACTTTTTTCTACGGTAGACTTGTTGCCATCCAAGACCCTGTCTGTCCTGCTATTTATTATTTACCCATATGGAGAAGATATGAATGCAATGGATTCGACTGGAATTCGAACTCGGCTTTACCGAGTCCTCAATCCGAGCCGCTATCCATTACTCCACGGTGTCTCCTTATGTTTTTAATAGCTTATTCTTTTATTTGGACTTTAATATTTTTTAAACATTTGAATACTTACTTGTAAAGCAATTTTAGAATAAAAATGCTTTTAATTGCTTATTCTAAAATTGCTTTACAAGTAAGTATTCAGATGTTTAAAGTCCAAATGAAAATATTCTGTATGTACACGCTGAGTATCTTATCAAGAAAATACATGTAGAAGAATTTTCTTCCAGCTTCCTTAATCAATATTCAAATATCAATATTCACACTCTTGAAAATGTTTGAATATTTCATATTTATGTAAAGTTCGCATTTCAATTAAAATAAAAAATAAATAAAAATTATACTTTATATTTTTCAGGTTGTATGGCAAGAAAAATCGCTAAAATTTCTAAGTAAAAAAAATTCCGAGGCTACAATTTTCACAAATTATTAAAACAATTCATTTTCATGAATATTATTTGTGGTGTAATTCGCTCGTTACTGTAATACACAATTCAATATCATAAAAAGAAATTCTCGAAAGATGCTACCAAAGATCTTTTTACTGTTGCATATTTTAAATTAGCTTTAATTTCAAAGCATAAATACAATTATGTTTCAAAAATTTACTGCTATAGAAATACTTTATCTTTATTTATAAATTATTCTTCTCGTAAGTTATTTATTTCTCTTTTTTAAGTGAAATTATTTGTTAGTTTCAATTGACTTATTTAAGATATTTTATGTCAAACATGTTTAAAATATTATTTACATTATTTATATTTGGACTATTGCCCACGTCTTTGAGATCGAATATAAATGGTGTAAATAACGATAACTCCACATCCTTGAAATTTTAGACAAAAATTGTTAAAATTGCTAAGTTATATTTTTTAAAATGGTGAAATCTTAAATAAAACTTATATTTACATCTTAATTTTTAAAAAAAATCCTAAACTGAATCCTTTCTAACTCAGGTAATGAAGCAATTTAAATTTTAATGTCACTAAGATTTTATATATATATATATATATATATATATATATATATATATATATATATATATATATATATATATATATATATATATGTATGTATGTATATATATATATGAATAAATTACAGACATTATGTTTGCTAATTTTTAACAAAATCCGTTCATACTCACAAAAAATCTTCCATGTATGATGTTAAAATATGACAGAAATGTGCTATAACTGTTTAAATTTCTTTCATTTCCCAAGTACTTTTTCTAATCAGAAATCCCTAAAAGAGAATTTGCTGCCTAAATACACACACACACACAAACACACACGCACATAAATATACATACATATACAATACACGCCCACATATCTACGAACGCAATTTGTTTTTTCTTATTTTTTCGGCAAAATACGAAAATTCCAAGTTGTAAGAGTTTTCTTATATTTATACATAATTTAAGTTCAGCAAGTTTTTACTTTTCCTGTTAAAAATTCAATTAATATAGAAAGGAGAGTAAAATTTTTATAGAATCTCACCTATCAAATCGTATATTCTGTCCTGCAAATTCTAGGCAACCTATTAATGACTTGTTTTGGGCAATATTATTGCATTCCGTGCAAACTATATGTACTTTATTTATAGATCATCAAAGCTACATACACATATTGCAGTATTTGTGAATTGGACGAAACGTTATGAATCGCTAGTTTAAACTCCAATCCACAAATAGAGCTACTTAATGACACCCTGAGTCAAAACGCTGACAATTTACTATTCTCGTAATTTCTAGCTAGATAAACTATCTACTTCATAAGAAAATTTAATGAATATGTTCCCGTAGGCTTAAAGAATTCGATGAGGACGCTCATGTATATAATAATGGTTGAATTAATTGTGATAAATTATTTTGGCTCTAGTCTAGTTTTGCGGATTTTGACGTCATTCTGTGGGTTTTATTTTCGTCCAAATCCGTGAATTTGTTTTACTCATCTAGAAAAACACTACATAAAATTCACAATATTTTTATCCACAATGTGTTAAAATTATTCTACTCTTTAACAAGAAAAATCTCAAGTTGATATTAAAAATTGTCGCAAATCATTGTTCATTTATTCATGATGGAATGATCTATTATAACATGTCTCTAATTGTATTTAGATAAATTGTGTTTATTTTCAATTTGTCTAGTTGAATTGTTCACCTATACTGCATATGATCCATTATTGTACATAATTAGGTTACAATAAAATTACCTTATGGAAATTGGGATGTGGTAGAGTGGGGGGTGCGTATCATAAATTCGTAGGGTGGACACAAGACCATTGCCGCGGTCTTGGACCCCAGAATTTACAAATTACAAAAACGTCAATTTCTGAAGATGAATCTAGTATGATTTTCTTATTTTCAAAGATGTACTCAGTGTAGTTTCTAATTTATTTATTTTTCATGATGAAAATTCAAATAAATTTAAAATGTTCAAGCGTTATCGTAAACAAATTTTTAAAAATATTTTATTTCTAAAATTAATTCATCATGAATAATTTTCCTTTATATTAAGAAGATGAAATGATCAAAAATATTATTTTATCGAATTTAGTCTTTTCTATTCATATGAACAGTCAAATATATATATATATATATATATATATATATATATATATATATATATATATATATATATACACACACACACACCAAAATGAATTTGTAAAGAAAGAGCAGTGATATGGACTGCCAACTTAGATTCGAATTTTACTCTTAAATTTTTACTTTTAACTACACTGTATTATTATTTTTTACTCTTTTATGTTCACTAAACACACTTCCAACCGAAAAGAATTTACTGACAAATTTTAAGCGGATTATTTACATATATAAAACTCATTTTTCATCAAGAGATCTGATCGTAGGCAGAGGGCTGTGGAGCGACATTTTGATGTTAGCCTGAACGTAGAGATTCGCTGATCCTAGACAAAAGTGACGATCCATGTGTAAACAATACCGTCATTTTTTTTAACGTGTAATATACTAGTTTTTAAAATGTATTCAAAGATCATTTTAACACAGAAAATATCTCGTTATAATAATAATAATAATAATAATAATAATAATAATAGGACATGATTGATAGGTATAAAGTGAAAGATCAATTAATTGCAAGTTTTCTCAGTGAAATGTCAAGTAAAGACAGGCCACCACACTCTTAAAACATGTGAATGCTTAAAAGGCTGAGCGAAGATAATATTAGGTTGGTGAAAAAATAATAACGTAATAATGTCGTTTTTTGACGTTAAAAAATACGTCATTATTATTATTTTTTAACGCCAAAAAACGACATTATTACGTTATTACTTTTGCACCAACCTAATATTTATTTTATGTGTGTTTATGTAATTGATTATTACATTTGTTTTCAATATTACTTTGGTTCAATTAGTTTCTATTTTACTAAGATTTCTATATATTTCCATCTTGTTACATTTTCCTCTTCTTCTTCTCATTATTATTATTATTATTATCATTATTATTATTATTATTATTATTATTATTGACTCATTGAGTGTTCACACGAGGAAATGCTAATGTCCTATATTGGAGATCAAGTAATAGCAAGTCTCCTCAACGTTCCAGGCGGCTTACGGCCATATCACGTTGAAACACTGGTTCTAGTACGATCACCGAAAGAAAGTAAGTAATGTCGAGCCTGTTTAGTAACTAGATTATTGACCGCTTGGAAATACCAGGTGATGTAAGCTTGGATGTGCGGGTGGCGTAATGGATAATGGCTCGGAATTGGAAATCAGCTCTCCGATTTACAATCCCAGTTGGGTTTGTTATATTTACTTATGCGCAAAATACTCTTGGGAAAAATTATGAACCCATATCTCCCACCCACCTCACCTCACCTATGGATTAATTAGTAAGACTCGTATCAGTAAATCATTATTTCTAAAAATTTCTTACCATCCAAAAATAATTTTTCGCCTTTAAATAATTTTCAAAAATGTTGATAAGTCGTAAAAAGCAAATTAATAGTCCAGCATTCTACTTCGTATTCTGTTTTCAGTAATGCTGTCATTTGGATGATCTCGATTATTTCATTTATTTTTAGTTCCTCCTGCCATTTTTCTTTTCTTTTTTTTTTTTTTGTCCCAAGCGTACCAACAACTGTTAAGTTCATGTTTTACATCTTTTTCAGTTCTCTTTCAAGATCTAAATATTTTTCCGTTTTTCGATTTTATTGTTGTAAACTAGAAAAGGTTACAGAATGAGGAATAACCAAAACGGACATTGAAAATGAAATGGTAATCTTTATAATATCAACAAAATACAATACTCGCCAGCGGCGTGAAGTAGGTAAACCACTGCTAGTGGTGGACTACTTAGACAGCATATTACCCCCACTTACAATAGTGTCCAACGTATTTATGAGGATTGGACATATTCATTAGTGTTCATAGATACGGTATATAACAATCTCTATATATACATACATATCTATCTATCTATCTATCTATATATATATATATATATATATATATATATATATACATATATATATATATATAAATATATATATATATATACGTACATATATACATGTACATATCTATCTATCTATCTATCTATCTATCTATCTATATATATATATATATATATATATATATATATATATATATATATATATATATATATATATATAATTATTATTATAATTATTATTATTAAACATGGAATGACATGAAATCACAGATAACAAAAAGAAGTATAAAAATAACTACGTTTTTTTTTTTTTGTTAATAATTTACGAAAATATATTTAGCACTATCTCGGTTAAGATATTTTAAAATTCTTTGTTTTCAGCAGTTTTAATTTTTAGAAATATTATTTTACAACAGCAAGCCTAGAATATAAATAGAAATTTTTCTCTTGTGTTTATAGTGTATTTACGTACATATAGAATAGTTTTAAAAAGATATTCGTAGTTTGAATGTTTACTTTGATGAAGCCATAAGTGCAATTATTTTAAATATCAACAAAATAAAGATATTAACTCGGAAACCGCATTTTTTCACATTTTAATATAATTTCTAACAACAATAAGGAAGTTGTATTATTTTCCCCTTTATAATGAGAAAAATGTCGTCTTTTCTCTCCCACTTCCTATAATGAGAAAAATGCCACCAAGGCCTCTTTTCTCATAATGTGTCCAAGAAATTAGAACGTATCAATGTCAAAAAGTTCAGTGTGAAGCAGCGAACCACCTACCTGACACCTTCTGTGAATGAATTCTAGAGCGGGATCAGTGGGAGATGTGGTAAAATGAAAAAAGGTTCTACGACTTACAAAGCACAGGGAGTTGTGGAGAGCCATAATCGCCCACGTCCAGAATAGAAACAGCATATAGAAGAAGAAGAAGAAGAAGAAGAAGAAGAAGAAGAAGAAGAAGAAGAAGAAGAAGAAGAAGAAGAACTGTTCCGTTTCTGTCTGCATATCTGACTCTATCCACGTATTTGTTAAACTGTTCGAAAAGTTATGACTTTACAATTACTTACGTGCAAATGCCCTTGCAAGTGCTTGGAGTTTGGATGTGTAAGTGGCGCTATAGATAAGAATTCGGAATTGTTAATCGGAGAGCCGAGTTCCAATTCCGGTTGGATTCGTTATATTAACTTGCGCGCAAACATCCTTGGAAAAGGTATGAATCCACCTCTTCTCCCCCTAGCTATGAGTTAATTAGTAGGACTTGTATCACTAAATCATTATTATCTCAAAAAAGAAAAAGTCTTACAATCTTAAAATATTTTCTGGCTTTAAATAATTTACAAAAGTTTAATAAGCTGTAGAAAACGAATCAATAAGAATTTCCTTGGGATAGGTATAAATCTATCTCCTACCCTGGCTATGGGTTAAACAGTAGGATTATACAGGGAAAAAAATCATTGTTATTCTAAAAAGAAGTTTGAATGTAATATTCACTCGCGAAAAAAAGAATTATTCTTAGAATTCAAAACATGACTCGGCTTTAAATAATCCACGCACCTGATGAGATGTAAAAAAACAACTCACTCACTAACTTAATCAATCAATCGGAAATGCACATTTTTTTAGAAGGAATAAAAACTGTTCTATTGTTGCAAAAAATAAATTATTTTATCAAGAACATAATCGTAATTATTAACAATGACAAAAATCCGCTATGAAACTAATTGTTTCTTTATTGTAGAAAGAATTATGCAAAATATTGAACCAATAACTTATGTCGACCAAAGCGTCACCAAAGTTTATTAAAAGTTCTCACAATATGACTAAATTTTCATATTGTGACAATATAGTGACATATCTTTATTGTTAACAGAAAAAAAAATCTGACGCTCTTAATATCGAGCTTTGTTCAGTAGAAAGTACATAATTCTTTCGAATAAGAAAGTATATCCACACTCAATAAAATAGTATCAGAAAATGAAATCGTTAATTTGGGATATTTTACCATATTCTCCCAATTCAACAGGTTTAGCTCCTTAAGATTTCCATTTAATTATATCATTAGAAATGGTTGTTAATTGTAAAATCTACAAAAGTTGATAGATCAGTTCAACATTATGAGAAATTCTTTTCGTCCATAACTCCAGATTCTTTCAACAAGGGAGAAAAGAATAAACTTCACAGTAAATTTAATTCCTTGTCCAGTCAGTTATGTACCATGCGTAATACACGCTTAGGCGATCATAAATATTTCGATACATGACTGAAGAGGCAGATTTTTTTTCCCGCAGTAGGTTGCTATTTCTTTCTGCGGTAGACCAGTTGCTAGCCCGGTTTGTCCTACTATTTTCCCATAGATGGAGGAAGAAGAGGATTCATACTTTTCCCAAAGGTATTAGCATGTAAGTGAATGTAATGGATTTGACTGGAATTCGAAATCGGCTCTTTGATTCCTCAATCCGAGCCGCTAGCCATTACTCGTGCCTCCTCTCATTCCTTACTAGTAACAGTAATTATTCCAAGAATTAAATGACTGAAGAATTGTGATAACAACAAAAATAGCAAAATTGAATGCATCATTGACACAAACGACGCTTGGAATGACAATGATTCATCAAAATTACACAATCATGATTCTGTCCTTTCAAAATGCATTTAGTATTTGTTATACTTGAATAGGTTGCTATTTCGTCGACAACTACACTGCATTACGAGGTGAACACGCTAATCCATATACGTGTACACATAAATGTGTGCGTGCGTTCAAGCACACGCCCGCGCTCGCGCGCGTGTGTGTGGTTTCTTGTGCACGTGCATGCACGAATACATATGCGCAGGTTAAATTAACTGGAAGAGGAAAAAAACAAAAACAAAAAAAAACAAAAACAAACATTCGTTAAGCATTAATGGCAGATGGATGCAAGAAATTCATCAGAAAATTAAAACTAATGTTTTACTTTCAAGGGAAAATTTTATTTTATTTTTTTTTATTTGATGTATCTTCATGCAATTTGCTACTTTCACAAAGAAATTATTCCAGAAAAAAAAAATTGGTAAGTAGATAAAAATGAAATAAGTTAAAATAAAATAATAAATAAAATAATAATCATTGCATAATTATCAGAGGCCAGGTAAAAACCAGAATTTTGAATGTCGATTTCAAGGAAGGCAGACTTTCTCCACTTGGAAGTATGGTGCAAAACAATCTTCCAATAACAATTTAATATTGTATCAGATTTAATTATACAATATAAAAAGCAAAAAAAAGTTAAATAAAACATATACAAAGCACTTTGACATTATATATACATACACACACACACATACACACACACACACACACACACACACACACACACACATATATATATATATATATATATATATATATATATATATATATATAAAGAATTAATATATTTCTTTTTAATCCGATATCATCAACAAAGAGGAACGCAGATCCAAGCACATTTTCTTTATTAAGAATTCTTGAGTGCGCAGACCTGTAGACGTAATACTCAGTGTTTAAA
>OZ010574.1:37771207-37781207 GCA_963932145.1 Acanthosepion lycidas
TTACTCGTTGGATCAAATAGATTTGGCCTCACCTCGATGAATTATGTATTGCATATGTTTAACTCATGTGTTTACGGAATAATTATTGGAATTAAATGCAGGCTATCCTTGATATTTCTAATACAGTGGTCAATATTCTGACGACGGACCTACATATAGTGTAAATGATATGTTTTTGGGTTCTTGTTAAAAACGTGACAGGCATAACTAAAAGTTTTAGTCACGCGTATATATATTTAATATACCTACACTGTCAATATATAAATATATATATACATACAGTGTTTCTCTCTCTCTCTCTCTATTTATCTATCTATCTATATATATATATATATATATAGTATGTATATATATATAACATTTCTATATATATTATATATGCGCGGTACTTATTGGAAAGTGCTCAATATCAATGAGAGAGCTAACATATACAGTCGTATAGATATAAGTTTGTAACTCTGGGTTTCACGCTTTTGCGAAAGCGTGAGAACCAGGGTTACAAACTCATATCCATACAGCTATATATATATATATATATATATATATATATATATATATATATATATATATATATATATATACCCTTTACAATTGGAATGAAGATACCTTTAGTAATTTAATTCCAATTCTAACGAACATTTTGGTCTGTTGAATGAAAATAAACACTGACCGCTCGTGAGTCAGTTTTAACATATTTCAAATTCTATGTTTTGTTAATAGGACTCACCTGGAATATACGGATTACTACATATATATATATATATATATATATATATATATATATATATATATATATATATTTAAAAGATTGTGGGGACCATTTTGTTTCGATACTGTTTATGCTTGTAAAACAAAAGGCAAAATTGATTTCAAACGGGAATACGCAAAACCATTTAATTAAATCCTTTATGCCAGATTGTTGACGCTACAATGATAGAACGTTTAAAGATCCACTGCATTCGTGTTAATGAGTATAGAGATATAGAGAGAAAAAACTGTGTACAACATTGTCCATCCTTTACTGACTTAGAACAGTGCGCAGACATGAGTGTTATGAATGGATCAACTGCTTTAACTGACGACCACCAGAAATGTCAACAGATGAGTTATATACATTTTGATCTTTGCTCAGTAAAAGCAGTGTTATGGTCAATCACGTATCAATTTTCACATAGGCTTGAAAAGTGACGCATGTAATGAATATAAAATTTTAAAAAAATCATGGTGATGCTTTCATTGCATCATTTGCAATAAAGGAAATCGCGATGCCAAAATTCATGAAATTTGAACATCGCACGAATCAAATATAGTAGAGATTTTTTAAAATTAAATTTTTAGGAAAACGCTAGAAACGTTCGAGGAGATTAATTTGAAAAAGAAGCTGGAAACTAGCTGCAATTATTTGTTTTTGATGTAGAAATGTTGTTCATGACTGAATTTTAGAAACCCCGGAAATTTTGTGTAACACATCGTATGTACACTTATAAGATGGGGAGCCAAAAAGTTGTCGGCTCAACTACGAAGCACTTAAAAAAAGACTCTGATATTTAGTTATTTCTTCAGATTTTGGAACTTTTCAGCATCTATCATGACTCTCATTCTCTCTCTCTCTCCATTGTGTGTGTATATATATATATATATATATATATATATATATATATATATATAGATATATATGTTTGTTGTTTAGTGTGTGTGTGTGTGTGTAAATACAAATTTCCTATTCTGATTCTCATGAAACTTTATTCATATATATATATATATATATATATATATATATATATATATATACACATATGTATGCATATATATATATGTATATATATATATATATATATATATATATATATATATATATATATATAATGGAATGCTTGAAAGTTTTTGAATCAACCAATTTCAGAAACTCTAATGGTTACCAAATATTCGGAGAGTTTTTGGGTCAGACTGAAAAGTGTTCACCATTCCTCGTTTCCCTTCTCTTGCTCTCTCTCTCTCTCTCTCTCTCTCTCTCTCTACATATATATATATATATATATATATATATGTGTGTGTGTGTGTGTGTGTGTGTGTGCATGGAGATAAATAGAAAGAGAGAGTCATACGAATACACTGATTTGTTGTCTTTGGTATCGAATAAATAGAGAAAATGAAAAAATAACCTGGGCGAACTTTAATAATTGAATTTTGATTTCCCAAATAAACATTATTTTAACAGGGGGTACAGGCTGGACATTTGCCATATTCTTCGTTGGCTTTCATTCATTTGATTACACGACAGAATAAGATTACACGTGCGCTTGATGAAACAATCTATATTGGATCGTTTTATGTTATCCACTGAACTTGATCCTTGCTGTTGATACGTGAGTTTACGTACCACCTAATTACCTATATATATATATATTTATCACTATAAACTGCAATTTAAACAACTACTTCTGCAACAATAATCATTGATAAGTTCTTAATCACGTCTTTGGTAGATCACAAATCGTCAACGTAAACGCCACATGTTCTCATGTATCAAAATTTGTTTCTTTCTCGCTGTTCTAAGTACATGGCCTTCAACCAGACTTGGCTCCGTTCAAGGAAATTCCACATTTTACCAAACTATAAACCTACCTTTCTATAGCAAATGTAATATGTTGTTCTTTTTGCGTAGTGTAATGCTTTGTTAGAACAAATGGTCCACTTGCAGAAGTTTTAAATTTCCTGAAATGTCATTTATATGCGTAAAAATTAAAGAACTATATTTTTACATGATATTCTAGATTGAATCCCAGCCCAACAGTGAGAGTAAAGGATTTTTAAGGGTTTAAGGTTTCACAAGAATGTTATCCAGCTAATAGCAGAAGACAGATCGCGAAAGATGAAAGATTTACATGTTACAAGTCGGTTCCATTTTATCATTGGCGTTGAAGGAAAGATGTTCCAAAAGCAACAATACAGAACATTGTGCAGAAGAAATGAAAAATATCTTCAGGTAGAGTTTTGTTTTACTTACCTGCTGGGAGAAAGACTTTCCTAGTTGATGTCAGGGTGGTGGAGCCAAGAGGCCGGGACGCAGCAGCGAGTGTACAAGAAAGGCGAGAGGAAGCCTTTCCTTGGGTGGCAGCGATGGAGGCGGACGAAGATGCAGGAGAAGTGGACGAAGATGAAGAGGAAGATGAAGAATGATGGTGGTGGTGATGGTGGTGGTGGTGATGACTGTTACTGTTGTGATTGTCCGAATTAGTAGTGTTGGAGGCTGAGGTGCTGTTAAGCGCGGCATGGTGGTGTGGGTGGTGCGGCTGTGGTTGTTGTTGTTGCTGTTGTTGGTGGTGACTGTTGCTGTGTGGATGGTGATGGTGGTGGTGATGGCCGTGGTTGTGGTGGTGGGAATGGGGCGAAGTGGGAGGGATGTTGTAAAGAGATGCACCCGTAACGGTGCCTGTCTCATCTGAGAGGGCTCCGTTGCCACTACCACCACTATTTCCGCCTCCTCCACCGCCTCCCCCTCCTCCTCCTCCACTACCTCCACTGTTACCATTAGTCATAGATGGGTGGATTCGAACACCCCGGGCATCTTGCTGCTGTTGAAGGCCAGTGGTATAACCTGCGTCAAGAGCATCGGCGCTGGCATCGCTCCCACTTGTTCCACCACCACCACCACCGCCGGTGTTACTACCATTGCCTCCACCGCCTCCGCCGCCACCTCCTCCGTTGCTGAACAGTTTACTGGAATTTGTTGATAGATTAAAAGCTGATTTTGTATCCATTGAAACACTAGAGCTTGTGTTTGTCCCGCCTCCTCCTCCACCGCCCGCACTATGGCCGAGCCCTCCATTTCCTCCGTTGTGTGTACCGTTCTTTTTGGTATTAAGATGGAGATGTCCCGTTCCGTTACTGCTACTAGTCTGGGACAGGTGCAACTTGGCTGAGCAATCGGCCCAGCCCCGACTGAAGTAGCCACTGGTGGCTGCTGCTGCCGCCGCTGCCGCAGCAACGTCCGGCTCTGTCTTTACGGGACCGTACGGAGACAGGACCATGGACGCCATGTCGCTTGTTGACAAAAGAAAGATGGTTGATATTTGGGATGAACGATGATTTAAAATCGTCTGCGATCAATTGTGCCTGTTCGCAATATTAGTCTATAAATTAAATGTATATATTTCTTTGACTATTTTTTTTTCTGATTTTATTTTTACCTTCTTTTTTTCATTACTTCGTGATGGTGTATACGATTAGTACGTATAGTACAATTATATGCACATGAGTAGTCAGTATTTTTTAAAAAGTTTGTGGTCCTTAAGTGCATTTAAAATACCCGATTTATTATGTATCTACATAGGTATCATGCAGATGTTTTAAAACCAAAACTTTTCAGAGATGTAAATTGGCTAAAATTTTTGAGTACATTTAAAATTCTTATTTCGTGTAATTTTGAATGATCTCGTAAAAATGTCAAATTTTCCTTTCTTTTTCACTTGTGTACAGTCATTAAAAGCAGTTTACATAAATCGCACGAGAAAAACGAAATGCCTTGCGTTGATGTTGCGTCTTCAGTAGACAAGTCTTTCAAACATGCAGCTAAAGTTGTTCCGTTTTTGAAAATAAAAATATCTTTCGTGCGATGGATTTGTTTTCCTTTAAATCAAATTTATATAAAGTCAGGAGTTTCGAGTGTTTCTTATAGTTATTAATTATTAATATAAATTTATTTCTGCTAAGTCTGGATTGAATTCGTTTACACACGGTAACCAAGACAACGAAGAAGTGAAAAAAAAAAAAAAAATGAACAAAATGTAATAACCCAGAATAGAACTCGATGCGAAACAAAATTTTGGAGTTAAATTTTTTTTTGTTTTTTGTTTTAAAAAAAATTAGTAACGTTTCAGATTCAACAAATGAAAGTACTTACCGGTCAGTTGATTTATTATAGCTTGTTGGTATTTTTTAAATAATTTGTGAAGACATTTATTGTGATATTTCTTTTTCATACAACGAAATTCTTTGTACTACTGTAATTTGAATATCTACATAATAATGGTGACATTTGTTGAATCTTGTGCGTTACTTATGGGTTGCTGTTGTTGTTTATGTTGTGGCTGTTGTTATCAACAGTAACGATATATTTACTTGAGTAGATTTTAATCAGGATGTGATAATATTCGGCTCTCGTTTGACTTTGGTTGTTAATGTGATTGGGTTAACAGTTGGAGAAAAATATTTTCTTTTTAAATGAAAAGATTAATTTTTAATATAGCGTCTTAGGGTTTTGGGGATTTCATCGTTTTAGCTTCTTTTGTGTATTTTTTCCCTTTCTTTTTTCCTTTTGTTCCCAACATTCGTATTTTAGATGTCGATTTGTTTAACATAATTCGTCGATTTTTTTAGTTTATTTCTTTGTTTTCTTTCACTCTCTTTTTCCCCCGTCTGGGAATCCTGTCAGTCTTTTTCACTATACAATACATAAAATATCAATCATTTTTCATTATTATCATTATATATACGCTGTTTGGCGCCGTTCATTCCGGTATTGCTTGTAAATCCTTCTTCCGCTATCCGCAAAAAGCTTCTGTTGTGTCAGACACGAAGAGGTCAATGTCGACGAGTATGTGTATGGCTAACTCACAGTGACCGCCTACTCGCTAGGCTCCTCCTTCTCTTAGCCATTAATAGGAGGGGGAACAACAAGTATCGCTTAGAATGTGTTTAAGAAGGACAATGTCGTTCCGATGAGGCCCGTGCATTTTTATTTTTTTTTTAGTGGATAAACAAATAAGAAAACAGAAGTGAACGCATGTGCAGAGATATTTACTGAGATAGTGAATCCAGTAATGCAATAAATGAATATGAAGAAATATATATATATATATATATGAAAAGAAATGAAAGAGACCCTAGTTTATTATTAACCTTGCGCACATTTTTGGTTGGAAAGTAATCTGACAAATACTTAGGAAGATATTTTTAACAGAAACACATTAGAATAATTAACACATATGAATCATTTCAACTTAAAATTATTTTTAATTATTTTTTTAAGCCTAATATATATACGCGTTTTTGTCTATGCTGATTGTTCTAGCAGAAGAATTTCATTTTTATATATATATACACTTATGTATATTTAAATGTAAATTTGCATATTCAAATATCAAGGACATAATCAAATGTAATTTTTTTAAAATCAATCTATTTTTTTAATCAATCTATCCCAAGCAAGGCGATAATGTCACTAAAACACAAGGGGCTACTGGGAGTGAAAGAGAATGAGGAGACTTTAGAAGGATCCGGATTTTAAACAAGAAACAAGGGATAAACCTCTACTTCTGTTCAAAAGACCGGGGAGGAACGTGAACCGGACGATAGGCGAACCTTTCTACTAACCAACATGTACTTTTTGTGGTTTTATATTAGTTTTGTTAAATAAAGTTAAGAAAAATTATTTTTATTAAGCAGGAAAAATTTAAATTTTATAACCATATATGTACGGTGGTTAACGTTATCCATTGCCGCTCGTTCCTTAATTAGTACTCAATGAATGTAGCCTTGTGCCATACTTAATTTTATCTGTTGGCATGCCGGCGTGTCTGAGGGTGTGCATTTTTTATGTGTATGTCTGTTTCTGCGTTAACATTAATGTGTGAGCTTTCGGCGTGTGCTAAAATATTTTACTTATAAATGCACTTAGTGTTAATGTGCGTGCAATGTTGCCTGTGATATTCTCACGTGAGGGTGATCACTGTGCATATAATCATTTTTAGGGGGTATTTTATCAGTACATATTTATGTGCCGCTGTTTTCCTGCTGTAGGTATGTGTACGTACACATACCTACCAATGTGCTTGTACATGCGTACAATGTCCTCATGTAAGAAGCGTTTGCGAGTGACGGCTTCTTCATTACCCATGGGGACCACCGTCGCAGTATCACCGCCTCCGTCACCACCTACGGTGCTCCTTAACGTTGTAACTGCTGCTGCTTCTGTCGCTACTTGACCCGGGAGACTGGCTTCCTGAAACACAAGAGATGTGAACATGACAATTTTGTTTCGGCAGTGACCCCATCCCTCGTTTCACGTTCTCTCTCCCTCTTTCTCTCTCTCTCTCACACACATACATACACTTACGCACGCACGTGCGCACGCACACACACACAACACACACAACAAACACACACACACCTGTCTCTAGGTATGGTTCATTTTTTTTCTTCTTTCTTTTTATCTTCTTTCTTTTTATTATCTCAAAATAAATGGAGATGGAAGTTAAAAAGAAAATCTAGAGCGGGTAGGAAATATAAAAACCATTTTCTTCCAGAAGTTGGAATATCTGGATAAGGATTTGCAGCAACACAGAGAATAGATTAAAATAATGTAGCTAGTGGAGATTTCTTATATATACGAAGTTCATAGATTTATTTACATGCATATATACATGAGACATATAAAGATATACATTTAGGTAGCAATAAATCAGTATTTGAGATTTCTTATTTCTCCAAAGAGTATAGATTTATATACACGCATACACATACGCACATAAATAGAATTTAAATATAGTAACCACACGCATTACACACACATATATATATATGTTAGGCTGGTGCAGAAATAATGTCGTTTTCTCACATAGTAACATATGTGAGAAAACGACATTATTTTTGCACCAACCTAATATTAAGAAATAACGTGGCTTAATTAATGTCGTAAAATAGTCATTCAAAGAATAAATCCATAAAGTTAATGTAATTAATGGCGAATTCACTTCGTTAACAGATTAATAAGGCATTAACTTACTGACCACTCGCTTAACGACACGATTCTTGTTTTTATTAATTGTACAATAGATTAGATATTCGGTCCATATAGTTTGCAATACATCTAATCCATAGTACAATTAATAAAAGCAATGGTCGTGTCGCTCAGCGAGTGGTCAGTAACTTAATTCTTTCTTAATCTGTTAGCTAATTGAATTCGCCATTGATTTATTCTTTGAATGACTATTTTATGATATATATATATATATATATATATATATATATATATATATATATATATATATATATATATATATATATATATATATATATATATATATCAGTTATGTTTCTCCATCAAGTTGAATTATGTTTATCCATCAAGTTGAAAAATAAAATGTAAATGACGAACATTGTTGGTTAAAAGTTTTAACCAACAATGTTCGTCATTTACATTTTATTTTTCACATTTCTGAATATATGGATAAACTGTTCAAACTATATTTTCTTTCATTTTTTTCTGTTTTTTTTTTTTGTTTTTGTTTTTTTCTACTTTCGAACGGCATGATTTTTATCAGGAACTAAATGTTTTTTACAGTATCGTACACAACAGTTTGCTAGCTACATCCTGGTATTTTTGTTACGTTCCAAATTTAAATATGTGTAAAACGGTTTCACGGGGCTAGACAAAGCCGAAAAACGAGTATATCGAATATTTTAGACAGGCAAAAAATATTAGGCTGGTGCAAAAAAATAATGTCGTTTTCTCACATATGTTACTATGTGAGAAAACGACATTATTTTTGCACCGACCTAATATTTTAAACCCAAATTAAAGTAAAATATTTCATAAACATTCTTAAAACGTCGTCTTCAGTGGTGAAATATATCTTTCGCAACATAACAGCTTAGATTATTTTGAGTCTTTCTTTACAATGTGTGCAATATATATATATATATATATATATATATATATATATATCTGTGCAGATATGTAGAAAAATAGGAAAGAACACTTTAGGTAAATAATCCGGAGTTCTTTAGTATTTTTATTTTTATTTTTAAAAAAACAGTGTTCCATACAGAAGTAGAGCTTAAATTATAATTATTTTTCAAAATTAAAAAAAAAAATTATATATATATATATATATATATATATATATATATATATATATATATATATATATATATATATATATATATAACGGACAAAGAAAGTCTGTGAAACATTTTGGTGAGTTTCTCCTGATATCGAATATGACTTTTGATTTGATACTCTGGTCTCTGGACTCACAGGTTATCTCTCAACTTTTACCTGTTTCCCTTAAAAAATGACCACTGTTAATCCTTGAGGGGTGCAGAGGGTGGGTAAGAAACTTTCTTAAAATTTTCTTTAAAGAGCTGAACAAGTTAAGGGAGAGAGATCAAAATTAAAAGTTACAGTAATATGTCTGATATTCATGTCATTCTAGACAGAAAATTTCATATCGCATTATCATCACAATTTCAAAACAACAACAACAACAACAACAACAACAATAATAATAATAAATATAAAATAATAATATCCGACATCAATAAAATAAAGTAAAGTAAATTAAATAAATAATAAGTTTAAAAATAAAGAAATAAATGGTTACTAATATATTTGAGTACTAATATATATGCCTATATTCACATTTTTATATATCGTTATTTGTGTGATTGACTTGCCAGCATCATTTATAATTTTAAAGTATTAATTAATTTTGTTTTATATTGCTATTATGGATAGTCTTATCTTTGATATTCTTATTATTTTTATCCTTATTCCAATATTTTTGTTAAATTTGTTCTTTATATTTATCTCTTTACTTATTTATTTATTTATTTATTTTTTAAATGATGACCAATGTTAATCCTCAAGGATTAACATTGGTCATCATTTAATTCTTCCTCCTTTCCTTTCTTTTCTTTCCCCTCCTCTCTCGCTCTCATTCTTTCTTCCCAAAATAGAAAATAAAAAAAATTATATTGAAATTTTTAATTTTTTCTTTCTTCCTTTTTTATTATAATTTTTTTTAATGTTTTTCTTTCTTCTTATTATTATACTGATCTGTTATTTACATTAGGCTCTCTTTGGATTAATGTCCTCCTTGGAATTATCCTTCCCAATTACGAATTGCTATTATATATATATATATATATATATATATATATATATATATATATATATATATATATATCCAGGTGTATAGCCTCATTAGACTATATA
>OZ010574.1:37788707-37811207 GCA_963932145.1 Acanthosepion lycidas
ATGAACATAATCACTAGAAAGATTTTGATTGAGTTTTTGAAAATCTTTATTATATATGAAATTATTGAAATGTATCCTTATCTTGGTTGTTATAGCTACAACGTCTGTACTAGAGTAGCCTGCAACCTCCTTCAGGTGCCTATTTCATATGGTGACCTTTTGAATATTTCAAACTAAATCATTCATTCACTCCACAGGAGTAGACTGTTATCATTCGCCGCTCTTTCTAGAACAAGGTAACAAACTAAGTTATGATTAAAACAAACAGAAACTAGTTGTACAAAAATAACACGGAAAATAGTGCGGGTGGTGTAATGGATAATGGCCATAACCATTGGTTCCCTTCGATCACAAAAGTTAAGCAACGTTGATCATAGTCAGTACCTACATGGGTGACTCCTTGGGAATGCCACCTGCTGCAAGCTTGGATGTTAGAGTGGTGTGATGGATGATGACCATAACCGTTGGTTCCCGTACGATCCCAGAAGTTAAGTAACGTTGATCATTATCAGTACGGTATGAATCCACCTATTCTCTCTCCAGCTATGGGTTAATTAGTAAAACTTATATCAGTAAATCATTATTATCTAAAAATAAACTTACAATCTAAAAGTATTTTCTAGCTTTAAATAACCTACAAAAGATTGATAAGCTATAGAAAACGAATCAATCAATGTATTTTATATTTCAAATTTGTAAAACTTCACAATGATCATTAAACTTTTTTTTTAATATTCCATATACCCCCAAAAATCGATTTATTTACTACAAATAATCGTTGATCTAGGGTTTATATAATATCAATTCTCCTATATGGATGTGCATGCTGGAAAATTTCGTCAAGGAAGAAGAGGCAACTCAAGGTAACATAGATGTGATTCTACAGAAGGATACTGAGAATACCATGGATGAAACATGTGAGTAACGAGAATATATTAAAGAAAGTAAAAACAAAAATGTTAGAATATTAAAATATCTGGGTCAGATTATGAGAAAAGCGGGCTTATAAAATTTGACATTCACGAAAGAGAAACCGAGCTTAGAGAATTTGATATATTGAATGCAAGAAGGTCAACGAAAAACACTTTTGTTAAATAAATAGATGACAGAGCAGTTACTATGAGGTTATAGTAAGAGAACAAACATTGCTTAGAGTTAAAAATGACGGGAAGTTGTGGAGAGCTATAATCAGCCACGTCCTGAAAGGATGCAGCACATAAAAGTAGATAACGACAATGTCAATGTGTTTTGTTTTCTATTGTGTTCAAGTGGAGAAGGTAGAAATTGTCATGTAGGTTGGGAGGCAGCTATCGAGATTGATACGAAAAGGCATTTTTAACATATACACTAACTAGTCAGGCCATATTTGAAAGTTCGATCTCTCTTGCAACACACAACACATACATACCCAAGAGATAGCTAGATTTAAAATTAAGTGCTTTGGTTGTATTTAAGAACTGATATATTTTGTATTAAGAATCTTCTTAACCTTTTCGCCCTACCCGTATTTTTAACAACTTCGAACAAATTGGTTAGCGTACCTTGACAGGAAATACAAAGTTATAAACGTCATTTCAAGTTCCCAGTGTTGTTAATCGTCAGTTGGGCATTATAGGCCATCACGGTCCAGCTAACAACTGTTTTTAGTACATACATGAGGAAGCAGGGTGTAAAGGTTCTTACTTGTTGGGATGATACTTGTGATTAGGGAAACGACGTGGGTATAGTGGTGGGGTTTGGTCGCTGGATGATTTGGAAGGGAATTACTAAGGTTGGTGGGGTTTAGAAGGATGTCCCACCTCCACATTCACCTTCAGTCTATCGCCCCCGAATGAAATAAAAAGAAAGGAGAAAAGAGTAAATATGAATGTTGAATGTCAAATGGGTTACAAGTGATTCACATTAGATT
Source organism: Acanthosepion lycidas (assembly GCA_963932145.1). NCBI lineage: Eukaryota > Metazoa > Mollusca > Cephalopoda > Sepiida > Sepiidae > Acanthosepion > Acanthosepion lycidas. The sequence goes on from OZ010574.1 coordinate 37,790,617, forward strand.
TTCGGCTCCCATGAAGATATATTGTTTACTAGAGGAAAGTTCTGTATTATCCGTCACTTTATCTACTACGACAACGGCTACGACTAATACTAACGCTCTTACCACGGCCACTTCTTTTATCTGACGTGTCCCTTCAGGACGTAGAAGATCATGGCCCTCCACCTCCTCCTGTCCCTTTTAACTCTTAATAAGGTTTTGTCTTTTTGTTATTTCTCCCAAACTCTGTTTCGCCATCCATTTGCTCAATCCCATTAAGTATATCACGCGTTGCTTTCCCCTGTCCTGCTTTCCCTTTAACCGCCATGTGAGTATCAGATTTTCTAAGCCCTTCTTTCTCATTACGTGTCCCAGAAATTTCAGCTGCCTCTTCATGATATCAAGTATAAATTTTCTCTTTGTTTTCATTCTCTCCAAAACCTCATCATTTCTCAGATATTCGGCCTATGGAATCCTTAGCATCCTTCTGTCGAACCATACTTCCGTTGCCTTGAGTCTGTTCTTAATCTTTGAGGAGATTGTCCAACATTCGCTGCCATGAAGGAGAACAGATATCACGTAGAAGTTCAGTGCCCTTTTCTTTGTTTCCAACGAAACTTTCCAGTTTCTTAATACTCTGCATAGCTTTCGGAAGGCATTTTTGGCCACCCCAATACATATTCAGGTTTCAGTGTCACACTTTCCATCCTCTGTCAGAACACTTCACAGATATTTAAATGTCTGTATCTGCTTGATTTTAGTATCCCCAACCTGTAAATTGCATTTTGGGTTTATCTTTTTGCTGATGAACATGCATTCTGTCTTCTTGTAGTTTATGCTTAGTCATATTTCAATTAATGTGGACAGTTAATTTTATATAATAATAGCTTCTAGGGTTTTGAGTATCTCCTTGCATTGGATGCAGTATAAAATGTTGGTATTATCCACTAATTATTGTCTAATGTTGATAGGTGTATTTCGGTCATTCCTGGTGTGCTTGTCAATATTTGCACGGATTGCACTGAGTTTCGACAGGTGATAGGCCAATCTGCGAGAGAATATATATATATATATATATATATATATATATATATATATATATATATATATATATGTATGTATATATATATATAAATTTAAGAAATCAGATTTCAAATCAGAATTAATTTTAAATTCAAAATATTTGAGAAGCTCTTACTAAAACCATAAAAATGTAATTAAATTACACACACACAAACACATACACACACACAAATATATATATATATATATATATATATATATATATATATATATATATATAAATTTTATATATCAAGAACAATTTTAGGAAAATCTATAACAAATTTTCCCACTTTGTCATAGATTTTCCCAATATATATATATATATATATATATATATATATATATATATATATATATATATAAACTCAGTCCGAGGCGTGTAATAGAAATGAATGCTTGAATGCATTGCGACATTGATAATAAAGCATGTAAAAGTTATGACCCAGTAGAGTATACATACAATTGATAACCTTTATTGATGGAAAAAAATTTATATATACGCGAAATAAATTCATTTACATATTTAGAGACATTAAAAGTCGTATTCAGTATTTAGTATGTCTCCAACCGGTATTAACAAACAGCTTCAGCTCGACATGAGACAGAGGAATACAACTTAAGATTTGATTAACCAGAAATGTTTTGGCATTCCTTCTGACATTAAATTCAAAGCTCTTGCAAGTTCTTCATCTTTTTGTTCTATAACCGTTTTTCAACTATCTCTTCACATAGGTTCGATTATGCTAAGGTCAGGGCTTTAGGAAAGCTAGTCTTGTAACACTAAAATGTCTTCATCAATGAGTCACTTCTTAGTTACCCAAGATGCATGGTAATTTGATCCATTATGTTTTTCTATTTCACATTCACAAGTAGACGGCCCTGTCGGCTGGGGCTTTAGAATACGCCGACTGCACCTCTGTAGAGGGGTAAGACCCCCCCCCCAATGAGGCGTCCTGGGTATGACGTTAAATTGCATCCAACAGCAAGGCCTCTGATCAGGAGGTTTTGAGGAGCGTGGAACCACCTCTTAATTGCTGGTGTTCCCAGGTCCACCTTGACCCGGGGTGGTAGCACCTGTTAGGGTCCCAGCTATGGGCAAATAGTGAACTCCTAGTTTTCCAAGTTTTACTCACGTCCTGGGTATGACGGTAAACTACATCCGCGTCCTGGGTATGACGGTAAACTACATCCGCGTCCTGGGTATGATGATAAACTACATCCACGTCCTCGGTACGGCGATAAACTGCATCCAACAGCAAGGTCTCAGATTATGTTTTCAGAAAAATAATGTTGCCAGCTCTAAGTTTTTGAAACAATAATGTTGCCAGCTCTGAGTTTTTGAAACAATAATGTTGCCAGCTCTAAGTTTTTTTGTAAAAAAGTAATGTTGCCAGCTATACGTTTTTTTGTAAAAAAGTAATGTTGCCAGCTATACGTTTTTTTGTAAAAAAGTAATGTTGCCAGCTATACGTTTTTTTTTTTTGAAACAATAATGTTGCCAGCTATACATTTTTTATTCCATACAAAATAGGCATTTAAAATTCATATAAACTGGATTTGGCATTAAATAACCCACAGTGGTTGATATGCCATAAAACCCAAACAAACAAACACAAGTAGAATTTTAGCAAGGTAATATACTAGGGAAGGATACTGAATAGAATAATTACACGAAGGTTGGTAATGAACCATAATACTTAGGACAAGAACAACAGATATAAGATTCGCCAGCGGCGCATAGAAGTAGTAGTCAAGTGAATTTAACAACGAATCTTTAACTGAAGGATATCTACCAACCGCCCCACGCAGTCAGATGAGGTACAAGGCCGAATGTGGGGTATACAAGCCGATAGGTTCGGCCAATCTTAATTCCCAGTAGACACCGTATAAAACAGGGTCAGGTAACTGCTTCACGAGACGAGACTCTGTCCTTCGATATAGCCTCATCTGGGGATCCTGCACAGCTGGAGACGAATCTTCAACTGCAGACTATCACACAGTATTTACTACTGTATTTATGTGAATAGGGTATGCTGCAACATGCACTTTTTACTGTTCAGTGTTACCTCGATTTTTATCAACTACTTGTAGCTCTAAACAATTAAAAACCCGCCACCAAATTTTACTCTGAATTGTTTATTATACTAGTTCGTCTTCGGACATACTCTCTTGCATTAAAATTCAGTTCTATTTTGCTTTCGTTGCTATGAATCATTATATATTAGGTTCATTTTTTATTATGCGATAGCAGATATTCTTTTGCTCAGTGTTTTCGTCGTATTCGATATTTTTTGGTTAATGATTTTTTCTGTATGTATCTATTTATATTACTTTTACATTTTACACAGAATCCTTCTTACTGTGTGAATTGACACTTCAATAGTAATCCTGCATTCAACGATTAATTGACCAGTTCTTAATAATTTTGAGTTGGATACTAAAACCCCACTAGCTTTCTTTGATCTCTTTTGAATAATTTCGAAAATCTACCAGTTTTTTTGGGTTATTTTTGTTTTTTTTTTGTATTTTTTTTCAAGTTTAAAACGCTCCCAACATTAGCAAGCTTCTTCTTCTTAGTGACTTAGACAACATACCTTTTTATTGCAAGCTGCTAAGCGATTTCATCCCGTGATACTTCGTTAATTTTCATCTTCTCCACACTGAAGCACCTTATTTTGAAACTTAAATCAGCTGCACGAAGCGTGACATATTGAAGATCCAACAATTTAGGCAATCAGTGTTTGATCACTTAACATGAGAAATTTACATGCGTCTCATAATCTGAGATGATGTTAATTTTGAGTGGTGTCAAGTGGCTCATAAATTTTGTATGCCTTATTTTAAGTATCACGATGCGACAAGGTTCTTTCTTCATAATGGGTCTATGCGAATAACACCACTTGCATTACATTCTTGAATGACTACAGATACTACTCCTGAAAGCACATTGACGAATATTTAAAACTTCTTAGTAAAACTTAAGTAAATTGATTTTTTTGTTGCTAGGTCGCTTATTTCTTTTGCTCGACAGTGTATAGGGAAAGAGAGTGAAGCAGAGGGAAATCATTAATTCTAATCATGAAAAAAGAAATTCATTTTACGCTGTAAATATAATGTTCTCAATATCCTTTCTTTTACGACACTTCAAAATCAACGATGTTTTCTACATTAATCACATGAATCGAAATTTCAGGTTAGAATTCAAATAATCAGTTTCAAACTACGAAAACAGAATACGGAATTATTGATTCAACCATATATCTATCTATCTATCTATCTATCTATCTATCTATCTATATATATATATATATATATATATATATATATAAAATTGTTTTTAAAAAATATATAATCATCGCAACACCGAAATTCCCATGTTTCCAAACTGAAACTTCAATTTAAATTCAATCTTACAAATTGAACTTAAAATACAAAGTTCCGTTCCATTATCAAGCGATGCTAAGAATAACTTTTTAGAAATTGATTCACTTAATTTATAAGTTTAGACAAATTTGATATTTTGAGATGTTGGGGTTAAGGAAAAATCATCTTTTTTAATATAGGGGTGTTAAGATTTAACTTATTTAGAAAACTCATGCATCTAATGTTTTGTAGCTATCAAGTCGGTCAAGTCAAGGTGGGGACTGGGGTATCTGTCAATTGATCCAAACTTCCTTTTTCCAAGTAGAAATTTTGGTAATGTCTATGTTCCAACACATCGTCTGGATTTCAGTGGCAATACATTTGGTAATTTTATTTTTATTTTACTTTTTATAAATCTTAATTACGATTTTTTCAAAAGTGGTATTCAAATATTATTTAGTCACATTTTTAATATTTATATCTTTATTTGTACCGACTTAAAATATTATATTTAATTTATTTACTAATTTAGTACATATATGGTAATGTTAAAATTAAGATATTAGAATCTAATTATGTATTCATAAACTATTTTATTTGTGATCAAATATAAATAAGTTAGTTTCATTTTTTAAAAATAGCTATTACTTAAGGAAACAATTTGGCAATGTCTACAAAAAACTCGATATTTCATTTCTTTAATTTAATAAATGTTTATTTATTTTTCAGATACTTAATAATATTTAACTTTTCATGTATGCACAAAGGACATGAGTCATTTAAAGATCTACAAGTTCTTGTTTTTTATTTTACTGTTGTATTTTTATTGGGTTTTTTAAATGCCAGAAATATTTAGAAAAGGATGTTTGTCTGCGGTATTTAGTATTATTGAAGGAACTTTATTGTTGGTGCTATCTACCATCACTAGGATTCTCAATAGATGAGATATTCCATTGATAAACTACGGATATTTATACATTTATTATTCAGAGGATATATATATATATATATATATATGTGTGTGTGTGTGTGTGTGTGTGTGTGTGTGTGTATGTATATATATATATATATATATATATATATATATATATAATTCATGTACAAATGTTCTAAGTTGTTTTTTTATTAAAAATCATTTTTCTACTTTGCATTCAGTATAGTTTTCAAAAAAGAGAACTTTGGAAAACTATTCTCACATTTTATTGCATCTATTTACACACACACACACACACACACAAACACAAACACACACGAGTGTCGACAGTTTCTTTCATGGTTGAACGGAATATGAATATTCAGGCCATCATGAAACAGAATGTCGCCACTCGGTGTTGATCTCAGTGTCAAATCTGTTATTTACACACGCTGTATTCATATTTTATCTATAAATATAGATCGCACACACACATACACATCAAGCATATCTATCTATCTATCTATCTATCTATCTATCTATCTATATATATATATATATATATATATATATATATATATATATATATATATATATCTTCTTCGTTTAGGTATTCAGGGTTACATATCCTAAGGGGTCTGAGATAGAATCCTATGACTAGTCCATTCCTTCCACAACCAAAATTAAAATCTACATCATTACTTACGGACCAATCCTTATATATATATATATATATATATATATATATATATATATAGAGAGAGAGAGAGAGAGAGATAGATAGATAGATAGATATAGATATAGATATATAGGTTTAATAGAAATCTAAAATTTGTCACTTAGATGAATTATGTTACCTTCAGCATTCCGACTCTAGAGTTTCGTAGACGGACCGTCCAGCAATCCCGCTATCCACTCGTCAATATATATATATATATATATATATATATATATATATATATATATATATATGTATGTGTGTGTGTGTTGTGTGTGTGTGTGTGTGTGTGTGTGTGTTGTATAGAATTTGCTATATTTATGGAAGCGATTACTCAATATCGGAGAGAGAGTGTTTGCAAAATTAGACAGGGTGGGTTTTATCAACATAGCAAATTTAGTCCGATGGAGTCCTGAAGGCCGAAATGTGTCACAAGTAAACTTTTTCCACTTTGTCATACAATTTACCCAAAATTATTCTTAATATAGAAAAATATATATCATTATCTCATATGTGTGTGTGCGTGTGTGTGCGTATGTGTTTGAATTTTTAGTTGGTCGGAGGAAATCTTATCTTTTCCTCCAATGCTCTAACCTTTTTCTCCAATGCTCTAACCAATCAGTTCAAGGGAGGCTGATAGTAATTAAAAAAACAAACAAACCCTGAATTAATAGGGGAATGAAAAGGGGAGGGGCAAGGGGAAAAATCAGGACATTGTAAACTGATAATCAGTAGTCAAAAATAAATAATTCATTTCCTGCCATTTTTTTTTTGTTTGTTTTTTGTTTTTTTGTTTTTTTGACAAATCCCCTTTGTTAGCCTTTTTACTGTTTGTATCATTAATATATAATGTTTCTCTTCGTTACTTTTTTTTTATAATACTTATCCAGTTGTGAGTGTTAATGAGAGTAAATATCTTCTGCTATATTCTTTGTGAACTCTTGTTTATAACGCTTTTTTTTTTCTCATAGAGTAAAAATTTTTAATGAATAATTAACATTTGAAGGATACATCACTAGCAACAATGACATCATTGCAGTCGTTACCTGTTAATAAAATAACATAATTTTATATAAAGTGTTATTTAAAATGATTAGTTTCAATTATACGATTATAAATTTATGATTATTTCATTGGTCGAATAAATGCCAGTATGGATTGTTTCACAAGACATCTTTAACAAAGACTGACGGATTTTTATTTTACGAACAATGAATGGTTCATCTCCGTGTTTTACGAAGAAAGGAAAATAGAGAGGTTGATAACGTAATAGTGATATTTACTATTTAGTTTGGAATAGTACAGAACTATTGAAAAGTAAAGAGAAGGAAGATTGTGTTGAATCATTTATCCAATTATGAAAGGATTGCCTTGAAAATTAACATTTGAAACAGTAACATTTACTTAGATTCGAACCCTTACTAATGATGATAAGAAATGCACAACTGCCTAACGTAACGTCGCTTCCCTGTGCCTTTTCTATAAATACTTTCATGGTAATTGTTCGGGTGAACTTTCCGCTATGGTACCCAGACTTTATGAATTTAAACGCAATACTAGATTTGCGGCAAGGTCTCATCATTTTACAGTTGAAATGGCTAGATGTAGCTGTGTGTTCTATGTTAAAATTTTCTTCTATCACATTTCTTGTTTATGGGATTCTCTTCCGGCTTCCGATTCAGATGTGCTCAAATAATCTTTGAAGTTCCTTTCTAAAGTCACTAATCTGTTGGCGATAAATTAAACGGATTCTTTTTCTCATTTATCAGACATCAGAGTTTTAATTTAAATAAGTCATGTTTTTCCTACTAAACTAAATGTGAAAAGTCTATAAATTTATCAGTAAATAAATTTCTTAATAAAGGCAATCAAAAAACATTTTAGGGAGGAGAATGGTAAAAGTCTAATAAGTAGTGATCGCTCGTTTCATAGATCTGCTTTTGCATTACCTTGAAATCATATTAGTTTGCCTAACAAGCAACGCCACTCCAGTAAAAGCAAGTTTGAATTTCTCAATTGAAAGACTATTGCACTATTAATTATTTCTACGAAAACCTGTAAACTTCAGGATCTTTTATTTTCTACAGAAGGATATCCTTTTTCCAATTACACATGGAAATGGAGGAATGGCTTATTCGGTAAGTAAACGTTGCTTGCCATTTCACGGTACCACAGACGAAAGTACCCACAAATGCTGGTGCCATTGGACTGCGTTTTTTTTTGTTTGTTTTTTTTTTTTTGTTTTTGTTTTTTTTACGTAATTGGCTCGTTTACTTTTACAATAAAAGAATCCTGATCTTCTTTTAGACAGCCAATAATAGTTTGTATTTCTGCTACTTTCATAATTTTATATACATATATATTTGATAGTTGTAGACTTGCTTTCAACCATTACTTAAACCATTGAAAATTCAGTCAAAATATGTTTGTCTGTCTAATCTGCACGTTCGTTTCTGAGGAAATATTTCACATGACTAAATGTTTGCCTTGCTCTTTTCCAAGTCACTCTCAAGCGATACACTGATTCTTTTTATTTGTATCAAGTAGAGTACATAATGAGGAAATGAGGGATTGGAAATTTTGATACTTATAGGACATACTGAAGGCAAGAGACACAGAGAAAAACAACACATAATCTATCTTACGAGCTTGAGTAAATGGATGGTAGAATAGATTTTTGGAGCGATAAGAAAAAGACAAAATTTATTAATTTACAAAAGACAGGAAATTGTGGAGAGAAATGATTGCCAAGGTCCTGAAGGGACACGGTATATAGAAGAAGAGGAATTTTAGCTTAGCAAATTCTCGCGTTTGAGCTTTATTTCATGCTTAATCCATGTTCAGAGTTTGTGTAAGGTGACATTTGGATGTGAAGATAGTGTAACTGTTACAGGATTGGAACGGGAAATCAGCGATTCAAATTCCGGTTGAGATCATGATATTCATATTTGGAAAGTTATGAATCCCCTCTACTAACACAGCTATGGGTTAAATAGCAGAGAAGATTGGGCTGCCTGAATGTGGAAACTAATATAAAAGAAAGAAAACTCTGAATTCAAAAGAATATATGACTCTGTACTGTAACTAAAGTCTTGTCAGCATAGTTGCAGTATAACTACAGTTTGCGTGTCCTGGGTAAGACGTTAAACTACATCCAGCAGCAAGGCCTCTGATCAGGAGGTTTTGAGGAGCGTGGAACCACCTCTTAATTGCTGGTGTTTCCAGGTCCACCCTGACCCGGGGTGGTAGCACCTGTTAGGGTCCCAGCTATGGACAAATAGTTAACTATTACCAGCAATACTTTTTTGAAAAAAATTATTACCAGCAATACAATTTTGAAGGAAATATATTACCAGAAACAGATTTTTGACAAAACAAAATATTACCAGCAATAAAAATTTTTTATCAGCATTAAATAACCCATTGAGGTTGATATGCTGTAAAACAAAATAAACCAAAATACAGTTTGCCTATGTCAATATTGAAGAAGCACTGTGCCTAAACAGATTGGCACGCTCAGAATGCTGAAGATGAGAAGCCGCACCCGGTTTGCAATGTGCCTTCAAGTTGAAACAGTTCTGATGATGAAATTTTACTTTAAAATAACATTGACTCAAATAATCAGAACGTCCCTTTAAGCTTAAAATATGCTTATGTTTTGGACTAATCTGAGCTTTATCATGCTCATAAGCTTCATGCTAATAAATAAAAAAAAACGATGTAAAACTCAGTTACCTTATATCCCCAGAAGTAAATTTCAAAATCTCAATTAAATTCACTATACGATGAACTAGTATGAAAAAATATATAAAATGAACGCATGACAAGTATATAGTGATCGCTGTATTATGTAATCAAACCTCACCCTTTAGTTTCTTATAATTGAGTCTCACAATATTTATAATTACTCTTTTGTTTTTAAGGAAACTGACAGAACCCATAGACAAGGTAGTAATGGAAATCGAAAAGAAAGAACTAGCAATTAACTAAATAAAAGGCAGAATGCACGATTGTCAGCAAGGGAGACAACCCAAGGTGAGCACTACGGATTTGGAAACGTCAGAATCAAGTAGATATCGAAGTTTAAATATCGAAATAGTGTCGTAACGGACAACGGAAAATGTGACATGGAGATTTGAAGAGGCTTTAAAATAGCGAAAAATGCTTTCCAGAAGCTAAACACAGTATTAAGAAACAGAAAAATTTAATTAGAAACAAAGAAAAGAGTGCCGATCTGCTATTTAAAAATCTATCCTCTTATTTTAGATGCCTAAGAATTTCCTCACATATAAAGATAAGTGTTATGGTAATTTACCCATGCACGGACTCCCCCAGCTATAAATAGGAGCAGGTACTGCCTTTTGGAGAGGGAAGTTTCCAGTACTGAATTGTACATATGGGATCTATTTAAGTTTTTCTTAGAGGCAATGAGGTATTATGGTGGATGTTGTAAGAAAGGTAAGTATGAGTACATTGTTTTGTTGTTAGGAATATTGTTCGTATGTTTGGGTCAGTGTTTGTGGCTAGCTAAGTTTAAAGTTAAGATAGATGAAGACAGTCCTTTTCCCCGTCCCCCTTTTCGGCCTTTTGCCACATGTTCTGTATTTTAACAGAAATAAATATCGGGAAGTTTCCAGCAGTCAGCTCTGACAGTCGGACCGAACATTCTTGCTGTAACACTCTCGTTTGTATATGTTTTGGATTACTGTTTCTGTTAATATATTTGTTTAACTCAATTCCTCTCTTTGTGTCTTTATTTCTGGCTCTAACAAGGCCACAACAATAAGACTCGAAGCGAGAGAAATATAGTTCTACAAAAGAATGTTAAGAATACTATGGACAGAACATGTAAGCAAAGTGGAAGTTTGAAATAAAATGATAAAGTAAGGGATATTTACACTCAGAAGGAGACATTTAACATTTCTGGGACACACCATGAAGTAGATTTAGAGAATTTAACACCCACAGGACATATTGGAGGCAAGAGATGCAGAGGAACACGGTGAATGACCTACCTATCGAGTTTTTCTAAATGGATGACAGGGCAAGTCAGAGCAGGGCATGGAATTATGTAAGAGGTTGCTTAAAGAATTTAATTTAACGACAAGAATTTGTGAAGAATTATGATCGTCCACACCATGAAGGAACGCAACACATAAAAAGAAAGCTGGTTTCTTGTGCAGAAATGGTGTTCGGAAATATTTTTTATATTAGGATAACGATTTTTACAAAACCAGCTGTTGGTATTGGGTATTGATTCTCGAAAGCAACAAAGAAAATTAGATGTTGCAATAGCATATCTAAATGACACGAGCATTATGGTTTACAGATGTCAATGCGATTTTGTGAGGTTTCAGTAGTTCAGTTTCTATTATCAAAGAATATTTTTGGTATATATATATATATATATATATATATATATATATATATATATATATATATATATATATATATATAAATCTAGGATCGAGTAATCGTAGTTATTAGGTTGGTGCAAAAATAATGACGTAATAATGTCGTTTTTTGACGTTAAAAATACGTCAAAAAACGACATTATTACGTCATTATTTTTGCACCAACCTAATATAAAGCCTGTTAAATTGTTCTTCTCAATCGTTATGAAACTTTCAACTCAGGCTGTATAGATTTATCGAAGAGTTAAAACCACGGAAACGAGCATTAGTTGGAAGAAAATCAAATTACACCATTCTTTTTTATGCATTTCGACAAAGTAACGAAGAAAAGAATACTGAGCTGTTACGTGATATCTGTCCTTCTTAACGGCAGCGAATGTTGGACGATTTTCTCAAAGATGAAGAAGAGACTCGAGGCGACGGAGATGTGGTTCTACAGAAGGATACTAAGGATATCATAGATATGAGGTCTTAGAGACCAAAAAAAGGGGGGAGTATACTTAAAATCAGGAAGAGGCAGCTAAAGTTCCTGGGACATATAATGAGGAAGGAGGGCTTAGAGAATCTGATATTCACGGGTTGAATAGTGGGAAAGAGAGACAAGGGATAACAACGCGTGACATATCCAACGGCCTTAAGCAAGTGGATGACAGAACGTGGTCTGATGGAGGTGGCAGAGGGAAGGAACTTGTTGAAAGCTGCAAGAGATAGGAGGAGGAGGAGATCCATGATCGCCTAGGTCCTGAAAGGGCACAGCACATAGAAAGAAGCGGGCTGAACTCGTTCATTACCATACAAATCTTAGTATAACAGGTTGTTTCGGTTTTAAGATAAAGGGAGATGCACGATGCTAAATGATTTCACTTGCTCCCTGAAATACACACACACACACACACACACACACACACACACACACACACACACACACACACACATATATATATATATATATATATATATATATATATATATATATATAAACAGGGTGACAAACGCTGTCAGCCTCGTCAAGAATGGAATGGCACCCGATCTAGCCGACTTGAATTATTTCTTAATTTTTTATTTTTGGCTGGTATTATCTTTCATTTATAAACTTGGGCTTGTATTTCAAGTTCCCAATTAATAAATGACAATGCCTCATATAAGATATTCGAATAATAATGATTTATTTCTGTAATTTTTGTTAATATTTAATAGAAGAATTTTTATTGAGAAGATTCCAAAAAGGTCGCTCATATTCTCCTGCTTTAAATAGAGGGATACATTGATTTTCTAGTATGAGAAATTTTAAAGCTCTTCAGAAATATAGTTTTATCAGACAGGTAAATATGAATTCAGTTATACATATCTTAATCGCCGTTCTATCATTGTTTGGCTCAGAATGAGCTGTATTAATTTCAAAATCCAAATAACACTGTTTTTTTTTTTTTTATTCTCCGAAACAGCTTCTAGTTTCTGATTATAACAATTTGTTTACATTATGAGATACAAATTGTTTTCACAATCGCTAGTGGATCACCGTGTAATGACAAAAGTATGCAGGTGTAGGCTTTAAGAAAGCTTTATTCAATTGAGAATACAGGGTTCGCGTATAATGTCCTTTTATAGTCCCAGTAAACAGAAAATAGCTCGCTCAAAGTGGAAAGTAACGAAACAAGGGGAGACCACTCTTGATTATTCATAACACACTATTTATCTATTAGATTGTTTAATAAATGGCCCACTTGGAACGTTGTCAGAAACACTAGGGACAAAACTAATGGGAATCGAGATTAAATTGAGCATGGTAGACCTAGAGTCTGTAAAAATACTGAAAAAAAATTTATGTTGATTTCAGGAGACTTGCTGTCATTCCCTCAACAGTGAGCTGATATCTAGCGTGAACTTCTTCTATAAGACATAAGCAATCATAGCTCTCCACAATTTCCTATCTCATGTGAATTTTTCTCCCTTTGCTAAGGCTTCCGTAACCTGTTTCGCTATCCATTCATACAAGCCCGTCAGGTAAATGGCTCGCTGCCTTCCCCTATCTCTCTTGCCCTCAATATCTCCTGAAGGCAACGTAAAACTTTTTTCAATATTCTTGCAGACTCTAGGTCTACCATGCTCAAGTTAATCTTGATTCCCACTTGTTTTGTCCCTAGTGTTTTTGACAACATTCCAAGTGGACCATTTATTAAATAATCTAATAGATAAATAGTGCGTTATTAATAATCAAGAGCGGTCAGCCCTTGTTTCGTTACTCTCCTCTTTGAGAGAGCTATTTTCTGTTTACAGGAACTATAAAAGTACACTATATGCGAACCTTGTAATCTCAGTTGAATAAAGGTTTCTTAAAGCCTACACCTGCTTACTTTTTTCATTACATAGTGTTTAATATTTGTTGTCAATTCTCAAGAACAAAAAAATGTATAAATTCATTTTCATCATGTGTTTAGGTTTTATTACAATTCTAATCATCGTTTATTAAAACAATAAACATTTCCGAAGATTGAAAGTAGATAAATAAAGCGGCGCCATGCGTCAAAACGTCATTTTGACATTACGTCTTATTGCGGACATGTTCGTGCAATTATTTTTATAATAATTTATTAATAATTGATAAATTCTTCTTAAACAGTCTATGGGGGGGGGATTTTATTAATGCTATCAAAACGGACATATTAAAATTTAATATGTTATAAAACTAGAACAAACAAGGGAAAGAAGAGCAAGGATAATAAAATAAATACACCTAAAGAGGTGAAACGAAACAATAACAACATAAAACAAGAAAATAACCAAAACGAGGCTAACCGGTTTTCAATCCTCGCTCTTCGGAGCCAAGCGAGGGCAAAAGCATAAATTATACTCACACCATTTAAAAAAAAAAAATAAAAAAAATAAAAAATTAGCAGCTTCCAGGGAATCAGCAAAGGGAAAATATTAGGTTGGTGCAAAAATAATGTCGTTTTCTCACATATGTTACTATGTGAGACATTATTTTTGCACCAACCTAATATATGTATAATCACATAATTATTAAAAAAACAATTAATGGCAAAATAATCAGAGAATTCTGAAACAAAGATAGATTCTGTTTGCCCAAAATAATCTATAAATCGTCAATATTTAATGAACAAAAATTGTGTAGCGAATTTTGCTGATGTTTCGGTGTTGATTCATTCCATCTTCAAAACACTTCAATAAAAATTGCATTTATATAAGATCTGCTTTGGAATTTCCTCTTCTTTCTTCTCAAATATCAATTTAGTTGCGAGGATATTTTTCGGAATCCCTTTTTATCTCTTTTTTACTTCGTTATTTTATTTATTAAATTCAGTAACCGCATTTCCATTGTCCTAATTCCTATGATTTGTTTCTCTTTTCTTTCTTTTTTTCCTTTATGCTCTCTTTCTCTCATATCTTTCTCTTACTCCCTTTTTTTCACTTTATTTAACTTTTTCTTTTATCATCTCTTTCTCATTTCGCACCAAATTTTGTTCATTTCATAAATCTTTTTCACATTTTTTTTCTAATTGTGATGCAAATAACGGATATGAAAGAACGATTACCTTTATTTTATTTATAATAACGAAAGTTGTCCTCGTCGACATAAGTACGTATATGCTTTATTCGAAAATGAGGCTTTCATTTTTTATAGTATTTTTACATTTATATAAAAACTTTTCTGCCAACAGCAGCTGTTCAAATAACAATCACATATTTTATATCTAATTCAGGTGATAGATTTATCTTATTTTCATCTGACAGGATAACATTTTTTTATTTGTCTGCCGATTTTTAAAAATTTTTATAGTCATTTGGCAATGCGATTTTTAAACTTACACCTTCTTTTTGGTCTCATTTTCTTTCATTTCTTATGAAAACAAAATATTTCCATTTTTATTCTAGTACAGTTGGAATTATCTTAGATTTCTCTTCGGAAATGTTTGATGGGTAAATTTAATTTCAAATTTATCGCCTGGAAGAAAGAAAAAAAAAACACCAATCGTGTATATTTATATACCTGTGTGTACGTGTGCATGGTTTGGAATTTTTTGTGTATATGCGTATGTGTATGTGTGTGTGTGTGTGTGTGTGAGAGAGAGAGAGAGAGAGAGAGAGAGAGAGAGAGAGAGAGAGAGAGAGATAAATAAATATGTATGTGTTGTCTGTTTGTGAATATTTTCGTTTCATTTAGAATGTATTCCTGCGAATATGTAAACCTAAATTGTTACAAACACAAATCTTCCTCGTGCATTATACCTTTTGTAAATCACAAAACATATTTAACAGTTTTCTGGAAAATGTACTCGTAAAAACTGACATATAGAAAGAGCAATTTCGTTGGCACATTGTCAACAACTCTTTAGAAATTGCTTTGTTTACGTTTAAGATACTAAACTGAGCAAATACGGGCTTTCGAGGAAAAAAAAATTGAAAGTAGAAACGGGCTTTCGAGGAAAAAAAAATTGAAAGTAGAAACGGGCTTTCCTTAAAAGGCAAATAGAACTTTACCGGGCCGTTCAGTCTTTCTGACCGAGTGGCCTTAAGGCGAACCGGATCAAACGGCGGTTTTTCGTTGTGCACGTACAAATACAGGTATCCAATAAAAATAACGTTTGAAATAAGACACACACACACACACACACACACACACACACACACACACACACACACACACACACACACACACACACACACACACACACACACACACACATATATATATATATATATATATATATATATATATATATATATATATATATATATACATATGTATCCTTGTGCAGGTATGCAGAAAATAGAAAAGAACACGTTGGGTGCATAATCCGGGGTTCCTTAGTATTTTTGTTTTTATTTTTAAGAAGACAGTGCTCCATACAGAAGTAGAGCTTATATTATTATAATAATAATATATATATATATATATCCAAGTATAGGATTGGTGTAGACGGAATAAAATTCCAATAACGAAAAACACTATTCTTAAAAGAGTGCTCAATACAGAGAGCAAATAGTATAGTAAAATATATAAATAGAATATATTTATGTGTTTGTGTGTTATGATGTGATTGTATGCGTCTTGTCATTTGTAAAACTTCTTTCCATGTCCACATCATCTAAATTCAAATGTATCTAAGTTGTTACGATGTTTTAATCGCCTTAGATTAGCGTTTGCTCTAACTGAAAATTTGGCTTTTCGATTAAAACAATAATTAAGAATAAAATATATGTATATATTTCCTCCGTTTCTTCTTCGAATAATTTTATATTTTAAACTTAGTGCAGGTTAAAGTTAAAATTTAATACGTGTAATTTTTATTTTTTAACTTTATAGTAAATTTAAAAATTAATCAGAATGATTTCTAATTTAGTCCAATATTATTATTAAGTCGTTAATAAGTTTTATTCAAGGTCCGTAGTCAAGTTTTTTTAATTATCATATACTTGTATTTTGTTTGGTCATTGTAGTCTACGTAATAACGTTTCCGCTTTTGAGGGGTGTTTGGTTGATTTTGAACTTTTTAAAACTCTTTATTCTATAATCAACACCATCACTTCACAAGACACCAGAAGTGTTGAAATAAAATAGCTATTTTTGTAGTGATGTTATAACATGTTTATAAATTTGAAGATCTATCCAATACTTTGAAACTCTATCCAAATACAATGAGATCTTGAAACGTAAATCTAAAACAATGTAGCACATGAAGACATCAATAATTCCAGTTGTATTTGGAGCCCTCTGATTGATAGGAAAATGACTCATTGAAAAGATACCTGGTACCCCAGACCTTAAAGAAATGCAAAAACTTGTACTCACAAGTACAGCTCACACATTACGAAGAGCTTTATCTATGTAAAATATGTGTGATCTTTGTTTTGTTTTATATTTTTACAAAAATGATCAGTGCAAAATGTCATGATGCCATTTCTGACCTTAGGTTTCTGGTTGGGACTCGGAAGGAAATGTACATACAATAGAAATTAATAGAAATAATAATAATAATAATAATAATAATAATAATAATAATAATAATGGCCTTTTATAATCATTGGAAGTGCGCAGGTGGTAGCAATACTTGTAAAAGCGCATTATGTGCTGAAGAAAGTGTCGTGTTTCTTAACTGCCGGCAGATACACAACACACTACACACCAATATGACCGGCCAAAATATCTAAGAATCGGAGAGGATATCATATAATAATAATAATAATAATAATAATAATAATAATAATAATAATAATAATAAAAACAATAATAATAATAATAATATATAAAACGTATTTCTAGTTCACTGTAACTCAAGTTTCACTCACTACAGAGTTCCTCAGCCTGCGAAAGGATCGACAGATATTTATTCATTGTTTATTTATATGCATACATTGTTTGAATCTCATGTCACATTTATTGTATATCTGGGGTGAGGAGTTATCATTATTTACATTATAATATACACGCAGATTATTATCCTCTTTTTGTTATTATCACCTGGTCGCCTTGTGCCTGAATTTTATGGGTGAGCAGTTATCATTATTTACATTATGTACACGCGGTCTGTTATCCTCAACATTGTTATTATCACCTGATATCCTTCTGTCTGAATTTTTTGGGTGAATAATAGTTACCGTTATTCAAATTATCTACATGCAGCCCACGATCCTCATCTACGTTGTTACATGTAAATAGTGTAAATAATGCACAATTGCGCTAATAATGGATGCTGACTTTTTTTGTACAGCTGATCAAATTCTAATGATTTGGGCGGTTTTAATATTGGTTACTTTGAGATAAAAGTATTTTAAAGTGCAAATAATATAAAGAGGTGTGTACAAACAAAATGCTGATATATATATATATATATATATATATATATATATATATATATATATATATATATATATATATATATATATATATATATATATATATATGGAGACAGATTTATATAGATAGATAGTTTTATATACATAAATTAAAAAGAATAATCTGCATATACATTTCTTTCGTGGGGTTTAGAAAACGAGAAAAAGCGCAGTTTAGTGATTTCCAGCCAATTGTAAAGGAGTTATATTGGGTTGGTGCAAAATTATGCGTTTTTAAACAATATTTAAATAAAATAACATTTTTATTTAAAAAAAAGTAAACAAAATAGCAATTTTTATTAATAAATAACTCGCCTACAAAAATCGCCTGATAATTATGCTCCAACCTAATATTTTTATGTGTTTGTGTGTGCATATCTATCTATCTATCTATCTATCTATCTATCTATATATATATATATATATATATATATATATATATATATATATATATATATATATATATATATTGCGTGTATTTAGGCAACATTTTTTCATTCATATATGTTTCATTAAATAATATAGACAAATGTTGTCTATTTATTTTATGTAAATTCTTTTCATAACGTCTGATTGGATTAAAAAATATATATCAATATTGTGATTTTCTTTCTTCGTTTAATGATAATGTTATTAAGCTTATCAGACGTTATGAAAAGAATTTACATAAAATAAATAGACAACACTTGTCTATATTATTTAATGAAACATGTATGAATATATATATATATATAAGCAATATTTATTATGAAAAAAGAAACATAACAATTCAACAATAACATTTTTAAATTATTATTCCGGAGCGTATTATTATCGACACGCATTTTTATACCCCGAAAATAAAATAATATTTTCATTAAAAAAAAGTAAACAAAACACCAATTTTTATTAACAAATAACTCGCCTACAAAAACGTCTGATAATTGTGCACCAACCCAATACATTTTAAATATAATTACAGTAATTATACTGGCGCGCACATCCCGTACATATAAACATGCACATTGTCAATATCATGCGTTGATATGCAACTCTGCATATATAGATAAATTACATATATACATACATATATATATATATATATATATATATATATATATATATATATATATATATATATGGTATCTCCACACCAAAACGCGATACCTGAGGATAAATGAATTTAAAAAATGAAGCTTTTCTTCTTGAAGCTTTTATTTTATTTTTAATTTCAAGCTAATTGATTAAATTTAATATTTTCAATAATCAATATACTTTGCCTTATTTCAAAACTAATTTAAATTAAACTGGAAGGAGGTTATCTTTATTTATTTTATTTGCTAAAATAGCTGATTAGCGCCCTTTTTAGTCGTCTTTCATCTCAATGTAATTCTCTTTATTAAAAAGAAATTTCCCAAAATAAAATATACTTTTCTGTAACTTTATTTGAGGAATAATAGCTGATTTAAAGTATAATTAAACTGATTTGAAACAAATATTATTTACTTTAAGTTTAAAATATCGCAGAAAAATATTTAACTTAGCATAGGTGTTTAAGCTGTTGAGTTGACGTGTTTGACTATTTGATGACAGATGGATGTTTATCTAATATTGTTCTATGGAGCTTTTTTAGTCGTAAAAATAACTGAATATAACGCGAGCGCCTTTTATATATAATTTTCAAATACTCAGTAATCTTAAAAATTTAAGAAAATATTCCCCGCAATCTAATGTTTTATTGAATTTTACATACTTTCTGGCTTTAAATTTACTATAGTCATCGCTCTTATTTTCTGATACAAAAATCGGCAAGTTTATAAACATACAAAAAAATCAAAATTATTTTAAAAATATTAGTGCTTAATCATTTCTACTAAACTTTTCCATACATTTATGATTAGTAAATATAGTTTTACATCAATAATAATAATAATATCATCTAAATAGCTGAAATTAATACAAAATTTTAAATGATTTAAAAATTTATAAATTATTCTAATTAAAATTTAAAAAAACAATTTTTGTAAAAATTCATTATACATCGAAAAAAGTTTTCTTAAGATAATAAGGTGTTTAATATATCTTATTTATAGAGCAATTAAAATAATTAATAATGTCATAGTTTTATTGCATTTTTTATTTTACGATTCAAAGCAGATTTTCGGTAAATGGTGTTTCTGTTTGAGAGAAAAACAATTAAATGATTTAATTTCTCTAAGGTGTCCCGCTTTTAATTAATATAAATATGAAGTAAATGAGGGTAACAGATATAAAAATGATTTTACCAAGATTTTCTAAAAATAAGTTT